>OZ021680.1:1193022-1793022 GCA_963978505.1 Listrodromus nycthemerus
AGATAAACCCCTCGTCGAATTCACCGAACCACCTCGGATAAGGAACCTTCAAAGAATTTTTTTTTAATTTTTTTTATTATACCTCTCAATGTGGCGAGGTCTTTGCGAGCTGTGCGAGAGTAATCCTTTGAATACACGGATTCACCGCCGGAGCCTCGGGTGGTTTTGAATTTAATATGAAACATATTTATTGAATTTAAATGAATGAATGTTTGCTGAGTGCTCGTGAAATAAATTATTTTTATGGGCGTTGAACGAACGGCGACTCGAAGCTGGATGGAAGATGAATAAAAACGTATATTGTCTTTTTGTGTGTGTGTGTGTGTGTGTGTAAAGAAGTATTTTTGGTTGATCGATCGAATGCCTTTTCGATTGGTGTTTATATGAATGTCGTTTAAAAGCAACTGATTTCTGAAAAACACGACGTTTGGCAGAATAGGCTGTGACACCAGATCGATCCGCGGGAAAATAAAAAAGTGCTCGGATCGCCAGGACTTTTATTAAACTCGCATAAAGCTTTGAGCGCGCGAATTGTATCTGGTGGCGGGTGACCGGTCCATCACCAATATTGAATTGCGCCAACGTGTTTACTTTGTTGCACGTATCAGCCGCACGAGCCCGAGAGCACATGCGGATCGTTGCATAAAGGACGAACGTGTACGCAAGCTACAAATGTCCGATTACGGTACATCAGTGAAAGCTTTTTTGTTACAAGAGCTCGCTTTATTTCCACGCGCTTTCCAGAGAATGCCAGCAAAAATAAATACATTGCTGTGCAAGCGAAGCAGAGCCGAAAAGCATTCGAAGACCTGAGCACTTTTTTGATACTCCAAGTACGTACTTGAAATGTCAAATTGCCTATTTTATGATTTCGAGCATTAAATCTAAGAACTTTTTACACACAAGTTTTTTAAACGAAAATACCTTTGTAAGCATTAAATATTAAAAAAATGTTTATAATGATTTAAAATGGATTTTTATGGACTCGTGGATCGGACGAGTATAATAAATCGTCACACTTAGGCTTAATTTATTGAACCACCAGCGCGCCTGAGACAAGTTTATGCAAAGGTAACGTTACTCTTTGCATGTCAGACAGCAATAATATCACGTGGCGAATGCGCCACGTGTTCGTGTGGGGTTGTCTTCGTCGCTTTTCCACCGGCTAACACAGAAGTTACTCCTACATGATTTATACCCTTGTACGATACCTCTTATCCTTTACAGAATTATACTTGAAGTAAGAGGATTATACGAGATTTCCTTGTTACGCAACCGAGGAGCTCTCAATGTTTGGTCTGGCATTGTGCAACGAGCGGACGTATATGGGCATGTTGAGTTTATCGATGGCTTCCAAAGCTTCTTAAACCTTCCTAACCTCCAGATTGGGGAAGAGGAACTGTCCGCAAGCTACTGGAGTATGCACGCTTTTATCTTCCACGGAGATCATCCGCAATCAGAGACAACAACCGAGCTCTTTGACCGCCTCCTCCGTCTCACGTAGTAGTGTGAAATTTCTGCCACGATCCGCGGGAAATTTGTACGTTAAAATTTTGACAAGAATCAATGGACTCGACTCGCGGTGACCTCGCGTCATTGTCGTCACCAAAGATCTTTTTTTAAGGTGGAGCACGGACGCCGCGGCTGAAGAGGATTCATAAAAGATAGACAACGAGAGGGTCGGTGAGGGTTTCTGGGTCGAGTCGAAGATCGTTGAAAAAGTTGGTCGTATTGTCAGTCCGTCAGAGCCCGCGCTACACAACATCGACGCGATCCTCTTCTGATAAGTACTATCAGTAGAGCCGATGATGATTGTAATGGCGAGGAACATAAAAATCCTTTTTAGTCGGGCTCGAGACAAAGTTCTATTTTTGTCGCGGACTCATTTTAGGTGCGTCCTGCTCATTATTGGTCTCTCTTTCAGAGAAGGTAGAAAAAGTACGAAATTGGTCATTTCCATTAGCAACTCGTAACTTTTTTATCACTCGCTATCACATCCCAAATGAAGTCGAAAATTAAATGTGAACCGGGTGATAAATTTTTAGAGCGAATGAAATATCCGAAAATTCCCCCCGGTAACGCATGGAAAAATTTATGACTCAGCATCAAAAAGTAATAGACTCGGGAGACAAGAGATCGAGCGATACGCGTGCGTGCCCTGTTCAAGTTCTTTCTATTGCTGCGTAGTACAAATCCGGGATATCCCCGAGGTCATAGGAAAACTGCGATTGAACACGTTCCCTACCAACACATCGCATGTGAGCTGTTTGCAACTTTTCTTCTCTACTGAAAAAAAAAACACTTGAGACACCCGCAGATTTGTCCACCACTCGCGCGTCCTGTATATCGCTAATCGTAAAGTTTCTGGCTCGTGTGAGACGTATGCGCAATCATATCGCCAACCATTACGTCAATCCCGGTGCTCGGTACTATGTGGATGTTTATGATCTTTGTAGCAAAGCGGAGACGAACGAAAAGCGTTACTGCGGGTCGGCGTTGCGCGCAAGTAGATAAGGCATGTATGCGGTCAGACGCGGCCTGAGAGCCGCCGACTCAACGGATTTGCCGTCGAGGTCTCCGTCCATTGTTCGCCACGAAATTGCTTATCGACGAGACATAAAATAGCAAACATCCGATACACGACGGAATAACGAGGTCACACGTATCGTTGCCCGAAAATATCGCGCGACTCACTGTTTCACCGTGCGATTCTTCGCTGCGTTATTTACTCTAATGTCTCTTCTACGTTCTGCAATGCGTACATCACTTTTATGTGTACATCACCGAAGGAATTACTTTGACCCAGTTGCTCGACTAATGTAAAGAAATATTGAAGCAGCAGAGAGTTGGGAAATTAAACGGCTTCACGATGACCAAGGTTGGCTCAAATTTTGGCTCATTGCCCGCGAAGCTCGAGAGAACATTTTACTGCGTTCAATGTTTTGGTCAGCTTCGAAAGTACTGAACTTATTATTTATTCATAGAAATTCCAGGTGAGACGGTTATTATTATTTTTTTTTTTTGGGTGGTTAACTTTGACAAGTTAATAAAAATCACGAAGTGCTGGTGTTGCTCGCACCCAAAAGGGAACGCAATAAAATTAATAACATCACCCGGAATTATCATGTATGAAGAAATTTGATGCTGAATGAAATTGTGTAAAAATATTATCTCTTCACACTGCAAGTGAACGTGGAAATTTTTTACTCGTTCTCCACAGTCAAATTTGCTCATAAAAATTATTGTATTCTGATCATTTTAAAAGCCCTGAACCTAATGTTATGTATTAAATTTGTTATTCTTTTTTACTGCACCGAGTGACAAGACACGCACCCAGTTATTCAAATTATTTTTGATAATTAAACGTTCGAGTACGATTTTGGATTGCGGAACCTTGCCGCTGTTACTGCGTTTAATATTTCGGTTAATTCCAAATTATTAAATTTTTTATTTATAAAAAGTATTTCCGGCTGCGATCATTTTTATATTGTGGTATAAATAAGGGCAGCAATAACTTCTCGGAATTTTCCTATGTTAGATAAATTAAATAAATTAAATAAATCATAGCCTCGCAAACTGGAATAAAAGGTGGTAAGATTTAGTACTCGTTCCGTGTAGTTGAATTACGTTGTTAAAATATTCGAATTCCGATTTTTTCCGAAGCACTTAACTTTTCAAAGTGTATGAATTGTTTAAAAAATGTTTCCCTTACAACACAAATCGACGAGACGCGCACCGATTTATTAAAATGGTTTTGGTATTGCAACGTTTGAATACACCTTTGAGTCGCGCACTATTGCGACTGTTCGGGATGTTTCGAGCGAACTGTTTTGTACACGTGTTTTTCGAGACCGAAGCTCGATCGATGTCCGAGCGTCCGTATTTACCTTCATGACAGTGCTGCCCCTTAATGGCGAATTGAGGAAGCCACAAGTTACTCCAGCGAACAAGTGGTCTCTCGAGGGAGCGAGTCATTCATATATGAGTGACAAACTAACCACCCCTAACTTTTACCTCAACTCTCTGGGGAAATCGAACACGCGTGGAATTATAATTTGTGGTCAAGACCGAAATTTTTTTGACTGAACCTGTGGCAGTGTAGTAAATAGCGATGAGTTTTCGCAATGAGTAAACTGACCTGAAAGATAATGCGAGCAAATAGCCAATGCAAATAGTAAGCTTCATCAGGCAGCGGTAACTCTTCACATCTGGTCGTCGCAAACGACGAAAACTTCGGCGGCACCTGAAGAAAACTTGCCTCATTTATCCAGTGAAATCGAGCTAACCAGCAGCAGCTGCAGACTTCTTCATCGACCTTTTAGTCGTCGGTAATGCAGCTATCTCACTGAACGTTGCCACCGGAATTTTGCTTTATCGGTATGTTGCCGCATGCAAGAGCGGCTTTCCCTGTAATATTTTTTATCGACCCTGGCTAGATAGGAACTTGCAACCGCGTTCTCAGTTCGAAGCAGATGGCGTCTCCCGAAAGAGCAAAGCGCTTGCGCCAGAAATGATTTCGTGCTTATCCGCACACACCGAAGTTGCTTGACGCAGGTAGTGATTGGATGGAGAGCGGGACGTAGTTTTTGTTATTTTCCCATTTTTTTTTTTCACAAAAAGTTGATTACATTGGCTTACCTTGTTCAACGCCTCATGATTCGCGAGGATATGCTGCGTTCCATCGGGGTGCAGAATTCTGTCGACGGAGTTAGGTCTGGATACGCCATCGAGATGAATGGACTCTTTGAGTAAAGGCGGGGATGGAGGTGGTGGTAGTTGTTCCTCCACACCACCAGTACCGTATCTCGTTTTCTGGAACAAGGAATCAAAATGAAACGTCCTTATTATCAACGGAATAGCTGACCACTATCGATTTATAAGTCAAATGTCAGATGTAGGCTGTGTTGGGCTTTTCTTTTGTGATTCGTTGATGTTTAACTTTCCCGATGGCCCAACCAAGATTCGTCACTCAATGATCTCACATTTGTCAAACAATCGCACAAACGACGTTAGTAATCGTTCTAAACGTATGGCTATCCACCTTGGTTTGATTCGTCGGATTGATGGAAAATCGCGCTTGCATATTCACCACAATCATTTCGAACGATTTGACACCGAAATCTGGATATGGGACGGGCGTGTCGTGCCTTGTTGATCAGTCTATTGACTGACGTACGTTAGGCCGGACGACCATGTGTAACGTTCTTAACAGGTGGCCAGTGAATGTCACGCGTAGTTGTAATTATATCGTTGGGACGTAGGGGCTTTGATTATCACGGGCTATCGGGGACGGCGTCTGGGGGACGCGAGCCTAATCGTATGAAATCCCGGATTTGTCGGACCCTTGAGGGGCTTCGACCGTGGTCAATAGAACGAATGGAAAGGTCTTGGATCACGTGTCAACATGATCCGGCGATATCTACCGGGGACATTGTCGTCAGCTTCCGCAAGAGAATCATAATGTCGCTCAGCAATTAGCGAAGAAGAGAACCGCGAAGTTGCGTCTTCACCGAACGGTTCAATTATTCTCTAGTTTACGGAGAATTCGTCTCGGCGCCATAATATAACGTTAATACGTTGTACAATTAAACTGCACTTAACGTACTACGTTACGTAGACACGTATATGCTGAAGCCGTAAAGCTCCAGCCAACCAAAGGTGCGACAATTAGATACTCGTTAACGCATGCTCATTGATTCAGAGCCGATCTCGAGGGGTTTATCAATAATTTCTCCACACGTGCCGAGCACTCGAAATTCATCGTCGGCTTTGGAGAAAGCTGTTTAATGTCTTCCAATTATGTGGAGAAAACAGGCGAATAATGGTTTCGGGTTGTCGGAAACTGAACTGAAACGACGAGGAGACAGGGGTGAAAGCCCTATTCGTGTGGTTCAGCGAAAACTAGAAATCGATATGCTGTCAAGGATACATGCGTGTATTGCGGGGAAGCTTTGCCACGACGGAAATGAGCTCAAACGTTCGTGCGGACGGGCTGCACGTTCGATGATGGATGCGTCTACTTCGGTGCCCGTTGAAATCATTGATTGATATGCATGCGCGTACGGGAGAGGCTCCGGTGGGAAGATCGAACGTTACGGCGAGGACTCACAGCGGTCCAACAGCAGCAGCCATACAAGTGCTGCCAATGATCGTCGTCGGTGTCGATGTGACGGCGATGATGATTTGCACGGTCGCTACCGCAATCACCACGATCGCCAATCCCGTCATCGGTGCTCGCGGAAGCAGCCTGTCTGCCTCGGACGATTGACGTCAAACCGCTTCTAGCGTCGCACCGCTTGAATCTTCGGTGTTTTCGTACTTTCATCGGCACCGCGTACACATAGTCGCTCAGGCGACGACGCGAGTGACGCACTATCGATACCCAATCGATCATCGCTCCGATGCAATGTTCTGTGTGCTTCGCTTCTCATATACTCCACTTCACCGCAATGTGGACGCCTTTTGATTTTACTCTCGAAGCACCGATGTTGAAGTAACTTGCTTTACGGTGTTTACCCACCACACGATGCAGCCCCGTTTTTCACTATCACGGATCCGTGTAACAGTTCACGACCGACTGTTACACGATGGCTTTTCAATCCTTTCTACCCTCGGCTCAGTCTCGACGACAACTGCCGCTTTCTACTCTTTCTACTGTCTCTGGCAACTGTCTCGGTGACTCTTGAAACCGGCGCGAAAGTGCTGTCTATTGTAGCAGAGTTGCTGAATCCGGAAGACGAATGTGGGTTAGAAGGAGTAGGAAGAATTCGAGTGGATTATCACTTCGCGAGGTTCCCTTATTCGCGACGTCATAATGCTCCAACGTGTAGACGATCGTTGTTTGGCGAATAGGGAATGTAGTCTGAGTGACCGACAATAGTAACTTGACAACCGATACTGCGAGGCTCGAATTTTAAGGCAGTTGGAACGTAAAATCGAAGAACACCTTGAATTTTAATCGTAAGTGCAATGACGTGAAAGCCTTCGAAATGAATTAAACACCCATCATCGAAATTAAAGATCAAGCCTCCAAGAGTCGGGATTGCGGTTGACGGAGCGCAGTCAAAAAATCACTGAGACATGCACGTGGCACAAGTTGCCGAGTAAATTACTCGCGAGCTTTACGTGTGACTTCGAGCGTTGCCAATCGGTATAGAAATGTGAGACATATTAAGGCCGGGATCTGGAGTGATGTATAGAGAGGGGCTTGGGAAACGTCTTTTAGACAGACCTACGGCGCCGTTGAAACGGCTCGTTCCCGCGGTCCGGGTGGTTGATGGTCTCAGAAACTCCAAGATTCGACCAAGGTTCGCCCACCAAACTAACCCAAAGGTACCAAGGCAGGTTCGCCACCAAATTCCAATATAGCTGTCTCGAATGGGAAGCACTCCGTATGATTATTCTCGATACTACCTCGCCACATTTCTGCCGTATCTCACTGCTAATTAACAAATCGAGTCCACGAGTGCGATCGGAATGAACAATTCATTCGAATAAAAGAGAGAAAATTCGAATATTTTACCTAGACTGAATGCGATACATTTAGATCGTCATGGTGCTATTATCATAAAAACGTTGAAATTCATCGGGTCTCGGGAGCGATATAAATGAAATTCATTATCTCAATCGTGTGCTATTATCGTCGGATCTGGACGTGAAAGACTGCTATGTGCAATGGGATTGCATAAATATGCAACCGAGCGTCGATAATCCGGCCCGTTTATTAGGTGCGTATGTTATATTGCCGGCATTACAACTCCAATAATGCAATGGTACCAAAAGCGCTTTCGAAATATACCCGCATATACTAAAGTACCTCTGCGTGGTTAATTAAATGGATATGTATATTTGCAAATCGATTCGTGTCGTATTTATAAAAGCTGACGAAAACGACGGGCTGAATATAGCACGATTGTACGAAACGTAAAAAACAATTCCTTCCTCATCGACTTTTCCTTTTTATCTCATGGATTTTGCGCGAATATTTTGCATCCTCTTTTATTGACTTTGCTGGCGATAAGTTACCGGCGAAAGTGAATCATTGCGTCAGAGTTTTGTACGTACGACGGAGACGATGTAATTTCGCTCGGGTTTTCACACGTTCTTATGCACTTCGAGGGAAGCCTCTCGTTATGCGGCTATTGGAGGTCGGTTTATTGTGTTTAAATTTCGTCGGAAAGCATATATTTTATTCGCAAAATCAACGAATATTAATGTTAAATTTCCTT
Organism: Listrodromus nycthemerus; assembly: GCA_963978505.1. Classification (NCBI taxonomy): domain Eukaryota; kingdom Metazoa; phylum Arthropoda; class Insecta; order Hymenoptera; family Ichneumonidae; genus Listrodromus; species Listrodromus nycthemerus. Next base: position 1,201,251 of record OZ021680.1, read on the forward strand.
CGTAAATCCAATTTCGGCGAAGTACGCAATTCAGTCTACCGGACGGATGAAATATTTACACTGGTTTAATCTCGATAAAATTTCTTCGAACCGTGAGATTCCATTTGGAAAATCGGCGTATATTAATGTTTCCAAATTAGAAGTATCGAAATATTAACAGTATCAAATATTGCCGAATTCGAGCGGATCTCGCAATTTTCAATAAATCTCCATTCAGCCGCACAATACCACGTTTGCTCTTCGTATTTCCCTCCGTCGCAATCATGGAATCCAAAAAAACTTGTCAGTGAAGTACTTTCGAAATCCGTCGATCCTGCATCGAACTCGAGATAAAATCGAGCAAGGGCTTGAAGAACCAATGACTGTGCTGTTTATCATACGTTATGCGGCATCGGATATTTGATCCGCATGTCACGAACACTCGTAACTCGGTGCCGAACATTATCACCGTGCATTACCATTCAAATTACAAACCTGATTGTGATCAATGTGAACGGGACCGTCAGGACTGGCCGATCTGCGGCCGTAAATGTTCAACAGTGTCTGGGCCAACGGGATCGCGGAAGCCGGACCACCCTGCAAAAGAATTATATCATCAGAAAACGAATGAAAATATATATCTGCCGGATTAAGGAGAAAAATGGTGGGCAGTATTCGCGTCAGTGTGCCGACCAACTCGGGCCGGGACGATTATTTTTATTTTCTGTAACCCCGTTCGCGGGACATATATACCGAGGTGGACTTAATCTCTCATCCCCGTCGGGGTGGATATGGCATTCATGAAGAAAAATGTCACTTTTATCCCGCTGTACGCTTGTCCCGTACCTTGACATTTTCTTGGCGTAACGGGATTCGCGCGATAGAAATAACACGGGATGCAACCGGGTTACCTACAGTGCGCTCGATAAATTCTCGAACGCTAATGGATTACTAGTGTCCAGTTCGGTAAAGAGTAACAACCATCGGTGAACCCGTGAGTACAAGACCGTTACGAATGAAAACATTTTTTTGATCCGTTCCGACGACCTTACGGAAGTTGGAGCAATGGCAACATTCGTAATCACTCATTTCCCTCGGGTCAACTATGGCGTTGATGGGGAAAAATTTCACCGTTATTCCTCCATCTGCTCGTCTCGTATCTCGACATAAAACAAATTGTAGTCGGATCACGTATACTGCCTTTAATAAATTTCCGAAGATCAACGAATTACTGGCATCGAATACGCCAAAAAATGATAACGATAGGTAAACCAGCGAATCCGAGACTGCGCCATGGAACGAACAACTTTTATTGAAATCCATCCCAATGACACCATGGAAAGTAGTGAATTTTTAATATTCACAATGTCACTGTAGACCGAGATAATGCAGATGGAGTACACATCGTGATTCTCAAATGAAAAATAATCGACCTCGTGCGCGGGTGAAAATATTTATCGCCGTAAACGGAGGCCCGGGGATTATCGTATTTTATTTGGCGCGACATCATGAGGTCCGAGCGTGGACAACGGCCAATAAACACTGCCCCCAGGGAGAAGGTATGATTTGGTGGAAATTCGTGATTCATCTCGCGCTTTATAGCCGGCGCGTGCATGTGTGTTTACGTTTATGCGCTATACACGTAATACGAAATCTCGGTCCGCGACGAAGCACGGGTGTCGAGAGATATCAGTTTATATCGGTGACCGCAGGAATATTTGCCGACACCCACGACATCGTAATTGAAGGATATTCGAGAGGATCGGGTGTAAGCGCTCGAAGAAATTGGAGTTATCTCCGGTGAGGTCAGTAACCGTCCCGCGAGGGACTCAAATGGAATCCCACGAGGTACAAACCATCCCCTCGTAGTACAGCATAAAGCTGCTGGCACTAGCAGTCGCAATAGTAACCGGCTGTAGAAGGGATGCTCTAATTTACTTTCCCCACGATTATACGGAGACGAGTTCTCCGGGCTGCTTTCACGAGCCCCTCTTTCAATTTCATTTTACCCTCGACGGCCGTCTATATCATCGCTGTATCCACTACGTACAACGTAACTGCGTCGACTCAGTCTTCATTACCATCGCAATATCTCACACCGGCGGGTTTACTCGCTTCCCAACTAGACTTGAGACGCTACGTACGACGCGGCGAATGATAAACAAGGAAAAAATAACGGAGATAGAAGGCTTTCACTCAACGGGAGCGAGACACTTCAGTGTCTCGGCTCATTCCACCATTACACTCCGGTTTGCTAAATGTTTGCCGGTGAATTACGCCATCCTGGGAGATTCCGGAGCGTCGCGTATGACGAGTTTCGGATAAGACATCGGGAAATCTTGAGCAAGATTTCATCCGTGGTGGAGCCCATGTACGATCGTCACCGAGCGGCGAGGCAAATGAAATCTGGCCGCGTGTGTACCTTTTTCGCTCAATAAGCTTCGCACGTTCGCAAACTCCTTTCCGCCCCTTCTCTTTCAACCGTTCGGTTACAAATCTCTTCCTAGATTTAGTATATATAGGGCGCCGGGTAGATCTCGATGTTGGAGAATTGTAGAGGGAATGTTTTCCACGATGAGAGATTCGTGGAGCCGCGACCGAACGGAGAGCGGTCGAGAGAATGCTACGTGAGATTTTCCGTGAGCTTGCAATAGTCGTTGGGGAAAAAGAATGAGGGGATCGGGTCGGATGGTGTGCGGCTTCCGGTTCTCTTTACTTCGGGAATTTTTCATCTCTCGCACTGTATTTCTCCCAGATCCGGAGAAACGACGAAAAATGTATATTATCGGATACCAACGATGCACCTTTGTGGAATCTATTTGTTCGACCATAAGATTTCGACGGTTTACACTTACACAGATCGTCGTTGAACTTGAATTTAACAAATGCAATCTCCTCCGCAAGCGACAAAGGGCTGCGAAATTACTTCGCTAGAATTGGGACGCGCAGTTGTCGATTGCCTGGGCGTGAAATGACGTTCTTTTCACGGTGACATTCACTTTCGAGTGCCGTCTACTTCCGGATCCCCATTTCGTTGGTAAAACGCCCTCGCCCTCCATTATTTCAAGGGGCAACGCGGTGCGCACGCCTCTCATCCCTCACCACACGCACACGTTTCCACTCTCGTTGCGAGCGTGGCTGGCGAACGCGCGGTCGCGGAATTAATCGCGTGGAGTCGATCGCACCGGAAACATCGACCCGGTATTCTAATTTTAAAGAAATCGTCTTCCAATAAGTTTTCACCAAATTTTACCTATCGTTGAAGTACGCGATACGAGGCATAATAATATGTTTCAGTTTATTCGTGACAGTAAAGTACGTGAGTCAATGACGCACATTCTCGTGCAATCGTTCCGCAAATTCGTGCGCGCGTTCGTTGTTATAGAAGCGTACATAGAGTAGATATGTGTATTTCATACAAATGTTCAAACACATAAAGGCCATTCTGACCGTGCCCCGACATACTCGTGTCGTTGTAAGCCCTCGATACGTTGGTCTTTATACATCCTCCACTGTATTCTTGCCGGAGTCTCTCTCCACGAGCGTGCAGATCAATATACGTGGATGTTTCCATGTGCATTTATTATATATATACATATACACCTATCCATATATGATCGGATCTCTCCGGAGAGTCGGAATCAGCAGAATATCCCTATACTTCCAGCGTGTGCGTTGCGGTAACCAGAGCACGTAGCTCATTCCCCCGAGGCAATGAGCGTATATCGCGATCGATAGCTTGAAAACTGTATTCCGCGGTCGTCCACCCAGTTTCGAGCTTCGCAGTTCCAACGAGGTATCGACAATCCGCCGTGTGCAACTTTGCAACTATGCTCTCGACATGCCGTGGTCAAGGTTTTTGCATCACGCATCGCTCTCTTCTCGCCAAAGTGAATCCATTTGCTCCACTCGGAGTCTCCCATCGGCGTACCATAAGGAAAATATCGGCGAAACACCGCGCACAGAGCGTAACGTAGAAGTTTCGTGCGAGAAGAGGGCAAAAGTAGAACGCACACCGGTGCTTTGTGTGTACGAGCGGTATCAGTGTTTGGCGTTTCGGAAACGTAAAACGGTAAAATGTTGTTGGAACTGTTATCGATCATCGAACTTTGCAACTGTGCTTGAAGTTAGGCGTGGTGAAAATTTTTTCGTCACGCATCGCACTTTCCACCGAAGCGAATCCATCTTGTCCACTCAGACTTTCGATCGACGGAATTATCGCCGGAAAATTGTGATAAGTTATGTGAACCGCGACGTGAAAATTTCGTACGGGAGACGACGAAACTAAAAGGCATGCTCCTGTTTCGTACGTCCGATAGGAATCAGTTTTTGACGTTTCATAAACGGTAAAACATTGACTGCGCCGCGAATGCTGCAAAGTTTCGTTACATATAAAAAGGACATCGATCTAACGAAACGATATCGAAGTGATGTATCGGTTCCGATGAGAAATCCCTTTCAGGAAGTATTGAAAAAGCAAGAGGAGCAAGAAACGAAGTATAGATTGTCGCTCGGTTAAAGTGTACACGCTCGACCATCCCTTCGACAGATTTTATTATCTCATATTTTGCTTTCTTGTCAAGTACACCTGTCCAGGAGAAACGTGGTATGGACCGGAGAACAGACTGAAAAAGAGAGTACGCAAGGCAGAAAGAGAGATGGGAATGACGTTTTTCTGTAGTGCACATGTAACTGGAGATATTGGATACTTCGCGTATGGCTGAAGCGCCGTAAAGTCGATTGTATATCGAGAAAAGCTTTTCATCGAGAATGATGAGTTGTAGCAGTAAGGTTGAAGCCTCATTTTCAATCGCGCCTTCGGTCAATATTTGTTGGCATATCAACGAAGTTCGGACTTCTCGTTGGAAGCTTTTTGCCCGTCAATCGTGATGAGAATTTGTCCTGTAAAAATTCGCGATGGCGATGTGCACCGGAACAGGGTTTCCAGAAAGATTATCTCAATAGGAATGAATGTTCAATACTTCAATGAGGTCATGTCGCGTCGGCACATTTTCGGCACAAATTCGACCAGGATGAAAATAAAATTTCATCGGTCTCAAAAACAAACTCTACCAAAACACAAGGCTTTCAGCAGATTATTCTGGTAGTTTCATTTTAATTCCGGTAGAGTTTTTTCTACTGTCCGGTAGAAATTTCGGTGAGTTCTGAGACGGTGGAGTTGTGAGTGGAAGCGATGTGAAAGTGCGATCGCATCGGAGCAGCGGTGTTCCTATTTTAGAGATTATGGTCTTTTTTTTATTACCAAGATATAATAATTATGTTTTATCACATAGCAGCTCGCACCCTGCACGCGTAGATAATATTTCTCAGAGGTAATAGGTCGAGTAATTCAAAGTAGTGATTTATAGGAAAAAGAAAAAGCTGAAACTCCGGCGGGCGCGCAATTATAACAAGGGGAAGAGATATTGTTGAGGTGCTTCGACTCGCCGAGGGGTAAAACTGGGCATGGTTTCGGTGAAAAGAAGGATGCACTCCGCACTTATGCTATAGCACCTTCGCGAGAATAATAGCACACGGTGCTTTCGGAGCACCGACGGCATCCCATTAGGGAGTGGGGGGGGGGGGGGGGGGGTGAGGCAGGTCTTCTATACATCCTGAAGTAACGACCTCATTATCAGCCACCAGCTGGCAACTAGAGTTACCCGCGATTGCGAGGGGTTAGCTGTGCATTCGACACCGATATTTATGCATGCTTTTATTAAGCTGGCAGCTCGATGTTCATATACATTACATCCTTCCGATCTTACGTCCCGTCGTGCCTGAGTAAAATAGCCAAAGTGACAAAAAAAAAAAAAAAATATACAACTTCCAAACTGGCTTAAATTTTCATCTCACGACCCAGTCTCAGCTTCCAATGGTAAATGTTACCTCTACAACTATGGTAAGGAATTATTCCATTAAAGTGTCCTCGAGATTGAAAAATCTTTGGTACATAGCTCGGTCATAATTTTTGTTTCAGTGCGCTGGCTGCAAGAACGTTTTTCCGGCTAGAATGGTACGCAAGGTTAAACAAAGTGTAGGGGTTAGCGTACGCCATTCGGTATACTCCCAGTCTATCTCTGTCTACATGGATATGCACTCGTGTACTTTCCACTATAATAATGTGGCGGGGCTGCGCAGCCTCGCGCCGGCGCCTCCGACGGTCGCGTTTGCATTATCCATGGGCACGTAGGTGCCACCTTGGACCCTACACTTTTTCTTCCTCGGAGCCTCAAAGAATGGAAATTTCTAGATTCATTTATTCATCGGCCGAGAGTACTCCCTGTGTAGAATATACAAACGTGGCGAGGAAATGTCCTGCGGTCGTAAAACGTTTTGCACTTGGCATTACATTATCGGGAGGCTAACTCAGTATGGAAATCTGAAAGTTCGATGATACGGCGAATTTTTCATGTGCTTTCGTTGCATCGTACTCGACTCGTTAGAGTATAAGGGAGTCAGCAATAAAGTTGATGAAGCTTTTTGGGTCAGGGCCGAGAGGCGCTTTACACCGGATCCCTCCTTTTAGCCTCGCAGTTTTATGGCTGGGATGACTTGCGCGAAGGAGAAAGCCCGGTAACAGGTAGACGTAAAGGTGGCGATAAAGAAAGCTTTTCTGTACACTCAGAGAAGGATCTAGTGAAATTTGCCGACCGTTTAAGGAAAATTACTATAGCCCACACCGTACGAAATCAACGCTCCGACTATGGCAGAAAGTCTCAAATTATCCAAGAATTTTTACCATAATTCCCAAAAAAAAATTGTACATGCTTACCTCTCCAGCACAGACTTCTCTGCATTTTGTCGATTCCCAATGGATTTAATTTAATCGTGTATATTCAGTATAATTTAATTTAGTTTAATGGTGGTTATATAAATCCGAAATACTTGTGCTCCGGAACAAAAAGTTCATTCGGTGAGCAGTGATGCATCACATTTATTTCGAATTCGTACCTTCGGCGGTTTATTTTCTCTACTAGATTACGTTGAATCGTTGGCACCGAGCTTTTCCAATAACGGTATTATAACACCGCCCCGGAGTATTTGCGTTGCGGTATCAAACATATGGATCGAATAACAATAAAACACGAACAGAAAACTATTGAAGCATATTTTGGAAATTAATCGTATAAAAAGTACCTGCGGTTAACCGCCACGAGCGTTTCAATTTCAGGCATGTCTATAGTAAGTCCACAAATTGATTTTCGATTGTCCGAAAGGTCCTCGCCACGAGAGCTATCCGACAATTGACAAGTGTGGGACATCGTTCTATGTTATTTAACATCGCCGAGGTCCGAACTATTCAGCACGCTACGGTCGGGCGCGGAAATTTTCCGAACATTACATTAATAAAGTTACCCAGGTAGGATTCTGGCGTAACTGAAAAAAAAAAAAATGCAGTATGCGACTGCTCGGCAGAGAAAAAATTTCGCCTCTATGATGTCACTTGCTTAACGTAAGATTTGATTTTTCGATCAGAAGTGATACGGAAAATACTTCAATTACGGTCGGAAAATGGGATTTTTTAACACGGTCCCGGAGGAGCCCCGGTGGTTGAATCAACTCCAGTAGCTTACGAACATTACTGCTATGCCGTAATAATAACTAGCCCGCTATACGGTTATAAAATTTTTATTTTTAACGAAGCAACCACCATGCATCCATATTTCTATTACAACCGACGCGGTTAGGTCATTATCGCGCGAGGCGCCCGCGCTTCTCGTGACCTAAACGACAAATTATAACCGAATAAATGGTACCAGAGGCTTGAGGTGAAACATTGTGCGAAGGATCCGCGGTGGTGGCCAGCTTACGCTTCGTAACTGTTAACGATGTAATAGGTTTCGTTGCGTCTTGTTAAAGTGCCTATGAATATAAAGTGTATTGAGTAACGTTGTCGATAGTGTGAGTAATGATGCGGAACCACGAACATTATCTGTAATCCGAACCTTTTCAAGACACAATTAATCAGATAGGCAGGTGCAGCGTAAGTCGAGAGTCTTAATACACCGGAAGGGGGCGAAGATACCGGCAGCGGTTACTTCAAAGCCCGGCTAATCTTTGACAAGTTTGAGCCAACGTTGCGACATCGACGTCAGGAAACTTCGAGTTACCGCCGCTGCCACTCAGAGGAGTTTCGTCCGCAGCCCGGACACTGACAAGCCCCGGGGTGGCAGACGCTGCCACTCGAATCTCTTCCGGAATGACCTCGAAGACATCAGGCTGTTAATTACTGATGGATGGCTGCGGGCCTCGTGCATCGAAATGCTTACGAGGTACCGAATGTGCTCCTCCTTCCGGTGCGCCACCACTGCTAATTTTACCTCAACGGAACTTATCATTTCTCTATTAATTAATAACCTAATTTTTTGATTGCTCCAAACTAACCAATTAGCACATGCACGGCAATAGGAGAGCCGTGTCTGGTCCGCCATGGCTGGGGTCGACGATTACGATACGAACACCCTTAGACTTTAACCTTTCGATACAGTATCAGTTCGGTCCGTAGGTATTGCCACGATTAACTCGGTGTAACTGGCAATTTTGGTCCATTCAAACTTGAATACGATTTTGCCATCTGACCTCACCACATCGTCCTTTTCAAGTTGGAACACCGACGACCGAACTCCCCAAGTATTTCCATAAAGCTCATTGTTAATGGCCTACACGCGGCATTAACATGCAAGCGTTTTCCATTATCGGAAATGGCTTGCCGGGATAAGTCCGTGAGACGGAGCGAGATAGCGAGTGAAATCGAACGGCCAAGAGACCTTCCCGGAAGCTTGTGTAACTTGACGAGCTCGCTAAGTGCTCGGTCCGCGCACTTGATCCGGCCTCGAGCCTACTCATCCCAAATAAGCCGAACAACCTCGGGGAACACCGATCCGAGAATGGCTCTCATTATAGCAAGATGCAGGAACGGCGGGCGAACGATCAGAGGTGAAACTATGCCTTCACATCGATCTATTCTTACCTCTACGAGTATTCATAGTATTTCGACCTGAGTCGAAAAAAAAAAAAAATAATCCGTGGATCACAGCTTGACCGGTTTTATACATAACACTGCATTCTGTAAATTCCTTCAAGTTATTTTTAAGATGAAAAAAAAAGATTAAACTTAAAAAAATAAGTGAAAACTCAAAATGGTATGCTCGATGATCAGACAGATTATTCAACGGATACGGAAAAGCAAAAAAAGAAGCAAGTGACAAAAGTCCCCTTGCTTCGTGCACTGTACTTCGGTAATGTTTTCAATTTTATCGTGAGAAGAAGATAGAATCAAATTAAAAGTTGCGGAGGTTAGTCTTCGTGCGTGCGAAACGAATTATTCAGGGGTACCGATGTTGGTCTCTCCATTCTATGCCGCGATACTTTCGCGATGCCAGGCAAGTTTAAAGCCGCGTCTACCACGCAGCAGAAATAACGGCGACGGAGAATCGTGCCGTAAGCCGGAGAGAAAACACTCACAATCAGACTTCACCCCCCTGCCCCATCCCAAGCACCATTTCTCCTTTCACTGTCAACCGTATCCACCACTACCTGGTGCCGCGTCGATTGTCGGTTCAGTTTCTCTTCGACCAGGACGAAGCTTTCTACGTCCTGGATTCTAATCAAAATAAATCGAATTGCAGATTAAGCCTGAACTCGCTACGACTCGGTGATGGGGGTAGGTCGAAGGGTGGTGGAAGAACCGCTGAATAAGGACAGCATCCCGCGACGAAGTGCTGGATGTGGAAACTCTTAGCCCCTTTCCTGTACACACCGCTCTCTTCGCCTTTGCACCGTCGCCATCCAAACCCCTATACACTTTTCAACCCATCTCCTCGCTCACCGAGGCCACGCTCCGCTATTTCTCTCGATATATATCTCTCCTCTTTCTCACTTACCCTCCCCCGTCCTTCTCAACTGCCAGCAGGAAACAGACGATAGCACGGAAATTGTTTTTACGGCAAAGTTTGCCTTATCGCGTGAATCGCTCTTGGCGGATGTCGGTCGTCTCAGCCAGCGAGATTCATTAGACCGAGAAGTTGTTCTCGTTCGTCGTGTTAGCGCTCTCCACCTTCCGCACCCTGTTTCTCTCTCGAGCTTAATCCTCGCTCGCTGACTGGCTTAATTCAGTCGATTTAGAAATTTCACACAGATCCAGAGCGCCGCTCTCGGTGCTCTTCACACTTCCGGAGCCACACTCGAATCAGCTCTCGAAGTCGTCGGTCTGTACAACCTGCATTTGTCGTGGTGTGTTTCTGATTCGATTTTTTTGTTTTTTTTTTTCGCGCATACCCAAGCACCGATAAAGAGGGTGGAAAAATCCGCCATCCGAGTGAAATATACCGGCAGATGAAAGCTGCAGCCGGATGCTCTCACTGCTGCTATTACTGCAGTGCGGCACATGTGCACCGTCCTGTTCGGAAAAGTCCTTTCCATTGTCAAACTTTTGCAATTCGCTGTTCGGTCCTGGCCCTATACGTGTATTCGAATGGGTTTCCTGTATTTTATTTTCCCGAGGAGCGAGCGCACTCGTCGCGCTCTTCAAAAATTTCTCTAGCAACAAATTCACATTTGATTGAAGCTGAATTTCGGGGCAATCGATTTCGGAGCAAGTAAAATTATAATTAATGCTCACCTCCATATTTCTCATTGGCAATAGCCAGCGAGCCCTTCTGACAGCTTCGTTGTAACCCCGAATAATCGAGGCTGTGATAACTTCGTTCTCGGACATTTCAACCGATTTCGTACTAGGTGGTTTTAATTAAACTTAACTTTGTCTGTAAATTTAACCATCGGCATAGCGCTGTCCATCATGACTTTCTGCTCAATTAAAGCCATTGAGTGAAAACCTTTCCACCAAACTTTTTCCCCCGTTCGATCGACTGCCCAATTACCGGACTATTATGCTGCCCTTAATGGAGCGGTTATGAGTCACGTGTGTGTACGGTCATGTTTGCAAGCATTATGAGCGCGTATAGTGCATTGTGAAACTTCGATATATGCGCTCCTGGAGTAGTTAATCTCTACTTGAAGTACGGCGCCAGAGTTACATGCCCGAGAGCAATCTACTGTTGGCATTGTTGCATGTACTACTGCTTGCATTGTTTGAAATTACACGCCAGAACGCAGTGGGTAGAGCTCGACAAAACTGGAATATGTACGCGTATTGATGTGGGGCTTTTCTACACCACACTTCAATTTTTCAATCGCCCAAGTGGAAGCGAATTCACCAAGCCGAATAAAATTGTTTTTTTAAATTATTTCCCAATACTTTTTCACCGTACTCGTGGAGAGCTATGAAATTACACATGGCTGTTACTTCGAATACGTGGGACAAATGGAAAAATGAAAAAATATTTCCGAATATTTTTCGAGCGTTTTTTGGCGCGTAAGCCGGAGTGGAAAACGCACGGCTCCAGACTATCGGAGTTGGAAGAAAAATTGAGATTCCATTCAATAGCCACGCGGCCAGCGCGAGAGAGCGCGATACGCAAATCACCTTGCGAGGTAGGCGATGTCAATCACGTTCGATGCATCAATATTGGGACGCAAATGGACAGACCAATATCGTACGTCGACGGATCTGCTCGATAGACATATATATTAAAAACCACGTTTTACACGCACTCAGAGATGGACAATTCCTCGTGTTATCATGGATATCCGAAACCGTAATTGCCACGAGATTCCATTAGCCGCTTCTGAACAAATCTTCGTTCCATACACCAAGTCCGACGTTTCAGCGATCCAACGCCCCAACTGCAACTCACTCGCTGTCTGCCGTTTGCTGGTGCTTCAGCCTTAATGGATTAATTTTTAGAGCGTGTAATTGACCGTGGCGATGCAAGAAGCACTCGCACGCTGTGCTTATCCGCAGTCCACGTGGTATCAAGATGAATTCGTCCGCCGTTTTCATCGTGGTCTTCGCGAAATCTTAAGCCCCTTAAAACCAGGTGATCCCACAGGGAATCCGCGGATATGAAGGCCAGATAGTCGGAGTGAAAATACATTAATTCGCCCCGTCACGACGCCGACTGGAGCGTGTACCGAATAAGGCTTCCACTGTAGATATTTCCATTCTCAGCAGTGTCAGGTCCATTGCATCAGCGTAAGTGTCAGACACTACCACCTGCCTTCCGCATACTGTGCAAGTAAAGGTCTTACGGAGGCGAAGTAACGGAGAGCCAAAACACAGCACACGGCAGAGTGAAAAAGAAGAATGGTGACTCGTCTCTAGTGGAACACCCTTATATTCACCGCATCCATCAAGCAGGATGAGACTCGAGCTCGACTATGTACACGTTGGTAAAAGCTTCGTCGCATGAAGATAGACAACGACTCGTCACTCTCCCAAGACGACACGTCACCATGAATGTAATACGTACGAGGATGCGCATTCTTCTACGCAGTGTATACTGTACGAAAGCTGTACGAAGGCTGTACGAAGGACGCATCGTCTCGGTAGTCGTGGACTAAGTTGTAGCCAACAAATTGTTTCAACTTTGGAACTACAAGACGTACGAGCTAGCTGAGAGATTGCCGTCGCATAAAAAGACATGCAAAAATGCGCCAATATATTTCGGAGCCTCCGGTTTCGGTCGTAACTCTGAGGATACTTCAAGCTTTTGCAGCATTGTCCAAAAAGGACATTGGCCTCTGCGATGGCGCTTTGCATAAGCCATGCGCCGTCGACTTTGGGCACGCTGAGAGATGGACTTGATAAAATTTACTATAAATCTGGTAAGAATCAAGAGACTCTCAGGCTGGAATTTAGAGTGAAATTTGTGAACTCCAGATCGCTTTTGAGACCGGACTCAACATGGGTTCTTCATCGTGATCTTCGGAAGACCACGAAGTTTCTGCAAAACATTCGGTCTCAAGTTTGATCTCAAGTTCCAACTAAACATGCCCCAAAACAGTCCCGCACTCCGCAAGCTTTTCCGACAACTGGGGAAATTGACTGTCCTTAGTAGAAAATGTGATTAACGAATGTACTATCTACCAGTCGTGATACTCGCTCAGAGATGTATGGCTCCGTATCAACTGATCGTTTTGCTACTGCTTGGTAACCACAAACGTACTCGGCCACCTCGTGGTCACACGCTTCGCTGGCCAGCGTTTGCGGCCGTCACGCTGCACTTCTGCATACAATGCACACGTATAACGTCCGTACGGAATGGCATAGAGTTTCTCTGACATAAATTGCAGCTGCAGCACGATCTTGCGCATTTAGCACGGAAAGTCGACAAACACGCCGTGAGCGAGCACTCTCCGGCGCCCACTCACGCCCGGTCCAACCAATTAATCAACCCTTGACAAATTACCGATGTTCCAACATCGCTTCGCGGAAGCCCGTTGTTATTCACCCCTGAGAAACGGCGTGGATGAATATAGAGATCTCTCGTAACTCGGTAAACAAAAAAACACCGATGAAGAATTAAATCAGATTATCCAAAAATTTTCATCGTGACTAAAAAATAATCTTATAAATCGGTCGTTCCTACCAGAGATGGCGCCCTTCGTCTCTCAGTGCACGCATACTCACATATATTTACAGACTAATAATATAAAGACATTTGTGTTGTGCTGTACAGGAATACAAGAATAAGGTTCACGGCACGGTACAGTGTGGACTTAAATGGTGGAAGGTCGAGGGCTGATGCAATTTCGTCAACGTGAAGTATGCGGTCAACCCTGTACACACACATACTAACGAACCGTCTCAACCAAGGATGCACGACGGGCAATTAGAGTAAGAGGTTTACATGTTTACCCAACATTATCTTACGGCGAAATTCTAGAGGTTTGTGCGCGCTTGTACTTACTCCCTTCACTCTTACGTTGCCAGCGAACTCGTCTGTTTCTCACCGCACTCGAAACAAGGTGATGACTCGTTTTCACATCGTCCTTTCTCGTGCCGATCGGGGTCACGATGCAGAATGAGAACGGGATATAGCTGAAGAAAATAAAAGGGGGTGATGTACAAGGGCAATCTTTCGGTCGATTAACCACCGAAGGGTGTACTGGCCAGAGGAAGAAGGACGAAGCGGTTTGATGCCCGGTTGGTTCGTACGACCTTTAAAGCGCAGAAAAATTCTCGGCAGTTCCTTGAGCTGTGCAAAGATAAAAAGGAGTAAGACTAACTCGTTCGGAGCTTAAGCGCCAGCAATTTCCTTGATTTATCGCACGAAACGCGCTGTACGAAACTCCACGCTTGGGTCTTCGTCTTCTCAATTTACGCTGTTCGGAGAATGAGGCAAGCGGTCGCGATTACAGTAACGGACGAGCGCGGATCATAGCGGTATGAATCCGGCCATTTATTTCGACGAGAAACTTTGAACATACCCGGCGACGCTGATCGTGCGATTAAAAGTCTCGGAGTTTAGGACGCTACTTAGAGAGGATTTTTTGAACAAGTTAATAAGACATCGAGCACTCGGCAGAACTCTGACGAAGAGATCCAGTGAGAATGAAAACGAGTGTCCGATGAGACAGTGAAGTCGTCGAGTGGAATACATGCAGACATCATGCGAGAAATACGGGACGGTAGTGTATCTTTATGGAACGCTGAGATAAGATTGTGTCCCGCTTGTGAAGAACGTTTGCACGCAAACGACTCACCAACTTCGAGATGACGAGGACTGCGGATGGCAATTAATTCGCGTCAAGATAATATTCTGCCAACGGTAAGATTAATGTTTCGACGTTCTGGCATTATGAAGGCTGCTCTTTGGAATCGAATCAACACGCTGAAAATGCTGCAATTTTACCCAAGAACATCGAGTTCTTCCTAGCATCGATTAGCACCGAGCGATTCCACTGCTTATTGGAGAAAATTGAAAATCTTGCTTTGCGATGTGACGTGTCGTTTGAAAACGCCACTGTTCAACCGGAAGTGACAACGTATCGGAAATACATAACTTTCGTCCGGAACATCGGTAACTGCATCGCAATGCCGAACCAACTTTTTTTCTTCCGCATTTTATTCGCCTTTCCGAATTTGGACATTTCTCCAGCCTTATCAATTTTGCAAGAAACTCGGCGCTCGACTCCGCATTGAAACTTTTCTACTTTACGCCTGGCAAGTTCTGTCTCATTATAGAGAAATACATAATATATTGATCGGAGTGACGAGTGAGAAGCTGACGGCCTTTGGCTGGAAAATCGATTTACTATTTATTATAAACGCCATTATCGCCCCTCGCGTATAACGTCGCCACCTTCCGACTTGTTGATTAATGCCGGTGCAGCAGACGGGCCCTTGCCACGAGCTTAATGGCGTCGGTGTCGCGATACACACATACAAGGTACATATACAGGTATACAAGGTATATATCCATAGACTTATGTATATGTTTACATATGCCCTAGACACATGCAGTCTCTTTCTATGTTCACCATATACGGCCTAGATGTATCAAATTTTTCACATATTTCACGTAGGTCAGATCGACGGCATACTCGGATTAAGCCCGAGAGAGAAAACAACCAAAATCATATTAATCGGCGTCTTGAGGGTCAAGCGAGAAACTCTAGTCGATAATTTCACTTAATTGAGGAGTCAATTGAGATTAACTTGTGCGGTTGCCAAGAGTTATCGGTGAAGTAAGTCTCGGTAGCCCAAAGTTTGTATCGAACCTGTTGCACGATTAGAGAATAACGGTCTTGGGGACTTCCTGTCAGTGAAAGACGAATAAACGGTCGTCGTAGACAAGGCGAAATGAGGCGAGAACGTACTAGCCTTCGACAGACTGACGCGATCTTGATCCCCGCATAAGCGACAGTTTCGCTCTCTCGTCATTGGAATGTACTTCGCTGGATTGCGAATTCGCGGTGTGAGATTGCGAATTCCGGACAAGCTCCGTAGACTGCTATAAATTTAAGGCGGGTTCCACGCTGGCGAACAGCGGCCGCGCATCCAAATGCACAGCCACTAACGTAAGTAGGTTTGCAAGTCGAGTGCCCGTCAGGACAACGAGATTTTATGCATTTCTGGCGCTGGAGCGACCTCGACAAACGGACGAGAGATTGGAAGGGGTGACGGTAAATGCAGCTGCGAGGGAGGGATAGGAAAGTCAAGCCGAGGATACGGACATTCAACATGTAAGCTCTCTCACTCCTCGGTCGACAGCCACGGTAGAGTGTAGAGTAGAAGGTAGCACTTTCCTTCTTTTCCTCCGCCGCATAGGAAAAGTTAGTTTGACCCGCGGACTAACGGGCTTGGCGACGGCAGAATCGGCCCCACCCAATGCCGCCAATGGCGGAGCTCGCGATAGCGAACGAGAATCTCGATTTTTCGTGGAGTGCATGTGCCACACGATCGGACGTGTTTACCCAAATGTGAGAATATATAGCCTCGGGGAGTGTTAGCGAGCTATACAGTTGGCAAGCGAGCCACGGCGATCCGGAAGTAAAGCCAAATACGAAAGAAACGGCTGGAAGAAACGAAACGGACGTGTTCGCCGCTGCGAAAGCTCGATCAAGATAGAGGTCATACGTAAAACCGTGGACGATCATTCCGATTACTAAAGTTTTTTTTTTTTTGCATTATCTACAGAAACAAATTCGATACATTGCAATAAAAAATGCATATGCTCGAGTCAGGAATATTTGAGTAACTTGTGGATAACTGATTATTCTATTAATTCTTTTTTTTTTATTTTTTATTTTTTTTTTAATAAATACATATTTGAGAATGTGAATATTTGACTGAATAAATATTTTCCAAAATGGATTTTTCACAAAATCGAGGGTATTGACGAATTCACAGTGGCGAAAGCCGTGTTATCTGGGATACCGTGATCATGAAATTGTAGAGCAAACGACAATTATAGGAAGAGAATTACAGCTCTGTTATTGTAAGAATGTCTGTTATTTTATCGGAGTTATTCAATTAGTGCGTCTCAGTCGCCATCCTCGATTGGCGAGACGCTAACAGCTGTTCTTGCCAAGTTCGCTGGCCATCTAACGATCCACGTGTATTTCACTGCAGTGGTGCGCGAACTCGCCGGTAAAGGGATTCGGTGCAGTCAACCACGAGGAAGTGAGATAGCAATAGTGTTGCACCGTTGGGCATTCACCCTCGAAATATCAGTAGCGACGTTGCGGGCTCTGCGCAGAAACTTCCACCAAACCAAAAAGTTACATTCTTGTTCTCTCCCCGCCGGACTCCACGGAGAGTTTCGTCGTCGCAGTTAACGTTGCGAAAAGTTCCAGCTAAAGTGACCTTCGTGGAAAATAAAAAAATTAAACTGAAACAGAAATGGCGTAAAAAAAGTCAGAGCTGAGAGAGACGGTCGCCGTAATTCAACGCCGCGCGAGGCACAACTTTTTATTTGCCCCGCGAAATTTTCGAAATTCCACAACTAACGGCCCGCGAATGCAGCGTCAATGCCTTTATCGGCGTCCTAACAAGAATGATCGGACACAGCACACGTTCACCGAAACCCAACAAAGTGTAACACTGTGAGTGCATCTGCAGTAAGCTCTCGAATGAATATTCGATACTTTAATCTTTATCCACTTTCGAGGCCGTTTGTCTACATATTGATTCAGTAGTCTCACGGGAAATCGACTGTAGGAGGGTCAGAAGAGATACGGGTGAGGCAAAAGCTTTCACTTCACAATAAGAAGAATATTTAATTATATCCTATGCGAGTAGCTGTATGGAAAGCTGCCGGGGGGGGGGGGGGGGGATAGACGTAAAAATTTCTTATCATTGAAACGGGCATTGTATAGGCGGAGCGCAGCGCGGAATCGCTATTCATCGAATAATGGAAAGCAAACATAACGGTATTCGCCATTATCTTTTTTTTTTTTTTTTTTTTTGAACGACTCGATTTGCAAGCTCGGCTTACCAGCTTTTCAAAAACAACGTTTCATTAGCGGAGAACAAAAATCGAGGTTTACCACACAATGCGTGACATTGCATTCTAATTAATTATGATAATCCGTAAATTTCGAATGCCGAATCATCATGAGTATTATGATGCATATTCCGCTCGGCCATTCAACTTTATGAATTTATCAATCTGTTGCAATTTCAATATTAATTATCTCCAGTTACTGAATGCAACATCAGCGCATTGTCAAGGATTAAAACTTTCCAACGCAATGGAAAAGCACCATGCATATTTTTTACATTCGTAACGACGCTATGATTCCTCGTATAATGATTGCACATGAAATCAGAGACGACGATGAATAAATTGTTACGACCGAAAGAAACCAACAATATGCTTATTCAATTCCAGAGAGTATTCGTAGTTACCGTTATTTAGCTCAACTACGAATTTTCCGCTCTCTTTCAGAGTCCAATCAAGACTCCAATAATCTGTCACAGTCAACGCTCAACTCCATACTCGTTACAGTCCATTTTTCGCGGCTATATCCGGGCCGTTGCCGAAATCAGCAGAATTTTCACTGATCTACGCACTTTAGTAATTTTAATTTTCAATCGTCGATCGTGCAGATTATTGATTGCTGCGATGACTACGTCTGATGTTTACCTATAACGTGGGTCTACATTCTTGGCGCAGCTTTGATGTTGTCACGGTCGATAGACTGCAACGAGAACTTTGTGTGCCCGGCTCTCCATCACAGTTGTCGTCATGAAGGGATATCCTTCAGATGTGGAATATGCAACGTGTGGTGTGATGTTAGCGGAAGCCGTGTATGCGCACAATCAAAGAGGAAACAGGATATGTCCCGTTGGGCCGGACTGCAGCTTGGTTCGTCCTAATATCACTAAAGTGAACGGAGCGAAGGGAGGAGCAAGCGAGCCACTGACCGCTTAATCAAAGTGCTTGTACTTTCGGGAGATTATCTGCACACACCGCAAACCTGCCCGCATAGCACGTCACGTGTGTTCTTCCACCGGAAACTTCTCTGTGGTAGTTCATAGCTGGACAGCAAACACATTTGTCTCTTATACGCAAAAGGGAGCAGCTGGGACCGGTCGGAATCAATTATATTTCTAACGCCGCGAGACATTTCAGCCAACAGCTTTTTTAACACTTCTTTTCTTTTGTAACAAATTTCTTTATCGGTCTACAATGGTAATTGATTTGACCAAACATTAATGGAGAATGAGATACATAATTCATCAACCGGTCCTCGTTTCGCATCGAAATTATAATGAGAACATCATAAATGTATCAGTTTTGACCTCGGTATTCCCACTGGTTATTGCACACACCGCAAACATACCCGGATAGCGGGTCACGTGTGTTTCTCCATCAGAAATTTCTCTGTGGTGGTTCATAACTGCACCGCGATCACATGTGTATTTTATCTGAAGTGGCGCAGCTGGCACTGGCTGGAATGAATTTTATTTTTATCGATGTCAAGCATTTTGGCGAAAGCGTTGGAAAATGCGTTGGTAAAGAACCAAAAAAAAAAAAACAAACAAAAAAGTCTTTGCACTTGTTCGTCTTAAGCCGATAATTTAGGCGCTGCACGTTGCCAAAGTGAATTTTTCCAGATTCAGATATTTTCGTGGTCATGATTTGATATAATATTTGAAAATTGAATATTTAATTCATCAACTCGTGCTCGTTTGCCATCGAAATGAAAATGAGAACGTTATAAATGCATGAGCTTTGACCTTCGTATTCCCAGTGGTTGTCGCCTGGGAAAGCAATTCAGTTTTCAATATAATCCGGTTTATCCCGAGCCAGCGGAATAATGATTAGGATTCGAATACGAGAATACAAACAGGTACGTAATTGTTGTAGTAATGTTCATAACTGCACCATTTACCTTCAACAGTACCAGACGCACACGCAGTGCCACGCTCTTTCATCATAACAATGTTTCACGTTATCGCAACGAGATAGAACGGAAAGCTCTGCAGCACTGCCGGTTTCCCCGGAGAGTGTTCAACTTGTCTCTGGCATTCCGGCAAATTTCCACAAGTGAAATTCATTTGTTGTACCCGTAGACACGCTCCGTTGACATCGTTCGAAAGTTTTGTTAAATTTCCCCAACAACTATTGTACGTAGGAGCGTGAAATTAATATCGCTTTGGTTATTTATTTTCTGACTCCTATGAATGAAATATTACTCTCTGAGAGAAACGACATACGGAAGGGTAATAATCAATGCTGGGTCAATATAACTTAGGCACGATTGCCAAACGCATAACTTGGTTTTTTCGACTTAAATTTTTTATGGAACGACTCCAATCGAACGCTCGCACGGCGGCCAATCACGAAGTATTTTTTAAGCGACGACAATGCACATCGAGAATGCGCATTATTTTGACCACAAATTTTTTAGAGAGTGAAAAATAAGGATATTTCCGCATCGCGCACCTTCTCGCGGAAATTCTTTTCATTTCTCGGCGAGTGGTATCAACCGAGAAATTTTCGCGCGAAGATGCCGTACGGCATTGTAACCCCATTGAAGAGAATTGCTCTTCTGGAGAGTGATAAATTCGTGGCAACGTTATCACCGCGCGCCGCCACTACGTGAAACCGCTAAAGGTATTTTTCATCCTTGTAACCTTATCTTTTCGATTGAATGGTAAATTGATACCGTACGAGTATGCGTCGAGCGTACAGATACCTGGTCTCTCGAGACACTGAATTTATATATGAAGTTGAAGAATGGGACGTTGAATAAAATTCCTTTCAGAAATCGTTATCAAGATTAGAAAATCGCCTCGTCCATTTCCGTCACCGACTGCATTTGAGATACGTTTCAGAGGAAAATATAACAAAATTTCTAAACCAACTCTTCACATATAAAAATCTAATTTTTTGAGTCAAGTTTAATTTTATTAATTAAATGCATCCAAAAATGCTTCCGCTCTTCAGGCAATAGTTTCCATTATCTGCAGTTATCGGAGCCAAAGGTTCCCTTAACTGCCTGCTGAAGAGGTAGGCGAAAGGCAATCGAAAGACTTCGCAGTCAATACAGTTACCACTCGCTGTTGGAGAATCGTTTTTCTGCCTGTTCGGGGATTGACGCGGTCCAATGATGCCAATCGTTGTCCATGCAATCTGTGTCCAGTGCGCAACACCTGCGCCTCTCTGTTTCGCAATTAATCGATATGACGTACTTCTGTACACGTATACGTGTATACAATGTATATATCAGATGACTGTCACGCTCAGTTTACATAAACGTTTGGGAAACGTCGAGTAATTACGTGACATGGTAACAAGTATAGTGCATGTTGCCGAACAGTGAACAAGAGCTCGGATGGTACATGCGATTCGGCCCCTACACATCTATCCGTCGACATTATTAAGCTGGTGTCAGATACTGTTGATGCGCGATGGTGGATCGAATGAGCCCGCGATTAGTCATTAAAATCGTGACTTTATGAAACGGCCAATGGATCAAGCCACAGGGCGAACCGTTCCGGGTGATAACGCTGAAACTAGCCGTATTACGATAATTTCTGCGGCAGTGTTTTTAACAAACATTGCACCGAGGCGATTGGCTTCGAAGGAGTAATTTGTGACCGGGATGGACATTTAAAAAAAATACCACTTACATCATTCTGGGCGAAAGTTGGTGTGATAGGTCCGTCGCTGGCCTCCCACTTGTCGGCGATACGGAGCGTCTCAGCCGTTTTCTGCTGAACCGATTTCGACTCATCCAGCAGCGTCAGCTCGTAAAACTCTTGTATATCTGTAACACAACCAGACAAATATTCTGCGTGATTCGAATGACTGCGATATGTCACGGGGGGGGGGGGGGGGGATTGAATAACGCAGTTGACAAATGTACTATTGGTGACTGCACGCAAACGCTAGAATACAAAGGCGGACATGCTTCGTTTCTTTCATTTATACGGTGTGAATGTGATTCGCTACTCCATTGTCTTTTCCACGCCAAGTATTTCAGTCATTTTCTGTGGGGCATTTTTCCGGCATTGATGGAACTTATGATTTAATAATGTCACAGGACGAACAAAAATTCCAGGGCTATGTGAAAATATTCAACGATGTCGGGAGTGCATATCGACTGAAGTATCAAAGCACACGAGTTACGTCCCTTGGTTTTTCAGCAGTCAATTTTTTTTTTGGTAATACGGAATACAGTTGACAATCGAGCCCGAAATCTCGTGGTCGCATTAGCGTCCGCAATTGTGGTTACCTCATTAGGAAATATTTAACATCGGTGGAGTCAACAGTGGACCGTAAACCTTGCATTTAACTTGAGCCAGTGACACTGTACGGAGCTTTCAGAGGACTTCGTATATTCGGGTGACCCGAACAGCGCAGCCAGAAAGACGGAGGGAGGCGCTCGAGACTGGGGTTATAAAGGTCAGTGTATCCGTGGGAACGCCGCGATAAGGAGAGGACATAATTTTCAATAGTTTAGAACAGGCTACGTACGCTAAGAGGAAGAAGGATGGGGGGGAACAACGAGAGGATATAGAATCACCCTCACGGCCATGTGCACGTTCCCAAAGCGTGCGCCGACCCGCGCTCTGAATTGCCAAGAATATATATCACCCCGCGACGTGTCTACCGCAGGTCGTCTGGGTCGCGAAAGCCCGTAACTCCTTGGCTTGCACTCCGCGAAACCATTCTGCAGATACAGCACTCCGTGACAATACGGAGATCGGGAGAATACAGCTAGCTACCAGCAAGCATCACAGAGACGAGTTTGCGATATGAGGAAGCGAAGGCGAAGCTCGCTTGAGACGAGAATAAGTGGTCCTCCTTGACTCTCTTATCGTTCAACTTATCATCCGTTGAGAGTAGATCCAAAATGTCACTGAAAGAAGTGCACTGACAGCGGCAGTAGAGCCGCAGGTTCGAACGACTACCAACCAAAGGTGGAATTGTACGCGCTCAGAACGAATTGAGTTGACGTTTAATTTGTTTCGTTTATTACACCGCAAAAGGATGCCGGTAGTTACGGTCGAGTGCAATCTCTCGTCTGGTAAGTTGAATCTTTTATCATCCAATTTATCGTTCATTCCGAATGGATCTAGAATCGTGACGGAAGCGA
The DNA here is from genome assembly GCA_963978505.1 of Listrodromus nycthemerus. Lineage (NCBI taxonomy): Eukaryota > Metazoa > Arthropoda > Insecta > Hymenoptera > Ichneumonidae > Listrodromus > Listrodromus nycthemerus. The sequence continues at coordinate 1,224,192 of OZ021680.1, forward strand.
ACGGCAGTAAAACGGAAAAAAGTGAAGAAGAAGATATCAGTAGTACAGCCATATATTTGAGCGGACACCGATGGAAAATGTAATTCTAGGCGCCTGGGGTAACTTTAATTTACGATTAATTTCGCTCGCTCATTACACTATTAACAATGTTACCCGAGTCCGTGTTCTCAGGCGATTATTTTGTAGAGAATCATAAGTGGTGGTTCTGGCTCTGTGGAATCGAGTTATTTGTTAACATCGAACTTTATGCATCTCGCAGGTATATAATTAGGAAGTGAGATAGTTAGAGGCTTAAACTTATAGTCGTTATACGCGAGGGAGTCTCCCGTAAACGTGGCAATACCCTCTTGGGGATATATATAGAAGGTAAGGAACGATAGTTTACAGCAGCTGCAGCCGGAGAAGTCTGAGCAAGCTTCTCCAGAGAAGTTCATTGATTCGCCGCACCCTATCCGAACTTTCAAAGCTGCAGCACAGATGAGGCGCATGGTATCGGTGTTGGAAACGAGAGAGTGCACACGCCGAGCGAATCAACCAAGAAAAAGTCGAAGCCGAGCGTGTTATCGACCCTTTTCCATCTACCTCGACCATCGCGAAATTCGATATTTTATGAAACATTAAAGTTTGAGAGATATCAGATTTTCCCAAATGAACGGTTGTAACATTTTTTTAAGGTTTCCTTCGAGCATCGTCTCGGTGACGATGTTTCACATGAACTTCGGAATATTTTTGTGTAATCGTGATATTTATAATATTTAATGGAAGCGGGACATTCAAAACGTTTATTTGCAACATGAAATATGAAAGAGACGAGACTTGGTAATGGAAACTCGAGACAGCGCCGTACTCCGTGCCGAGGCCGGCACTCGTGGTCGGTACGCTGGACGTTGAAGTGCAGAGATGAGTCTGTCGACACAAAAAGTGCTTCCTTAAACTATGCGTCTTTAATTAGAGGTTAATTAAATCCATTACGCCATGGACGTTGAGGCGCGGAGCACCGACAATCGTCGTCCTCTCACTCTGCCGCAATTAACACTTTTCGTCATATTCTTCTCCCACAGGATCTCAGGATCTGCGACGACTCCGTGATTTTGCACGACTGGAAATATTTTCTTTTGAATTTCGCCCTCGCCAGCCGACTCACGCATTTACTGTGCTAAATTAAATTTGTTCCTCTTGTTTCCTTAATAAAAAAGTAATTAAAAAAAAAAAAAAAAATCGTTTAGCGAACAACTGATACGTTCGGAGATTGAAAGCGGAACGCAAAATTTCTTTAATTTCGAGACTATTCAGTGATAACGAAAAACGTTAACCAATGTAATTATCGCCGGGTTAAAAAGTTCCTTAATTAATCGACTATGATATTTTTATTCTGACACGCGTCACAAGAACTCGCTGGTCCAAGATATAAATTGGCGTCTCGATTTCTATCTGCCTGTATGTCAGTTTGTCCAATTCCCGTGGGTTACCCCCTGGAAGCTCCGGGTTTCATCGTTCGGCGCCTGACGTCCCGACGTCCCGACGTTCTGACTGACGCTCGGGGCTTCGCGTCCTGAAAGCGCGCCAGTCCCAATGTTTTGCTTCGCGCGAAGACCTACCGAGAGGGTAAGATTCTCGAGGACTCACCCATGCGTTTCACGTTTACCCTCGTCCCTCTTTATATAGTACGACGCGAAGTATTCTATATACCGTTGCGCTGGATCAGCATATTTTCCATCCGCTGAAATATATAAGATCGTTAAATCCCCCGAGATTTATGATATGATGAAAAAAAAAAAAAAAAATATACATATTGTCGATAAATCTTATCCACGGGGGTTGGAGATTTCGATCAGCGAATCAAAATGACGCAGATTAATGCGAAATTCCATCGTTCATATAAAAGTTTAGTGAAATATGTCGATGGAAATTTCCATGGGTGTTGCAGAATTGCCGGGGCTAAAGAATCAATTAAAAATATTATATTGAAATCGCTATCGAATATTGCAAAATGGTCGTTGCACATGGGTCGACGATGGATCACGCTTTTATCGAATAAACAATCGTTTTTCAATGCGCTGTGAAAAGCCGCAACTGTATAAAGACACCGTGCAATTTATGTAGGTGCAAATTATCGGGAATCGCATGGTTTGTGTATCAAATGACGTCTGACGAAAAGAGGTTCATCGCCCCAGGCAGCAAGCTATTTCTATCAGGAATGGAAGAGAACGCCAAAGCAAACGTTGAAACTCAATCCACCCGCAACCCCGCGAAAGTGGTAGAAGAAACGGAGATAAGACGTGGCCGCACAATGAAAAAAGTAATAGGTCGGATGGAAGAAATACCGGCACGTGAGTCGCGGGTCCGTTAATTTTCCGCCGGTGTAAGTCTATCCCAGAGTTGCGGTAGTGTTAGCAGAGTGGAAGCTCTCAGTGGTGAAGAGCTTATCGCACTTACTTCCAGCATGAAAAAGGCCGTTACACTCCGATCCGTTTTTCTGCCTTATCCCTCGAACGTTTTTCGCAGTAGCCCGAAGTTCATATATCCAACCGCTATCTACATAATAACAAAGTTTACATCGATTGGACACCAACACAAACAGATTCTCTCAAAGTACTCTTGCGAAAAATCCTGACGCATAATCGCAAACACTCGCATAGATACGAAAAATGGCGGAATCGCGCGGATCGACATAATCGTTAGTATAATTATGTAACTACAATATACCTAAATTGATATACCTATGGTAAATTTTTATGTAATTCATACGAAAAAACGGCTATCTACCGTTCAGCACCGTAGAACTTACGAACCTCTTGGAACCTCCTCCATTTCGTTCGACCAACGTTGCAGCAACGTTTATCCTGTGGGAGTTGCCGTACAACGTCTTACAGCTCCTCCAGTATCGAGACGAAATTGTAGGCGAGCTCCAGAGTCACACTATTGCAAGAACGCTTCGCGGTTCAGTGGCCGAAAGTTCCGCCGGTAGTTATCCGGACCGCGCACGGGTTTCATGCCCCTTCAAACTCTTATCCCGCTAGCCACTGTTTTCCAAGAGATTAAAGCGCTCCTCGAGTCAACGCACTTTAAACCCAAAGGTATGACGCGCTAGTCTCAACGTCGAGACTTCAGCGACGTCGGGAAGCTGCCGCCAGTCAAAATGAAGGTTGACGAAGCGGCGGGTTATGAATTTATGAAACTTTGTGAAGGACTCTTTATAAAATTCATCAAAATAATTTTTTTTTTTTTTTTTTTGTTATTATAACATATCTTTTTTTTTTATTTTTTTTTTTTTTCGCCGAAAAAACTGCGAAATGAGATCCTGCTCGTGTGTCTCTAAACTCTCCACACAGTACAGCGAGTTTAATGGGAACGCCTATCCGTTCCCGTTCCCTTCGTTTGGCTTTGTGAATTTTCGTTTCGATGCACGAAGAAGATAATGAGAGAGAGAGAGAGAGAAGGAGAGAGGGATTTCCAGCCGCGAAGTACTAAAATTCCGAGTGCAACCACAATGCAAACCATGGCAGTCACACGGCGTCGCTGAAGTTCGTCGGGAGAATTGGAATGGTTAACGCCAGGGCGGGTTTCACTGCAGTCGGCGGTAATCGCAAACTATGGCAATGCTCTATCCATCACACACACCTTCTCGTCAATTGAACGCGCCTTCAGCACTGGCTTTTCCTCCCTTTCGCTCCGACGCTCCATTGGTTTTCGAATACCGGTTTGCCACTTCCATCAGTTCACATGTCACACCCGATCCTCGCTGCAGCGAATCCTACGGCAACAATGAACGCGTTTGATCCTAACGAGGCAGTCCTCGCCAGTCGCGGTCGACAGAGAGCCACAAATTTTTGATTCTCTTTCGATTGATCAGAAAAAAAAACAAAAAAAAAATTCGACAAATAGTTCCGGTTCGCTAATAAATATTTGTGAGTGGCAACAGCAAAAACATTTGGCTAATACGGACGAATATTTATTGTGGAAGCCGAGTATTTCGTTGTGTCCACAGGTTACAAAATTGTTGTCCCGACAATTTTTGTTTTTCCGTGTGACGTCGCACCGGAAATTTTGTGCGCAACGACAAAGATGCGCAGAATGGAACAGGAATAATATAATGAGAGAACAGTTACCAGGACCCAACATAGACACGTCCGTATGAACCAACGCGTCTATTACCTGCGGCAGCTAAGCAGGTCGACCATGCGCTGAAAGCATTGTTGTGTAACAAACATAACCGTAAACCAGCCGGTCGGTCAACGGGGAAGGCGTCCTCAACGTATTTCAGTACTGGAACCACCACGGCTAACGTTGGAATATTCTGTTGGAACAAGACCCTCGCCACCACCGTACGTACATGTACGGCTGAAACTGTATGGCCTCGCCTCCTTGCGACTCGTCTCATCCAGGTGTTCCACCTGTGTACCGATAAATCATGCTATGACATCGGACTATTCGGGCGAGTAATTGAAATGTAATTAATAATAGGAACGCAGTGTGGGTCACACAGGTTCTTATAATCCTATTAAAAAATGTCCTCTTCAATTATCCAGAGTTCGCACACTTCGCGATGAACGATACAATTTGGAAAAATTGTAGACTCGTTCGTTTGCATGTTTGTACCTTTGATTATGGATTTTTTTGTTGCTCCGGATGTTTGAGCTAGGGAAACTGTCCGACCGAAGCCCCACACCTACTTTTGTAGCATATAGAATGAATATGAAATTCCGGAATTCCATCCCGTATGGAATGAATTTCCACGTACTATCAATTATACGATCCAAACCCGGCGCGCGAATTGTACGAGTCAACATAACCGCTAGTCGAATATATCGGGAATTTAATTTGCGCGGGACATTTAAATTCGACCGCAGTTCGATTGCAATTATTGAAATAGTTGTAGGTAAGTGAACGCTCACGGTGACATAGTGTTACGTCATAGTTTCAGCGAACAATTGCCAAAATGCAATGATTGAATGCAGCTTTAAAAAAAAAGGACTGAGACACATATCCAGCCGTAGCGTGTTGATCAGTCAGTCATTCGAGAATTGGGTATTCACCCTTCTCGTTAACCAGTTCGCCCGTACTGTATGGGGATTGCTAATTGCCTACGGAATCAATTCCGGTAAGCGCTATCTACCGAATACACAGCATGCTCGAATTCGGATTACATTATATCAAGGGCTCTCCCTTTTTTGTTTGCATAAATCCGAATTTTCGTAATTCTACGTAACGTTAGGATTTAAAAGTCGACCTCGGTGTTTATGGCGTCGCTCAATAACGACCAATATTTTTAGGCGATACATCGTTTCCCCTATTTAACAACAAAAAAATATGGTCGCATCACTCAGAATTTCTCCTCGTGTCCATCCCACTCTGTCTATGGATTCAGTTTCTGCGCTTTATTTACGCAATATTTTTTGCTTAATGAGAATTATTGGAAATTACGAGTCCGACACCAGCACATCCGTTTATTTTTCCTATCTGCTACGTAGGTAGCCCGCGCCATGGCTCGTACAGGTGTTCTATGGGCTTTCGATGTAGTTATATGGATAGTCATAATATTTACCATGTATAACAGCATCGCACATGGTATACGCGCGAGTACGTGAACACGACCCTATTAATTATTATTCCACGGAAGATCGTGTTTATTCTGCTCCGAAGCACCACTCTGTTTATACTGCAGATCCCCTCACCAGCGACATCCCTCGCGCTTTCTCCTCCTCTTCCAGAGCCATCAAAGAGGAAAAACTGCAAACCAATGGCTCGAGAGATTATACGCGTGCGTGTTTTGCCCTGCTCCACTGCAGTTTTGTAATAACATGCGCGCGTTCTTTATGGCTGCGCGGTAACGCTGTAACGAGAGATAGGCAAGGGTTGAAGTACATAAAGTTCAACACCAGATGTAATGGAATATGCTTCGAGAGGAGTAATAAATAATTTTTGAGGAAGGAAAAATAATGTATTTGATATTTTCGTATCAGGTTAATACTGCGCGAGGGAAATTGAAAATGCACCTCGGCGGTTTTTTGTGGTAGCCACGATGGCTTACCAGTAAAAAAAAAAAATAAGATCGTCAAACCGGAAATGACTTAGAGAATAACGCTACTAGCCATTTGATTCCAAGTTATCGTTGAATTTCTACTGGTCTTGTAATGCAATTTCGTTCTTAATAATGTAACGACGGAAGAATTAATTTTGCATTAAACGTCCTTTCCGATTGAAGCCTGCAAGACACAGTGTTGTGACTGATCCTGTGATGTGCCCCATCCGCATGAACTGTTCCGTGATATAGTCAGTTGCAATGATTAAGTCCCGCATAGGCATCTCGATGGCACATTGACCCATCTCTAGACTCGAGTGCCGAGGATAATGGAAGCTTCCGTGGATGCTGCAAAGGCTTCGTCATTAATCGAACCAGTGCCCTCGAAGTCAGAGCCTCGGACAGATTTTGAACTCCGTCTGGCGTTTGAGTCAGTTCGTCAGTGCAGGTCGAGGGGATAATAGAGGGGCGGCGTAACCCCACGGTTGACGGGTACGGAGCCGATTTGCCTCCAGCCGCGGCATTGAACGGGGCTCCAAAGTACATGTCGCCCTACGTACAGGGTAGCGCGTCCGAATAGAGAGCAAATAAACCTTGAAGTGTATCAGTGCGGCTCCAATGGAACTATCGAACCAATCGTCGCTGAATGAACTTCCCACCTCTTAGAATGGAACTTCCTATCATGCTGATCCTATTACTGTACGGGGTGAACTAGCCGGATAATACGAAACTCTCCGACTAACAATTTCAGCGAATTTCTGTCGAATCGTTAAATTCGGGCCAAGTCACACTCTCGGTGGCACTTTGCCTCATATCGCTTTAACTGCTCAAACATGGCACCAAAATTATTATTTTTTTTCGTGTTACCGTGAGAATAATCTGCGGAAAGAAAAGTAGATTTTCGCCAGGGGGCCGCGCGGAGCGTTGGCGGATAATTTATCCAGCGGGCGAGCGCGAGCCGCTTTTGCCGAGCTTCCGGAGTACCTACGTGTACCTAAGTATAGGTAATTATCACGACTACCGTCACCGCGATGGTGGCAGAAAGGTCGTAGCATTCCGTACCTTCTCTGCTCGCATTTATAACACCCGCTAAGCCACCCGCAGCTCCAAGTGAGAACGAAGGAAGCGAAAAATAGAGGATGAAACAAGGGGCGGGCTGGAGCCGAGGGGGTGGAAAAATATGCGTATTTAGCCCGGGAGCGCGTGAGAAGCTGCAAGGAAAATAAATGTAATAACGCGATTTCGTGGCGGAATTCGCGTATGAAACTCGTTCTCGCGAATTGCCTCTGGTTTGCGTCGCAGCAGAAGAAAATAAAAGTGAGACGTTGAGGCACTCGGAATGTACCACGTTTTTTTTTTTTTATTTTTATTTTTATTTTTTTAATTTTCACACTATTCAGAGCTCGGCGACACTTGACTCGCGAGAGCTGCTGCAAAGTTTCCGACGGCCCGCCAAAATGATTTAGCTGGTAGGTCGGTCACTGTTTTTGGCTAATCGAGTCTACGAAGCCACTTTGCACCAGACATTTATTACGCTTCTAGGCAAAATATACTGCACGAGCTTCGACGAATATATACAAAGAGAGGAGAAACAAGTGGAGGAGGAAGTGCGCTCGGGCTCTTTTCGTCCCCGTCGTGTCAAAGTATCATATCGCACGAGATCAAAGTTTTAATCCTATCTAAAGCTCACACTAAGTTATCTCCGTATTCGTTACAATATTTATCGAGAATAAAAAAAAAAAAGAAATTCTTTGCGTCCGAAGATGCTTTCGTACCGCGTTCAGGGCGGTTTTCCAAAGCTAGCGATTGAAATTATTGATATGCTCACTCAAAATTCCAAATTTCAAAAATTCAAAAACCATTCACGTGGTTCGTACTTTCGTTTCGCGTAAAAACCGAACACACGCGTGATAGACAGGCCACTCGTAATAAACTCTCTTCGCGATATCACTCTGTAGTTCCCGCTGGCTCGACACGAACATGCTTTCAGCTTTAAAGCTTCAGCGATATCGCTCCCGCAGTCACGACGCTCCTGCGACAACCTTCTTCTGGCCAGCCCGAGTTTTGCCGCGGGTTAAACTATTTTATAACTGGGTCGAGTGGACGTCGACCAGCAGGCAAAGGGAAATAATACTCGAAAGGGTCGCTCTCCGCGCCGCTTGTGGGATTCACCGTGACGGAGTATAAAAGTTTCTCCGAAATTCCCGTACTTTTGTATGGCCCAGTGTCGTGCCGTTGTGCCTACGAGTGACTCGGAGAACAGTGCAACACTCGTCTTTGCTTATCCGCCTGCAGCATGCACTTGAGACTTGGTGCAATATGAGAAACATCCCTTCTGCGCGATATCGTCTCTCGGCACTGTGCAAACTCTTTTACCGTATGGGAACTCCGGCCAGCTAGAAGAGGGATTCAACAAAGTGTTAATCGGGTACACAGAGTTGGACCGTTCGTGAATTCTTTAACGCTCGCCACCTTTTTGCACCGAAAGTCATCTCGGTTCGTACACGATGATATTGAATTCCAGCGGGCGAGAAGAAGCTCGCGTTATCTTTCTTTGGTCGCATAGAACCAACAACGCCGGCGCATATGCACGTGTCCCGTACTTCTAGGCCATTTAACACAAGAAAGCGGTTTCCCTGTGGCAACGGCAGAGCAACGTTCCATTCATTTTCCAACCGGATACCTCCAGACACGTTGCAGGAGAAGACCGAATATGAGGAAAGACGTGGAGAATGAGGACGCGAATGTTACGCGGACGGTCGTACGACGACGAAACAGTCGCCCATTTCACTTCCATTCGAAAGACAATGAGCGAGTTCGCACAAAGGAATACGACAAACGTGAACAGTGTGGCCGCGGAGCTTACGCATACGGTATAATGCAACAATGAAACACGAAATATAGCATGGGGAATCTGGGAAAGATCAGAGAACGCTGGTGTTCTGCCCGGGCTAAGAGGAATACGGCTCGGTTCGACTTACCGTGTTAATCGGGGTAAGCTATATTCGTGAATTTTTCCCAGGTATCATGTCCGGTACATGGCTTCCTGTCCAAGAGTATGATTAAATATTCACATTGTTTCATTTCTATATTGACGAGTTCGATAATACGTAGCGGAAAGGTCGTCGTGTTGGGGTGCAGGGAAAATCTCAAGTTTGATTCCACTCATGAATATTGCGAAGGCGAAAAGCCACGACCACTGAAAATTTCACATATCCCTAGTGGTGGTTCTGGTGTCCCATGTTATCCCCGGCGAAACCAACCATATGACTTGGTATTTTTTTTTTTTGAGATCCTTTTCTCACTCTAGACGATTGAGTTTAGGTCAAAGTTTGCTCAGAGAATGAACTGTAGTGGAAACCGTAGCCAGCCGTCTCGCTTTACCATGTGTTTTTTTTTTATGTCGTACAGTGTGGATTGGGAACTTGAGTGTAGATCGGTCTAACTTGATCCTCAAGATAGGTACGGCACAGAATCGTATAACCTGGTGTTACGTGACCCTGTGAAAATCGCGCGGAAACTGTTGCGAAACCCCTCGGGGCCGGTGGCGCTCGTGCCTCGTGGCAAGTTATCGCTGAGCTGGCAATTCTCTAGCAACGAGCCCACGGGGTTCATCGGCGTACGTGTTTTCGTTCTCCTTCGCTCCGGTATCGGACTGCGAGCTGCTCGGAGACGCACCACACGACAAACAGCGTAACGAAAGATCATAGTCACGCGATCACGAAGCCGTCCGTCGTTCTGTACAATTTTTACGAGAATGAGATCACGTAAGACGTTCTCGTGAGTGCCATCTCGTAACCCTCGCCGAATGATGGCTGGCATGAACGAGACACAGGTATCGACTCGAGATAGACGCAATGTCGGTGATGCACGATTTTTTTTAAGGATCCACCTAATTTAGGGTGACGGATGAACGATATGCAATTGTACCCGAAGTCCCTCGTTTCACCCTAAAAGGACACGGCATAAAAAGTTAATGACTCGGAGAAACCACCAAGTTACGCGGTAAATGTCAACCAGACAACATGACACGCCAGCTCAACAACTAGTGACATGTTAAATTTTCGGAGCAGCCACAGTAATCTTTTGTCAACTCGTCTGATTTTTTTTTTTCCAGAAGGCGGATTGGCGATATTGGCGATCCATGTGGCTAAGAATTATTTAACGTCCACGCAGATATTTTCCATTATATTTTCTAGTAAGAACTAATATTCCAGCAAAACTTACGGGTTATTCGTATAATATCTGCCATAGCAAAAATTACTATACTTTATAGCAGACTGTCAAACTTGGTGTGAATGTTCGCCAGAATATTGCCATAGTTCTCATATGCCTGAAAGTTCTGTAGGCTTTTGCGAGCTTTCCGGTAACTTTTATGAGATTCGTCTTTCAGCGTAAGATGATTGATATGGGAAACATGCGCGTTCCCGAGAAAAAAAAAAAAACAGCGTGGTTGGGTGTATCAGAGCAAACCTCGCAGCCACATGAACGTGATGAATCTCAAACGAATCTTGGGACTGTAATCGTTCGTCAAACGATTGCCGTTATCCACCGTTGATTTTGACGATCGGCCTACCCGGTCGGATAATACGTCAAAGGACACACATGGATTCTCGCTGCGTCTATCAATGTGCTTTTGTACGGACATACCGATGGTTTACTCACGACACCACCAGAAATAGCCGCAGGATTCGGAAAGCAAGTGAAATACGTGACCCGTTGGGATTCAGTGGAATTGAAGGGGCAAAGGGCCACCAGCCGGTGTTGCTGCCAGTGCAGAGAGAGTTTCATTGTGGAAACTGAGGATTGCGAGAGTACAAGAGTATCTCTTCCTCTCTTCCACCACGTCCCTACAATTCACCGTCTCTCTCGTAGATTCCCATTCCTACCTAACTGTACACCCTCGCTATGACTCCGCTGTTGTATGCGACGGTAGCTGCCCGGAACATGCAAATAAAAATTGTTTTGCTCTTGCCAGTAGGTCGCACACCACGCATTCGCGTCAGCGAGCTTCGCAAAAACTCCACCCATGCAACGATCCATTTCCTATATAGTTATAGCAGATCTATGCTGATTTTCATGAGTCTGCGACATTCCTGGAACTTCTCATGTGGAATGTCAAAGTATCATAGACGGTTGAGTGCAGTGGCCCAATTGGAGAATCAATTTGTCAACATCATTGGAAATTGTTTGGCAGTGCTCCTCAAAGCTTTGATATTTTACGCCGCCATTGAAACTTCGTCTGAGACTTCGTTTAGCCGAAGAGGAAATTGCGAAAGCTTCATAGTTGGAGACAACTGTGCGAACGCTGAAAAAGTCACCGACGCGAAGTGAAAATTCCTTTTACATTCCTCTTTATTTGAATTCGTCAATGACGTTGAGCTACCTCCAGACATTTCAGCGCAATATAGTCATTTAAAAAAAAAAAAAACTCGCAAGTCAGCACTTCAAATGGAATGGATAAGCTCTCGATACGGTATTCTCTTTCGTAAAGAAAGACAGTTAAAAAAATAAACGCTTTAACGAACGAAAAACACTGTATGATCAAGCGCGCAGCGTCGTTCCCGGGTGTCGTTTTCGCTTTGAAACGTAAAGCTTTTGAGCGGAGCTATCGAGACTGCGTTTAAAATAAAAGGTATACATCGCAAAGAGTGTGTATCCATTCTGTGGACGTTTCCCTCGTTTAGTTGAAGCGATCGGTTTATGTGACTTTGCAGGCACAGAGATAGCCGCCGGGCTTATTTTTTTTTTGGTCAAACATACCCTTGAATTAAAAAAAAAATTTCTCCGATCTGATCTCGTCACGAAGGCCTCGAGTGCATGGGGATGTGCAGTCAAATTATAACTGCAATTTTATTTCAGTTTATGAAATGTGCGGACCTAGCTATCTTTTTTGTTCGTACCGGCTACGCTAAACGATGCGACTCATACGAACGAACCGAGGGATAACGAACGAGCAGACGGATGTGTACATCGTTTTTTAATTAATGAAATTCCGGCTTGATCGAATTAATCGGATTTGTTCTACAAAGCGAATTAACTTTCGATACAGTCAAGTCCAAATGGTGATACAATACCTTCTTTCGGCGCAACGTATCCATGCACCTCACAGTAGCTACCAGCAGGTCCGGATGCTCCAGGTGTATCCAAAGTGAACAGGGTATTTGCCGACGACATGGTGAGACCGTCCTCCGACGTCTGAATCAAGCTGGTCGTCTGCGAGGTCGTGCATTGATGATGCTGACGCTGTTGCTGATGTTGTGACTGTTGTTGGTGCTGTTCGTTCCGTCGATTCGAGGTCCGTTGCTGAGCCACCAACAATTCTTCGCGACGGCACTTGGAGCAACGACGCATCTCCGAACGAACCCGCAACAGCCATACCATACCGAAAAGTGCCATAGCAACCTCGAGAACGGGTAACCTGCTCAACGTATGCTCCTTCATGCTCGTCGTAACGCTGAGGTCATCGAGGCCGCCGGCGTCCTCGCGATACATCACCAATCCTTTTTTACTTTGGCCGGCAATTCCCTCGTGGCCGCAAGTCGCCACCCACCGCTCCCTGGTCCTTCTCCTGGAATTATCGCGTCGTCCTCTTCCACAACCCTCTTCCTCCGTGATCCTTGCACGACCAATTTCCAGTGGTTTATCCCGCACTTTTTTCCCTTTCTCAGTTCGTCTTCCGCTATAGCTGTAGTACAGAGAACCCCCGGTAGCTGTATTTTATCCCAATTTCATTGAGCCATCCTGTTTCTGGCCAGTGTGTACGACCCTCCATATTTGTCCACCTCCATCTCAACCGTTTCTCCGGCTACTTTCCCGGACTTCTTCCACTTGCTTCTCTGACTCGCCCCTCAGACTTATCGTCGACCATTTAGCGGCACGAGCTACATTTCGCTTATTGGGTCATTTCGGGTGCTCCTTGAGTCCGACCGAGGCGGTTGATCATCGTCGAGAGGTCACGAGCTCCTTTCAATCTCAACGTGAATGGCCGCTTCGAGAAATCGAGTCGAAAAACGTTCACTAACGATATCCGTGATACTCGGCCATGGAAGTTGCCCAAGCATTTTTCTCATTAATATGTTCCACCCTCGGATTCTTCGAGTGATTTTAGGCCAAAGTTCTAGGAGACGAAATTGCCGAACTTAGCAATTCATTAATATATTTTCCGCAGTGTCTTTAATAAAACTTGTCGCAAAATAGAAAGACGAACTGTACTATCTTGGCTGGACTACGGACCGAAAAATATGTCGAATTTTGGATAATTTAAAACATCCAAACGTGTTCATAGAAATCCTTTCATTCTCGTTGATACCCATCGGAGTGATTATCTCCAAGTTCGTTCTCTCTCCGTCCACCTCGGGCGGGTAAAAAAATATTCGTTCGTGGTCGGCCTAGCTACAGACTCTTTTGAATAAGTTCGGAGCTTTTTTTTAATGCTCTCTTGTGATTCTGGGTAGGCTCCGGATCGGTTGAATGAGCTTCGTGAAAGCTATCTTGTGAATATAAGGCTCTCGAGTGAAAGTAACGAGATTTTCCTCAGAAAAGCTCGCGCGGAATGCATTTCCGGGCGTCAGACACCACATTTATCCTGGCCATTTGAAAGTCAGCGCTCTGGAAAGACGATTGCGTCTCATTGTGTCCCAACCGGGCTGTCTGCACTATCCTCTCCCCCGCTATTATACAATGTTACAGTACTTGCTTAAACACTTGGCACACTGGAGCCGTATCGACGGCAAAGAGAGACTTCTCGCTTTGGACATCGAAGAAGTCCATTAAATTTAGAGAATAGCGTTGCAGCCGCTTACCAGCGATCAGACCATGACGCGATGTGTTCGTACCGATGAGAAAAAGTTCTCAAAGTTCTCGAATGCGCGAGCTCGCGCACCGCGTCCGGAGTTTTCTACCTAAAAATAAAAATTACAAACCGTTGCGACGCTGCGAAGAAAAGAAGGACACTGCACTCGGGCAGAGACCAAGAGGCCAATTCCACTGGATTCAGACTCTGTGCACAATACATGGCAACGTTATAGCTAAAACATTATTGGCACTCTTACTATTACGAGAAATTGATGAGCAACGTCGACGGGCATTTATCGAATACACCTGAATTAAATTTAGTATATCAGGAATATAGAATTACATAAATGAATCGGACGAGAGCACAGAGAGTTGTCATACGTGAATCATTGCGGTTGGTACTTGCGACACAGCTGTAAATCTTCGACGCTTTGGGGTGGAAATGCAATAAATTCACGAACGGTCTACGCTGTCGCGTTGAGAGAGAGAGGGAATGAGAACGAGATATAAAGAACTATATTCCAGCGGCAAACAACAGTGGGTGCTTTCCAGTAAACTCTGCAATTGAGCCGAGGCTTGATGCATGGCTCTCGGCCTGGTTGAAAGCCATACCTCCTGCCGTGGTAATGTTGGAGATCCATTTCCCCCAGAGTCGATTTAACTAATACCACAAAATTCGATGCGTCCATTGCCGCCACACTGTTGTACTCGCGAATTACTCGGCAAATTTTAACGCAATCAACATTTTATAAGTTAAATGTCGACGACAATTTATGCGAAGAAATCCCGCATCGTCACAGAGGTTATTATTATTAATATATGTATATTGAAATTAAGACTTAAGATTTTTTTTACATATCTGCGTTTGTCCATGGGAATCTCGGATGAGGCGATCGGAAACGTTGATGGGCAACTCGATGGAAACCCATCAACGTTTCGATGGAAACTCGAAACGTTGATGGGCAAAATTTTGGCTGCAAGTGTTTAAACTCTGACCACGGTACAGCGCGCACGGTGCGGAAAATTGTTACGCAAGGTGGAAATCGGTGACCTGTGGCGAATTAATTGGGAATATTCAGGAATTTACTGATTAAAAGAACGACTAGGATAGAAAGCATCGAGCGTGAATAACACATTTGATTTCGTATTGAGCAACGTATTCGCCTGGTTTTTCCATCGTTGCGTCCAGGAGCGATCGCCGTTTCGGACACGGCTTTCCGTCGATGGCCGTCCGTGTCGGAAGTCTGCAACGCTGCGCTCCGCACATCGGTAATCAGCTCGTCGATAGTCAAATTTCCTCGGAAAATCCCGGTCGCCAGCGATTTTCGCGTATTTTTCCACAGCGAATTCGTTGCTAAACGAGACTTGATTTTTCACCGAAAAGGATCGCGCGAAGTTTCCAAAGCCGGCACACACAGCTTCGTCAGCAAACGCCGGTGAGTCGAGCCATCCTATGTTTCTCTCACTGCCTTCGATCCTCGTCTCACGGATTCACACAGGCTTGAATTCCGCGACGAATCGATAATTCCAGCCTCTGGCAATCTCGAAAGCCCTCGGTCCGCTCGTCGGAGGTCTTGTTAACACATTCTCTTTCATCGATAGGTACAGCGTGACTTGGTAAGCCGCCAGCAGACCTCACCCACTAGAAAACGCGTTTGCCCATCGACTCGGGCTGGCTCTTGTGCGGCCTCACGGAAACGCACAAAGCTTAAACACGAGATACCCGCGAAACGAGAAGTAGTTTGAGTATGCAAATCTTCCCTGGCTAACGCGGATCAGCCCCGAAGGCTTTGCCAGATCGGAGAATGAATTATTTCATCCTAGACAATCAAGCGTTATAGCGTGCAGACCGACGTGGCGTCAGAACTGGCGGCGGGCCTCGTCGTTGTGTGTATCCTTGTGCTATCGTTCAATCAGATCTATCCGTTCGACAAAAGCCTCCCGCGAAACTCGTTCCGTGTTATCCTTCGATAACTATTCCAAACTTGTAAGCGATTACTCTCGCACACGTGTTAAAGTTCCGATGCGCTACATGGCATAAGGTAGTAGAATAAGCGTTTCCAGTTGGTAACTCGCAGGACTCTCGAAATCGGCTGATTCCACCTACCGGGAACAAAAATACACATCTGCCACTAGACGGAGGAGAGTTAAAGCTTGCATCGAGAGTGTGCTTTCCATCCCGTGGAGAGAACACGCCATGGCGAGCGTGTTTCCAAGATTCCAAGAGGATTCCGGCAGTCCCGGAACTCGAGAGGAAAAGCGGTTTAGAGACCCTCACGAGTTAAGCCGATCGGTGGCTAAACATTGTACGAGAGAGCTATACGCAAATCACCTATTTCGGATCTGATAACAAAGTCACACATCCTTTCTCGCGGAATTTTTTTTTTTTTTTTTTCGTTCCGGTAAAACGATACATTTCGTCTGTAACGTCTGGTCCGGTTTTGGAATTTCATCTCTCGACCGGAAGTGAGGCTTCCCATTCCTCGTGTACTCGATTAGTGCCCGAAATAAAAGAAATTGGGTGTTCGCATTCGAAGCGGAAGCGGAATACGGCTAATTGGTACTGCAAGCTGCAACAAAGCCGGCTCAAGTCTGGCGAAACTTGTTACCAGAAAGAGAGGTGAAAAGCGAGCGTCAACTCAACCAACCCCAAACGTCGCTTTGCTCGAATACAGAAGCGGGGTTGGAAAAAGTAGTCTACGGGAAAAAGTCGGACGAGCCGCAGGGCTTTTGTTTGAGTTTCGGCTGATGCACGGCGTGGCGGTGGGAGGAACGTCTTTTTTTATTTTCACCAGAGGGATTTTCGCTATACACAGAGAAAGCGAAGTCGCCGCGTTCTACTCAGGACAACAAGAGAAGGAACGGAGATGCGAGGTTATCACGGTGAATCCGTCGACGCACCCTAATACAACGCGATTATCTATGCATAGCTTTATGCCACGCACATAAGCCCGCGATATTCGCAACGAAGTGTCGCGCCCATCGCGTTTGCGCCCGGGCATAAGTTTCTTCGTGCGCGAAATTGCCCCGAAGTTCAACGCAGCCAGGTAGGGGTTGTTAATTATTTAAAGATAGGAGGTGCGATCTGGTTGCGAGGCAGAGCGCGCTCGGCTTAGTGGACGTATGTAACTACATCGTTACATCCTGTAATGCATTATGCATAACACCGTATATAGCTATAACCAAAAACGAACCAACAACCCGGTACACCAACACTTGCTCCTGGCTTCCCACCATTAATGCATCCGTTCGTGGTAAGCTTCAGCGTGTTTGTCTAGGTTTGCAAGCAGCAAGGACGAATATGGTTGCTTTTTAACCTGGTCGTTCTATCGGATCAATGAATTCCTGAATAAACTCAACCGAAGTTGGACAAATACCCTAATTGGTCCAATTACGTATTGAATGAGTAGCAATACTTGAAACACCGAGCACCGGGTAGTTCTTAAGAATTGATGCATTGAGTAGGGCGAATTGTGAGAACTGTTGCGTGAAATAGTAATGCTCTATGCAGAATATTGTTAATAACCATAAACAGAAACACCCCACCAACATCTCGGTACTCTGACGCTTGCTCGCGACTTCCAATCATAATGCTTCTGCTCGTGACAAGGTTTCGCAAGTTTCTTCACGATGTTTGTCGCAGATGCGCCGGCATAAATATGTATGCACATTATACACAGATATATATAAGAGAACCCTTCGACGCTTTTCAACTCATTTTCACGCGACACTTAATCACCACATCCGTCGAGCACGAAGATAGCGAATTGAATTTCCCTCGCCAAGTTTAGGAGAGAATTGAATGTGCAGACTACTCGAAACTATATGCGTGTCAGACGATGATGGGTGTGTGGCGTTGGAAGATGTGAAGAGAGAGGACGAGAGAAGCTCCGGAAAGACGTGGAATTACAGCGGAGAAATTGCACGATCCTAAAGTTAACAGTAATTACATTCCGTATGAAGTAGATTTCAGCCTTGTTTCTCGAGAACAAGTCCCAAAGCGCGCACGTATGATATCGATATATCGCGGTCTCCGAGGTAATTATTTCTTCCCAGATGGAATATAACCCTATTCGGTTGGATGGGCTCGGTCCACCGAGGCGCACGACTCGCATCATTGAAACACTCGGTCTGCCGGATTTCACTTATTGCATTCGCCCTCGGCATATCCAACGGATTCTGCTATAAATCCCCCGAGGAAATAATCTCGAATCTCCGTATGAGCTGCGAAACGTTCATATTGCTTCGCAGGATATTTAATTTTGTCTATCTAGTTTAGTCTTCCGGTGTCTCACAAACGTCTAAACAAGTGAAACGTCAGATTCCGAAAATTCTCCGCCTCGCAGGTTTCATGGTTAAAGCACTGGGACCGCGAAACTTTGGTACAATATAGTAACGACATTATAAAATTAATTTTTATAATAGTGCCAGTGGTTCTCTGGATGCTGACATGCCGATGGTCCGAAATTAGATTCCATCCGACGTTGTGTGCAAAGACAAAAAAAGGAATTGTAATGCATCGGTGCAGAAAAAACTCGCGGGGTCACCCGGCACGCCCAACGAAAAGAGAGCTAAAAGAAAGAGAATCGAATAAACCTTCTCGCGTTCTGACGACGGACTGACAAGAAGGCAGAATTCCGTGCAGGTAGATTTTCTCTTGGGATTTCATCTCCGCCGAGGTTACGTGAGACGCTGCAGCTAGCGGCGAGTAATTTTCCTGATAGTTGGACGGATAAAATGGACAAATCCACGAGACAAGTAGAGAGAGTCAGCGAAAGGGTGGCGGTGAAGTCCCCGGAGGTTGAACCACCGGAATGGTCCACCTCGTGTCAACGTCCTCCGATAATCAAGACGTCCTTTTTATTAGCGAAAGACGCGTCGGCTCTGAGGCCAACTCCAGGAACTTGGCACGGGATCGCAAGAGCTCCAATTACTTCGTTATCTCATTGACGACAATGTTTTGTTGTCTCTTTCGTTACGAACTGAAAGTTTTTCTTTCAACCCGCCGGTATTAGAGACGTTGTGACAAAGAAATGTTCCAAAAGACGAACTCAAAGAAAGCCGGGTGAAACATGAAAAAACAAAAAAAAAAAAAACCTTAGGTTCCGATGGACCCACGGAGTATTTCACTGTGGATTCCTCCGAAGACGAACACATCGAGACCTTGTTTCCTTGAAAACCCTTCCAGCGATTCCGCAAGTCTTTTGAATCCCAATTGCTTCCGGATCCAAGTGGAGTGCTAAATTTTCCAAGTCCTCGATACAAATTTCTACCTGTCTATTGATTATAGTGGATGGTTTTTTGGATTATCGTTGACGTGTGATTCATTGAACCGAGCGCATTTCACTCGTTACTCCCGACCGACGTTTTCTCCTGTTGACGCTCGATACGACATCAGGACGACAACACTTGGTACTGCAACATTGCCGACGCACTTCGAGCACGGCCATTTTTGTCCTGGACATACGACAACACGAGTGGTAAAGGTACCACGAAGTAGCATTAAAAGTTGACACTCGGAGCTGGTTTACTTCTCCAACCTCCGACTGCTCTCCGAAAACTCCCGGAAAACTCCAGCTTACACTCGAGTAGCTGACCGGGCATTGTTACATATCATCGTGTAGCCGAGAATGTTTGCACGAGACAGCCTGGTGGGGCGACCAATAGCGATTTACAACCAAACTTTTAGAGATATTTCACGATCGGCGCGACGTCATCGATGCTCGGCTGTGTGTCTTGCTTGAATAAACTCGCGAAGTGGCTTCTTTCTCTGCCACTACAGTATCGGCGGTCTGGCTTTCGACAAACCGCCAGCCGACACGAGACGAACGAGAACCAGAAAAAAACACGACGGATCTCTCCGCGTTCTGGTAAAACTGTCTGGGCGATGTGATTGTCGGAGCGTGAGGAAAAAAAAAGCGAGCTCTCGAAAGTCTCGGGGAATGCCCGAATGCTCGCACACAGCGACATCAACTTCGAGAGTTGGATATTGTTTGTCGAATGAATCGAAAACGACAGTTGTCGTACATTCAACCGGTAACTTTCCGGCACAGTGGATACAGCAAACAGTGGATCAGAGATCTAAGAAAAGTTTCGAAATTATATTCGCCCAAAGTTTCCTGCATCAACGTAGCCGCTTTCGCCATGATCAGTTTTACGAACCACAATGCTTTGGGAGGGATGCGAGTGCCGAGGAAGTTCTCGACGGAGCGTCTTGTGTCGAATCATTCGTGTGTATACGCCGCAACGATTATCTGTTGTGTGTTCTGAATGGTTGCGGTACGGAATAAGCGAACCGGTCGCATGAGGCTGAGTCCCGAAAATTTTCGTGTTCGGGAGTTTGAGGACTTCGACACAATGACTCGTCGCAAGAATGGAAGTATTTATATTATCCTTGCGGTAGCGAAGGTACAAGTTAATCTTGAAATTCGACTTGACGAATATGCGCGTGTACAAGACTTCGGTAGGATCCTAACGAAGACATGGAAACGCCCTGGTAGATTGAATACTGGACAATAATTGGCGAACGCGCAGTTACAATTTCACCAGCGAGTTCGTATCCTGGGAACCACTTTGTTACCTCC
Source organism: Listrodromus nycthemerus (assembly GCA_963978505.1). Lineage (NCBI taxonomy): Eukaryota > Metazoa > Arthropoda > Insecta > Hymenoptera > Ichneumonidae > Listrodromus > Listrodromus nycthemerus. The sequence continues at coordinate 1,244,595 of OZ021680.1, forward strand.
GCACGTAACTTTGAGTATCCTCTTGCATTCGCAAACTGCGAGGGAAACCAAGTCGGCAACTCCCGTATTCAATAAGAACCCACCCTAGCAACATCGCTGATTAATCTTCTGGGAACCCAATATCGCATTGCACTTACGTCGCGTTGATAGCGTTGCAAAGTTAAAATCGCGGAAATTTTCACCTATGTGGCGGACGAACAAGTTTAGGAGCTTTCGCGAGATCCAATTGAATTTGAAGGTAAAGTCAGGTCATTCGAATACTGTTCGGAGGATACCTCGAGCCTTTAAAAAGTGTAGAAATGAAGCTACATCGTAAAGTAACGCGGATGTTTTACGGCGGCGATGAACGACTCGCAGTACGTGTTTTATCTTCGGAAGTATTGAGGAGCGCTCTTGGACGAGAATAAAAAGTGGGAAAGACGAGCAAAAATTTAACGAGCGTATGAAACGCAAAGCTCTCAGTGAAAACGTTCTTACCGAAGGATCGCGTACGATGATTCGGTCTCGCGAGATCGTTTCACTTTGTTGGATTTTACGTAACGTCCAACGCTTTGAATAAATTTAGGTTTGCAATTACGGGAAAAGCTCGTTTAGATAATTACAGATGAATCGTTTCGGACGATCCAACCACGTTATCCGCATGATTGAAAACGGAGACCCCTATCTGTCCTGATTTGCTTTCAATAATTGCAAATAATTCGCGAAATCAGAGATTCGACAGTCGATCCGCATGTTTATACTATTACAGGGGATGCAGAGACAACGTTGAATGGGCCGTCGGGCAGCTTGTAGTTAACGCCATTTGAATCGGCTTTGCGATACCGGAGACCTATAATAAGCCCGTAGAATTCCAGATGAAAGCATTCGTGTTGAAAACATTAAATTCTATCATAATCATATTGTAGTTTAAAATTGTATTTTAAAATTCCTAGAACAAATATGTCTACCCAGTGACAATTTTACCTACAGTGACAGTAGGGAAGAAGACGGCAAAGTGGGATCCAACTGAGCCTTATGCAAATTTTTCCTCTCTAGATTTTTCATGATTCGTCGACGACTTTTTGTTTATGAATAATAACACAAACGGAATGATGAAGAAATTTTTTTTATAATTCAATGGAGTAAAGGAGCGGAAAGTGTTTATCGCAACAAATTTAATGAACAGCTTCCCCACCCGGTCCGATCCACCACACGTACCGATGATAACGTACAGCGCGTTCGTTCTGCGACGAGGCGCGATAATGACTTTAATTCAAGAACAGAAGCGTTCCACGTGCGTGATTACTATAATGTATCGGTATGGAGCCGGTGGGTTCGACCATTATCACTTAATCAGATCGACTGAACATCGTGAGCGGCAATGGGAGCAACGTCAACGGATTATCGCGGGGACACCCGGTGTCTGGCGATGAGTACATACGCCCCGTGTCTCGCTCTAGCACCCGCGCTTTATCACTCGATCTAGTGGACCACGGGATGCAAGCTCGCGCCCTGAAAATCGAGACACATTAACGCTCCAGAGAGTTCGAATGTGCTCATCGATTGTAATGGGTGCGCGGCACGGGAGCGCGGGTGATTCGTCGGGAAGCAGGTTGCGCCGATGTGAATACTTGCACGTTTCGTTACTGCAGCGCCGATCGAATTTTCCTCGATAAAAAGTCTCCTATCGAGAATGGCGCTTAAACGATCGTGCGAGATTCAATATCCAATTGAGACGGAGTTCCGCGCAGTTTTTTTTGGAGAACGGCATATGAGGGTTCGACGCGAACGGGACAGTTACAACTCTAAATGTTTCATAGGAACGATGCATTTTTCATGAAAGTTGTTATTGGGCCATCGATGAGAAGAGCCTGGCTCCTCTTCCATTGAAGTGCGTTTGACATGCGTGATATTGCATATGTGTGTCGAGAGCACGAGAGCTCGCGAACAACGTAACGATCGAATTGCGGTGTCGCGAGCGAGGGGTTTGAGCCACGGGACACCGAAACGATGAACCTTCCGCCGTTAGACGGGACGGCGAAATTGCGAACGCTCAGTTTGTTACAGCAGGGTCACATATGGCCACGATCCGCGACCTTAGAGCAGCGAAATTGCAGAACGTAAGTTCCTGCCTTCTCGCCGTCTTTGACACGGTTTGCGGCACGGTTATGAAGTTGTCGGTCATGTTGTCGGGTGTTCAAAAGCGCTCGGCGGAAGCCATCAAAGTGGCTGCGCCTTATGAGACGGCTGAACCTATTTGCCGGCTCGAAATCAGAAAGTTTGACTCTTCGAACGAACGTAAGACGTACCGAAAGTTTCATTTTTTTTAAGACCAGTGGTGGTTCGTCCCCAGGCGAAAACCCGTGCCACTCTTCAAAGTACCAAAGGTCGAGGTATCTTTTTTTATGGTTTGCACCTTCTCGTAGGATTTTAGGATCAATCACATCGTTGCAACCGAGCGAAATCAACAACGCGGTAATTTGGTTTTGGTGTGGTTCGTCTCAGTGTGTCTCAGTCGATTCTCGTATCGATAGACGACGAGATAAATGTACTCAGGGTGAGATACACGCGATATAATTTTTTTGGACAATCACATCGATAAAACTTCCTGCGTGCTTGTGAGACTTTGAAACTGTTGGTCGGTACGCTGAGAGTCCACGGAAATTTCAATTTCTCTCGCTCACCACATCCAATCGCGAGCAACTCGACGCGGTTGCTTCCTATCAGATTAGATCTGAATCCGGATAGTAGGGGAGGCAGGAGGCGACGAAGGAATGAACTTTGAGAAGTATAATTCGGGTCGTTGATCTTGGGTATCCGGAATTATAGTAGTCCGCGAGAAAAAGACCCGGGATCTTGTTAGTTTCGACCCAACGACAACATTGAATCAGCGTTTCGCTCTCGTTCCCTCCCGTTCCACTCGTCCCTCTCCTCACCGCGAGCTGGTTCTCTTCTTTTGCTACGGATCGTAAACGAGAGAGAACAGCGTGAGGTAATAAAAGTTTTTACGAAAACACCTCCGGCAAGACGACGATGAAGTCACGGCCAGTGGCAAAGTCGTTCGACAATTGTTTCGCTGTAGAACGCTGGATGGGTTTTGCGTGCGACGCGGAGAGTTCGAAAGAATAACAATGATAATGGGCACCGCGACACATTCGCTCATTACACGGCGAGTTAACGCACACACAAAACAATTTACTTTCCCCAACGTGGATGCGATAGACGTTGAAATAGAATATTAACTGGGTATCGCGCTTGCCGAAAGAATTGTGGGCTGCACGAGGTGAGTTAGTCCGTGTATCGGACGATATCCATATACGCACTCGGCCGTGGATATTTAAATCTGCAGACCCGTTCCCGACTGTTCCGCTAATTAAATTAGTGGATTAAGGTTCGTGGCAAACGAATCGAAATGGGTACGAATTTCGTTTAATTCGGTGCGCGTCCGTTTTATACATTTCTGATGCACCGGTCGGATAAAGGTAGAAGAGGCTCGACACAAACGAGGTATAAATGGAATCAATTTTGAATCCGTAGGATTATTATTTTTATTTTTTTTTTGTGCCCTCGTATATTGGGTCAAGAATACACGATTTTCGTTACAAAAGCCCGTTGACTGGACCTTGATTATACGCCATTAGCGTAATTCCGCAGTGAATTGCAGCGAATTTCCGTAGAATTTCGATGAATACATTCGGGTAGTCGGAAATGATACTCCGATGATACATCGAATACACGCGTCGTATTTCACGATATATGCGTGTGGACACATGATAGTTCTCGGAACATCCCTAATTACGCGGCTCGTGCACAGGGGCAGGAGCCGGGCCGACTGATGACAGGAGTCCTCTTGATCAAACCATGCATTTCGCCACCGCCGAGCGAAATTACTCGTCTGCTTATATTGCCGCACGCACGACACGAAACACATCCGAACGACAATATCGGAGACAACAAACCGATGCGCTGTTACGATCAAAGAAACTCACCGGCGAGTGAACTTCGATCGCTGTTGTATGGAAGCCTCGCTTTCGACGTTACTCGATGGACGCTTCGAATTCTCCAATTTGACTTCATTAAAATTGCCAAGTAATCTCAAAAACGAGCATTGGAATATAATTGAACATTCGAATAGAGTTTGGGATTATTTTTTTTTCCAGACGCTTAGAGTCGCTTGACACGAATCTGGATCCACGAGCGAATGCTAAAAGCGCGTTTCGTAAACCATTTTTTAGTATTGAAAAAATTCTTGCTCCGTACAGTTACATCCACTTGTTCGCAGAGCCATCGTCTTGTTCCACACCTCGTCTCTGGTCTCGTCGTTTCTCCCGTTATCGGCCAAGATCCGAGTCGAAAAGTTGGTCGTTTTTCACGACTCTGCGCCCCGGTTTTCTCGCGCTCACTCGATGGCCATCCACGCCTCTACATCTCCCATTTACGGTGGCCGGCGCGCGCTGGTTTGTTCATCCACGTGTTCCGACTCTCGCGAACCTATCTTTTTACCTTCATCCATTATGCACCGGACTCACAGGGAGAGCGACGACTTTATTTTCGCTCACCTGGCCTCGTGTGCGCTGCTCGACGAGCTGGGTGAGTTCGATGTAGCACAGCAGTTACCCACAGTAGAGGGTGGAATTTTAAATTGCGCTTAGCTCAGGGCGAATTCTCGTCTTCGCCTATTCGCTGCTGGATGAAGAAGACAAATTCACGCTCCATGTGTTTGCGATTCGCTTCCACGTTAAAACAGGATGATTACATTGATAATCCAATATTCGAAGGACGTATGTGCACACGATCGATCCATCCATCTGAATCTGGGCCATCGAGGATGTACTCGTAAAACTCCAGCGAAGAGCCCGGAGTGTTCCGTCGTTGCTCCGAGGACGTCGAGCATCGTGCGGAAGAATTTGAAAAACGTCATTTGAATCACGTTTTTCGATCGCAAGTGACGTCACCCGGGGTAAGGTTCGCTTCCTGTTTAGAAATATTAATTTTTCGAGCAGAAGTGACGTGTTTCCGGTTAATACGCTCGATTCCCGACTGGATATTGAGATTCGCTATCCGGAAAAAAAAAAAAAAAAAACATTTTTCTAAACGAATCCACTTCAGGTTGAAAAATGTCATTTTCAAACCGGAAGTGACATTACCCCTGGATGACGTCATTTCCGACCGTACTTGCTCGAACTGTAAAATAAAAGTTTGATTCGTTCGAAAGTAGCTTTGGAGCATCGTCGATAATACTCTGAGGCGGAAATGACTTTTTGGTTGAGATTGAATTTATCGCAAATGACACCCTACTCTTTAAATAATGTATGAACTCTGGAGAACGTAATAGCCGATCAAGCTGGATAACTTCGTGTCATTCTCGCCCATTCAACGCCGCGGTCTTAAACCAGACTGACGGAGCCATCCGACCCGTTTGGGCGGCATCTTCATGGTTTTCAATAAATCTCGAAACTTTTTAACGATTATGAACTTCGGCGAAGATAATGGCGTTTCTCTACGACAAGCGATAAACGTCCTTCGAGACAGGTTGACTGACATTTTTTAAAAATTGACAAGCAATTTTTTTGTTTTTTTTTTTTTGTTAAAGAGAAGAAATTCGTATGGAGTAACAACGGCGCAGCGAGGAGCGGTGAAGGGGCCAATGCTGCTTCCTCTACGCATGATTGCCTCTAACCCCCTCGACACTCAACTGCGCAGCACGAAATGCCGGAGACAAGAGGCATCGGTACGCATTGGCGAGCCCCTGTATAAAACGAGGTCGTGAATAGTGCTTCACGATATTTCGAGTGGAATAGCGTCATTTTTTTCTCTGCACAATGCTGCAACGCCGCGGGTATAGTCGGGAATTGCGGAAACGGATGAAAAGGCGAACGCGCGATCGAATGAGAAAGAGAAATGGATGGGAAAAATGGAATGAAAAGTTTCGCGTTAAAATTATTTTAGCGAACATTTCTTTTTTTTTTTTCTTTTTTTTTTTTGCACAGGCAAACTCTTCTTTCACTAGCAGAACCAGTAAAAATATATTCCTTCTATGTGTTATATCGACAACGTAACTATCGTCAAATTAATAAGAATTTCGGTAACGGTGTTGGAGATACATCACACTAATATGGGCAAAAAGTAAGATTCAATGAAAATTAAGCGAAGAAAATTAATTTTGCATATCAATAATGTCAAAAAGTTGTTAAGGAATTATTATTTTTTTTAATTGCGTTTCCACAAATTATCATTTAACCTTTTTTTACTTTAATGTACGAAAAAAAAAAATTTAATTATAAAAATTCATTTAAAATCAAAGAACAAAAGGTTTTTCAACATTTTTTAGACATAATTAATAAGGTTGATTTTTCATTTTAGATTTTCGACGCATCCCCTAGTACTGAAATTTTGTTCGAAGTGAACTTTTCTTCGAGAACGCATGTACGATGAACCTTCGGGATGATTCCGAAATTCTGCTCGTACGAGTAATGTAGATCTGGAGCCGCTCTATGCGGCACCTCGTGCCGTATAGTTGGGCGTCTCACGCGGTCGGGCGAACCTTCGAAATCTAAACTACGCTTCTGGCAAGGATTATTTCTCCAGTCTGGGGGAGAAGGTTGAAGCTTAGGCGAGCGGAACGGGAAAACTTTTTGAGAGCGCACCCCGAGTCACGGAGGAGAAAAGCGCGGACTAGCAGAGTAGAAACGGCAGGATAGTACTCATACTTATCTGAAATGGGATTCTCCTGCCCTGCTGAGTACTTCGCCACGAAACTATCTACTCTTTTCCTCGAGACTCCGCGATGCGAAAATATCCGCAACAAGAGAAACAACGTTTCCCGACGCTCGTTCCTCGGCGGTGCGAGTGCAATAGTTCATTAGTTTGGTTTTGTACTTCAAGAATGCTTTCTCCCTGAATAAGAGAAACTCGGAGTTCGATCCGGAGTTGTTGAATAACGATTTGCGATAAATGGTGCCGGGCCATTGATGAGAATTAGCCTCATGAAAAAGCGAGTTACGCCCTCGAGCGTTAAGCGTTTCTCTTACTCGTGTCGACCGAGGCGATAACATTGTGATTATTCCGGTGCTGTATAAGAGATTTTTAAAGTTAAAAAAATTTTACTCCAAAGTTCGTCTACGAATTTTCACGGAATTTTTCGACTACATTTTGTTGCTAAACGGGGAGGTTGAAGTTCGCTCACACGTGAACTTTAGGTCGACGCCAGACGGGGCCTTCGTACTTGGAATTTAAAATTCACCCGCAGAAAAATAGCGCCGGCATAACATGAAATACGCGGAAAACGTTACGCTGCGAGCCATGTGGATCCGGCCCGTGTTCGAAATCCCGCGGTTTCACCTTTATTCCATCGAATGAATTTTCATAAAGCTTCCTCGTTCAAACTATTGAAAGTCCTCACCTTTTCAGCTAAGGCCTTTATTTTCTCTCCTTGTTTTAATTCTATCGAACTTTGCCGTTACCACCGGAATATAAAACGCAGAAGAGTTTACGAGGGGATTGAACAAGAGTTCGCGAAAATTAATCGGAAATCGGAAACTGGCTTGGTGGTATGAAAAAAGGTAGAGCGGGAATATCGGGAGTGCAACTGGCCCCGAAGCTGCTGACGCTGCGTATCTCGTTACGTACCGCTCCGTCCTCGTGGACGAATAATATTTGCCAGTCCGTTTTACGCGGCCTTCCCTTATTTGAGAGAAAAAGTGGAGAGAGAAAAAAAACGTGGATTGTGGCTCAGCCTTTGAACGGTGCTGAGGCCATATCGTCCGCATAGAAGTCACAGGAGTTCGCGGCAATAAATGGAATGAATTAATCCGTCCAGTCGATTGGGGGATTTCGTGAATGCGTGCGACATCGTTTGCCTACTTTTTATTTTTACTTTATTTTCTACTAAAAAAAAAAAAAAAAAAAAAAAAATACAATGAAAATTGACCGCCGAGCATCGGATGTAAAATTCACCCTCAATCGATGCAATTAATCCGCATTTAGGTCCGTTTAAAGATGTCGGTAATTTACTTCTCTAATTGCCCAATACCGATCCACGGTCTCTTTCTCCCCGGTCAACTGCTTTCCGCCGTCCGGGGACCCCGAGTCTCTTCCAACCGCATTGCCAAGAGAATATATTAAAATGCAAATGCTCAATTCTCGCGGGCCATTATGCATTCAAATTTCGACGAAATAACCGAGTGTGCCCACATACGTTTATGTACACGACTATACGTAAGTCACGCTCGTTTAGAGAGACATCGCGAGTCGTTAACTTTAAAAGCTCGTTAAACGATATCAAGACTACACGTGGATACTTCGAATTTAAGACGAAGATAATCAAAGCCTCCCTTCTTCGCGTATCTCGTATTACGGTTGCGTCGGTCTTCGTATCGCTGGTCCATTCGAAGCTGCACTCGGGCACGGTATTCTCCGGCTATCTTGTCTGATATATGTTTTTTTAGGCCCGTGGGAAAAGAGTGGGGTGAAAATCGAAGTGGCCAGCGACGTATGCTATACATCTGCGGAAGGGACCATCGCCCAAAGTGCTCCCTCTAGCACCCCTATCATTCTTTCCGTACAATGGGAACGCCACGTTTCATCCCCCGCGATAGTTACTTATTATGGTTCTTTCGTTCCTTTTCGTAAATAACTAGGGAGGAACGAAGGGAAAAGGAAGGGGAGCGAGCGTATTCCGTCTGATATCATTATATCGAAGAGCAAAATGAACGAGCAAACAAACCCGCAAGGCCACTAATCCAAATTTCCAAAGCCTGACCACAAACTTGTCCGGGCCCCGGACGATCGAAAAATGTTCCTCGGGAAGCTGCGAAGATAGAGTACGGAATGAAGATCGCGCGACTGTTCAAGGTGAGGGAGAAAAATGGGGAAAAAAAATCTCGTACGCGAAGTCGATATCTTTTCGTTTGGTGTTGAAATCAGGTGGTTAAAAAATTAGCAAGTTTTCGTTCGGTAAAGTATATAGCGCGACTGGGTTTCGCTGAGTTGTTAAGGAGTCGAGCCAAGGATTGGCCGGACGACGTGAGAATTTAATCGTTCGTCCGTTTTCCTTCGTTTTGGCTCTTGGTGCTTGGCCCGATTTACGCCTGGATAAATCAGCTGGGAGCATAAATATCGTTGGGTGTCTCAGCGCGTGCCCTCGGTGATATATCGACCGGACGGGGAAATTTACTTCCGGGGAAGAACCGTTGCTGAGTACTTTAATGATCGCGGAATTCGCTTCGGAACAGTTTGGTTTTGTAAGTAACACGAGATCCAAGATTATTCCGGGAAAGAAGGACGAAACAGATCTGGAATAAACCGTAAAAATTTATGCGAGCGGATAGTAACGGCATGAGTCTCGAATATAGGAAGAAAAGTCGTCGGGATAAATTTGCGTCTGCCGAGCGTACAAAATTGAACTGCGGACTTTAATCTCGTTATTACCACGGGAAATCCGAGCCGGAGTTTATAGCTGTTGATTTTATTACCGACTGAATCGTTTCTACTGCAGCGGACTTTTCCCGCGAGGAAGAGAGAAGCGTGTAGGATGGTTACGCGCCTTTTCTACTCGGGTCTCTGGGAATTTCGAAGATTCGCGAGCCAACCTGGAAACGCGAAAGTACGTGTCGATGGAGTCTGATTGCTACGATACGTCAAGACCGCTCGGTGTTGATTCTCCGGAGCACGGTGCTGAGAAACCGTGAATCGCCTCGACGCCGCTGCACGAGCTTTCTCTACCCGTAGACTCGAAAGTGCATCCGTCGATGTAATTCCTTCACCTCACTCACGATTTCCCGGTTTCTTCTCACCCCTCGGCAGTTTCGCTTTCGTGCCGCGCCAGTCGTTTGTTTTGTCGTCGGTGCACGCGCGCTCTTCCAATATCCCGTTGTTTCCTCATTCGAATGCGCGACCCTGAGATTCACTGGGAGAAGATCGCCACGAATACACAGTTCGATGCCGTACAGCTTTTATCGCCGCTCGATCCACAACACAATTTCATACCTGCCGGTGCGTTTTATCCGCTACGAGTCCATAGATTCATTCCGACGTGACTGTCGAATTTGTCCACGCGATATCATTTCGTAGTCGCACAAAAATTCATTTGAATCAAAGTGTTCCCAACATTTTTGATACCCTGCAGGTTCATTTTTTAATTATAATCATACGAGGAGTTTTGATATCAGTTGATGCATAAAAACGCCCAGTATATTAAATTTCATATGAACTTTTTTGACTGTGCTTTCAGGAATCTAAAATTCTGAGGAAGACATCCGGCAAACATTTGTGAACAGCCGAGCAGCGACTCGGAAGAGTCTCGCATCTCTTGAGACATCTATGCGTTTGTTATTCCATCGGAGGAAAATTTCCAGTCGGACGGGATTTTCGGTGATGCGCTGGACGAAGGCTTTACGATGTCATAAATGTGCTAGTACGGAACGGACATTATAAGGATCTCGTTTTAAAGAGACTACGACGGACGACTGACCCACGAGTCCCGGGTCAATAAAACTTTAGCAGGCGACATAGCAGTCCATTATCGTATGATCGTAAACTAGAGGTAGATGTTTCGTATATAAAATTATGGAATATATATGGTGCGCTAAAAGCACGGCGATATAGTAAACCGTTGACTATAGTAAACCCATATTTGAAACTTTAAGTTTCGAATATGTACTCAACCGTGTCATACTCGCTACTTAGTCGAGCAGCGTTTCCCTTCCCCTCCCAAAATTCGTAACTCCAAAAACGTTGAAATATTAAATTTCAGGCGAATCGTTGGAGTTTCAAACGGACACTAAAAAAAACTGCTAAATACCATTTTTTTTTTAATGACCAATTGTTGATTCTAGAAAAAATATATATGCGATGAATTTTTCTAAAACACTTTGTAAGCACCACAGATTTTACACCATATTTCAACACTGCTTTCAACACTGGAGCAATAAACTTTTCTTTTTTTTTTTTTTCATTGTACATATTGAAAAATAATTAATGTACATCCAACAAATTCTTATCAGCTTTAGCGACCATGCTCGTCTAGAGCTACAAAAAACGTCGTGACAAAAGCTACGAAAATGCTGCAATCCATCACCAGTTCTCATTGCTCGGATCAGTCGTACTATGATTTTTCCAATCGCGTTCTATCCCTCGTGGAAGCCTTCCGGAGCTCGCGTAATCCGAGATTTCAATAACAGATATATGGCCGGGGACATTACAGCGAAGCATTGGGAGAGGGTACAAGCGAGGAGCAACGGCGGGTAAGGTTATTGGAGAATTCAAGGAGAACCAGAATCGTCTATCCGCGATCCGAAGCGCGCACGCGACATGTTGAGCTTTTCTCTCGATTTTCCTCGTCTCGGTGGCTTCGCCGATATCTCTTCCACCAATACATTCACACTCGCGTTTATGTGGCAGCTTCGGTCGAGCTGATCGATCGTTCGATGATTTTCGTAAATCTCCGCTCAAAACAACGCCAAAAACCATCAAAGTATTTAAATTGCCAGCTGCGGTGTGGAATTAAAAATAATTTTTTTTTTTTTTTTTTTTTTTTTTTTTTAATAAAAAAAATAGCGACTATCCTTCCCTGCGACGAAACGTTGATTTTGCGGTGAACGCATTTTGCAGTATAGGCTTATTGCGGACAAGGCCTGAGGCTGGTGAGCGGGTTCGTGGTGAAACACTCGATGCGATGGTAATTCAATTTGCGACCGCGGGATAGTACGCAAAGCGTACTATGCTGCTTCCTGCCACCGCTAAATCCAGCATCCCTCGACGCTAGAATCCTCCGCAACATCATCCAGTGCCATTTTCCGTGGCACTGGACGCAATGGTTCGGAGTCGCGGTCTAATCGTGAGCGAAATTTACCACGTAAAGACATTTGCCGAATTCACTAGCGGATTCCAGTTGGGTGTTTTTTTGTTGTTGTATATTCTTCGATCCTACTTGTACATTTACCGATATATTTTTCTATTTGCCGTAGCAGTCGTGACGTGCCTGCTGGTGGCTGAATCCCAGTTGCACGTTTATTAATTACAGTATTCGAAGACGCAGTATCAACGAGAAAAATGGAGAAAACGAGCGAAGATGATGAGAAATTCAATTAACTGAAATACACAGACGGCCAAGCTCGTGGGCATTCACCAGGTAGACTACGGAATTCCGCACTAACGAGAAAACGCGGTCGCGGGCAGTGCGTCTCTTTTATGTTGGCGAGGGTGAGGACAGCGGGGATGTCGCTGCCGCGAGGAGGAAGCCGGTGGCATTATTTAAAGGAGAATGTCTCTCGGAAAGGGGACTTTTGTTCTTGGCCATTATACGATTACCTGAATAATTTAGAATCTAGGATCTTCGGTTGTTCCTGGTTCCCACCAAAAGATCCATGAGTTCCCGTTATGAATAACGTTAATATAAGGTCATTTTATTTCTAAACCCAAATGGAGTGTCGTGGGAGGAATAAATGAATAATCTAAATAAATTGAACTACGACGATGATAACTCCGAAGGGAAAATTTAAAATTGGCATAAAGGTGCTTTTCTGATCCTAGAGACTATTTTTTTTAATTACAAATGACTCAAAAAAAAAAAGTATTTGTGTCGTATAGTGTCGTATAGTCTTCCATAGGCGAAAAAAACTCGGATGAAAACGTGGAGACGAACCTTAAAAATAATTAAATCACATATTTAGACAAACTGTTAGACCGAGTGCCCTATGAGGAGTCAAAAAATGTCCTCAATGGGATGAAGTGTAGCGAAGAATATCCAAACGAATGACCGTGAGTCCGTGACGAAGAGAACGAGGCAAGTTGAGAATACGTTTGCTTCCTTCGGGCATTAGGAGTCTGCTGGCGCGTTATCTTCTCGCACCGTCTTTCCGACGTTGCGAGGATGAAATTTGCGAACGGTCGAAGGAGCCGGGCTTCGGCGGATGAGCCGAGAAGGCGAAGAACAGGAAGAACAAGAAGATGGAGAAGGAGAAGTGGAAGAAGGAATGGGAAACCTTGTTCGATAAACTAATTTCTAAACTAATCTAAAAGACACAGAACTCGAGTCGTTCGAGGAGAACGGTGAAGAAAATGGCGATGATCTTTTCCACCTGTATTACACAGCGTATTTGCTTCACGGCTGCTCTCCGTTATTTCATTTTTTTTTAATCCTACATGCATGTTCTTTGTATGGCAAAATTGGTGAATTTTGTACAGTAGACGATCACTTAAGAACGAATAAAAAAGTCGGGCGACAAAGTCGAACGAGTATTTCGTAGTGCAGAGAGACTTCCAGAAAATTGCCGGACCAATTTGTCCAATTTATCCAGCTCGTGAAACTGATATAGGTGAAACTTACGCAGTCATCTATTCTGATGCGTGTCCATTGAAACGGACAAGCCCGGCAAGGAAAAAATATTTACATTTTGAATACCAATTTCGAATGACCGGAGTTCTTTAATTTATTACAATCTTGATTCATCTGCTCGGTACACGGAAGAAGTTCAAGTTATTCATCGGTTCGCGAGTTATTCCTTCTGTCGGGCGAGTCTCGCAGTTGAGAAATGGAGTAACTTTACAGAATGAGAACATTTTAATCGGAAAAGTACATATTATTAAACGAAACAGTGTAATTATAAGTTGGAATTTGTCTTCCTTCGTCTGCGGATGCATTCGGCGGGGTTTTTGAATGTTGCACGTTCGCTCATCACCAGAGCACACAATCGCGAACCGTGATTTCACCAAAGAGAATCAACCGCCTTGGGGAGCTCAGCAAACGGAAGCCTCGATTCGAACGCGTTGCGTGTGCGCGGTGAAAAATAAAATGGGAAACGGAATGATCGGGGTTTCAGTTAAACCGGTACGACGCTAGAGGCGCCGAACAGTTTGTAAACTTTGTGTATCCACCTGCTGCGACTGTATTGGATGATCGATCGACTGTCATAATTATTGATCGTACGGAAGGGGCGAACAGGAGAGACGATGCTGGCACAGCCGGTGCCGTGGACCCTTTGCGAAACGAGGCGAAAGAATAACACCGACGTTGCCTGTCGTTGTACATAATATCGGTAGTACACTATACACATACGTTTGTGTCCACGGAGCATCGGTCATTATCGAAATTTCCTCGTGCAAGAACGATCGTGCTATTCTATGACGGAAAGACCTCGAACAAACCTATAATTATTTAAATGCATACAAAAAGGATCTGTACCTAAAAATTATGAATGAAAAATCATGCTAAAATAAATGGTTTGCGTGAACCCCTTTGAGTTGTCTATTTTAATATTCGTCATGCTTTTGTAACGCCCGAAATTTCTTGATTATCATATTTTTACCTTCGTGTCGTGGAAACCTGACGGTAAATTATATTTTCGATCTTATCCACCCGACGATGTTTATTTGAAAAAAATATATTTTTTTAAACTCGGACATAAAATCGGTGTGTATTGGGGTTATCGACTTAATTTTCAACGTTGCGACGATACCAGGATGATACAACTCGTCGACTATTATTAAACCCGTGGAACCAAACCGATGCAATCGGAGTGCAGTTGCACGTGGCACTAGTGTGCTTGCACTAATGAGGACAGTGCTATACAGACTAGTGTTGGGTTTCTGGATGTTGGCCCTGTCTATTTTCCGCCCCTTGCTCTACAACACTTCCTCTCTTGCCTCCTCCATTAACCGCACGGTCTTGCACCCTCGACCGACTTTACGGATGCACAACATGCATATGCATTGGCTGCTTTCGCAAAATAATATGCAAACGACGTGTAGGAAAAGTAACTGCTGTGGGGGACGACAGTCCATTCGCCCCGCGAAGACAGAACGGTGAGACGGACAGATTTTTTTACTTGATTGTACCGCAGACTCGCTGAGGCTGAAGATTTTTCACCCACCGGCCGTTATTACCCTCGTCCACCCTAACTCTCCACCCTGACTCTTCACCCCTACCATTGATCCGACTTCTTGTCGTCATCGTCCCAGCGCCAGCGACATCGCGCCACCTCTGTAATTAGCGAACGTTGCCATCGTTTTCCGTTCGACGCTTTCTTCGTTTTTTCGTCTGCCTCATTCCGGTCTTATTTTAGCTTTTTTTTTTTTTTTCTCACCGAATTTGCATCAACCATTTCCGCACTGCAGGGAACCACTTCAGACTTATTGTTTTTTCCGCCTCCGCATCGCAACCTCGCTCCATCGATATTTCTCAACGAAGAATTTGCGAACCTCGATCGGTGCTCCTCGATCCGGAATTCAGTGGAAAACCCATCGCAATCTAACTCACTATCGAGAGTAATTGCCTCTATTTCTCAATTCACGTACTTGTGTCATTGACTGCATTCGAGATAAATTTGAAAAATTGACATATTTCCCGTTACGCGTCACTTGGGCCTTAAAATCACAATTTTAAAGTTGGATAAATTTTCGCAACGGAGTCAGTTTAAATCGAAAAAAGGGGACTTTCAAGCCGGAAGTCACGTCACAACGAATTTATAAAAATTATTCTGCATGAGGTCATTGCCGGTTTAATAATAAAACGCTGCGTGTTTTTATGAGTCACTGTCATTTTCACGAGTGAATTTCATAAAAAGAATTGGAGAGCTCTCGACACAGTTGAATATACACGTCGGCAGCAGGATGGCACCAGTTCCGCATTCACCTCGGCCAAATCGATAATGATATTTGACCTCTCACCCGCGCCATATTCGCCATCTCTACACCAAACAATGCAGCATTGGTAATACCCGCGCGTAAATTTCCTGTACAGTGTTCCAATATCTGTATATAAATATATACGTGAATGGAACATATATATATATATATATATATATATGAAGGTAATGTGGAGCAGCCCTCCCAACGCTTGCCAGAATTTCTCTGATCGTTAAACACGATATAGAAATTCAGGTAATTTGGCCTTACGTATCGATGCGCCTGATCTCGATCGTTGCCGATATAATATCTACCAATTAAAAGGTAGAAATCCGTGTATGGTATACATACAATAGCGAAGAGTTTTCATTGGTCACCTTAATCAGGAAGATATTCCACTAGGCCAATGGTGCTCCGAATAATTTCTGACATTAATTTTTTCGTGACCTTAATTATGAGCAAAAAGTTTGTTGGAACAGCCTCAATCAGTTACACAGTTTCTCGTGTTAATTGAGAATACTTAAGTCAGACGTTGGTATAATTATCCAATCTTCCACCTTGATATACTTATTCTGTATGATGATATTCTGAACTTCCGACGCGCCAAGACGCCTACGTGAATGATGAACGATTTTCCTACGTTCCAACTGGGAATTCCTCGAACACGGAAATCCTCTCGAGCACTCTTTCGTTCTGATGCTTCCGCACTATTTTCAGGGTACATCTTGCTCGACCGGAAAATTCAATGATCGCGAGATTCTTAGGACGTACAGGCTGTACTTGTACGATGCTGTAATATGCTCTTATGGAGTCGAAGTATTGAGATATTTCTCAACGAGTATAACAATTGTTGATTCGATATAATATTCCAATTAAATGTCGAATTGAAGCGAATTTAATCTCGCGTTTGGCATAGTAAGAAAGTCGAGGTCTCTATTAAAAGTAATGGAAAATTGTTTCTCGATAAGCTCGTATAAATGGAAAAGTGAAGTCTGTCGTGGAGAATTATTACAACGTAATCTTCCAAAAGCAAATCTGGAACGATCGGACTCAAACTAACCTGGAGATCAAGCTCCTTGCAGATTCTCGGTGGAAAATGAAGCCTGGTAGAATCCACTTCAATTATCTACCTATTGAGGAGTTATACCATGGAGGCAGAACAAGATAGGGGCGAAGGGAATAAGAAAGAGGTCGAGTGCAGCGTCAGCTTATGCGTTACGAGTCCGTAACGACCACGAGTCAAAGCCCAATGAACTACTTAATTATGGAAGATAATTAAATCCCACCATCCAGAAGCAGCTTAATTAGTTATCAGAATTTCTCGCGATCGCGGAAAAAAGTCCTCTTATTTTAAGTATTACGTAATGCCTGTAATGGGCTCGACTATCACGACCGCGTACTGCAAACTGGAGTTTTTCATTTTGCAGACATCTGCGAATAAAAATAGATGTGGCCTTCTTTTTTCTTATTGTGTTTCTCGTCCGCGAAATGATGTAGCGTGAGATTTGGAATAAACTATCATACATTTAGTAAGGCGATGGAACAAGTTCAAATGTAGAATCAAGGCAAAGTTCATACTTTCAGTTTTCCATTGTCTTTTCCGTCTCCATTATTTCCCTTGCTCCAATTTATCAAAGGAGTAGAATTCGTGAAGTTTCTTGCCAGCTCCGAACTTCGGAACTATATTTTTACGTTACATACACAATATTGGAAGCAAAATACGCAGGAGGTCATGGACTGTCATGAAAATGTAGATATATTTGTCGGTGCCAAATAAAGTTCCTAGAAAAAGCTTACTTTTTCCATCTTTTCGTATTTCGGCTTTTTGTGGCTGAACAACCCAATTCAGACAGAAACGCCTTTGGATTTTGGGACAGCTGAGTTTACCGCGTTCGTCCAGTATTCTCGGGAGAACAATTCCTTTTATATTTTTCAGTCGGGAGACGCCAATAAAAGTCGACGTCGCATAAAATATAACTGAGGGCGGAAAAAATGGACGATCCGGTAGACGGATAAAGAAATACTGTATTGCTACATTCGCCTGATCGAAATTTAACGCGTGACTTTGATGAATCTAAGATCCCTCTTTAAGTCCCGGAAACAGGTTATCATTATGATCCCTCAATTGCATTTATAGGAATTATTTATTTCCCATATTTCCATAAGCATTTTTACCTCCTTCGTTCCGCCTCATTCCTTCTCCGCTCTCTGACTTATAAGTGAAAAGAGTGCATTTAGTTATTACGGATTTACGGACCGCCATTGGAAGCTCGATCGAGTGTGAACTAGCGAGAAGGAAAATCCCTCGTGCGCCACCCATATCTCTTGCTGTTAATGCCCGTAAAAGCCATGTCGGGCACTTAATGGATTGGATCTTTAATGAATATATGTGAACCGCGTTTGTGCACGCGACCGCTCAGCCTTCGGTGAAGCCAATCAGCGTAAGTCACTTGCATTGCAGAGTGCCCGAACGGTACGTGAGTGTAATATTAGATAAGTACGGATAATCGATATAACCGATATTCTACAGAGTGCGAGATGTGTTGACCGGGTCGACAATGGAGATTTCTCGGTTTAATCCCCTACGATAGCTACATATTTAATAGATACTCGTAGGGTTGCCCATTCAAACTTCTCTCCTTATCAATATTCGGCACGCTTCACTCCAATACGGACCATCACTCGCCGAATTGGAAACGCCACGATATTCCGGCGATGGGAATTGGGAATGATAGAAATATCCCGAAAAATACATTTTTCGACGCACGACAAGGATGAAAAGAATTTTTTTCACAGTGAATTGAAAATTCTTGACCAATTTTTGTACCAAGATTAATATCACTTTAGATAGAAAATTTAAAAAATCAGTCACACGCACCGTTAACTTGGGACGCGAATTAAAAATGACGTTTCTCGATTATTGTGTTCTTTCGCGAAAGCAAAATTCTTGGGGAGAAAATGGGCTCGAACTGTTTACATTGACATGATCGTTACGCCCTTGTGTCTCCCAGCGAGCGATATGAGGATGCAGGTATTTCGATTACACGCTGCACTTATCCATGCATTCGTTCGATCGTTCGCTGACACTCCTGCGAGGTTGATTCCCGATTGAGGCGAACGAACGTGAAAGAAAATGAACGAACAGTAACGAACACTATTCATTAACGCAGGTTCGTTCGCTGTTCGTTCGCCCGCGTTACCCATCTGTCACTAGGAACAGTAAGGCTATTTGCACAGGTATATGCATTTCTGTGCAACAGTACAGCGACCTCTCGTTTTCGTTTCATCTCGTAATTGCACCATCGAAAAAGAGGTATGGCCGACGCAGTCTATCGCTGAACGTTGCTGTTCGCTAGTTCCGGAAATTCCGTCCCGGTCACAGATGGCTGATGAGAAAAACTCGGGTGACTGCAATACTGTTCGTGAGTCTCATTCGTGTTGCATAGACACGTGACTACGTTCGTTCTCTCATTCCCGGAGATTCAGATGAAACGTTTTCATTGCCGCGATATGAATAAATTTGGGCTTTAAATTGAGTTCTAGCGGATGCACGAAAACACACAATACGATAGTCAGAAAATTGACAAGTGACTGTTCGCAGGCGCCGAACAATCTAATCGAACAACTTTTGTGGCTCGCATGAGAATTAAATGAATTCCCGACGTGGTCGCAACAGCTCGAACGACTTTTGATCATCCGTCGAAAAGCCGAATAACTGTGAATCGCTGCGACTTCATCGGACACGTCGATGGATGAACGCGCAGCTAGCAAGACGATGAAGTTTGAAAGGGATTGATCGTTGTTGCGTGATCGAGACGGGCACTCGACAGCGTTGAAGCGCTTTCGGGTGAGACCATTGAAGTGCGAACTAATTGCGACTCAACTATACGCGCCGATGAATCAACGCGTAGACAGCAAGACGATAAAGTTCGAAAGGGATTAGCTGATCGTTGTTGCGTGATGGGGACGGGCACTCGAAAGTGTTGAAGCACGTTCGGGTGAGAATAATGAAGCGCGAACTAAATGGTACGCTCTGCAACGTGCCGTGTAGCTGTGGCTCTGGTGAAAATAAAATTGGGTACAGCGTTCTATGACGACAGAAGTGCGAGCGAGGGAGAAGGCGGGATCGGGAGTTTGGGGACCGGGAATGAGCGTCGAAGCGAATAATCCAGCACATGTACAGACATAGAGTCACGGAACAACCAGAGAGAGAAGACGGAAAGAGCGAGTGAGAGAGTGTGCGCCGCTGCTGTTGTTGGAATAGCAGCAGTTGAAAGCTGCTAGGCAGGCATATAGTCTGACAGGCTCTCGACGACGCGACGATTTTTCGAGTCTACCCGGTCTGGCCTCGCTCTCCTGCCGTCAACTGCTTTTTCACCGACTTCTCGTTGCGACGGAAGAGAACACCCCAAAGCTTTGGAGCATCGGGGGGCTAGAAAAAAAAAAAAAAAAAAAAAAAAAAAAAAAAAAAAAAAAAAAAAAAACGACGAAGACGCGCGGATCCTACGAGAATCGAGTACCACTTTGTTCGCCGGGAAGATATTTAAATTCCGCTAGCTGCGTCGAGCCAAAGACGCACCGGGAAAATGAGCTGTTTTCGTTGTACGAGCGTTGACGATCCAGTCGTGTGTGTAAGGTGCGTACGCGTATCGCTGTTCGGAAAGAAATGTGAATATGGCTCTGACGGATCTCATTGCCCAGACATTTTTCATACCGCTGATGCTCTCGCATCTTTCGAATATTTTATATCACGAAGGCGCGAATGCGTAAACACGTCTTGAAGAAAGGCCGAAGAAACATGATAAAAGCATCGCGGCTCTTCGGATCCTGGACTGAAAGGTTGTCACGGGACCGTATGAAATATCGCACTGAGGCCAAAGGCTTTTGACGAAGTCCCACAATGCATAGGGCTGTGAACGGAAGCGAGAGTTGGATTTAAGGCCTTCTTGGATATTGACATTGTAGCTCTATGATGATGCTCGCTCGCGGAGTGAACAAACGATAAAGACGAAACGTGAAATAAGAGTGTTGTAAAATGAGAGTTTGCCTCTTGAGCGTCGAACGGTGGACTCATCCGAGAAATGATCTTGGAATCGAGAGTGAATTTTAAATAGGGTCGCGAGTTGAACGGAACTGTTCGAACATTGTGCTGTGCAAGTGGAAAAAAATCGCATAAACCCCGCGGCATAATTTCGCTTCGTAAAATGGAAAACGCGATACACGGTGAAAATGTTGTTCGAGCCGCGGTGTTATACATGTAAAATTTTGTTAATAACGCGGAGAAATTGTGGCACGGTGGTGCGACAGAGTTACATAAAGTTATATGCAGCACGATGCTTTCTAATCCAACCGGTGAACCGCATTAATCCCAACAATGCGCCACCTTGCCTGCCGGGTTTATACGTATACGTATATCGAATATTCTAAAACGCATAGGATAAGCTTGGAACGAGGGTCTTGTGCGGTCCACAAGAGCTCTAACGGGAAACGGCGGAGCAGGCCAGACACCGCGTCGTTAAAGCTTCTCGTAACGTAGAAACCTCCCGGACTGACCATGAGGACAATCGGGGGTGCAGTATTTCACCCTCTACGGACAATATCCGTATTATTATATCCAGCGTTTCCACCGTGCGATGCTTTCGAGCGAAACCGACCGATCTATATATATTATGTTGGCTCAGTCGACGGTATCGGTTACATTTACTCAGGTAAGATTGAACCGTCGTTGCGACTACGGGCCCGCACCCGAAATCGAAAAATGAGACTCTCCAGCCGGAATCAATTGCCGGGCAGCGAACTTTGCTAAATTGGAACATCAGCAGAAATGGAGTCGCATAGTGGGGGTCGTCGGTACGTCACCGACAGACTCGTCATCGAGGTATGGGAAGAAGAAAAGTCACAAATAATACGAGAAGAGAACACTCGAACGCTGCGTGGCAGAAGAAGCGAAGTTACTGCTGGATTATTGTGACTCTGGCGTTATTCCAGAGAAAAATGTTGTACGCTCCGTAAGGTGGACCGCTTGTCAAGATGAAGAGCTGCTCGGAGACCTCCGCTCGCCTCATGCCGGACCGATAATCGGGTCGTTGCTCGAATTGATATACACGCTCAGCGACGGTAACGTACGTATTTTGATACCGAGCCAAGATTTCTCTCACATTTTCCACGAGAGATACATACGCGTGAGGGCTTTCCGGAGCAACGTTCTGTCGCAGGATCCAATGCATTATGAATAGTAAGTAGTGGACGGAACTTGTCGTTGTTCATCGTTGGATAAACACCCGACTGAAAGAGTCAACGTAATAGTATTTTATCAAATAAGTTTCTTGCGTATTAATTTGTGACCTTAATAAAGCCGAGCTCTCTGATTGTCACGACAATGAGGAAGAAAAAATTCATAAACGGGGACGGAGCTCGTGTAAAGTTGTCGAGTGAACTTTCGGTTTATCCACATTGAATAAACACCGGTGCGAAAGAGTTGATATGATATTTAATTAATTAAGGTTCTTTCGACTCAATGCAGATCCATCTATCATGACACTCGCTAAACGCATTGTCTCGTAATCTTAATAAACCGGAGCTCTCCGATTGTCACGACAATGGAGGAGGTAATGCCGTCAGAGGGCGCAGAGCTCATTACGTAGTTGTTTAAGTTTCGTCGAAAAGGTGGCTGTCCCTCATGTTCTTGAGGATCCGGTAAAGAGCTTACGAGCGGGGAGGAGAGAGAAGCGAGTTAAGCATATGCGACGCGTCCATTATAGTAGATGTACGGTAACTTTTGAGTTCACCGAGAGGGACCGAGAGAGACGGACAGAGGGTTGGCAACTTCAGACTTGGGCGCCCTCATCCCCCATGTACCTCGTTCCCCTTGCACGCTCTAATCTCTCTCCCAGGAAACTAATTCCGAACCGTGCCGAGCGGAGATTCTGGAATGGCGTAGCGTCATTCCGGAGTTTTTAAAGAGCTTACTTAGCCAGGATTTTCCGGTTGGCCGGGTGGTTCGCGTTAGCGCGCTCACCCAACTCTCCCATTCGTCGGATGTCTTCCCTTCACGGAATTGGTAATACCGGCGTCTTGGTACGTGCTCCGGTGTGTTTTACACGAAGCGGTACCAAACTGGCAGAGGAACGCGTCACGTCACCTTTCATGTAGAATCGAAAGCAGGCGTGTCATGACTCCACCCACTGCGTTCGAGACCACTTCGTCTGATCGAAGTTTGCCATACCCACTCGAACTCTCGTCTTACTGCTGTTTGCCAGCTTGGGTACCGATCGAGCAAGCATCCGAGACCCGGCGAACGGAATCAATACGCCATATTATGCGTCGCGTCGCCGATCCAATCATTATCGCGATCGGAATTGGTAAACAATTTTTCCCAACCACGCAATAAAACGTGAAATCTGCAGCCCTACATTTTTGTTCAACTTGCAGAAAATGAATGAGTCATAAAATTCGTCTCGTTTCATTTCGGACCGTAGAGGCGTTCCGATTTAACTAATAACCACAATATTATCAGGCGCAGCCCATCTGGTGAGCAGCGGTTGTGTAACGTGCACTCGATTGTAGATTACTCCGTGAATATGCATGTACCCGAATGGTAGCCGGTGCAGTGTCGATAGCCTGAGCAATGTAACCTCGCGCATCTGACCGTTATTAATATTCGTAATACAGCGACTGAGCGGATGCATCGCCGGCGCGTCTGCGACTGGTGCGAGAATCATACAAGAGTTGATCCTGCTGAGCGGTCCATCAAGCCTTCTGCGATCGTCGAAGTCTATCGACTGATCGCATCCCAAAGTCACCTAAACTATTTAGCTAAGAAGTCATATCGAACCGAGGCGAAGCCAACCTATCCGGTGGACCGGCTCAGCAGATTCAATAAACCTCTGGGCAACCGCGCGGTCGATCTGCTTTCCGTCAGCCCTTTCGTCAGTCTGGCGACCAGCACGCGTCAGTTCTATAGTGCCCGCACAGATTTGCATTGTTGCATATGCAGACTGCATAATGTGATGCCCGGCGTATGCTCCGTACGTTTGACGTTTACATGCAGGCGTACGGATTTACCCGTGTCTGAAGTCCATCCGCTTGAAACGCCTGGACGGCGAGGAAGACCGTCCGCGGCCGAGCGGCATCACAGTTGTCGAAGACCGCAAAGGAACATCTGCAACAAATGCCGGTGCGTTTGCCACGCTCGGCCGCTCGAGTCTGGCGACTAAACCGAGGGATGGACGCGCTTCGCTTCTCTCCCGGTTTGTTCGCCAACCTCCGCGAGGAATGCGAAAAGTTCAAGTTTCCCCCCCCCCCGGGAGAAGCGAGTGGACGAGCAGGCGTGCCGTGGAACCTTCACTTTGCATTAATAATGTACCCTGTCATTCGCAGCACTTTGCTCACCTTTGTGAACGACCAACGCTACGACAATAACTACAGGCGCAGGGGGGGGGGGGGGGGGGGGGAGGACGCATTCCCTGTCTGCTGCCTAATTAATTGCTTACACGAGGTAAAGTGCGGTCCGCGCTCCAAAAGGACACGGGAATTACAATGGCTTCCATTGTGGACTCGCAGGTCCGATGATGTTTTTTTTTGCCAACTGACCATTGGTCACTCGCACCGTTGTCGCATCTGCTGCATATCGTTGCGGTAATGAGCACATCCTTCTCGGATTTACACCGGATAAATATCCCGAAAATTTTGTATCGCTTTATCGTTTTCTCTGCATCGATGGAAATTTTTTTTATTCGGGAATGTGCATCAGTGCGAATTGAGGACAGTTGGAAATTTTGTGAGGAAACCTTTTTTCTATGAATATCAAACGTTAATTAATAATACTCGACGAAGGATCGAGTGCGATGAGCGTTAATTGCGATCCATTGAGGTGTAGCACAGGTCTCGGAGGCCAACTTGTTGATCACCGGGAGAGGAAGCGAGTTAAGATTTACGGTTCGGAGTACACGACACCGGCACGTCCTTGCACCAAGCGCAATTATTCTTCGCTTGTCGCGAAATTAGACGCTATTTCGTTCAGCCGAAGAGTTCTTCCATCTCGCTTGTTCGATTGACTGAATGAATCGATTGATTCTTGATTCGACGAGAGTTCCAATGTAACTTGGTTAACACGAATAGAATCCACATCGGTGTAATGTACACTGCCAATTCGTCGTGAATTCGGAATAATCAATGGATCAGCTACCATCGACCCATCCTCTGTGTGGCAATCGCTAATGTATTTAATTTGCCACCAGCCCGAATGACATCCTAAACAATGCACGCTTGTACTATTAACTCCTACAGCCTCGACGCGAGTAATTCTTTGACTTAATTTGAATAATGCATGCGAGGACACACGGAACCGGTGATCCGTACAAATTACAGATATACATGTACAGTAGCATTTAAATTGACCACCGTGCGACTATCTGAGACTCCGTGTGAGTATTTGTGAGTGTCGATGCGAGGGTTCACTCGACACGAACACTATCGACACAAAGTCATTTAAAATGACCATCCACCATCAAATCATAAAGTTCATACATACGTATCGAGCAACGAGAGTACAAACGAGACTTCCGATATGCGATATTATGGATGTCCACCATTGTTTTTTCGTTTATGTATATGTACGATCGTTGTGTCTCTTTCATGCCGTGAGTAGCACGAACAAAAGAAAATATGAAAAGAAAAGAGGGCGGAGGAGGTTGATCCTGCTTTGCCGTGCTCTGGATGCAGATTGCCGGAGCGAAAGAAGCATCCTCCTGCGTCCCCAGTTATTTTTCCTTTTTCGTCTTGCAGGGTATGAGAATACTCTGGCAAAGAAGCTCCTTTCGTCGGCGCGGAGGAAGAAATCGGCAAGAGCAACCGGTGAGGAGGAAGGGGCCGGGTTGCACCGCGGTTGCTCTACGGCAAAGGTAGCTTGCTCAGCAACGGAGACAAAGATCAAGAATAAGAAAAGGAGAAGAGCAACTGCACCCCGGGCGGCAGGACATCCGCCAGAGTGATCCATCGCTCTGTGGCTGCAGAAGGTAGACGGAATCATTCTTCGTGTCGCCGTTGTCTAGATTTTGCGCGTATATGTACTTTATGCGAGACTACGACGACAACGAGAAATTGTGCGATTACGGAAGTTATGGTATACTTTGCGGGTTATTGCAATATTTATGCAGGCAATAATCCGACCGAGCTGAACGCGCTCATTTAGAGAGTTGTAATTTATCCGTAGGATTTGCCAATCTCAAGAAAAGTAACGGAGATTCGACTCTGCGTTCTGGATTTTACTGTAACAGTTATGTCCACGGTGAGAGAGCGAATCGATGGTAAACGGAGAATGGTATTGGATTTAATTGTATTATCGCTCGACCATTCAATTCGACATAATCGAGGAAGCGTGGGAATCCTGGCCAGGAATGGAGATGAAGCACCGCGCCAGGTACGTTGGAATAGAGAAGCGTTGGAATAGAGAAGCCCCCCTCCCCCCCCATTCGACATGCGCGAAAGCTCGTACGTGTTCCGGGTGCAGATCGCGAGCGAGTATATGAGTTCCACGAGCGCCGGCGATGCTTTCACTGCTGGTGTTCGATATAATCCTAGGCGGCAGTCGTGCCGGCAACAGCGGGTATTCCTGGATTTTTCTATCGTTCAACACTGTATACTTACCACCAGCTAATAGTTGTTTCCCGACGGGGGAACACGGAACGAGCAGACATCGGAATGATCGTCAACGAAAAGAAAAATGGTGCGAAAGGATCCTGTGGGTTTCTAGTCTGAAATGTCTGTGCAATGCGCGGAACTCAAATGACGAACATCTACGGAGACGATGAATCGTAGTCGCGCCCCAAAGTTCCCCCGGGGTTGGAAACGCGATTGGCGACTCGGTATTCCCGAGGCATGTACATGCATCCCTTAAACCGTTTTGCTGTCGCGCATTCCTCGGAGTACGAGGAACCCAGAGCAATATCTTGGTAATACCGAGGACCGCGTAATTAACACGGTTCCGGAGAGGCCGGGTTATACGGGACATAAGCGTTTGGAGTTCTCTTACCTCTATCCTCCCGTTTCTCGTACATCCGACGATGTGTACTCCTGGCTGGAGCATGGGTAGATCGTGATATCGGGGAGCAGCCGGAGAAGACGCGGATGAGGGAGGGAGCTCACCCGTTGAGCCGAGGTTCATAGGTACATCTGACCCAGCACAGTGAAGACGTCTGGCACTCGAATACTCGAGGTTACCACGGGGAAGGAACTCGTGCAACCGGCGGGCTTAGAGACGGGTAAGTCGCTCGCACACAGTTCACCGCTGTTCGACACTGCGATACCAAACGTGCATCTTCGCGAGAATGCATTCCTCCGCACGTGCCGATCTCTTTGGCCGCGATCAAAGCCGCGGCAGCAGTGGCAATCATCGTCGTTGCAGCGGAACACCGGGTTAGACAAACTGAGTAGAGTCGAGCTTCGGAGCAGCAATTAACCCGCTGCTGGACGTGTTCGCTGGACCTACCGTGGACAATAGTTGTGCAAGCGTGAGAGAAATGGGTGGACTTGTACATTAGGCGACTCCGGCGAGCGCCCGGACGCTGTCGGAACATCCGGCGGACAGTGGCTTTGGCACACGGATGTAAAGTACTCTCTACCGTGTGTGTGTGTATGTGCGATAGAGAGGGCGGTTTAGAAAGCGTGCGAGACAACAAAGAAACAGGGTAGGTGTACAGCGACGCAAAGAGGAGGGTTGTGGCGATAAAGTTCCTTTCTTTCCCAGAGTAAATTGACCGCGAAAAAACTGTCCCGTGCTCGAGCTTCGCACACGTAAATCCAGCGACGACCGGTACAGTCGTATACAAAAAAAAGCGGCGATGAGAGCCAATCGAGCTATTTAATAATAAAATATTTCGCTGTAGCGGAGGAGAAGCAGAAAATTCCGCCCGGTATTTTCCTCGAGCTCGTTTAACGAGTATTTTCATTACTGTTCGAATAATTCGTCGCTTATAATTCGCGGGAGACGAGAGCGTAAGAAGACAGGTGAGGAGTCTCGAAGCGAGTGAAGAATAACTCAAACGGAGAATGAGTGAAGGTCGGGCCGGGTTAATTAATTTCTTCTTAGGAGTACGGAACTTGTTAATAATTTCTCGAGGCCGGGATTATACCGCCATCTGGTACAGTATTATGCCGCACCCCAGTACGTTCAATCTTAATGGTATGAACGACGTCGTCTCGTTTACGCCGTCACAACCTCATTGTAATTTGATTCTACGCCCTTAATATTCTCGTACCTAGAGCCGCGGATCCTTCACCCTTCCGCCTCCATTACAACGCCCCGTACAGTATATTGCAGCTCCACGTTGAGACTTTATCGTAGACGCACTGCAGGCCCGATGTCCCTCGCTAAGCGCATTCATCACCATCTCGACGATACGACGGTAATCGCGTAGACCGGTTGAAGCGAGTAGACCGTTCTACCTCGTTAATTACCTCGGTAAATATTCCGACTGAAAGCTCCGGTGTGAGAGGGATCTGTCTGTCGTTACATAGGCCTCTTACACTATGCGCAACGTCGTTGGTCGTCAAGCGCGAGGATGGCAGCTGGGCTCTCGCTTGCAGCCCCGAGCAACAGCGTGCGAGATCGTGTGCAGACGAGAGACGGAGATTTGGTCGTCGAGAATCTATAGGACCAGTGGCAAGGGGCCATCCACCGCAAATCGATTTTGCGGTGGATCCCATGTCCGAGACAGAGACGCGTATAATACATTATCTGCCGATGGCCAAACGATTTCCCTCGGAAAATTAATGGATAACCTTCGGGAAATTGGACGAAAAGTACGTGGAGTAGGGAAAGTATGAAAATCGGGGTTGCGCGGAGTGAATCAGGAAAATGTGGATATCCGTTTATTCGGAAAAATGGATCGTACGTACCGCGTTAGTTATCGAGAGAAAAGTGCCATGAGATTTCCAGGTTGAGGGAGGAGCCTCGGGTGTCTCGCGAATGAAATACAGCCCATTTTTCTTGTAACAAGGCTGTTCTGCACGATGCGGGCATATAAAGACGATACCCTCAATAAAACACACCTTTCCCGACAAGGTTTCCCTCCAGCAGCGAGTCGTTAGTGCCGGCTCGTTGACGGAATGAGGACGTGAATCATAGTGACCATTTTTCTTTGCATTTGTTTTCCTGCTCCCCGGACCACGACTGCCTCCCTCGGAAAATAGCCGTGCCGGAATGGTCTCTTTGATGAGCCAAAGAAAGTTGCGAGGAAAGAGTGAGGTGGGAAAAAAATTGATACAGCTCTCGCCCACGTTCCTCTCGAAAATTTCACGATAGCTCGTCGGCTGAGACAGGCCGAGTGCGAACGGAGCCAATTACCGAGGGGATTCCGACGGGAGTGACGTTTCCCCAACAACGCCCATAGAGTCGACACTAATACTGGCTCCACAAAGCCCACACAACAGGCCAACCATCCATCTATGCTTATCGCGTTATCACGACGGGACGAATAGCGCGCACTACATCGCGTGTATATCGGATGCAAGCCGTCGATCGGTTTCGTGAGCCAAACTTATCGCTCCGAATAGTCTCGGACGGATTTAAATCCAAAAGATAAAAATGGTTTCTTATGATTCGATGAAAGCTCCGAATCGCCTCTTTAGACTTTACAGATCTCGCGGACATGAATATTGTTAATAAAGTGTATCTTACGGCTCTGGAGATTTAATCGAAACGGGTCGGCCACGGAAAAACGACCCGACAATGTATGTCAACGAAGATTCGAGATATTTTCCCGCAGGAAGCGTATAGCCGTGGCGCTAAATTTTTATAACTTTTTTTTTTCCCCGCGCGACACGTATATAGGAGAAGCAGATTTATACGGGGTGAAGTTTACGACGCCGTTAAGGCCTCGCTCGACTCTCGTGTCGAAGGCATAGTCGGCATGACCGAGATAACGTCGAAGAAAGTATCCGAAGGTTTTTGCGATCACTCCCCTTTCCTCTCCAATAAAGCATGAGGGCTCGAAGCGATTCGTACATCGCGCACAGTAGCGAGCAGTTATACGGTACGGAAGAACGATTTGAATACACCTACACTGATCTTTCAGCTTCGCGACTTATCTAAAGCTCAGCACTCGTCGGGTCTCACGTGCTTTCATGGCTCTCTTTGCTCATCGGATTTACATGGTTTCCTAAATAAACTGTTCTCCATTGCGAGCACGTCTGTCGGACTATCCGCGTTATTTCAACAGGATCGTCAAATGGCGAGAGCGCTTTCGGAAAGCCGTATCATCCTTACTTGGCTCCTTGTCTCAAGCTGGGCGTTTCCTATTCGACGGTGAGCAGTTTGCGTATATGGGATAATGTTTCTCGCCGACCGAGGTTGACCAAAAATAAACGAGCGAAGAAATCGTTATGGCCTGAGCCAAGGTGCCGAAGACGAGATTCGCGAAATGTTCCGTTGGAACGGAACCAAAACACGGCGACTTCAACCGCAAGAGCAGCGACACGGGATGTTCCACTCGACTTCGCTCGGATGCATTTGTCCAGGTGCGTGTTTCGGCGGTTGCGTAGGTCCTCGGAGGCCGAATTGGTAACTAGCCAACCCCCATTATCCCTTTACCTTCCCCTCGTTATGTCCACTATGTACACTTTACACGATCGTTGGTGTGAGCTCGGTACTTGTCGTCACGGTGTCTAAACTTTCGGCACTTGTCCAATAGCTCGGCGAACAAGCTCAGCAGGCAACCGCATCGTCTCCATTTAATGCTCCCTCAGGGAGAATCCGAGGACGTTGTCGCTTAACTGTTGTGTATATCCGGCGGACCGCTTGGGGATTTGCAATCAATCAACCTCGCGCACCGATATCTCTTTGGTTGGAGCGTTTATCGCTCAACCGGCTAATCCCTCTTGCCATCGTCGCACTTAACCTTCGAAGACGGAAGGGCGTTTCTGTGAGACCGAAGAACGAATTTCCATGATGGCTCCGGTGCAACGTTTTGCCCGATCGAAATTTACCATGCGACTCGGTGATTTTTTTTTTTCCTAGATCCTTCTCTCAGTATAAAAAGACGTGTTTGCTTCCGGCACTTCTCGCGATGAGATCGCAGCTCGAACAAACCGGCGGGAGTTCCAACTTCCAAATACAATTCCTTCACAACCCTTGAATTTCCGTGCTGCAAAGCTCTCTAACGTTCGTTTCCGGTAGCCAATTGGAACGCGAACGAACGTGGAACGATAACAATTGAGAACCCGATTTTTTTTTTTTTCAACATGTTGTTTTCGTGCGCGGTACACCGGGAAAACGCGAAAACAGAAAGAAGAAATTCACGCGGTGAGAAAAGCGTAGGAGTGCGGAACCGATAAACAGAAACGACGATACATTTCGCGAAACGATGAAAAATTCCCCGGCGAAAGTTTCGCCCCGTTCTCTCCCGTTACCCGCGAAACTTATCGCGTCACTGCGAGCTTTCTGTCTGGCCGATTTTTCACGAGTCTCGTTCACTGTTCGCTACATACACGAATGAAGACATGCCGATCGGGACATGTTCTCCCGAGCCCCGAGGAAAGATGGCGTGTGCGGTAGAATTGAAAATACCCAGTGGTACGTACGAGTACGCGCAGTCGGGGTGAATTTGCCTGTGTCGCGGCAAGTGAAATTCACGGGAACCCGACTGGATGGCGAGGTGCGCCTTTAATACAACTGCGCCGATGGGAGTGAGAAAACGAGAGAGAACGATGAGAATGGAAGAAAAGAAAGAACCGTGAAGGGGAAGAACGTATTCGCTGTGGGAAATGAACGAACGTTGAAAGTATGATCCAACGATGGTCGCGTAAATCAGGGAACGTTGCCGTGCATATGCATGCTCGAATATATGACGAGGAACCCGCTTGGTTCTGGCTCCGAGGCCGTCTGTTGCATGCGGCAAGGCGCCGCCTTGCAAGTAACGCTCGCTCGGTGAAGTATGCGTGGGCAAGGCGAGGGAAATTGCGGGTGGAGAGGCGTGCGCCGAGCCGGGTAACCAAACAAGACATGGGAAAGGGTTCCTCGCGCAAATGAAAGGATACGACCGGATGCGGGCGCGGTGTGCGCGGACGGAAAAAGCGGCACCACGACGACGAAGAAAAGTCCGTGAGCGCGTCGCGGGACGAAAGGCCGTTCGCCGTTTGCATTCGCACAGCTACGGGCTCGGAGCGAAGGGTTAAATGAAACGGAGAACAGGCGAAAGGTGTTGTCCGGCTTATGAAGAAATACGAGTGGGAAATAGGGAAAGATTTTTTTGTTTTTTTTTTGTTATCCGTTCGTTTTGGGAAAGAAGCTCGATCGAGCCGGGCGTTTGCAACCGCAGAGGGATGAGTATTGGAATGCGGGCATGAACTGGGAGTTCAACGGATCGCTGCTGCCAGAAAGCTCGGCCCAGGGCGCTTTCGGGATGCGCTGTATCGTAGCTATGCATACATGCATACCCAAGCAAATATCTTTGCGATAATCGCCTGCGCAGACTCTGGGGCATATAAAGTACCCGGCAAACCCAACAGATTCAGTCGTCCTCGTTGCAGAAACACCCGGATAACCCCACAGAGCTGGCATCCGCTAAAATTCTACAAGGTTCCGCAAGGCGGAATTCCAGTGTGCGTACATGTCTGTATATGTGTGAGCACGGGTTGGATAGTTTTGTTGGTTGATTCGAGTACACTGGACTAAACCTCGGTGAAGGTGAACTCGCAGACAAAAGCCCGTGGCTCGAAATCAGCGAACTTGGTGATATTCTATGTAGGGCGCTAACAAATATACGTTTAATCTACGTGCAATACAACATCGCTTCATCTTCATCCTGCGGTTTGATTCTGGAATCTGCGATAGCTCGGTCGTTTGTTCTCGGTAGTTACGCTCGACGGCGATAAATAGAATAGAGGGCTGTTTAGATGGTAAATTAAATTCCGTGTGCGATGCGTTAAAAAATTAAAGTTTGGTGTCTCAAGAAAGTACATTTATCTTTCGAGTATAGTACATTTTACCATCTTTTTGAAAGTATTATTCTTAGAAAATTTTTATTGAACATTGAGGTATTGGAAAATTTTTTTTGCATTACTCGTTCCGGAAATTCTAGACACGGGTGCGTCGCAGTTTTTCGCTAAAATTTATATTTTCAATGAAAATTTTTTTTAATTCGAGGCGCAAGATTTGTAATTTAAATATCTGATTTTTTTTATTCAATGAAAAAGTACATCAATATTGCATTACCGTGAGACACGTAACCAAATTTCAACTTACGGTACATCGAATAAAAAATGTCTATTTGCAGGATGAAAATTTGGAAAAAAAATCGAAATTGAGAATTTTGTGACTTTTTTATACAGCGTCGCGACAGTATATTTTTTTCCAGGAGGAAAATGGGTGACCGAGAGAGTTGAAAAACAGCGAAGAATGCTCGTCATGTGACCGAAACTCGTGTAGTCTGGGGGTGTGACGATGTTTTGTGTGCGCTGAAAGTCTCTCACAATCTCCGAACAACAACGAAAACCTACCAACGTACGATTGCGGCCTAACTATAGAGACGTGCACAAAACGATAACGGCGAAAAGTTGCTGAACGCAGAACTACCGCTTCTATTATTCTATGCAGAAGGAGAAGCGTTTCGCGACCCTGTCTGTACGTTGGAAACGGAAGTCTGGTCGCTCGTACGTACAGTCGAATTACTTTTATATTTCTTCGCCAAACTAGCGAACTTTCGTTAATCTTTAAGACCGGCAAACATAAATTTCATCCGCACAAGTCAAAGAGAAAAGGTCAGTGGAAGAATACGTTAGAAAAGTACCAAATGGAGATAGAAAAGAAGCCGATAAACATAGGCGAGGAGGGAACATCGCCTTTCCCAGCGAAAAACTCATTTCCAGAACGTCGAAAAGAATCTCTTTGATCTTTATTTTTCGATGTATAGAAAGCGCTCGCTATCCATTTGTTTCTTGAGAATGGCATGATTACGCTTTTATTAATAACGACGATTCTCTCGAAAGGGAAGGCAACTGAAAGATAAAAAAAAAGTTTAATTACGAAAAATCGGGCATCGAATACGCATTCTTGTATCTCACAAAATCGTTCATGAGTGAGAATGCAAAGTAAGATATTTCAAAAAAATTTTCTGCTTTGAAAATTTTTTTTATTGACGTCACATGGAGAATTCAGAGGAATTGGGATCCAGCACTCGTGTCCACGTCTACGTAGACGCAACAATTAAAAATTGTAAAACAACCCCGGCAATTAAAAATGTAAAATTAGTTTCGTTTTTTATTTATTCAGATTTTTTAGGTACCGCGACATTAATTGAGCGTGTTCATACACAGTAAAATATGTCGCGGGGTTTTTTGTTCGCAAACGCCCGCGATTCTTTTCTTGTTAATTTTACAAAAAAAAAAAAAAAAAAAAAAAATTGAGTAAAATGGACGATAAACATTACAGTAAAATCGTAAACATTTTTTTGTCTTAATGAACAAGTCAGTGATTAAGGAATTTCGTGGAAAAAAATATTTTTCAAATGTACGAATTTTTTTACCTGTGTATGTATTACATAGCGAAAATAAAAATCAGAGAGTTCTCTGGTCGTAGGCGATAGTTCACGATAGTTCGATGAGCTCATGTGGTGTAATTAATTCTGTTCGTTGCTCGCGACTGTTTCGCGAGCAACGAACCTAACGTGAATTACTCGATGGTTCGAGCAATGGCAAATTTGTCCTGGAAACATACAGCAGAAGTTTGGGGACGATCGATTCCCGGTAAACATTGGTATATTGAGAGAGATGGAGGGGATTCGAAGTTATCTAGTCGTCGGTGCCCAATCGTTAGGGTAGTTAGAGTGCCAATAATTACAATCTATACGTAAATAGACTGAACGAGTCGAGTATACGTTCAGGAGCTGTGCCGGTTGTCGCCAAAAGCATAATTTTCTGTTTTCTTCCGACATCTCTATTCTGCCACTTTATTTAATCCGCGTCTCAAATTTCATTGGCTACTTTCAAGTTTACAGCGTCGGAAACTCGTCAAATGAGTGTTAAATTTATATAATTTCGTAACCAAAATCGTACGCGTTTATTGACAGTAAAAATAGTTGATTTTTATTATCGTACACTAGCTGCCTCGAAACTTCCGCGTCGAAAGTTTGAACAATTCTCGTACGTCATTTACTGAAAAGATCCGAACGTTCGGCCCAACCGGAACAAATTCCCTGAGCGTGTACTCGCATAAAAAAAAAAAAACGTGCCTTTTATCGACGCCGATCGAAGACTGAACGTGGAATCGGCCTCTCGAAAAGTAATTTCTCAATACCTTACCTAATGCGCCTCCAAGTAAAAGTATATCACTGGCAGTTGTACGGACATTAAATGTGCACTTCCCCACGAAACTTTAAATCCTATAAGTAGTAACTATACACCACAGTATAGTCCACCACTTCCCCGGCACTCCAGCACCACCATCTCTCAGCACACTTTTGTAACTCTCAGTAGGAATCCACAAAGCGCACCGCAGGACTCAAGTTTTCCCCGACGAGTGCCGATCGGCAGACGACGGTTCTCTTCTCTCCGACACGAATCCTTCGTCTCCGCATCAGCTCGGCGCGATCCAATTATTAATTAACACGTCCTTTCCTCTCCCCGTCTCTTCGCACCCCTAGTGTGCGAATCTACTTCGGGCGCTTCCAGCAATCGCACCACGACCTTAATTAAATTCGACGATGTAGAAAAAGTTGACTACACGAAGTACCGGTCACGAGTTATTTGACAACCGTTGCATGGAAATAAATTGAACCACGTTTCCCCGACTGTTCGACCGTTTCTCTCGAACGGAGAAATTAAATAAAAATTTAAACAAAAATTGTGATGGGGAATGTGAAAATTCCGGCAGTAATTTTTAGATCGGTAGAAAAAAATGATGTCGCCTGGTCCAGCGGTCGTTGTGGCGCGCGGCGAGCCACTGACTGCCTACACCCCTGAAGTTTCCTGCCATCCCCGTACCGACACCCACGCTTTCCACCCCCACCCCCAGCGGCACAACCGACGGCACCGATCCTCCCCGTCGTCTCGTCGGCGCAAACGCCACAACCCTCACCCTCGCGGATTCCACCTCCGTCCCACTCGGCGCCCTCGGGCGCCGTCGAGAGAGAGACGGATGAGGAAAAGGGTCACAGGGAAAGCCAAGTGGGAACACACACCACACTTGTACAGCAGCATCCGAACGTTCGCGGGAGCTTTCTCTGGGATCCCGAAAACCGCTTTTCGCGCCTAAGAGTCGGACGTAATTGTTTCGCGTACGTCGCTCCTCGTGCACACCCTTCATCGCTTTCATCCTTTTCCTCGTCGGCGGATCTCGTTCTCGTCCCTCGTTTGCATCGAATACGTCTGCGCTCGACTTTCAACCAGCGAGGAAATCACGCACGAGCCACGGGAGACATTCTCGGATACTCGGGATTTATTACCTTCGGCGAACCTCGCAATAGTATGAATATTTAATGCCATTTTCCACTGCCGTCCTCGGCCAGCCGATGAAAGACCCGGCGGACTCTGAGCAACGGATGAGAATCGAGACGGTCGGCTTGGAGAGTTATAGGAACGATTTGCATCGAATAAATCGCGGGGATGTCGTGTCATCGACGAGATTATCGAGGTAATGGAATGTAATTCGAGAGAAATTAATCGATCGTGTTCGTTCCTCGATAATTCTTCGAATGCCATTTTTTTTACGTGAGTTGGTGTAGGTGGGGCTTGAAATTTTTAACGATCGTGGGCTAATATTTCGTCATTTCTGCTATCGAACTATCGAAAAAACGTGTCAAATACCGAAAAATACAAGAGGACGAGTCGGCACGATTATCAAAGTAATGGAATTTCATTCGAGAAAAATGAATCGTTTATCGTTCCTTGATGAATCGTGAGCGACCATTCTTACGCGTAAAAGCTATTGTGTTGTTCTCATAAAATATACTCCACCGACCCTTCTTGGGTGTCTTGAAATCTCTTTTTGTCTTTTTACTCGTGGAAAAATAATAACGCAGCTTTCTGCGGTGTGAAAATAAACGCCCGACCGGAGGCTTTTCTCAAACAAAAGTTGTCAGGTCGGATAATTGAAAAGCTTTAGAACACCATTCTTAGTGGATATCCCGTTGTATACGGAAAATATTTTCAACGGTGATAAGCGACTAACACTTTATCCAGCGATGGTATTTCGTAGAATTATTTCTAAAAAAAACTACGTCATCCGACTTACACAGACAAAACTAAAAAGTGCTCTCTGCTGCAACGGAAACAGCAACGGCAGCTCTTTGGATCACGCGTAAGACTGGCTAAACGGAGAGTCGGCTTGGCCGGTATAAAATTACTACTTTACATTCTTATTGTAAATAAAACGTCTCTCCGTTGCCTCGACATTTACGTATTTTCCCCGTTACTTTCGCGTCTCCGAGAACCCATTCCGAGCCATTTTCTTTTTTTTTTCTCCATCACTTCTTTGCCCTCAACTGAGAAAGACCAAATGAGAGATAAGCGGCATTTCGAAGGATTTAAATGACAAGCAGTGCAATCGCATTTTCCAGAATACGTAGTAGAATAGTAATGAAAGGAATAATGGAAAGAACAGTAAAAATCCGATAAAAACAGTCGCCCGACTACGAAGAAATTGTCGATACAAGCTCCTTTTTTCCCCGGACAGGATCGATTCCATAATGTCGGGTATTATTGTATATAGATAGTCGCACGGGAGTTGCCGAGGAAATAATCCGCGGACTTTCGCATCGCAGGAGAATTAGGTCGAAAAGTACCGATTTATTCATAGAAAAAAAAAAAAAAGACGAAAAACTTGTACTCTTTCCACTCCAAAATCCATCGTACAGAAAATAATTAATTGCCGTCTAATTTTCGAATTTTTATTGCTCACATATTTAATTGGATTGTTTGAGATAAAGCGGGACCGCGACTGTACACGGTTGGATATTATAGCGCGATGTTTTCTTCCCGCGAGTCTTTCAATTACGAGTTCATCGGGGGCGCAGTCAACCCTCGCAAAAACTCAGATGAGCAGCAACGGTGGCGGAAACGTTGCTGCAGAAGAGCATCCGCGTTTAATCGAGTTTCGCGATAAAACATCGGCGGCAGGAAATTCTCACTGAAATACGTAAAACGTAACAGACATCGTCGTCGTCGTCGTCGTCGTCGTCGTCGTCGCAGCCGCAGCTAGCCGTGCACCACTGTTTTCGCAGTCGAGTTTTCCTCATCGCATAACGCAACTGTTAACGCAACGTTGGATAACATTTAAGCTCCTGTTGCGATAGGTATAAGCATAGAATTCACGAACATTCTAGTTCGCGAAATTCAGCCGCTCGGAATACGCTACACCCTCGTACACCAGCGCGAACGTAGACCGAAAGTAATGAAATAAATTGCAGCACTCAGCAACGAAAAGCTGTGCTAGATTCGAGGACAGTTCAGCCGACTGAGCGATCCCCCGGCAACTTTTCGACTCTCGGCATACCGGTGCCAGCCATCCCCATTATTTCGCCTCTCACATCGCTCACGCGACGATCTTTGGCACGGGGATAGAAAACCTCTCGCAAATCTCTCCGTTCCATTAGAACACAAAGCTTTTATATTCGTGGGGAATTTTTACGTCCACGGTGAACCATGCGATCGTGTCTTAACTAAGAGAAAAAATAGCAACCGGGTTGGCTGATGTCACGTTGTAACTGATACGTTTAACTGTTTTTATTTTTTTATTTTTTTATTTATTTATTTTTTTTTTTTTTTCAATAAAATAAGAACCGACTCGTCAACTACTTAATCGAATTCGATTGATTATTAATACTGGGGTACCGAATTAAAAATACCGATTCTCTTGAATTTTTTTTTTTTTTTTTTTTAATACGAAAGATTTACCATTTTATGAAAATGGAAGAGGAATTCGTTTCTCCTCGTCTTTTGGTCGTCAAGTGTCGATAAAAAATTTCGTCGATAGTCTCACTATTTTCTGACCTTGACGCGAATTTCATTGGTTATGTAAGAGGAAATTCGTGTTTTCTGCGAGTGTATGCGTACAGGGAGGCGTGCGATGTAGAGTTAAAAGTTAGGTTTCATAGAATGTGAAACGTGCGTCTGTTCGCTACGGAAAACACACTACTGCGAGCCGACTGCTCGTCGAATACTCGTGAAATCGTGACGGGACTCTAAAGCGATTCTCTCCCTTATCAATAGACGTATATCAATGAAACACGACGATTCGCTAGAGCGACTAGTCCCACGCGTGTAGCTATGCGCCGTAAAACGAGATTCCCAGTTATTTTGTATGTACGAGAGTATATATCGTATTCAACACGTAACGCATTCATGCGCGAGTTCCCTCTCGGTTTCGTCAGTCTCGATGGAAAAAAAATTCAATTTACACAAAAATTTTTTTTTCAACCGATAAACTTATTTCCATCGGTTAGATCCGTGGATCAAACAATTCCTTGCATACGCGCACGATATTTTGGACGCTACGTGTACGAAGCGATTTTTTTGACGACATTCTTAAAAAATTGTAAATTCCATGTACACAGGACTAGTATTTTTCTACGAAAGATACATTATTTTTAATGTACCACGGTGACGAAAAGTAACGGACTGTTTAATTGAAGTAAACTGTTGAATTTGCAGTACTTTAATTATTTATTATCGGTTAGGTTTTACGAATAACGAATTAACTTACGAACCACCGAAATATTAAAACTTTCTCTCAACATTTTTTAATGTCCATGAAATTTATTCACCAGTTTATGCATTAAAACTTTTAGGACCGGCGCATTAAATTTGATACGATTTTTTTTTTTTTTTTTTTTTTTTACAGTGTTTACGATATTCGACGTTTCATCCTTACTTACCTTGCGAGCGAAAAGCGTGTCTATAAAGGTTTCTATCGCACTAGAGGCTCGGAACTTACCTGAAACAAAAAAAAAAACTCGATGAGATGAGTAATAGGGTACAATTTTTATTTTTGTAGAAGACTTCGACGAGAAGATCGCTCAAAATTAGAATAATCGAATTCGTCTGCACAGTTGGAACTTGGCGGAAACATCGCGCGAGCCCCGAAGGAGAAAAGGGCGTAAATGGTCGGACACCGGTGTGAGAGAGAGCGTGACCCAGCGATCGATGGGTCGGGTCCACGGTGGCTTTTAGTACCAGGAGGTCGAGTTGAATGAGCAAACTGTTTCACAACTGCGCCACCCTGATGTAGGTAGATAATGGCAAATGGCATACAGACGATAACGTGGAAATCTCGCTTGCGCGCCAGTTGACCGTCCGCTGCGTGCCGCTAGTCGTACAACCGCAAGGACCAAACTGGTCGAACACTCCTGGTGCTACATGTGAGTTATAAATAAATAATAAAACGCTACTAGTTCACTTGTGTTTTCTCATTCGTTCATTCGCGAACATCAAATAATGATACTCGACAAAATTGCGGCCATCAAAAATTTTTGTCGATGATTTCCGAGGGATTTTCGTATCTCTGAGCTTTGGCTGGCGATATACTATAAAAAAAAAAAAAAAAAAATTCAAATTTTTCAAATTTTTATGCTACAGGCGACATAAATTGGAATTAATGCTCCAGATTTTTGTTTTTGTTTCGTCAACATTTAAAAACGTTTAGGTTACTAAAAATTTCCATCCACGATGTAGGAAGGATTTAAAGAAATCGTGAAAGTTCCTGTCGGTTTGCGTCTCGCGCCACTGATGTAACCCGATCACGTAAAAAAAAAAGATCCATTTACCTTGATCTTTTATCGCACGAAGTATCCCTCAATGAAATACCTATACAAGATATTGGAAGTCGTACGCACAAGATATCGCTTTTCGTTTTTCGCTTTCTTTGAAATAATCTATGAGGCCCGACCGGAAATGTATTGCGTACGGTGACACGGAGGGTGCGATGAATGCTCGCGAGATAAACGCGGCCCCGATTTATCGTGAAAAAGGTTGTTTGGTTCTCGAACGCAGACTTGAATTTAGGGGCGGTTTCCGGATTCGAACGAACGGTGTGTGAATTCCCCCGCTGCTCTTGAAAACGTGGAACAAATAGAAAAAAAATGAAATTTCGCAGATTTTTTCAAAAAGCAATGTTGCTTCTTAATTTCGACTATTTTTAGCTCCTTACCCGTGGGGAGGTAAAAACGGTCCGGGATGACCTGAATAGATTTTTCTGAAATAAAGCATGCCCGATTTATCAGCGACGTGGGTTATTCGCCCTTTGGGCGCGGCGCTCGTTTTAGGGGTGGCTTTTTGGTTGGAACGAACAGTGCGAAAAAGTCATTCTTCGCTTCTTTCCGCCTTCGCGTGTATAGTATGTTGTATCAGAGGGTAAACAGTACAAAAAGAACCGCACGGAAATCCAAATGGGTGGAGGGTTTTCACGTCGCGAACTACCCTAGTCATTCTTCCCCATTTAATTTGAGAGAACTTCCGTCCTAACACAGTGAACGCTCCCGCGCGCCCGCTCCCATTACCGGCCGCGAGCGAGATAGCTGCAGTTATTTACAGGGGAAGTGGTCCGTAAAGAACTAAACCAACCAGTCTAGACGTACTAAAATCCTAAGAGAAAATAAGACCGGCCAAACACAACGGCCTTTTTCGTTTCCTCAGCCTACACGGCTGCTTCATCAAACCTACGTAAGGTCCATGTACCGGAAGAAAGAAACGTTTGGATTAACCAAGGCGCCTTGACATAAGTTCGCAAAAATAAAATACGGTTGGCGTGACAAAAAAAGTGTGAATCGAATAATGGTTGGCACAACAAAAAAAAAAGGCTGCTCGAGACAAACAATCGTTCAACAAAACGAAGCTTCATTTGTAGGCAGCGGGCAAAAATGCAGAAGGTGGAGCGAAAAGGGCATCCAAACATTATCGAGAAATTGAATTCGACGATTATTTAAATATTTAGTTTTTCTCGACTGTGCCATTTTACCTCGTTCTCTCACACCAAGCAAAAAACAGCTCTGAACGTGCGTCGTCGCAACTTTTTATTCATCTGACAACTGTACACTTTTCTTATTTAAAAAAAAAATTGCTTTTATTTAATGACAACAAATGTAACTGAACAGGAGAAACCCCTTTCTTCTTGGCTATCGCGGAGCTCATCGTTGCCTGCGTCATTCTGTTCGACGAACACGAAGAACAACGTCCAGTTATCTCAACTCTTTACTTTTATTTCCGTTTCCATTATTTCCTCGAAACATGAAACAATCCCTCGAACTATAGATTTACACGTCTGTTTGTTAACTCCGGTCGGGCGTTATCGTGTCGTCATACGACAGAACAACGGCGAGCTCGAAACGTAATAGGCTTTCTCTCATTTCTCGCTTTCTCCGTCTCTTATGAAATGTGTGTCAGTCGAGCAAACTGAGCCGAACAATGGTTCGAGGTTGACACGCGGTCGCATGCATTTTCCAGTTTACCACGGAAGTCGAAGCGGGAGGTGCTCTTCGGTCTTATCGAGACGCGATATCCAACCTCGTTATTTATTCGATTAAGCGACCACACAATTTTGTGCACCGGTGGAACGACCAGAGTTCGCGTAATTTCCTCGAATCGGGATGAGTTTGGTTGATCCAACGATAGACTTTAATAGTGGATGAAATCGAATAAAAAAGAGAGACTCGTGGGTTTGATTTGGAACCAAGGAGCAAAATCCCTGATGGGACTTTTGTCAGGTGTTTCTACGAAAAATGCAAACAGCCCTAATGTCAATGATTATCAAATGAGCGTAAAGTTTGGATGAAAAAGTAGACCTATCGCTGCGTTATCGCGGCCCCTTCCGTGCCGCATCTAGCCGGTAAGCGGCATTGGCCGTGTTGCCCTTGGACGAAAACAAATATGAATATCCGAGCAGTGGATTATGCGGGAATAAATATTTATAAGCTGCATGGGCGCGAGCACCGGGCAAGCACAGCGATTTACGATATTATCCCTTTCTCGAGCGGCAGCCGAAGCAGAAGGAAAACCGTGCGCTATCCTTCTTAGCTTCATCGTTTTTCTTCCCCGATTCTTCCTTCCAGCGGCGTTGCCGCGCTGGTTTCGAAGATAGTCTTTGAGCTGTTTCGCAGCCACCGTCGTAGAACCTGTTTAACGTTTGTTATACGAGTCTGCTTCGTAAATTATGATGCACACTCGCTACTTGCTACAATGGCTGGACAATGTTACGCGTACAACTTGCAGCTGGATTATTTGT
This sequence comes from Listrodromus nycthemerus, assembly GCA_963978505.1. Classification (NCBI taxonomy): domain Eukaryota; kingdom Metazoa; phylum Arthropoda; class Insecta; order Hymenoptera; family Ichneumonidae; genus Listrodromus; species Listrodromus nycthemerus. Next base: position 1,287,406 of record OZ021680.1, read on the forward strand.
CTATTATTCGGAAACGAAAGCATTCGGGCATGCTGGCTGCACGGATAAAACGCGGAATAATCGCTTGCAGATGTATATAAAAGAAAATATGTTTTTTTTTTTTTCATGTCGGGGGTGTCTGGCTCACTGTGAATGCGCGTTTCTCACAAATTCGTTGAGCCGAACATACGAGGTGTAGCCGTTACGCAGGGTGCGCTGCAAAGCTGCGAGCGATGGCTGCGCCAGGGTTGCAGCTCATGATTTTTTTTTTTTTTTTTTTTTTTTTTTTTTAAACCATTATGGATAAACCATTCGATGTCTGTACTGAATTTTTCACTGTGCATCCGTTGCATCGCGCGTTGCATCAGAACTGAAGTAGTGGAATAAGCTCATCGGTGGACGCAATGAAAAAAAAGAGAAAAAACGAAAATTAATACTCGTCGACGGACGCATTATGCCGAGCTTTCAACGCTACCAAAACAGAAAAAAAAATCCACTTTGCGTGGCCTATTCCAAACGCTCTGATACTTGGATGAACTGGTGAAAAAGAGAAAATAAATTGCAAATATGGCGAATATACGGAAAAATTTTTTGAAGATAAGTCGGTCATGATTCGTCACGAGGAAATATGAAGTCGCATGGACTATGAAATTCGAACGCCGGAAATATTCCTCTTCCGAAAAAAAAAAAAAAAAAAAAAAAAAAAAAAAAAAAAAACGGACTTTCCAACCGAAAGTGACGTATTTCCCGGTTTTCATGCATGATATATTCGAAACACATCGTTCGTTCGGTAAATTGCATAATACAGAAAATGAATTGCAAATTGAGTGAGAACAAAGAAAACTCTTTGAAAGTTACGTGAACTGTCGAAATACGTCACTTCCGGGAGAATGAGTTTTTGGAACCAGAATTGATATATTTCTGATTCACAAGTTGCGCGCGGTTCATGGCGAGTCGACCGCGACACGACAAATCGCCAGTATCTCAAACGGATAAAAGAAAAATCTTTCTTGGAATGTTGGTGCATGTCCTCTGCATAGAAACGTGTACAAGATCTCTGTACACAAAAGCAGTGCAGGATAGAAACGCGATGCAATCTTCGCCCAGAGCTTTCATTGCGTACGACGCAATATCGCGATGGTATTTGCCTCGTCAAAGAGTTATCAGTCTGGTACAGGCTCGTCGAATCTGGGCAGATGTTCCTTTGCTCGAGATTCTGAGAGTTTCATCGAATCGTGGAATAAGTTGGCGTCACGGTGAGAGTCGGAATGTTTTGGGAATAAGACCTTCGCAGCGAGGAAGCGAGATTGCCGAATGATGAGGCACCGCAAGAGAAACGGACAGGAAGCTCGCAGCGAGTTCGCGACCACCGAACTGACCTTAGTATTCCCTCATTCCACACGATAGATGACCCATCTTCGGGAGCCGTTCAGTTCCGGGCGCCCCTTCCATCCCCCAGACCGCACGCAATCCCACGGCTGATTGCGCAAGTTTTACAAGTTATCCGATCATCGGTCGAATAGTCGCGCGATAGAGATTAGGGGGACCGCATTGAGGAACATGGAATGGAAGACCCTACTCCCAATTTCTAAGGACTCCGAGTTATTGTTACGTCCGTAGTAGCCACCCTTGTGTGTAACGACCAGGGGAAGACTCCGAAGCATTGATCGCGGCCGATGATGCCACGGCTGGGCCGAATTTTGATGATAGAAAGATATCGTGATCGCCGGATTTCGGACTGGGGTTGGTTGATCCTTAATGCATGGATAGGTGAACGCGAAAAATACTAACACGAATCCTTTCCTATGGGATGAGTGCCAATTGTTATCGTCAATGACGTGGTCGATTCAACGAATTCGCTGAGAGAGAGCGTGTCACGGAATCTCTTGCGGTAAAAGCCTTGCTCAATGATCCTCCGATCAGATGGAAATGCTCAAACTGCGTGTTTTCTAGTTGAACATTGTATCGTGTTCGCTCTTAGGTAAGATTGTTGAACTCTTCTCGGACAATGCGGTAAATCTCACCGAACACAAGTTGCTATTCCCGTGGGAAATTCCGCCGGAACTGAACCGCACGATCGCACTTGAAAAATTGAGAACGCGTTTTTTCTCTCGGCTTTTGTGGCGACTCGAACACCTGCCCGTGCACCAAAAGTACACAGTTCGCGGCGAAACGGTGACTCACAGATACGTGATCGACCGGCAAGTTCTTCGAATCCCTCAATTATTCCGCATCCGAGGAGAATTCTTTGCGCCTTTTACTCTCGTGTTCTTCCTGTGGTCACCAGAGCCGAACGCTGGCAAACGGAAAACAACGCAATCGTCCTGAACTCGTGACGCTTCAAAGAGACAAATTCAACATCGAAATCGACTCCGGTCAACCGCAACCAAAATTCTTTCGTCCCATTCAATCTTCCAACGTTCACCTCCAACAATATGTAGGACAATAAAAAAAAAAAAAATCGAATTTTACTTCAAACAGACTTTACTCCCATTCTGTGAAAAAGCAACTGTAAAGATTTCCAAAAATCTTTGCTCAGTTTTAGGCTTTCGTGATCATCGCGTCAATGGCGGCAGAAGCGAAAGCAAGCACTTCCTCTTCGCCCCTTTCCCCATCCACCGTTCTCGTGATGTTCTTATAATGACCGATGGTACCGCCGATATTCCTGAAGAAAGTTTTCATCCTCTCGGCGATCGTCAACTCGGCGTCATCGAACCGTTCATTGGCCATCGCCCTCGATCGCATTCTTTCCTCAAGGACTAGTCTTCGCGCCCACAGATAGATGCAAAGATCCGGGCGACGCACGTCCTTATCAAAGAGGATCGCCTGTTGCTTGTCCCGTGGAAAACCTACGAGCAGGTATCCCGAAGTCGCGTGAACACTGGCCATCTTTTCTTCGACCTTCTGGACCACCACGTCCGCCGGTAAATTCCGCCCTTCGTTCATGATTTTTTTAATGATCTCTCCTCGCTCCGTTCCTGCGCTCACCTCGGATCTCACCAAATCCGACAGCATAACCGCGGACAGTCCGTACTTGCCGGCTAGGCGTTTGCCGAGTGTCTGCTTGCCCGCGCCGGGACCACCGATCAGGCAAATTATCTTTGCTCTCGATGAAACCAACGCTGCGCAATCGACCGCCGCCTTGCGCGGTATGCTCGCTCCAAGCTCGTCCTTGCCGCAACAAGCGCCCATGTCTTCTCGCGACAATTCCCACCGAAGTGTTCCTCAACATCCACCTTGAATTTTGGATATTCCAGTGCAGGTAACTGACACGAGTTTTAGGAAATTTCACGGGCCAGAAATTTTCATTGATATCGGATAGCGATATTTACCAACATTGACGGACAAGGTGGATTAAAAGCTTCGGCTCATCTCGAGAACTGACTCGAACGTACGAAATATTCCAGTGTTGACGAAAGGTGCGAATTGTCGGAATTTTCATGTATCGGGAATTTTGATTGATGTCGCACGGTGTTGATTCGCGGACATTGACGGATGAGACAGATTAACTGACGTGTTCTCGTGACTCGAACTTTCGATACTTTCGAACGTTGGATGCGGATAAAAAATAAGAAATTTTTGTAAATTTCATGTGTGCGAAATTTCAATTGACGTCGAATTGATTGCCGACATTGACAGACGAAACGGATCGGCAGCAAAGTCATGGCTTTTGGCTCAGTTCAGACGTACGAATTCCCAATCGTTCGAGATCACTCGGGACGTTGTGCTCTCTCGGTCGAAAAGCTCCGGGCGTGCTCCACAGCCGGAAGAAATTCTACGAGACAACGCGATTATCATAATTCATAGTTGATGATTGATTATTCATGGAAATTATAATCGGTCTCGGCAATTTTGAAATTATTCCGGGACGATGATCAAACGACCACGAAACTCATTCCTCCGTTCAGCCGTGGGCTTGGAGCTATCCGATTATCCCGCGAACCGGAAGACTATGTCATCGCGGATCACGCGATATAGACACCACGGAACTTTTCGTTATCGCGGGTCAGGGAATTCACTGGTGTCGATCGGAGTAAAATTTAATGCAGATGCGATCCTTATAGTATAAAAATTCACGCCTCATTTAACTTATCGTGATCTCATCGGACACGATAAAAAAAACTTTAAGAAGTAAAGTTGCCCGAAACGATGAGTAGGAGGAACTTTGAAGACCCGATTAAAGACCAAAGGGAAAAGACGTGGAGGATCGACCTGGCGTGTAGCTCATCGAACGGGGCAGATCCCGATGGCCCAGTTGCACCGGGAAGCGCTCGCCCGGGACTCCCCGGGGCTAAAACGAATGCTCTTCGAAGAATGCTTCCCATCTCGTCCAAGCAGTCTCCTTAACTTTATCTACGCGAGCTCGTTAAGCCACGACCGTCGTAACGATCTGTCCACCATTATTGTTATTATTATTTTTATATTCGACGGAATCTTGAAGAATGAGACGGGACGAGCCGAGCATTGCTGGTTCTCATTCAGTTTTTTTTTTCCGAAAGGTCTTTACCGCGTCTTGCAAAGCCTTTTATAAAGATTCTTTTTTTTCTGCTCGTTTCACTATCACGAGCGGGTTGTATTTCGGCGGACGATTATTACGCGACGATCGACACTGCTGATGACATGTCCGACCGGATAAGTTGTAATTCCTGACTTCCGGGGAGTGTTTTAAAATTTTTGAATTTTTCATATTACGTGAATTTAGGAACGGATCTCGAGTTTTATTTTTCCGGAGGATCGGGTCTCGTTTGTTCGTAACCGCGGTAAATAGTGAGACGACGATGATGGTGGAGGTTTAAGGTTGCGGTGTCGTAACGGTGTGAATGGCATGGGGGCGAGTACATCGAGCACGGATAACGGTGAGAGTTTGACGCTCGAGGGATTGATCGAGGAGGCCAATCGCTTGTTGAGCAAAGCGACCGAAGTCATTACTCAGACGGTCGAGTCGGAGATAGGAGAGTTGAGCGATCTCCACCAAAGAGCGGCCACCAAGGTAAAGCTCAGGGCGCAGAGTACGCCCTCGTCCATCACTGTTATTATTTTCCCGGCGGCTGAGAAATATTTCCGGGCGTCATCGGCGACGACAGTGCCAGAAAGAAAAGCTTCCATCGGCGATAAACAATATATATTGTTAAACTTTGACGTGAAATCGTCTAGGCGGGAAGCACGTACGCGACGATCCAGGACAAATTGGCCGAGCTGACGCGTTACAGTGAGGAAGCGCAGGCGTGCGTGCGCAGGAAGGAAACCGAACTTGAGGGAATACAATTGAGAATGAAGAATGGTATGCTCGAGTGTTACGGAAGACACACGAACGCACTGGAAAAACTGCGACCGGAGAGAGCGATGATTCACACCGAAGCGACGCAATTTAAAGTCGAAGCTCAGCGGATCATCCAAAATTGTATGTCGAGTGAGAATCGTCTGGAATGCTTTCGGAACGGTCTCGAGGAATTGGGTAGAAGAGCGGACGTGTTGCTGAAGAAATGCGAGGCTCTCATAAAACGCGAAGCCGAGACGAGGTCGAAGAGCGCGAAGCAACTTCTCGAGTGCGACAAACGAGCCATCGACGAGGCCAACAAGAGCTTCTCCCGAATCATCGAAGAGGTCAAGAAATGCGGTCAGAATGGAATTAGTAAATCTTGATGAGCTCCGCTGCTTGCGCTCCGTGCAATGATGGAAAAAAACAGAAAAAAAAAAAAGAAAGAAAAACAATCGTCCGTCTATTCATCTTTCGAAAGCTCGGCGAGTCGCGATAATCGAAAATTTCGCCCCGGTCACGATTTAATAAAACTATGCCAATGAAAGTTGAACGCCGGCGTTTCAGCGTTGGCGATGGTTGCGGCTCTGGAACTCCGGCACCCCGAGATATTTAATTGATTTAGGTAAGCGACTGAGGGGACCGGAGGACTTTCTCATAGGACGCTGGGAATGCGACCGCACGATAGAATTCCCGGAGCATCGAAGGCGGTGGGTTCGGTGTGGTCACTCGAATCGTTTCCAAGACCCGAGGACGAACCCAGCGCTGGTCCACCTGTGTCACCTCTATCGCCTTCGACGTTTACACATACGGAATGTAGGCCGTACCTCTCACTCCGCGGCTTCGTTCGAACGATCAATCCGGCCATCAATCCCCCGTTTCCCCAAGCCTTTAGTTCTATATCCGCAGAACCCGACGGTTATATCGATCCATCAGGCAATTGGAAATTCCTTCATCGAAGCTGAAGCGGCGGTTCATCTCCGCCCGCTACAGAAACCCGCCATTCTGGATCATGGATCAATTCCAGAGTCTCCTTTACAGGCCATCACCCATGTGACCCAGAGCGGTGACGCGAAACAGTAGGAATTATACGGAAACCTCGCAGGTGATGCTTTCGCGGTCCGATAAGTTTCCCGCTGGGATCGAACCGCAAACCATCGTCCCTCGTCAATTAATTATTCGCAGATCAGCGCGGCATTGACGAGAAACCGGCTTGAGAGCCTGTTTTTCACCCCATGCAACCGGCACTACCCAAAAAGGCGCGTAGAATCGTCAAACAAAACGACACCTTGTCCGAGCGATGACTTATTAAAAAATTATCTGTGCGTATGAGATGCTCAGTTTTTAATGAACGACATTGGTGAGACTAACATCCGCTGCGAATCCTCGCAAAGTCGAAACTTTGCGGTAAATATGTCGAGCATATTTATGGAATGCTCGAGGATGTAGCGATGCGACGCTTCGAGACTTTCATTCCGGTGCGGAAGGGTCAAAGATCATCTGGGTTTCCGGACCATCGCGTTCGCCCCGAAAATACGGCTAGGTTTACAGGAAAGGATCCAAGGGACGCGAAGGTTGGGTCAGTCCGAGGAGCTCCTTATGTATTTCCTTAGGCGAGTACGAGAAGCTGATGAAAGTTTAATAAAGATACGGTTGAGAGTCGGTGTGAGCGGTTTGGTAACGCAACTCTTGATACACTCGGGTTGGGACACGGTGCGGTCCACATTGCTACATCCGCACTGCAGAACCTCGTATATGACTAAGCAGTTTGGTCGTGGTGGTCGGTGAGGCACGAAAAAAAGTGGTTAAACGAGGGATGAAAAGTGAGGGAAATGGAAGTAGCGGTGATGGGAGTCCGCAGCAAAACGGGGTAAAGGGCCTCATTAAAATAAATGAACTACTGAGGCTTCGGCCAGGTCAATTACGTCGACGGCGCGAGGTCACCTTGCCGGAAGCCGCCGAATCACCAAGATAAAATTTAGATTAGCAATCCCCTTCCGCAAAACCACCGCCACACCGCGACACCAGGAGGGAAAGTGGACTCCCTTTGAAATTGCAATCTGGATGGAATATGCCCGCGAGGGATTTCCAACCTCCGTTATTGTATCATGGAAATATCATCTTGCTCGAATGGTAAGATTTTACTTGAGAACGATTTATCGACCAGATCGCGAGAGTCACTTTATACCGTTATAAGTCTTGACATCTGAAGCTAAGCCTAAACCGTCGGAAAAGTGACGAAATTTTTGAGAAAAACAAAAATTAGGATCTGATGGTTTTCCATCTCGCATTAGGACGAGAAAGTTTCTTTCCTCGGATACTTCCGAAAAAAGCAAAGACCGTGATATTTGTGAAGTTGTTTCAAGAAAATTATGTGAATGGCCGAGGTGTAGAAAGACGAGTCGTACTTTGAGTGAATGTCGCACTCGTCAAGTCCCTTTCAAATCCAAACAGCTATTCTACTAATGCGAATCATGAGAAGATTCCAATTAGACGTGACATGGAAAATACGAACTTACAGTGGCACGCTGATTATTCCCTTTGGAGATGAACCGCCTTATTAACTAATTAGAGCTCGACGAGAGCGCCGGCCCAGCGGGAGCGATGTACTGCAGAGGAGGCGACATCGACAGAGAAATCCGACTTCGTTGTATTCCGTCTTAATCTTGCCGAGTGTGACACGAACCAATTTACTCGCACGGTTGCTTTTCCGTGTGCCTTCGCCCTTTCGTTGCTACGAGTTGAATAACCAAGGAGAAAACTCTCAGGGACATTTGAGTCCAACCCGAACCTCGGAGAGGCGTCTGCGGAGGAGCATGAAAAATTTAATCGGCGTGAAAGTTGGATGAGATCCGGCACCGTTTGGACAGTTGCGGTGGAACTCTCTCAGTTCGTCCGACCGGCGATAGTCTACGTTTTCTTGCTCAGCGAACCTTAGCTCGCACATGCCTCGCGATGCTTTGCAATAAGCTCCGAACCACTTTGACAGTAGCTCGGTCACTTCGACAGCGCAAACACTCGAGCATCGCTCAGACTTTGGGAAGTTACTTTGACTAGCCACGTTCCGCCATAAACACAGCCGCGTCTCTCCGGCCCGCGGTAAAGTCGAAACGGAAAGGCATGGAATGGTCCCAGCAGTTGGCGGTTTCCCGGCTAGAGTTGCATGTGCTCTTTGTCCCCGATGCAGCCAACCTCATAACTCGAGGATCGCCCAACCGTCGGGAGTGCTCTCGAGCACGGTCTCGCGGACTCGGCTCTGCCATTCCTATAACTTCATTATCCAGCACTGGCAACGAGGTTCACCTAAAGCCGGAAGTACGAGTTGCACTCCGCATACTGGCGCATTCGCGGGACGGTCTCGCCACTGGCGGGAAATAATGCATCGACTGCACCACCGCATACTCATACCGATAGCAGCATTTCGTAACAGTCCACGTTTTAGTTTTCTCCGATCGTAACCGGCAAGCACGAGAGTACGAGATGAGCCCGCACGGTCATACGTGCTTTCATCCGAAACTGCATCAGCATAGACTCCGATATTCGAACTTGCGTTGATGCGGCACCGTTCGGACAATACGAGGCATTGTTTTAATATTTTTTCGTGTATATCCCCGATATTTTTCACCGCTGAACGTTTGATCGCAATCCAAACGCATCAGAGTGTAATCTCGCGGACCGCGGCCTTTATCCGTTATCGAACTACTATTTCGATGAGAACTATGGACAGGGTCGCGGGAATATTCACGCCGCACGAATTTGGCAATATCCGTCAATGCGGCTCTATCGATTGCCACAACAGACTTGATATTCGTAAATTATCGTCGCTTGACGTTATCGCTATTCGAACAGCTCGCGACAACAAATCGGATTGGCCATAATTGATCGCGTTGGTAGCGACACTTCGGATGGACCATGCAGAGTCCTCAAAACGTTTATTGAGCGGGGCTCAATGAACGTTTTCGCGAATGCACGAATTGCACCGAACGTTGTGCGTTCGGTATCCTTCATCGGAGTATCGGTTTGACCTGATTATTAAAACTAAGAATTTTGGCAACGTTTGATGCAATTTTCATCATTTAATTGACGGCTCGTACCTCGATCGAACGCTATTGCCTGACCAAGGCCAGCATTCTAATTAACTCGCGCGAAATAGAATATTCGTAATTGCATCCAAATTACCGGAAATTGCTTCCATCGTCGTATATGCACACACTCGTATATTGCTTCACGAAAATCGGGAAGGCATATTTTATCTGGAAAACGTTTGCGGAAGTTAGCTGGTCAGTACTTGGAGTACCTCGTTCGGTACTACCATCAAGTACTTAAAGTTCACGAGCATTTTTTAGTGCTTCGAGTACCTTGATCGCTAACGCCACATCCTGTTTCTATTAACGTATGAATATGTGTCTGAACTTTTCAATGAGATTCAATGGATTAAAAAAATTTAAAAAAAAAAAAAAAACGTTAAGAATAGATTGAAAATAGGCGCAAACGAATTTTTTTTTTTTTTTTTTTAATTTCTTAGCGATTTTTCACGGTCGGGAATCCAGGTTCAAATTAATTTGCACCTTTTTTCAAGACCCGGACCACCTTCTTGATACATGTGATATTTTGTACTTTGTACTTGAACAATTTTTTGGTACCTCGACCAGCTCCAATTGCAGTCAGCGGTTGTCATTAGGAAATTTTTGAATGTACCCAAAAAATACTCGGATAACCGCAGATCCGAGTACCTTTATTATAACACGGACAATCTCATATTGCTTCTCGAGATAATTCCATCGCTGGTGTGGATCTATATCTACCACTCGACCAGGCCAATCAAGTACTCTCGAGAGGGGAGCTCAGACCACTCGGGCAACTAATAGAGAAACTAATAGCCCCGAGTCGTCTCCGTGGTCAGAGTTGCCGATAGACGGATAGAAGAGACGCCCTCAGGCTTCTGGAGAACCGTATCAAAGTTAATAATGACCTCCGCGACTGTATCGCCAATACGTATACAGTGTACGGAGTATGACAAGTAAAATAAAAAGTGCAAAGAAAGACTCGAGTCGACAACCTTTTTCGTCCCGCCGCTTCGAGGCTTCATTCATCCTATCCATGCATTATGCAACAACGAAGAATTAAGTTGCCGAAGAAATGCAATACCCGCCGGGGCAACGTCGCATAAGGAGCCGAAGAACTTTCATAACCTCACCGGAATATTTTCATATTCGCTTACAATGCGCAATGCAGTTGCCACCACCTTTGCCCAACCCGGAAGCTTGTAACGATTTTTCCACAAAATCCTAAAGCAAATGAGAAGCCAAAAAAAAAAAAAAAAAAAAAAAAAATACAAATTCAGTCCCTATATCGAAATTTTACCTCTGCAGCGAGAGAACAGCTTCCTGATTCGACGAAAGCAAATGAAATCCGCGAGTTTATTATCCTCCGAATTGAAACGTTAAAAATTTCCTCCGAGGAAACAATGCTTCGTGTCTTTTGAGCGAGTGACAAACGGAAGATAACAACCGCACAGGCGTGCATTTTCATCTCAAATCGTTCAAGAAAAAAAAAACAACAACAAGAAAATCGCTCCTCGCCTGGATCCTACGGCAAATAATAAAGCTCCCCCTCGCGAGGAAACGCAAGAGAGGATGCGCGATGCAAGAAAGCGAGATCCCGCTGCACTTGAATGCGGTGCGGCAAACGAATCCAGCTGCATTAGAAGGCTGCCTCGCCCATTGCGACGAAAGCACTTATCATATAAATTGCTCCCGTTTTATTTCCGTCTCTATCTGCTCTGTTCTCCTCGTACACCCGTTTGTTATTTTTTGTCCGGCTGCACACGATAGCGATTCGCGGACGGACGAACCGGAGGACTGCGCGATGCTGGTGAAAAGAAAGGAAAGAAGTTATCTAACAAGGAAGAATGTTTTGGAACGTTACCGAAACCAAGTCGCCTCCGGGAAGAACGGGAATTTATCGAACATTTTCTCCCTCGATAAATTCAGCAATCTTACAATTTAACGATCCCTGTTTTCTCAGCGTTCACTTTCAGGCCTTCGTCAAGAGCGCGTTGCCTCGAGGGCTCTTTGTGTTTAATTTATCGAATATCGACGTCGCGCTCGCAGCGCCTTCCGAGGCGATTTAAAAAATAAACAGTTGAAAGACCGTGGCGTAAGTTGCACGTTGGCGAAAAGCAGCATTCGTCGATTTATCCGCGGAGAATTCATCGAGGCACGGAGCGCGATGCGGAACGCCACGCACATTATATCGTGCGTCGCGGATGAAATTCAAGTTCTGCGATCGGTCCCGAGAACCAACCACAGAAACCGAGTGCACAATGGGTTTGGTAAATTGCGTCGGGAGTGCGAGACACCTGCTGTCGAGCGTGTAAAAAACGCAGCAAAGACGAGAAGGGTGCGAAAGAAAAAACGATTCGATTTGGAGTACAAATTTTTTTGTTTTGCATTTCTTTCCGTCCGATCGGAAGCAGCTGTGACGAAAGTATTCGGAGAATTTTAAATAGACGGATTTGGGAATTAAATTTGTATTCTGATTTTTATTTCTTTGTGGAATAAGTTATGGAGTGAAGAAAAAATTGAGATCTCAGCATTCGGGTACTTAAAATTGTCTGAAATATTTGGAAGCGCGGTTTTTAGCTGGTGGCGGATTTAGGCGTGTGCTTGTGTGTGTGTGTGTGGGACTTGCATCCATCAAAACGACTATAAATCGGAAACGGTTTGACACGGATAGTTGAAATTTAGTACACTGGTAGAGTGGTCGTGTCTCTTCCGTCGGTGTCATTTTAATAAAAAATTGAGGTCGAGTTGGACGCGGTTGTGACATTTAAAAAAAAAAAAAGGTAGTTCCACTACCTTATCCAAATTTTAAGCTACCCTATTTTTTTAATCCTATTTAATATTGAATTTCACTGAATTTTTTTATTGACTCAATAAAGACTAATTCGAGTAAAAAAAAAACGTACGGAGCTGATATTCGTCACAGGAATGGTGAGGAATAGATCTATGAAAAAGCAGTTTTTTCTTTCTAATAAATTTTTTTAACGTCCGACAGGAGTTTCCGAATCGAACATTCACGTCGGGAGTTAAAAGAGTTACAGTTTTGTGATCAGCACATTTTTTGTGCGCGGATTGAGAGTCCATTTTTCAGCCAGATACCGTTATACGTTCCGGGAGTCAGTTGGGAAAGGGAAGGGGGTTGTCGTCTGAGGCACTAAAAAATGCAAACGAGCAGGATCCTCCCGGAAGCTAAATCCCGAATGTTAAATCCGGGAGCTGAACTAAAAATGTTCCTGGCAGCTGTTGCAGCCCACCTGAGCGAAGAGACTGCGGGAGCTTTTAACGATTTTCATCCTGTTTCCGAGCTTCCGGTCTGTGTCATGTTCGCTTAGCTATCGCACGTCCGCGGTTTGTCGGCATGGCCAGTTTGGGTTTTTAGTCAATCTCAGCCGAAGCACCCTCGACAACGGCACGGTGCCTTTTCCCGCTTCACCGTTGCCCTATCGGGGCGCTGCAAAAAACCGTTTGGCCATATTGATGGACGCGGTCGAGTTGAACTTTGCAAAAAAAAAAAAAAAAAAATCGTTCGATCCAAGGGTAGTTTGGAACAACGCTTCGGATCACCCTGATACCAGGGATCAATAAACTTGAGCTGTATTAATCGAGCATACACGCCGTTCCGTGGATTACCAGAGTTATCGATAGCAATCGTTTCGGTTACATCCAGCTTTTGGTGGATATTTTTTAATCTTCGAACGATAAGGGATAAGGGATTTTATTATTTCAAAAAACCACCCTCCATTCCCACGACCGATAAAACCAGAACGCCGTCGGAGTAATGTACGGAAAGTTCATCCACTGCAGGCAAAATCTTAAGCCACCAAAAGGAAAATCAAACTGAAGCTATTTTATCGACGGGTTTCTTATTTATCGGCTAGTTCTATGCATCTCCGCTGGTAACGGGAATGCAGGTGTGCAGAGAGCGCCATGTCGGTAACATCGATAATGCAGGATAAAACGTGGAAGCGTGGAAACAGCGGCGATAGCCGGAAAGTGTCGTGATCACTGGTAAGGTAGAAACACGATTCGGAGAGATCCGGTAGAGAGTACACGAGAAGTTGGGAACTGCAGGTAAGATGAGAGAGCTTCAATCCGATCATTTCAATCTGAATAATGTAAATAAAATATTGGAAAAAAATAAACCAACGAGAATCACGGACTTTATTAGCAACGCATTTACGCTTCCACAATGGAGCGATCCGATCGAAACGTCACGGATAAGCTCTTCACGACTCGAGATAGCGTTAGTCTCGGAGAGTTCCCAACTGCGCGAATCATATTTACGGTCGACATTTTACATCGTACATCATGCCGTCCTTTTTTCGTACGAGAGATCACGAGGGACTCGAGTTATAACCGTGATCTACCGGCGAGATCGCTGAAAAGATTTACAGCCCTCTTGGCACTTGAGAATTGCGCACCACGCCGTCCTATAATATACAATATAATACCACGCTTACTTTACACACCGGGTACCGATGTATTAAACTTAGTTCACATGTTGGTTATACGCTAATATGAAAGCACGCGACCAACTTTCTCCATTCGTTTCCATTAGGTCCAATACGGGCCAACAGGGGACTCACTCTCTCCAACCTTATTTCCCCTAATTTCTTGGGATTTAATTGGGCAAAGTGGTGTGCACATGGAAATTTAGCTATAGGTGTGGATATATCTGATCGAGAAAATAAAATATTCAAACCGGAAGCGACGGGTTTCTGGTGTATCTCTGGAAATCTAAATTTCCGGTTGCCACATTCCGTAGTTCACGCGAAGCGCCCGAGTCGCAACACCTGCTGTGTACTGTATAAAGATACGGACGAGCATCAAACCCAAGAGAATGAGGAGCCACATGGTCTCTCCGGGCTGGGTTTCATCACCAGTCTCATTTCAGAAAAGCAAGCTCGGGAGCTTTTTCTCATTTCGCCAGTCACTGAGGCAACACGAAGCGCATTTCTGGTGTGGCCTCGTTGCGGCCAAACAGAAAGACGTACCAAGCTACTGACCTCGAAACATCTTGTACGACGATTTTCAATGGTTACCGAACCGGTTCGCAAAGAGGACGTCAAAGGGGAACGTGCGCAGCTCGCATCCCAAAGGAAAACCATCGTCATTGTGATTTCTGGAATGACACGTTACTTTCAATCACGCGCTTCCGCGGATCCACGGTTTACCCAACATTTACATCGATCTTCCATACGCAGGTCGATCCAATATTTTCTCGACGGTACTTCATTACGTACTTTCTCAGCGGAGCCGTCCAAACGTTAAAAGTCAAATTTTCACAGTTTCGCGGCTCGGTTACATTCGACGGTCTTACATTTGACTTGGTTAACTTGCCTGGTGAAGAGCGCAAGGTGAATTTGCGAGGTAACTTGTAGAGTTGGACGCGCGAGGTAAGTTGGTTGGCATGCGGTGAGTGCGAGAGCCATAAAAGTTCCCGTCGAGATGCATTGCGAACGGAAAGGGTACTCGCCACTTTCCGGACTTTTAAACGCCATGTTATGTGGTAAAGGACGATGAGACACATTCAAACATTGGTGTGACGACAGAGGAATAAACTTCGGGAAGCTGTACGCCCTGTTACGCCGTCGCACAACGACATCATTACTGAGTTTCGGAGTTATTGGAGCGTGTAATGTAGGTTTTCAGAGTGAACCTGTTAATTCTACAAGAGTTAATAGTTTTGAATTACGTAATTAATTAAACGCAGTCCCTTGAGCGGCTCGACCGGTACGAACTTTTGCTCTGTACGAGGCAAAACCACTTGAGGGGTCGAATCAGGTCAACATCAGAAAATTTAAATAATAGACACAGCCAACCCTGTTAACCATTTATGACAGAGAGCCGTGCGTTGCCGATCAAGAAATTCATGCTTCAGTTTCGAAACAAAGTTTAGCTTTTGCGAGATGCGGGCAGAATAATGTCAAGCTTCTTCCGGACCATCCCGTTCACGGTTCACGAAGCCTCACGCGACGAAGCCGATGACTTGGGAATGAAAAAACCCCGGAATAGTCGAACGTACGGATTTTGCTTTTAATCGTGCCAAACCACTGCTCCTTCGTACCTTCAACGTTCACAGACGATAGAATAGCGAGCATCCACGATAAATCCATAATACGAAGTCTGAACGAGCGTCCTGTTAAAATAAAAAAAAAAAAGCTCCACCGAAACCTCTGTTTCAGTGGGAATAATTGTTCCGAGTCGCTCCAACAGTTGCGGTACCACAGTTTTTTAATCGACGTCAACGTTTCATCGGAAAAACGATTGTGACCGAAATACTTTTTTTTTTCCCCTTCATTTTTCTTTTCTCGCAGCAGAACTGGCACGCCACCAAGTCATTACCTAATGACGGTGAATGCCGTAACGTTAATGGCAGGGTAGAATATGGCGCCGGGGATGAGAAGTGTTATCGCCGAAGAAAGAAGCCCGATTACCGGATGGCTGCTGCCCGGAAAGTGAACAACCGACGTTCCTGGATAATGTATAAAGGAAGATATTTGGGGAGATTGTGGGAGAGGGGAGCGAGCGAACGGGGTCGCGCAAGAGGTACTACCGTTCCTAATTGCATTCCTGAAAGTCGTGTGCGGCTCGAAGAGGATCGCGATCGTGGTTGGTGAGCTGGGAGCAACGAGCAACCAGCCAAAAAACGAGGTGTCAGATGAGGATCTATCTGGCGTCAACGTGCTTGGTGGTTTTCAGCTTTACGATGTACGAAGATTCATGTCTCTCACCGTTCACGCCCCGTACGTGCTTGTGTATACACTGCGTATTTAGTACCCAAGCTGTGCTTGGTAAAACGATCTATGAGGAGAAGTTAAACGCATGCATACATGCCAAACTAATTCGAAAGTCGCGATATTCACCTCGCCGAGTAATAAAAACGGATGGGTACAAAGTTTTATTATCTATCGTGGAATAATTGTAAGACGTTGGTTTCAATGGTTTTGAAGTAAGATCTCTAAGAATTTTTTTATGCACCAATATGTGGCAAACTAATTCGGAAAGCTGTCGGTCATGAATTTTCGTTATTTGCTACAAGTAGTTCACCGAGGAGCATAAATGGACGGCAACACGGTCGGATTAAATGTCGTCCAATAATTTAGTCCCGAGTTTACTACACAGACCCGCATCTCGTGCGCTTCCTTAATTCGCATGCATAATGCACTACGTAAGGACAAAATCGTCAAAGTTTCAGATCCTGGGTAGAGCGCACGGTCCGTAAGACTGGCTGGTGTCGTACAGAGTTGTCCATGCCCTTTTGTCCTTAACGAGGGGACGAGATAGCTCATAATGCCGCTATTTAAAGTCTAACATGAACGGGAGGAAAAGTTCGTAGAGTCGCATCGTAAACGTCAAATTTTCAAGTGCTTGGCACTCCAGCAGAGATATTTATCATTCCGCATATCCACCCATGGACCTGGGGTACTCGAGGAATTTAAACTCGTTGTACAATACCTCTGGACCCACGAATTTTCCTTGCATACCGTGCATAAAGTACGTTTTAATTATGTCTGATGCAATTTAGTGCACTACGCATGCACTGGGCTGGCTGTTAGGATAAAAGTGGTGAATATGGACCAGTTCCAGCTTAAATCAGACTATCGTAGTCACCATTTTCAGCCTTTGTCGAGCTGACATTTCCTTCAGATCCAGGTCATATTTGCCCAGATTTACCAATCTGTCGTACGAGAAGTCAGATTAATTTTCTTTTATTTTAATTTTTTTGCTTAATTTTGGTCAAATTGATTTGTGGAAAAAATATCTTCTAGGACATTGTCTATTTATTGTTTACTGTCTATTGTCTATTGTTTATATGTATATTTATTGTTTATTCGATATACGTTATTTTTTCCACCTACGAGATAATTTTAATAGCGCACATCACTTCGGGTATTTTACGGTGCAGCGTACAGAAAGGAGTTGAGGTGGAATTACATTGAATTATGAAAGCTAACTTGCAATTTGGGACAAATTGCTCATAAAAAGTTACTCTCGGTGAAGATGACAGAAAGCCGAAGAGAGTACAGATTTTGCCCTGTTTCCGAGACTTCTTGTGGCAAATACGACATTAGAGTATTGCCGTGTCCGCAGACCATTGTAAAGTGAGTTACGAGAGAACGTCGAGTTCGGTCGCAAGTAGTAACAAGGAAGAATGGTCAGACACGTACCATTGCTTCTGTATAATGAAGCGTGCAGGAACATCCATCTAAATTGTCAATTGTAGAACGTAGTATGAGAATTCGGGAAGTTCCGTTCCCAAAGCTCTAATGAAACTCGAATCCGGTGAATTAACGTCTATATGTATAATGAAGTACCGGAAGGGAAGTTGCTTCGTCACTTTATCAAATTCGATTGGTACGACGAGCTCGAGGAGCAAGTCCATTCCGAGGTCTCTTATCAGAAATAGTTAGATGCCAGTAGCTTCGAGATACTGGCAATTACGGTCGTGTCCATCAAGGTTTTTTTCATTTCGATACAATTGTTCGTATGGCAGATCTTTTCAGCAATTTTATCTTAACGCGGTAGTAAAAAAAAAATTTAAAAAAAAATTAAAAAAAAACGATAGCTGCACAACGAGTATTATTACTCGGATCCATCATCTGTTATAAAAAGTAATTGCGTCGACAACCTCACTTTTTTTTCTTCTGAAGTGTTTTTTTTTTTGTTTTTTTTAGTATTTTCAATTGAAATAAAGGTCCGCCTTAGACAGTTCGTAATTTGCTTTCCACGTACCTCGTCAGTGGAAACGGGTAAAATGTCACAAACCCTCGATCATAGTCGGCAACGACTATTATTGCTCGGATCTAGCATCTGCAGTTAGTTAGAGAACAGTACCGAAGTACACGGCACGATAGTTTGGAGAACAGGCATCGAGGTTGGGAACTCGTGTTTATCATTTGCTCGTGGCGCCCAAATCGTGTTCATGAAACAGTCACAATGGGGTTTAACTTTTGCCAGTGGGTTACACGTATCCGTGGGAGTTGGTTGACTCAGACAGATGCGATATATTTCACGGATGTCCCAAACCCTCGTATCCAGATAAATTCTGTGTACGTATACCAGGGCAATTCAGCGAGGTAGAGCCGCGGCCGGTTACAGCGATGAAGGATTCGCGAGCCCATTCGCTCGATGGCCAAGTGAAGTTACGACCTCTACGGAGCGACGAGAGAGGATGAGATTTTCGGGATTATGGTTTTTCGTGTTCAAGGCAATCGTTTTAGAGCTACGCTATTTTTCAACAAAAAGGAAAACGACCGTTGAGTTACGAAACAGAGAGACAGAGTCGTTTCGCCTGAAGTACCGATCTGGCTGTGAGGAACGATATACGGGCGAACGAGTATATGTCGAGGTATCGGGAACAGAGCAGTGATTCCACTCTCGAAATTCCATTAATTCAATGCAAACACGCTTACCGGAGTTTAATGGTCCCAACGATAACGAGGCGTGCCATAAACGTACGCATCGCCACGAGTTCGCGTTCGGCTCAGTAGAGTCAGAAAAATATGTTATGCAACCCGTGACTTTGTGTATCGAGGCGCTATAAGAAAGTCAATAACGGTGCATACGTCCCGAATGATTGAAACTGAGTGTACATGAATGATCCATGAGCACATCTATAAAAGTTGAAGCGCACGGTGGAGCCGACTCTAAGAGCCGAACCCGAATATTCAATGCAGTGGAACGGATACCGAGCCGTCGTCATGTGGAATACAGCCTAAGACGGAACGTGAAAGGGACACGCATGCATATACGTTTACATCTACGTCCGCCGTATCAATAAAGCTATTCGATACGTTACATATATCACTCCTGCAATACGCATTCGTATACAATGGCGCTCGCGGGAGAACTGCATATGGAATAACTGTTGAGCGACTGTGCGGGAAAGCACGAGGTGTACAAAGTATAACGCATTCCCACGGCGCTGTAAATAAATTCCATGATTCGAGCGAAACGCGGATCCGCTATACAATTTACATTGGTGTCATGTTTTTGTTGTTGTCGTTGTTGTTGTTGCAGACTCACATTTTCTACGTTTTCAGACGTCTGGCAGGCGCGACTCGACGCTACGCTTGCGACTTGTACTGGCTAGAACAACACACTAACGCGAGTTTACGTTAACCGCGTGCTTATCAAGAAAATATGATTAGAACTACCGAGTTTGAACCGTCGAGGATGTTGCCGGTATTTCAAACATCACTCCAGCTTTTCCTCCTGCTATAATTCCCGGTAATTTTTTTTTTTTTTTTTTTTTTTTTTCCATGCACATCTCCCAATGTGTACATTGAAAAAGGGAACGGTTCGATTGTGTTCGAGCGCGGAATAGGTGGTGATAATTTTTGGGGACAAGGAAACGCTGCTACTCAAAACAACCGTCTTTAGAGACAGTGCGGGGGCGAGTAAAACCGAGCGACACGGTAATTAATGGTGAGCCGGAGAAACCTTCTGTATTGAAAAAAAAAATTTAACTCCCAACACCGAATTCGTCAAAAATTACTATAAACAAGCCCGAGAGACGACGCGGTCCAGACTATTTCCGGGATCATCACGGAAATATGAGATACCTTCGTGGCGAGTAGTTTTTCATTGTCGGCGCAATAAGTAAGATGAATTTTTCATCCCACTGTTTCGCTGTAACTACGAGCAGCTCCCATCCGCATGATGAATAGTCCCCGAAGGCAAAGAAGAGCTCAGAGAACCTTTCATTACTACTACAAAATAAGGAGAGAACAAGTCTAGCGAAATTTTCAAAAAATACAAAATGGTCGGCCGACTGCGAATGCAAAACTTCGCGTTAATCAAAGAATATCATCGCACTTTCTCGAGCGCATTGTACCCGTGGAAATAATTGGACTTTATGGGGAAAAACATCCACTCACTCTTCGCAGAGCCACCAACACTTCCATCAATTCTGCACAAAAAAATCAGCGCTCTGCTGAGCAACATCCTCGCGCACATCAATTCGAAAAAAAAAAACATTTTTTGGTCGCTCCGCTTTCTGTCCACGGGCAATTTTATTTCGTTCGCAGACACGTAATCCGAGCGAACAATTTTTCTCGACGCTCCGTGAGAGTCCGGATTCTGTTCTTCGTGACTCGTCATTCTCTCGGGATTCGAGAGGAAAAATTCGCGTGTGTTCGGGATCGTAGACCCGTTATTAACAGTTTGGTTGGAAACCGTCTATTCCGTAACACTCGTGAATTTTTTCCTGGGAACTAAGATCGAACGATTATTTAGCCTGACAACCGAGTCGAAAAGTCATGATTTTTTTTTTTAAGAAATATATTATTGTGTATTATGTTCTTTTTTTCTTGTATCATTATGCAGAGGCAGATATGGAAATTATTCCATTCGATCAATCGCCAAATTACCGTAGCTGGTGTATCGATTTCTCTGACTCGCTCGAATGGTTCGTCTCATTCCCTCAACAGAGTCTTACTTTTTCATTTCGCTCCGAGGAAAATGTGCCAAGTGTTAGCCGAGCCAAAAGTGTTCCGGTAAATTTGATCCAAACCCACCCGAGGGCTCCGGTTCGAGAGTGAAAGTTCGTGTGTCTTGTGCTCTGTAGCTTTCGTGATTTTTTGGCGAGAAATTACATTGAGCGATGACTCAGCCGAACAATCCAGCCCTAAAGTTCCAATTTTTTTCTTTTCATTTTTAATAAAAAAAAAATCTAATACATAATCGTGCATGTGGAGAGGGATTTGGCCGTTTTTCAGTTCAATCAATTGCCAAATTTAGGGTTGCCGTTGTATCGATTTGTCCGACCCGTGCGGCTGATTCGTCTTATTGCCTCCATAAAATGTTACTTTTTCATTTCGCTCCATGGGAAATGTGCGAAGTGGTAGCTGGGCCAGAAGTGTTCCGGTAAATTTGATCCAGCATCTACCCGAGGACTCGAATTCGACGAAGAAAATAAATCTATCGAACTCCGGCGCAGCACTGGCGAACCGTGAAATCGCTTCGGATACGTTACACCTGCACTAAGAAAGAATTTCCGGCTATCTTCGACGGTCCTCGAAATTTACGACGGTGAGGAAGGCGAACGAGAGAGGATGCGCCGTCGCATACCAACTGAGACTTTCTTTACACTTCGCCCTGTCGAGTACGTATTTCACCGGTAGAATATATCTGGTATATGTGCTCTCCCGTCCCTCTTCGTCTTTACTCCTTTTTGCTGGAGAAATAGTTCTCGTCTCGGGCAGAATATTCCTACTAAAGTTTCATAGTTGCTAACCGCAGTCGACGAGTCTGATCACTCGACAAAACCGAGCGAAGGGCCACGACCGTAATTTAATGAAGTTTAATACCAACCAGCTCGTATCAAAACCTTGCGTATGGTTTTTTTTTTTTTTTTTTTTTTTTTTTTTTTTTTTTTTTTTTTTTTTTTTTTCAAAGTTGCGTTTATTTTTATATCTATCACCGACTTAGGCTCGATTTTTAAGATAAAAATTTAAACCTGACATCGAAGCTTTTCCCGAAATTAATATCGAACCCAAATAACGGGCGACCCAATTTTGGATCCTAAATTCAATTTCAAGTGCGATCATAAGTTCAAACTAACGTCTTAAGAAATGCGATAATGTTTTTTCATGCTCAACAATTTGTTATTGACTTACTTTGGTGATGAAGATCTTTGCATATGGAGGATAGTTCGTGACTCCGATGCTCCGAGCCGAGCATGGCGTTTGAAGAACGGTAGAGATAATAATATTATTTGCTCCCTCTCTCACGGCTCCTTCTCCGGAGAAAATCAAATTTCCGCGAGAAATTTTCATTTGTGCCGGAGGTCCATCCGGGTAATGTAAAGTTAGTCGGTGCGTCAAGAATTCTCGTTTCCTCCGGCAAGCCGGGACAAAGATGCTCCCAAATGCGGGCGAATAAGGTGAAGGCTCGCGTTTATCAAGGAGAAGCAAGTGAGTCCGCTCTTAAAGGCACAGTCCAATTACTTTGTAAAAGGGGCTCCGTTATGCATCTTCGTCGTCCAATCTTTTGATTGCCTCAAGTTGTACCGGATGTTACAAAAGTAATTCGATTGAAACTTTGTGCGTGTGAATGGATCGACGGTAAACGAGATTCGAAACTTGCAATTGATTTCACAGAACGAAATAATAATCGAAAGTGCATGGAGGAAATAACGCGAGAAGCCTCATCATGGTAGTTCCAGTACAGTGGAACCTCGATTATCCGAACTGCAACTTGCTTCATCCGAATTTTCATTGTTCCACGTATTTTTCTCACTTTTCGTCTTCGAATTTCCATCATCGAGATAATCGTTGATCCGAACTGAGCTCCGCCATTATTGATTCGCTCAATCGAGGTTCTACTGTAGCACTTTACTGCTCGATTTCCCGACGGAGGCGCAAGGTGGGCGACAGCGGTTCGGTTTTGTTCTGTGAAGGGATTCTCCATATCCGCTCGAGGAACATGCAACGTGCCGGGTCGTTCGACTTTGGCAACCGATGCTCCTCCTTCGACGTACTGCAAGTTCCATGCGGTACAGCTGGGACGATGTAATCTTAGTGGAAGACCGTTATTAAGACCATACACGAGGCTACTCGATCGCAAGAATTACGATCCGGCATAGTTGCAAATTGATGAGCCATAAAGAAGCACCATCTGCAGCAGGAAAACATTAATTTCACTGCTATTTCTTGTTGATTACAATTTTTTTTTTTTTCAAATGCTTATGCAATCTTTTAAATGATAGCAGTTTGTTGGGGGAAAAAAAAAAAAAAAAAATTAGCAACAATTTATTTTAATAAAATGCACGCGGCTACCGGATGGAGAATAGTCGCAAAGTAACACCATCTGCGATGACAAATCCTCCGCGCATAGGAAAACGCAAACTTTGGTGAAACGGAAGTAGGTCAGCGCGAAAAGTGAACATTCTTTTAGGTACGTTTATAGAAATTGAGCGAACTGTTGATTGCGCATGGTAGTCGTGAAGTGCCAAATATTACCCACATGGATGAATACTCCGAGAACAATATAGATAAAATTGACTTACCTAAAAGTGCCTGGAAGAGTCTGCTCTTGAAGATCCTAATGACCCGCTCAATGGCCAAACGAAGCTGCTTGTCCTGCGGTCTCGTGAGTTTGGCGTGATAGTCCTCCAGAAGCTCGAGGGCCCTGTGAGCCTCTGCAATCAGAATAAAAAAAGCTTACATTTAGAATGACGATGGTATTAATTGCAATGCACTTTAATCGCGCTCTCATCAGCTGATTAAACTGCCCGATAATTTAATAGCGCTTAAATGAGCATACAGTAAAAAAAAAAAAAAAGTGGCCTAAAATCATATCCGCTTGTCCAGAATCTTCGGCATCTTTGGACGAAAGCTCCGGATCGTTTATAGCGCTTTCTGACATTTATTAAATTTACTTTCAATAAGGTGGTTACGAGAAACGACGCGATCCGCAAAGCAATATGCAGCTCGGTACAGGCGAGCAGCACAGGTATGCGTAATTTAAAGCTATAATCTCGCTTCCCCCTGTGGCACAATGAAGGTGAGAAGGGCTTGGATGAGAAATTGAATATATAGTGACGTTCATAAAAGTTCGGATTGCATATGAATAAAGACGAGTGGGTCTAATCCGCTGGATTGCCGCCCCGGATACGACGCCGCAGCGGCTGCGGCAAATATTCTCGACGAACGAGAACTAAAAGTTGGCACGATTACGAGAAAATTGCCTATCGCCGCGAACGTCAACCCTTCCGCTGCGAACGTTGCACATTCGTTGATTATCCAATTATCGAGCGAATGAATAAATTAATTAATGAAGGAATTTTCAAATTCTATTAGTTTTTTTTGTTTTTTTAATGGTGTGAAAATAACCTCGACGACGAAGTGTTTAATCGGATCGGCGCAGCGACCGCGGGATTTAGAGATGAAAAAGTCGCGACAATTTCGAAAATTGTCTATCGCTGCAACGGTCAAATTACTCGATGATAAAATTTCCGAATATAATTTGTATTTTCAAATTTATCTCGTGAGGTAATTCGAAGCATTTTTTGTCGTACTCGACGTGATGCCAAAGTAATGTCAACGACAAGCCGGGTAATTTGATTATTATTAAAATTTGATTATCCACTCAACGAATAAATGCATAAATTAAAGAGTTTGTAAGATTCAACTAGTATTTTTGAATTTCTCTTGTGAGACGGGGTGAAAATAATCCGGACGACAAGATGGTTAATTGCGGAAGGGTGCTTCGCTCGCGAGGACAAAACTTACTTTAAATGACAAAATCTTTAAATACACCCCTGTTGACGAGGGGTAATAAAAGAAGTTTTCGCGCTGGGAGAAAAATAAATGTTCTTTCCGCTCAAGTCCGAGGGAATTGCGACGCATACATCCGGCTGCGACTGCTGAAGACACCTCCGGCACAAACACTAACGCATTTCGTGATGAGAGTTTGAAGAAGTTTATGAGATCACGAGCTGTCGGACGGACGGCCGAGAGGAACACAAAAAGTTTATCCGAGCCAAAGCGGGTTGTGTGAAACACCGTCGACATTGGGATGCTCGATAAGTAACGAACTTCTGAAAGCCCTCGTCCCTTTATATGCACGTTTCTCTCCGACCCTCGGGGTTCAATTAATGTCTACACTATGGAAATATCTTTAGACTGAGAGAACATTTTTAAATATCGCTCCAAGTTCGAGACGTGTTCGAGTCGCTTACATCTTTCTACAAAATTTACCCAGAAATTTACATTGGAGCGGATCAATAAATTATTGACATGGGACTGCACCAGGCCCGGATGTCGTTACAGAAGTGGATTATTCACCTTTTCCTATTACATTTAGATCGAAGATAAAAATTTTCCAAAATAAAAAAATCATATATTGTAATTCCAGTAAAATTGCGAAAAAAATAAATATCCGGTGTTTTTAAAAATTGGGAATTTTTTTTTGTTTTTATTTACTTCAATCACGTCACAATTGCACATAAAATTAAATCTGAAATTTCCTGCACAAAAACTTGGACTTTTAGTTGATCCACGCTTGGTTCATCGATATCGACTCTGAAGCTTACCGATTTTTCCTTAAATTTAATTTGGATCGGTGGTAGCCGACTCTACAGTACAATTGTCGGCGTTCCGCGGCCGAAAAACACACTTATCATTGTCGAAATACTTTATTCGAAATCGATACGTTTGCTCGATAAATGACGAAGCTTTGCCCAACCGAAGACATTTCCGCTCACGAGCGACGCTCGTTTTATTGTGGCGGTTAATCGCGTTCCCGACAGATATACGATCAAACATTTTATGTAGTGTCCACTTGGCGAGTACGACAACAGAATTTCGCCATCGCACTCAGGAAATTATTCGTCTAGGATGCGCGGTGTGCATCACCGAACGAACGCGACCGTAACAGGAAGTGTGCTCTGCAGTTATATTGCAGTTGCCCGAAGATGCGCCGAGGTCGAGTCTGCCGGTCTCGAGAAACGCCTCGAGAATGTTGCATAGTCAATGTCTCAAAATTTAATCGGCCATTAGTCGGCTACGAATACATCCACTCGGAATAATTCCATGGCGCATTCGCTCAGAAGTCACGTGCATGCTCTGTCATAATTTCACAAATTATGACTATAGAGACAAAACGGACCAAAGCGACTTCTTTATTAGCAAATATATTTCATCTCGATCGCTGCCCGTGATTTAATTTCCTGCTCCTCTCTCCGACCCCCCGAACGAAAAAGTCGCGTAGTTATTCAACGAGTTTCCAAACGACCGAACCTCCGTTGGCACGTAGTGGAGCTGAATTTATGGTACGAACTCTGCTGCCGCTTCTGGGTGCCATCGAGAAAACAGGAGAAACCGAGATTAAGAGTGCCTGAGAGATATATCGACGTGAATGCGTAGATTTTTTTTATCGATATACGCGTATAGGGGTGAGCGGTGGAAAAATGGGACAGTGGGAAAAAACGGGGTAATGGAGCGGAAAGCAATTTTCCAATGACTTTTGTAATGATCGCCTTGTGGTCAGTGAGGCAAAATGTAGTTCGAAGTTTGGGGCTATCGTTGGGACAAAGCCGGGCATCCAAAATTCTTCGAGAACTCGAGTTTTGAGGTTCTACAAAAAAAAAAAAAGGTGTGGAATGCTCGTTTCCGTTTCATAAAAGGCGATACACGGTCTATATGCATAGATATTTGCGCCAGCAAGGATTGGAAACTCTGGGGTTGAATAGGTGGCGGTTTTCCTTCTTAGTTGGGTTTCCTTGTTGTTGAATTTTTGCTACGTCGTCAGGCGAACATTAAGACTGCTGAGCCGCCGTTCCCGACGGCAACGACGAAGCTCGAGTGGTAACGTACATATTCAGCCATCTCACGGTTCAACATAAGCGTCGCTATAAGCCGTGGCAAACGACGCGAGAATGCTTCTCGCGTGAGAGCACCTTCTGAACAAATAATGGCGATTGCATCGGCTTCGTGACAACGCGCCACGGACTGCCATAGTAGACGCGAAATGGCTCCTCGTTCTTCCACTCTTTCTCTCAATGTCTGTCCTATCTTCGTCGGTCTCGGCGCTCGCACATAGAGACCCGTGCACCTTCGCTTCCCGGGGCTTTTACAGCCTTCCTTTTCCACCCTCTCCTCACCCGTTATGGAACTCTCTATCCGCTCTCCCTTTCTCGATTCCTTCATTCCTTCCGTCTATCCTTCCTGCGTTTTATTCCAGCAAAGCTCGCAGTACTTCCAGCACCTCGCTAGAAGTATCGCACGGTATAGGCACGGTGTTTTTCCCGGCTGGGAAGTCCGACCGGAGACATTCGCACGTAGCTTTACGAGACATCGACTTTACTTACATGGACCATATCCACCTTAAACGGGAGGACTACGATCTCTTCGCATAACAAGCGAACTTCTGCGACGAAACGGGACTGAAAATCGTCAGAGACGCGAGGTAAGATGCCTCATCAAAACAATTTCAAAGCTCCTCCCGAGCTGACACCGAGACTTCGTCTTCGGTCGAATAACGCCGTCGCGAGATTCGTTTGTGGAAAACTTGTCGGTACGTTTGTGTGTCAAGGAGCTTATGTGAAGCTAAGTAGCCGAGTGAGATTCCGTCGTAAGTAGACGAACGGCGCATCAACAGGAAGCGAATTGAAGTCGGGCTTTTGAGCGCTGACACGGTAAGACTCTCCGCTGAAATCGTGCAAGACTCGATTGTGGAAAACTTGTAGGTACGTTGGCGCATCAACGAACTCCGACTGTACAGAGTCAGGCCAGGTTGGATTTTGCCGTAACTGCACCACCAGAACATTGCATTTTCCATCCTGGCGATAAGTCACTTCTGGTTTGAAACGCATTTTCCGACTGAAAGTGACTTCGGTTCGCAAGACTCGTCTGTGAAAAACTCTCCAGCACATCTGCGCATCAAGGAACTTGGATCATGTAAAGCTCGGCGGGATTCTGTTGTGACTGAAAAAAAGCTTAAATTCGTGGTTCCGCACCCGAGACACATTCGGTTTGCCAATCCCATTTACCGATAAAAAAAATTGCTCAAAGTCCCGCTGTCCTACCGATCATTGAATCTCACCCGGCAACGCGTGCTTCGATCGAACGCGAAAGCGGTCTTTCGGTATTCATATCCGCTGATGAAAGAAATCGCGTACCGGTGTATCGATCCAATGAACGCTCGGCTGGTTAATCAACGCTAGTCCAATCGTCCGGAGTGGTTCTCTTCATTCTGAGCAGGTAGTTCAGTGAGTCCGGATCGGCGAGCAGTTAATCCCGATCATCGGGAGCGTTCGTTGATATCCGCTCGCTTGCACCCACTCCACTTTCCTCCACGGCGGAGCGAGCCCGATCGTAATGTATCGCCGTCGAATCCACCGGTATAATCGCATACGAGAATAACGGTGTACTCACCGATGTTGGGCGTTAGGCGATCTAAACGAAAAAGTAGATTCTCGAAAATCCGAGCACGCGCTACGGTTGAACGTGCGCGAGAAAAGTGAAGAGAACCTATCGGGCCTTGTCGTATAAATCCGCTGACCCTCCATCCATAAGAAGCGTGCGTGCCTCGTGGATAAAACGATCGTTAACGTCATTACCCGCCGCGCGTTGTTCAACGGAGAAATTGCGTTGGGGCATGAAAAGCCCGAGACTTCGCATGAAGTTCCTCCGGCTCGGTTCTCGCGATTTACCAGTTCTCATTCTTTTCGACCGTCTTGTTTGCCCGCTGAACGCTGGAAAATTTGAGAAAACCGAGGCGCACCCGCTTCCACGTTGCTGGATGAAGTTAATGTGGATGATATGAGCGGGTCTGCTTCATCCAAACAGGCTCTCGGATACTCCGTCTTATTCGGGTTAACTATACGAGATAGTCCGTAAACGCACCGGCGACGATGTAATCGCGTAAAGTCCGCTGTTTTCGGCCGTTAAATTGGCAAATTATACACAAACGTCGACTTGACTAGACTCCAAGCACCGGCGGCAGCGCTAAGTGAATTAGGAGTCAGGATCGTTAACGCCCCAGGCAGGCCGA
This sequence comes from Listrodromus nycthemerus, assembly GCA_963978505.1. NCBI lineage: Eukaryota > Metazoa > Arthropoda > Insecta > Hymenoptera > Ichneumonidae > Listrodromus > Listrodromus nycthemerus. The sequence goes on from OZ021680.1 coordinate 1,316,209, forward strand.
ATTGCTGCCAAGACACAACGTGCAAAACACTCTCAGGGCCTCGGCTGCCTGAAACCTCGCTTAATTTATAACCGAGCGCTTCTTTCGCCCCGGCCTCCGTGTGTGCAGACCTGACGCTCGGCTGGCAATGTAATTTCGCATTTAAATTCCTGAGTACGCGATTACAGAAAGCAATATGGGCGCTCATTTTTTTTTTTTTTTTTTTTTTTTTTTTTTTTTTTTTTTTTTTTTTTCCGGATAGATGAAACTCTCGAGTAGTCTTCTTCGTTTTATGCCTCGACATCGCGGGTACTCCGGAAAGCCGCGAGGACAACGGAAACAATTTCGGTAACGTCCGAGTGGCGAAGATGGCGATTCCTTACTCCGTTGCTGCGGCAAAGCTCGAGAAAATTCGACGTCTCTCGTAATCGGCTTCGAAACTCTCATCGTCAAGTGCACGCGGAGTTTCGAGTTAAAAAAAATTTTGTACTTTTTGCGACTCAGTGGTTACAAAATTACGGCCATTTTTAATTTGTTTTTCCATCGCGCCATCTGCCTCCAGCTTTGCAAACAAGAGTGCAAACAGAAATTGCCGATGACAAATTAAAGGACGGGTTTGTGTATTAAACTCCGAACGGTCGAATTTGTTACTTATAAAAACAAAATTGCTCGCTGAAGAGATTTATGCAAAACAATTTTCGAGGGAACCTTCGGAGTGTCCGACGTGAGCGACGTTCACGTGCCAAAGGACGGAGATCGAAACTTCTTCTTGGCTCGGATTCAAACGATTGCCAGAGAACTATGTGGTTCCTTTCGGAACGTGGCGGACGGCAAATGTCCGACGTTACGTGAGTTGAATTCGCGAGTCGCAGTTTGTGAACAATGCTTGCGACATTTGTTAAAAAAAATTGCACTCGGCGCAGCGTCGACGCGCCAAACTCCGGTCGAGAACGCTCCACGCATGGCCAATTTTTTGCCAGAAAATTATTTCGGAAAAACTACCAAGTCACACGGTAAATTTCGACCGACAACATTTTTACACCCCGGGTAATTTTTTTCCGAAAGTGGGTTGGCAAAATTCTCGCGATAATTGATCGGAGTAAAATTGAGAAATTCATGGAACAAAATGAAAAAATCGACTTTGGGTGAAAGCGGAGAATTTCATCGATGACAATTTTTTTTATGTGTACATTTTTTTTTTTAATACACAAGATAAAATCGATCGACGCAATATACCGTTGTAAGCTACAAACCTAAAATAAACGTTTCGCAATCTCGACACCAACAATAAAAATATTGTTCTTATGATAATTTATATTCAAGTAAAAATGACGGCTCTTTCCCATTCGTTCTTTGCACGATTATCGTTCGTTCACCGAGACCTGTCCGTCCAAAGTTTTACCTCAACACCCGCCGCAGTTCTTCAACTTGCATGGTCATCGCAGTAAAACCACCGGAAAGCTTCGCGCTAAAAGCTCCCGCTTGTTTGTTTAAAAAAAAAAAAAAAAAAAAAAAACCTCTGAAACTCTCGCTAAATCGCGTCAGACCGTCGAAGCTTCCGATAAAATGTAAGGCTTGAATTATTTGCTATTTTGTCGGGGATTTTTAAATTAAATTCCGACGAGGAGGTGACTCACGGTTTTTTTTTTTTTTTTTTTTTTTCAACCGTTAGCACGAATGTACTTCCCGCTCTTAGCATCGACCCCGCACTCCGTCGTCCATCCTCAGGAGCCAGAAGCAACGACGTTAAGTGTCCGTCGGCACTGCAAACCACTTCTGATGACGACCCTCGAGAATTCGTCCACTTCGTCGAGGCACTTTCGTCGCTTCACGGTCGACGTTAAAATTCGTTACGTCGTCGGAAATCGGTAAACGGGCGAGCGAAGCTTATATATAAATACGACACAAGTGGGCACCTGCCCTGTATCGGGAAGCTGTCAGCGGAGTGAATATCAACTCCGTAAAGTCTCTATAACTTGACCGAGTTGCACGCTCAGCCTTCGGGAAAACCCGCCCATCTATCTTTTATGGAGGCCCGTCACATATCTCAAAGAATATTCATCGAGGGTCATATGAAGCTTCCGACGTATCCGAAGGATTACCTCGAAAAGCATCGAAGGTTCCGAAGAGCTGAAAGATTTATATCATATTGCTCCGTTCGTCCGCGTGGATATATTTTTACTTAACTCCGTGCGAAAAGTGGCGATTTCAGGCCAAAAAATTTTCACGTGCAATAAAATATTCTGCGACGTGAGAAAATTCGTTTTCTCAATGTGCACGATTAAGATACTTGTCGGAAAAGTTTTTATTGCACGAGTATCGTAATGTACTATTATTACACTCGGTGTGATAAAGACAATTTTTCTCCGCGTACGCTTTTTACAAAAAATATTTTACGATATTGATCGGGGATAATAATGACACAAAAACTAATAAAAAAAATCAGGGTCTCAGGAATGGTGTATCGAAGAAAAGACGAGCGGTCATCGGTGAGTGGCGCTCTGCGACCCGAGTCCTGTAGCGTGAACATTAGACGCGGGTTTTGCAACGTACTTCAGAACCTGCGTATAATGTTCGCTTTACCGCACTCGTGTCGCAAAGCACTCTCTGGCCGTGAGCGATCGTCTTATCTTCGGTATACTGTTACTGAGATGCCGTTTTTTTTTGTTTTTGTGCGTACGAGGGAAATATACGAGGAGAAAGAGAGCGTCGGAAACGTGTGACGCCGGATCCGATGGTAGAGTGCGGCAAGAAAACAGTGGAGCAAAGAGCTTTCTTCCACCTCGGAAACTGCGGAACGGTGTGATGTATGTACATTGGGGCTACGGCACGATCCACATTCCCAAGCCGAGACGTGGCAAAGACGTGCGAGGAGGCTTATACCTACTCGTTCTCGGGAAGCACGAATCGGAGTAACGAGAGAGGAGCACAAACGAGAAAGGCAAACATTTGTCATATACACCGTAACGACGTCGAGAGTGAAAAAACGAAAAGGCTGAGAAAAACGTTAAATATAGCGGCGAACAGTTATACGCGAGAAAACTAACAATAGAATATAAATCTTCGGTGGCGTTTATACAGCGAAGAATAAAAAAAAAAAAAGCGCCAATTCACCTGGTCTAACGGACGATCTTCGGCAGAGTCATGATAAAATATTATATTTCATTTATCCTCGACACAGTTTCGAATAATCACTGTAGGACATTTACCGTGAAATATTGCTGAAGCAAGAGTTGGAGATGCAAAATATTAATAATTTTTCAACAAAAAAAACTTCTCGGTGGATTCGGCAAAATTTCCGGTAAACCCGAGATGAAAGTGTGACCGGGACTGAAAGTAATAATTTCGGAATTGAATTGCCATTTTTTTTTTTATTCCATCTATCGGTACATTGGAATTTATACGAATTAAAAAAAAATTTATAGTGGACATGTAGTTGTCCATAACGTTTCGGTGGCTTCGGCAAAATTGTTGGGTAAAAGATTCGGAGAAGGTGGAAGGATTTTAGGTAGCGGATGAAGAATGGCAATTGCGGAACCGAATTACCATTCAGTTCGGTTATCTCTAATTACCATTGTCGGGAACAATGCCGCGAAGCTGGAGTAATATTGTAGGGATTCGCAACGTGGATGTAGATAACCGTTGGGTTACAGAGCCGCTGTATACCGCTCTACCTCACCGGTAAACCGACTAGAATGGAGACTGCATACCGTTCTCGTGGAGCTTCGATTTATCTCCCGCGTACGTTCCGCCGAGCTTAAGCGGTCAACGGAGAAAGGGAATGTTTGGCGAGCGACGGTATAAATAGTTCAACAAACCCTAACGAGATTTCATAAATTCCTTGATGCGCGCTTCGACTGCCATTGACGGAACGCTTTAGTGAAATTAAAAGTCCGTCAATTTGCCAACGAAAATTAAACGCGATATATTTTTCGTAATCTCCTACGAGTTAATAGAAATTTTATACGAACGTCAATGGTACAATATTTTTTAAGTTTAGCCAGCGGATTTAATGTTTCAGTTAAATATCTTGACTTTATTTAATTTTCGTATCGAGCGAAGAACGGGGGAAAAAAAAAAAAAAAAAAGAAAAGGAAAGCCTCCCGCTGGCTTTCGTCGAAAATACAACTTATATACGTTGGATTTTCATATCGCGTAGGAACGGCACGGGATGGATAATTTTTATTCCGTTCAGCACGCCAGTCCTGTGGGAGCCGCTGGCTGGCTGACACGGAGATTTTTATATTCAAAAGCGGAAATGGCATGGAACGGGAAGCGAAACGAGAGTGGGGTCAAGCCAACACGGAAGCAGACGATGGAAGTCGACATAACGCGCAGAGTCGTAAAACGAGACTCGAGATAGACGCTCATTCTGTTGCAAAAAAATTTCGTTAAAAAATCGTATAAGACTCTCTTAAACAGCTCGCGGATAATATGAGTCTCAGTAGCGACACGGTATACGGCTAAAAAAACGAGCTCTCAAAAGCAAACGTTGAATACAAGTCCGTTGATTGCGATAATGCGATAAACCCGCCGTGAGATAAAATACATTTCCGTATGCCGCCTGTAAAGATTTTTCATACTCCGAAACGCTTCGTCGATAAACATTTCGGCGGGGAATTTTTTTCTACGTCCGTGCACGAACGTTTCGATCAAAGGTAGTGAAAGCGTACGAGGAGCAACCCATTCGATAAAATTACGATTTTAATTGATAAAACTAGTTGAGCGAGTTCCGAATTTGAAAATCGTTGAAACTTTTGCGAATGCGGTCACCGTCCAGAAAATCTGAACGGTAAATTCGTGAAGGATATTTCAAGGGAGAGAGCCGTGACACATGAAAATCGAGCTAAAATAATGAATGGCTCGTTAAAAAAAAAAAGCGAACATTTCTATAAACGAAAAGTTTGTTCAAACGACTTAAAAAATTTGGACACCAGTTTGACTCAAAACACGACATATGAGATCGAGAATTGAATTGAATTTTTATGCAAAAAGAAAAAATTCTACGAAGAATAAGGCGAAGCAATCGAAGAAAGTGCAATCGTACGAGGAGGCCATTAAAACAAAAATAACGATGGCGATGGGGTTCGCGGTTCGATTAATTCGATCGAGAAAGGATTCCGGACACCCGTTCAGTTATCGTGGTCACTTGGCAGACTTCGCTTCTGATTTTTCACCGCGAAAATTTATCGAATTAAATTCGCATCGACGTAGGTCTGCATGAAATATCATATTGCGCCTTTCGCGTGTTAATACGCGGAGTGCGGTGATTCATACGACGTTGTAGTAATTTGTCGAGTGGCTCGACAGTCGACATTGCCGAACTGCAGCGCAGAATGGGAAAACGAGAATTGACGTATCGAAAATTAATAGACGTTCGAGCAGCTCGCTCCGGCTGGACTTTCTCTCTACTGTAAATCCCGCTGTATACAATATAACTGGTATACGCCGTATCGAACCTCGTCCCGTGATTGATAACGAAATAAAAGCAAGCTGCGAGCGCCCTTTAAACGTCCCGAAAGCTCCGTCGATACAGTCGCACGTGCTATTTGCATCGCGCATGCGCACTGTACGAAGCGTCGATTTTTCTAAGATAATGCTTCGAACACCGAAACGACGGTGGAAAACCGATCGGACGAATGTAATTTCTCGTCGGACGCTTGACGATACATCATTTTTCATGTTGCGCTAAGCTCATCGAAAAGGCATTAACGTGCTACGAAACGATGATCGCCCTTCGTAGAAAAATATACGCGAGTCGGAGCACATCAGCTCAAAGTTTGTTCATCGGGGAGTCGTTAGTGTTGGTAAATTCGAAAGATTAGTAACTTATGACGGTACGATCTTTCGCATGACTCGCCTCATCCAAAAGCTTGCTATCTTGTCCCGGCAAATACGATGAGTCGGCGACAGAAGTACTCGACCAAGAATTCGAGCATACCGCAAGCTACGTCATGCGCTTTGCAGGTTTAACTTCGATAATTCACCTGGAGAATCCGTGCTCAACGAGGACTTACAATTGACCGAGAAGCAGGTTAGTCTGCTGAAGAAAATTCTTCGATCGAAGCGTCGTTGTTTCATGGAAATTCGTGACGCATATCTGTAAACTTTATTTACGTAAAAGAAGTCCGATTAGAAGATTATTCGATGATACACGAATCCTCCCATATTCGCCACTTTTGCTCAACGTTAAGTCGATGCTTTCTCTCACTCGGTACTGGCCGATACTTTATTTCTTGTGTCTTGCCGAGCTCGTCGAAAAGGCATTGGCGGGGTGTGAATTGATGATAGCTCGTCGTAGTTGAATATACGCGAGTCGGACGACATCGGCGCGAAGTTTGTTCATCGAACGGTCGTTACTATTGGTACCGAGTGCCATTCGTCAATGCTTGGACGACCTGAATAGAGTCGATGCGGCAAAACTGACCGAGCATTCATTAACGGCGGAATACACTTGCGGGACGTTGGTAAGTTCCGACGCCACGATGTAGCGCACGAGTTAACTCACGCAATAGCTCACGTGCCATCTTGTCCCTGCAAACACGTTGAGTCGACGAGATAATGGAATATTCGTCCGAGACGTCGGGCGTACCGAAAGCTCCCGCTGTGCGCTTCGTCAGTTTGGCTTTAACCAACCTAGAATGTGCGTCAATCATTTGTCTCACCCCCTAGCTCGCTCACCGACGACATCAACGAGGTGAGAGTTGACGATGATCGGTCACGGTAGACCAATATTTTCACCGGTCCGACCTCATCAACGACAAATTTTATCGTCGGACGGTGATGACTGTTGGTTTTGTAATTCGATAAGAAAATGCGGTTCGATCAATCAAATATTCGGACCCGAACCGTCGAATATTCAACTGGTCGATGGAATTATTTTAATGGCTCAGAAATATTTTGATAAAATAATCGGTAAAATTGTCGATCTAACGAATTATTTAGCTGTACCAACAGAATATTTGTTTTCCCTTCGCTGCCGGAATTTTTGTACGATCCGACTTTACTTGTTTCCAGCAATGCAGAGACGTTGGTAAGTTCTGGAGCCGCGATCTCTCGCTTGAGTCAACTTAAGGCACAGCTTAACCGCTTAATCTTATCCCTATAAATACGATGAGTCGGCGAGAGAATAGAATATTCACCCGAGACGTCGAGCATGCCAAATTCCCCTCTACCTGCGCTTTGTCCGTTTAGTTTTAACCAACCTCCGAGTTCCCGTAATCCTCTCCCTTGCTAGCGAGTCGAAAACTTTACGGGATTTTAAAACAATTTATCTCGCGGCTTTTCTATACCAGTGACGAAACCGCACGAACCGATTAATCTACATTACCGAACATTTTGGTGAATCGAACGTATTATCGGCCGAGCTCCGCGCTCGATTAATCGACGAAATATTTTCATTCCCGTGCCGATTATTCGACATGCGTTGTTCATTGGGCATTGTCGCACATTTCCACATCACAGATCCGTGTTGGCGAGCGAATGTGCAAAAGTAACGCGCGGGAAAATTGTTGAATCGCAATTGAAAAATTATACAAATAATTGAGTACCGAAATTTACGGTAGCGTTCGTGATAAAAAAAAAAAAAAAAAAAAACTTTAATCATTGGACCGAATTCCTAACTAAGCGAGTCCGCCACCTGTGAACCGTGGAAGTCGGGAATGTCGATTTTTTTTCAAGCATTAATTTTTTTAAATTTTAGACTTTTATAGTTTGTCTGAACGGAGTTGAACAAAGTTATATCAAACAAAATTGACGAAAAGATTCGGGCAAGACGGTTATTAAACCGGTAGAACTTGAGCATTGTTCACCTGAACTAATATTTGCTTCACGCCTTTATAGAAACACGCTTTCATTGTTCCTAGTAAATAACGACTTTAAATTGAACCACGCAACGCCTCGTTGATCCAGCCGCTTATCTTTCTCGGTGCGCCATGCTTTTTTTTTCTTCTGGAAACGTGCGTAATATCGGCGGCGAGTAGTTTCGAAATAAACTCCGGGATTGAAGGATCCTTTCTGAATTTATCGGTAATGAAAGCATAATGGATAGAACATAAATACAGCACACAGAATATCGTACGGTGATACAAATAAATCACCTAGCGTACCATCGATAAAACACACCTATAAACTCTGGACGAAGCGTATCAAAATCAAATATGGCCGTTGACTATATACATAATAGCTTGAATTTATCGGGGAACCGTCGTCAAAATTCTATCGGTAATTGGTAATAAAAAATATATATAATTAATTCGTTAAAAAAAAAAATTTTATTGCGACCTTTTTATACAGCGTTGTGTGTGCTCGTGTGAGGAAAATTCTCAAAAATTGGCTATTTGTTTTGGCATCTTGTGTGAAATAAATCGAGTGCGAGAACTTACGGTAGCGCTCGAGATAGAGAACTGTTGGCAGATAACAGCACATGCCATTATCGCGGTACACGTGGGCGTACATAGTTTCAAACTATCTCGTAAATCCTCAAATTTCGTGGCTGACACGATTCGACGCCCGGGTTGATACGCCACTCCCACCACGACCGACAATGTCAATTTCACACCGTTCACGAGATGACTTTCAAAAACAAAAACGCAACATTCTCGAATCACTGTTATTTACAAAAATTCAAAAAAAAAAAAAAAAAAAAAAAAAATACTCATTTTTCGTTTTCACTTCTTTTGCGCATATCGATTGTATTTTCATAACTCGTGCACAGTTGACTTCACAATTTTCATTTGGCTAAATTATGGTATTTGATAGAGTTTCAAAAAATCTGGTGAATGCGGGTCGAGTGTCGGAATTTTAAGGACCATTTAATTTAGCGAACGAGCTCGAGTTTCGGTCGTTTTATTTACCGTCTCTGTTTGCCTTTCAAATGAAATGCACAACGAAGGCTTAAGTGAACCACTCGGTCCTCTCGTCACAATTTGCAACCTAGTCTTGCGTCGCATCTCTCGCATGCCGCCCACGAAACTAACGTTGAATCTCGGCATATAGTATCGGAAAATTACCCGGTTATTTTACGGTAAAAAGCGACGAACAATCGCAGTACAAGAGTCGACCACGTCGGAATAAGCTCGCGGCCGACAGCCGTGTTACAAATTTTCCCAAATCCCCGAATTTAACTCGGAAATTCACGTACGTCGTTTCAATTTGCTCGCCGCTATTTAAAGCCGGGCTCCCGAATATAGACGAGATTAAAATTTCATTTCACTTTCGAGGCGACGCGAAAACACCCGAGATTAAACTTTCTCGCCAACGAGCAACGAATTTCAGTGATTACCCAACTCACTGAATCGACACTGATGTCATCCACGGAACACGGTATCGGGAAATAAATCGGCAGTTCGGAGGCGAAATCGACGAACAATCGCAGCCCAAGAGTTCTCCACGATGGAAAACCTCGCTCGGATCCAATGGTTAATGTTCCGAATTCTCCCGAATCCTCGAATTTTAATTTCGAATCCGCATAACCAGGTAACAATCCGTGCCGCTGATTATAGCCGAGCTGCCGAATATAGATTGAATTAAATGTTTAATTTCACTTTCCGAGCGACCCAAAAACGCACGAGATTGGCCCGCGACCGAAACTCAATTATTAACCACCCGACTCGCTGGACTGAGACACCACCGAGTCACCCACAGCAATGACGTTGAGTGATAAATTTTAATATTCAGTGCCGTTAACCCACTCGTGCGTGCGTCGACGAAGTGATCGGGCGTGTTTCGGACAACCTTCGGCTATCGGATGGATAAATCCGAGGCCTCCGGTACCGAATGGCGGTCGTGTTTTTTCACCACCTGATTGTTCGTCACACCGGGTACTTCAGAGCGGACAAAACGCAACAACCGCGCAGGGCGGCACGAACCCGCTGACTGTCGACGTTGCTCGCCCCTTTTCACCCCAACGAGGAACCAGCATCCCTGACCTCGCAGAAGCACCACCACCACCACCACCACCACCACCACCACCAACAGCCTCCCCATCGTCATACGTTCCCACCACCCTCGGCACAGCCATCGCCTCGGGGCCTACCAAATCCTCCCTTCCGCTCATTCACCCACGCGTTCTCTTCTCCCTCTCCACCGTATCGCCTTATTCACGAGAACCACCATTCTCATCTCAAAAAGATTCACTGCTCCCGCTATCACATCGATTTTTCTTCATTAACAAATTGGCACGAGGGCCGGGTAAAGAACTCCGGAAAACAAACGGGTGTGAAGTTCCATCGGCCAACATCTTTCCATCCAGGAACTGATTCTACGTGATCGTAGGTGATGGAGAACAATTTCGCTTGGGTTTCGAAGGTGATGGTCGGGCTGCTTCGGTCAATGGCGGTTTTCAACGATCGTGTCATTTGCCAATAGTCATTTTTAATAGCAATTATTTGGAGTTATTGAAATGTACCGAATTCTTCTATTTTACGTCCACTGCTCTATTGGAAAAGCCTTTGTCGTTCACAGTGTTTGGTTCATTTTTTTCAACTTCGAATATGGTTGATACATTTTTCGAAAAATTCCCGCTCGCAGAGACACGAAGATAGATTTTTCGGCTGGATCGGGAAACAATATTATTCGATGGTCGAGCAAGCGGAGGGAATATTGTTTGCTGTACGAGAGGGTGGAGCTTCGAAATGACGATTCTTCGAGGATCGATTTTCAATTTCCGCACTCCACAAAGGATCCTATCAGAGCCAAGACAATTCGACTACAGGGATGAAAACCATTCGCTTGGTACGAATCTCCGTCGGTCATTCTCCCGAGATAAAATGTTGATAGGACGGAGAATCGAATTGGACCAAACTAAGCACGTAACCCAAATAAACGACAGTAACGTAGATAAAAGATAGGGAATCAGTTACAAAGTCTTGACGCGATAGGAAACACACGAAACACGAAGGATAAAACACGAATAGGTCTAGCACAACTCGGTGAGCGAAAACACGCAATCTTCTCCGATGAATATGAGAATTTGTAGCAGTTCTAATTCGGTTTTCCGGGATTCTGCGCGAATGCGAAGCCAATTTGCTCGTAATTAAACCGCTACGGGATTGGCTTGGTTCGACGATATTCATCGAGGCACAAGGACCAGCAGATCGTGGTGACCGTGTCCAGCGCACACCGACATCAAATATTGAAGTTTCCGGATTGAGCCCTGATTCAGACCGATTCCTGCGCCTTCCTCCCGACCAATATTCTCCACGACAAAATACCTCTAGGGACATACAACCAAGCACAAGTATGAGGTACAACACACACAAGTCGGTCAGCCCGGCTTCGCTCTGTCGCTGTAAAAGTCATTGCGAAGTTTCTAGGCCAATGAAGTTGCGCCCTATCAATCCAAGTATAAACACTCCGAACGGTACGTATGTATTGTTTGTATGTACATATCCGTACACTTATACTGAACTGTTCCGACGCATGCTAAGAGGAGTTAACGCGATTCCGGAGCATCATTCGGTACGTGTACGGCTCGCGGCTGTGATATCTTCGCTCAATAACGAGGCAAACTGAGAGGAAGCGATAACGATGATGAGGCTTGTGAGATTGTCAACAGAGTGTGGTATAAATTAAGAAGTAAACGGAATCGCTTGCGCCGTGAGAATCGGATATCAGCTTCGCAGAATTTGAGGTCAGTTTTTTTTTTCATTCAAAATTCGATAAATATTTACCCAACATTTGCATGATTTGTACGAATCATTGGTCGTTGACTTTTCTTTCTGTGACGACGATCGTTAATAGCTTCAGTTTGTTGCAGCTCGTACTGGGTAAGCGACTGGGTGCCATAGAATGAGTTTTCCCTGATCATCCGATCTATGAATATTAAATTGACGGAATTTTATGCAAAAACTCGTGAAGATGTTTACTACGATGGACGTTGAAAAAACTAAACCGAGTCTGTGGCCTCACTGGCTGGCCGCTGTAGAAGGTTAGTGAAAGTTCATTATCAGAAACTTCGACCCATCCACCAAACCTTTCAATGTATTTTCTAAGGTAGATCATTCAAGCTTCTCTATCTTTCCCGTTTGTCAGTACCGATTTTCTCATGAAACTCGGATCTATTTTCATTATTGAAACAAGTGCCACATTTTTCTAATCACTTGTGGAAACTTTACCGGTCCATGAGCAAGTCGAGTAATCGGCGCAAACCTCTTTAAGACGCTCTCAGTCTCATTTCGCCACCACGTGATCCAGTCTAATGAATCAGCAGCCAACGATGACGAGTATCTGTAAATTTTGACGACTTTTCCAGTGTTCATGCTGTCTGTCGTGATCGGCATGGTCGGAGGATGGACGTCACCGTACCTGGCGAAGCTGACCAGTCCGAACGCGGTTTTGTCGGCAACGGACGATGAAGCGTCCTGGATCGCGTCCATAGTGGGTCTTGGAAGAATAGGAGGTGCGATAGCCGGTGCAATGATGGTCGAATGCTTCGGTACCAAAACAGCGGTGCTCTACACCGGCGTGCCCAACGCACTGGGCTGGCTGGCGCTCATCGTCGCGGACTCCGTATGGTGGATCTACGTGGGTCGGATTTTTGGTGGTTTCGGTCTCGGAATGTACTTCAGCACGTTTCCGCTCTACATGGGCGAGGTATCGAGTCCAAAGATTCGAGGCGCCCTGATCAGTCTCATAGCCCAGGGAATGCCGGTCGGTATTTTCCTTGGCAACCTAGTCGGCGCTTACACATCCATGTGGCTCTTCTCCTGCATCAGCCTGGTCCCAAACGTCGTCTTCCTAGTTCTCTTCATGATCATGCCGCATTCGCCTTACTATCTCATAAGACGTGGACTCATCGACGACGCGAGGAAGTCACTGGAGTGGTACAATCGCGGTGTCGACGTCACGGCCGAACTGTATTCGCTGCAGGAATTCATCTCCGCGAAAAAGTCGGTCACCTATTGGAAGAAGTTCAGTCAACTCTTCGCGCCGGACAATCGGAGGGGCTTCATGATCATCACCGTCATGCTGATATTCGTTCAGCTCAGTGGTCTCTGGAGTCTGTCGTTCTACATGGAGATAATACTGACGAACGCGGGTGTGAGAGTCATCGAACCGTCCCTCGTTGTCATCATCGTCGGTGTTTCCGGTATCGTTTTCGGTTGGGCGTCAATGTGGATGAACGACAAGGGCGGAAGAAAGATCATGCTGACGGTTTCGTGCGTCGGCACTGCATTGGCTTATTTGCTGCTTGGAATCGATTACCATCTGCTGGATGCTGATTTTCGTTCGGACATCGTCACGCAGTGGTTACCGATTGTAGGTGTGATCCTTTTTCAATGCTCCATCTGCATCGGTATCGCGCCGGTGCCGAGCATCCTGATGAGCGAACTGTTGTCGCCCGAGGCAAAGTGCTCCGCAACCGGCCTGGCCAATTTGTGTTCCGCAATTTTCGCCTTCATAACGAGCAAGACTTATCAACCGATGGTCGATCTCATTTCGGAGCAATATGTATTCTGGTTCTATGGTTCTCTCATGCTCAGTCTTGGGATATTCACCATTTTTTGCGTTCCCGAGACCAAGGGTAAGAGCCTGCAGGAAATTCAAGAAATGATGACGCGGAAAAAATCACTAGCGACGTCGAATTCGTTCAAATGTACAAAAACGCTACCTGATGCGTTTGCGGTTATTTAAACGAACTCGTCTTTGTGCAGTTGAACGGTGTTTTGTATTATTTTTATACGGGTTGTATTATCGAAGACTGATTTTTTTATTTATAAAAATCAGATGTGCGTATTTTAAGCCTCTATAAGTTACGGACAAATATCCACTATTTTAGCTATGAAAAATATTTTACAATGTGTTGTAGAATAAGCAAGCAAAGAATTGGTGACCGTTTGTGAAAAACAAAGTTTCTTGAATGTACAAATCTTTTTTACGGTGTGATGAGGTAGTGCGGGTAGGTTTGAAATCTCGCGATATTGGGAGAAAAAATAAAGCATCGAGATTCGAGTACTTCTGAGTTTTATCAGTCAATGACACGGTACCTTGATATTTCATAATTATCCTAAATTTAAGTCCATATTTGTGCAGTAAACGTGCAAAAGTCAACGATCTTCTAGCTTTGACCTTTAAGTTTTATAAACGATTTTGTGGCAAGATATTTTATGGACTTGTAGATTTTTCGAGATAGCCTATTGTTATTATACCATCGTAGAATATTGACAGAGGCTTCGGGCAAAATAGACAATCTCGTATCCGACGAATCGCGTTCCTCAGCGCGGTACAATTTATCACTGTTCAAAGATCCGCCTCTCATTGACTCCACTTAACCCCTAAGTAAACTAAAAAAAAAAGGAGATATATTGAAACAATTATTTTCCTCGGGAGGGTTCAAATAATCTGTCACGCGCGACCGTGAATGTACGAGTAGCGGCTGTGACTCGGTAAACATTCTATAAATTCCAGACCACATTTATGCCACGTGCATGTACCGAGTTATTATCAGCGAAGCAGGCTCTTATACAAGATACGAACATGATTTACCCAAATGGTCGGGCAAAAAATATTACTGTGTATTAAATAATTGTTGAAATATTACTTTGTCAATTATTAACTACCATGTACTAATTTATACACGATACGACCTTCAACCATGATGTCTTGTTAGTTTCACAAATATATTTGGTATCCGTCGATTTCCAAAGATAAAAAAATGGTATCAAGCATTTTTGTAAAAATAGAACACGTTTTAGAAACACCCCGATGTCGTTACCTCATCGTGCAGAAATTTCAGTAGTTTGGAAAGTGTTATAATTCGTACTGGACACTTACGGCAGGGGAGACCGGGGTGAAATGACACAAGGCAATACGGGACAATGAAGACTAAATTTTGACCCAACGATATATCCGGATTTTCAAACTCGTTTTTCCCCCACGTACCACCATCGCCGTCATCTAAAATTTATTGGAAATTTTTTTCTCTCACTGGCCCGTTTTGCCCCGTACGACGCGTTTGGAACGCCGTTGTGCAAAACGAAAAGTTAATAATAACGTGTCCAAAAACAACGAAAATTAATTGTAAATCAGAATGGCACACACGAACGTGGCGAGCTGATAACGATTTTAAATTGAGATTCTCCTACTTTTATCGGGTTATTCTACTCGTCGGGAATATTTGCCGTGTAATTGCGTATTGGTAGATAGAAGAGAAGTCTCGCGCGGCACTCGAGTGGCGCGTCTCCGACTCAACACACGACCAGGACCGAACGGGACGAGCGATGGCTCAGTAGAAAAGTGTTCTCCACCAAAAAAACAGTCACCCCGTCCAATCTCTGAGAAGACAAACGCTCAACATGACAACGGCAACAATGAAAAGGATTTGGCCACAATGGCTGGCCGGCACAGCAGGTGAGCTTCGGACGTTCACGAATGACACGCGAATCTTTGATTTCAACGACAATAAAATAATAAACGACGACGAAAGGAATTTCGTTTTCCGTCCCATAAATTCATTCACTTTATCAGGAGCCTTACTGTCGTGAGAAAATAAATGACTCGTCAGTTCCGCGACATTTGTACTCGCAAGTAAAAGTGGGGAAATTTGTGACTGTTTCTCTCGATTATTTTCATTTCGAGTCGCATCGACTGTGATGGTTATTGGCGACGGGACGTATAATTTTTCCTTCGGTGGGGCAAAATTACCCAAAATGGCATAATGAGACAAAACTTATTTGAAAATCTGAATGTATAATTGGAACAAAATAGGAAACTGTTTCTAACGACATTGTTAACTTCAATCGCAGTTACCTTCCTCCTGATCGAAATTGGACTGATAGGAGGTTGGACTTCGCCCTACCTGGCCAAACTAACAGCCAAGAACTCGTCGTTGCCTCTTACTCCGGACGAAGCTTCCTGGGTCGCATCTCTCATGAACTTGAGCCGTCTGATCGGTGGGATCGCCGGCGCCGCTGGATGTCAGGTAGTCGGCAGTAAAATGACGACTCTTCTTTGCGTCCTTCCAGCCGCTGTTGGCTGGATCTTCATGATAACGGCAAATTCGGCGTGGTGGTTGTACGCGGCGAGGGTCTCAGGTGGCATCAGCATGGGAATGGCTTTCGCATGCTTTCCGCTCTACCTCGGTGAGATCTCGGACCCGAAGACGCGTGGAGGTTTGATTACCATGGCTATGATAGGCGGTCCCACTGGGAACGCTCTCGTCAGCTTGATCGGCTCGG
Organism: Listrodromus nycthemerus; assembly: GCA_963978505.1. Classification (NCBI taxonomy): domain Eukaryota; kingdom Metazoa; phylum Arthropoda; class Insecta; order Hymenoptera; family Ichneumonidae; genus Listrodromus; species Listrodromus nycthemerus. The sequence continues at coordinate 1,332,366 of OZ021680.1, forward strand.
TCTTCACCGTCGTCCAATCGAGCGTCGCTTTCCTAGCCGGATGTGTCTTCCTGCTTTTCTTTTTTACCTGGTTGCCAGAGTCGCCTTATCATCTCGCCAAGAAATCCAACGCCTCGAAAACGCGGGATTCCTTGGCTTGGTATCATCGCGGATGCGACGTTGACGCCGAATTCGCGACGCTAGAAAAATTCGTCGCCTCGTCGAGCCACCTAACGTTTCGCGAAAGCCTCGACGAATTTCGTAGACCCGAGATGCGACGAGCCACCTTCGTCATCCTGGCGCTCTTCACCTTCATGCAAATGTCCGGACTGAACAACATAATCTTCTACATGGCGACGATATTGATGCACGCCCGAGTCACGATAATCGATCCATCGATGTGCGCAACGATAATAATGAGCTTCGGTATCGCCGCCGCGATTGTCTCGGTCAATCTGATGGACAGACTCGGAAGACGCGCTCTTCTCATATGCTCCAGTGTCATATTCTCACTCTCGTTGGTGGCTTTGGAAATCCATTTCAACCTGATCGAGATCGGTTTCCAGTCCCACCAGTGGTTTCCGATCATCGCTTTGATCTTCACCGATATCGCGATATTCCTCGGACTTTCGCCGGTTCCCAGTACGGTTCTCAGCGAGCTCTTTCCGCCGAGCATCAAGTGCATCGCGTCGTGCGGGGCCAGCGTGACTTCGGCAATCGTCGCTTTTATATGCACTAAAACGTATCAGCCGCTGCTTGATTTAATGGGCGAACGGTACGTTTATTGGATCTACGTGACGATCGTACTGCTCGCTATTCCATTCGCGATCTTCGTCATGCCCGAAACCAAAGGCAAATCTCTGCAGCAGATACAAGCTGACATCACGTCGGGAAAATCCTTGGATTCGTCTGGCAATCCTTGTTAATCGGACCGTTGTCGGATTCAACCATTCATCTTCGACGGTCGGCGAATGAAGAACTACCTCAATGAATCTCGCAAAATTTTCATGCAATCATCGAAATTTACTTCACCTGGAAATATTTGGAGTTTGTCTTTGGATGTTGACGCTAACGTGCAGCAGAGCTAGTTGAACAAGCGACACGGGTCAACCGCTGCTCCATACAATGGGTGACCTGCACGTTTACTGGAACTGCTGGAATCGTACCGGTGGCTATTTCATTCCTGATCGTTATCATGTCCGAAACTAAAGGTAAATCACTGCGGTAGATACCAGCAGATATCACGTCGGGCAAATCCTGGGATTCCTCCGGCAATCGTCGTTAATCTAACCAACGTTGGATTCAACAATTTTTCTTGAGCGATCGAGCGACCAAAGGCCAAAACCAGTCATCACGGACTTAAAATCAATTGAACCTTGCGGCGTGTTTGGCGGAAGCATCGAAATTCTATTCAGCTGGGTATACGCAGATTGTATTTTTCGGATGTTAACGCTAACGAACAGCAGAGCTAACGGAGGAACAAACGAAGCGGGTCTGCGGTGGAAAACTTATTGCCTCGGGAGATCGAAAAACAGCGCCACTTGCCCACCGGGAATTTAACCGATATTTCAGTCTGTGGCGGACACGTGATCCAGTACTATACGTCATATTGATGGTGTTGTGAGTGTATACATGTGCAGTATCGGAAGACAAGGCTGAGAGAGCCGTTGGTCGAACGCCAAGTCGCGTATACGGGTTAACGGGTGGAGTTGACCCAAATTTTCAAGGAGCAACTTCCGGCATTCTGTACGCCACAATACGCTGCACGAGCTCCGCGATCGATGTTACTTTCAAGACAATTAATAGAACGTACACTTGTTCCACCCTGTGTTACAAGACACAACAGTTATGCTGTCTAAGCTTCCGCATGTGTTACCTTAGTGTGTTCTCAGGTCATCAAACGTGAACTTCCCAACTTTTCTCATCACATATGGAATCGAAAAAGACTTCACTTTATTATACAATTTTTCAACAGTTTTTTTCCTTGCTGTCTTGAAAATCTGAATACCCAGCGTGAGCCAAACGACTTTATTAATTTATTTGAAGGACATTGGGCTGAACCCAATTACAAGTTGATGAGAAACACCATCGATCGACTTGGAACGGAAAGAGCGACCAGATTCCAGTTGATACAAAGTGAAAAAGAAAAAATACATCTTTATATTGATTATTACATGTCTTGAATGTCTTACTTTTTTATGTTAGGAATTAAACACCAATTTTTTTAGTTTTAAGTGTTTTCCGCAAGCGTTTTCCTTCGTTCGTCAACAAGTATTTGAACAAACCCATCCTCGTCGAATGGCTCAAAAATCAAAAGACTCGAAACGATCCGAATTGTCGGAACCACCGGCATGGTGGATTCAGCGATGCGAACGAATACATAGACTAGGCCGTGTTTCTCGCCACTTGCAAAAATATGCGGGCCACGGTTCGCTGCGAAGTATATAGAAGAGCGAAGAATATTTGCACGGGGGAAATGAGCTGCGGAAAACGAGGAGAGACGAGGGAATGCTGGTTCGTAGCAATCCCGGCATCCATCCAAGCTTCCCACCGCCGTTTCCTCTCCGGAGTTCCGTTTGCGGACCCTTCGTTTCAGTTCTTCGCGGTAGTCCGAGGTCGATGCTTCCCACAAAAATTGCATTACGTAATGATGTCGCGCAATCGTACTTTCCAGGCATGCATCAAATCAAGGAAAATTAGATGAAAGTACGGTAAGGAAAAGAAATAGGATGAACTACAAGGTAAACCAATAATTGACGAATCCGCCAGTTAAGCCAATAAATTCTTGATGGGTCTCGGGAGGCATCAAACGTTCGCAGGGACCCGATCGATTAAGAACTTTATGAAAAGCCACGAAAGGAGACGCGACACTGCGAGGAAGACAACGCAGCGGCGGACGAGGAGAAAAGAGCCGAATAAGAAATATTCCGTTGGGATGGAGGACTCGCGGCGCCGTTGATGCACCAAGATGAAGTATGGTCAGCCTTTGCCGCTTTCGCTCGGACGGTCTCTGCTCCAACCTCAGAGCTTTCGTATTTGGCTTTCTGAGACTCTTCTGAGAATATTAAAGATAACTCTCAGTCGTGCTGGCTTATTTTTGGCGATGGAGTTATGTATTATTAAGGTTGATCAAATGTAGGGCGTAAGTTTTCAAGTCCCAGCAGCGAGGATCGCCGGAAATTTTACGAAGATTGCTGGACCGCGGATGCGCCTTCGTGAAAAAGCAATAGAGCTTTTGGCCGTGGCGTTTCGGGATGACGCGGAAGCGAGTGTAATGCGGTAAAAGTAACAAATTGAAATCCGCGGAACGAGACCGAGTAAGCAACACGACGTAACGAGCATGATGTGGAAAGGAGAAAATGGTCGAGGGGCCACTCGGCAAGCTTTGAACTGTAAGCCGGTGTGGTCTGGCTGACGGAGTCTGACTGGAGTGAGACTCCACAGCTCGCCACTTGCGACACGAGAGCTTTCCTCGTCTAGAACTCACGAGTACTCTGTTAACACTGGTGAAAGTCCTCTCGTCTAGTCTGCTGTCGTCTACCGGTATTCGCGGTGAGAGTACTATGACGAGCACTACTTGGACCGCGAGCTACTTTTAAAGTTACTTTTCAATACTTTAGTCATTCAAAGTCCTCGGGGTGCACTGCGGGCATCGTAAAGTGATCATCTATAATCAGCATTACGTCATAAAGTACCTACGATCCTGCAAAACGCGTAGACAGGAAGAGAGATGAGTAAATATATGAATAGACAGATGAACGGATGGACGATCAGATCGGTAGAAAAAATTCGAATGGTTTTCCACGCATCTTCACAATAACTGATTACATGACGGGGAAGAACAATCACTTTCCAACAATCATTCTATAGAAATTGGTTGAAGTCATTTTTTTGCCGAATCATCTATTCGCAAAGAAAATAATTAATAGATTATATAAATATTAATATGAATTAAAGGTAAACGACAGTATGAAAAAAAAATTATTCGAATCAATAATGTGAACATAGAAGCTGATTAAACTTTCGCAACCAAATGCAGAAAATAAGGGTACTTTGTTTGTATTATTACAGTGGCGTTCTCCACATGCGAAACCGATATTGCAGAGTGGAAAACTTTTGAAATTAAACACTATATATCCATATCCATTAATTTGACCGTAACCGAGAGATATTCAGTTTAGCGTTCGGGGACGCTGCGGTTCCCAGGGAGATCTCGAGAATACGAGTGCATTAGTATGTTCAATGTTAACATCGCTGGGTCGACACAACGTCGGGGATGCTGCATTACGCTATATGAATACCATAGGTGGCGAATGATAAAGGCGATGTGCACCTGTCAGCCACAGTCGACGTGGACGAGTAACTGAGCCGCAACTAACGAATGAAATACATAACGTCGCACTGCTATCCCGGTGGAAATAATAGAAACTCCGAGAAACATTGAAAGATATTAAAAAGATGCAGAAACAAAGGAAACAGTTGTTACACCTACAAACAAAAGCCATATGTCTCTTTTAAACATTTTCGTTTGAAAATATTATTTTTCAGAATAATAGGAGGGGAAGTTTTTTTAAATTGTTTCGCAAATTTAACGTTATTCAAAGGTATATTTTTTATAAAAATAATTTGTATATATACACATATTTTTCGTAATAATTATTTTTAATTAAAATGTTTTTTTGTGTCATAATTAGGTTTAATTAAAAAAATGTAGAGAGACTCGAATAAACACATGTTTATCTCTCTACTATCGTTGAATAACTAATCGAGGCCCAACCTTGGCTTGCCAGCACGATATTAAAACGCTCTCGGATCGTCAGCCGCTTTACCACTAATTCGAAACGCTCGACGATACGTCTGTCTTTAAGAATTCGGACGTAACATTAATTTACTCCGCGATAATCCGCCGCACGTCTGAAACTACTCTTCATTTTTTCGCCGACACAACCAGCTCGATTGGAGCTACAGCGATAGTCTCCTTCTTAGCGAGCATATCTTGAATTTCCTGCAGCGACTTTCCTTTCGTTTCCGGTAAGCTGATTAAGGTATAGATACCGAGAACCGCCATCATAACGGCATAAAACCAGTAGACATACTGATCCGGCATTACGTCAACCATTTGTTGATACGTCTTCGTGCTTATGAATGCGAATAGTCCGGATGTCACGTTGGCGGCGCAGGCGGCGATGCTCTTGATGCGCGGTGGAAAGAGTTCACTGACGATGGTGCTCGGAACGGTAGCGATTCCCATACACGTGAAGAAGTTGAAAACTGCTACGCTGATGACCGGCAGCCACTCGAGACTCTTCGTTCCGTAGCCCTGCTCAATCAGCACGTAATGAACGCCCAGGACTACCAGACTGATCGTCAAGCCACAGCAAGATCCGGCGAGAACGGCTTTGCGTCCGAACTTGTCGTTGGTGTACATTGACAAGAAACCGCCCGTGATACCGAATATGCCGATGGCGACAACCGCCATACCCGGATCAACGATGGTCTTCACGCCAGCGCGTCTCAGTATTATCTCCATGTAGTAGCTTATCGAGTAAGTGCCACCAACTTGAAGCAGCATGAAAACGATCATGACCAGCAAAAACGCTTTCCGATTTCTCGGAATGTTCAGTTCTCGCAGGATGTCTCCGAAGCTAGCCTCTCGCTGAGCGTCGATAAATCGCTTCAGGGACTCAAGCTCGGCGACAACATCGGCGTCTCGTTGATACCAGACTATGGCTTTGCCGGCTTCGTCAAAGCGATCTCGGGACACCAGGTAGTGCGGTGAAGCTGGCAGAAGCGCGAATGACACCAGAAACGCAACACTAGGTACGAGGCTGACGATGGAAAATAACGACATGGACGTGAGAGATCCGACCAAATTGCCGATCAGACCACCAACGGCCATCGCGTTCATAATGAGACCGATCACGGCACCGCGTATCTTTGGATTTGATATCTCACCACCGTACAATGGAAAAGTACTGAAGAACATCCCGGTACTGATTCCTTGCAACGATCTTGCCACGTAAATCCAAACAACTGAGTCGGCCACTATGAGGAGTATCCAACTAACAACAACGGGCACACCGATGGAGAGAACGGAAAATTTACTGCCTAGATAGGCAACCTCGAGGGAACCGACCACCGCACCGATCACTCTTCCCAGTGGAATGAGCGAGGCTATCCATGATGCTTCCATATCCGTTACTGGTAGTTCGGAATCTGGCCCGGTCAATTTTGCTAGAAAAGGCGATGTCCATCCTCCGACGAGTCCCAGCGCCAAGGCAAGAAGAGTCACTAGTTACAAAAATTAGGATGAGCTACACGATGATGACGATACTATCGAAGTTGCTACGATCTGAGGTAGATTTGGACAAATACAGTAAATTCTTGAAGTACGTATTAAATGGCCAAGTTCTTGAGATGTGCTTCAAATGCTTATCGTATTTGCTGAGCTCTAATCTAGGATGATCACGGAAGTGCAAAACGATACTAACAAAAACGATTCTTTTCATAACCCACCCCAAAGTCTAAGTGTTTCATAGCTCAAACTTGAAAATCGACGAACTCTGATACGGCTCCGTGGATCCCAGAATTACCTCATTCGCACCACGCTCACTAACCTTCGCAAGAAGCCAACCACTGCGGCCACGTTGTCCATTTCACTGACAAACCTCGCCATGGACAAATCATCGATGCCCTACTACGCAATCCTTTTCGTTTCTCGATCCTCGCAGCTAACGGGTGGCCTATCGTATGAACTGGCTCCACAGAATCCACGAACGTCGAGCTTTTCCGATCCACACCTGCGACGCACTTCAACGGAATTAAACAGGCTTGGAACTATTTTTTCTCGGAGCGATCTTCGATAAGATAGCGACTCGCTGATCAAACACACTTTCAGATCGCGTTTCGCGGGAAATCCAGGAAGCTTCTCAAGTCGCCGATACACGCGACGATTGTTCGAGCAGTTACAATTGTTGAACTGGAAGATTCGTCATTCAAGCATTAAGTATCTCATCAAAGATGCTTCGACGATGACTTAATTAGAGTAGCGAGAAGGTATAGAAGTGTCATAAGATCCCGAAGGTTCTGAAAAGTATTTCCTTCGTCTGGAGAGCCTTCGTGAAGGGAGTGAATGTAACCGGCGAAGTATCGTGAAAAGGCTGAAGCATGTATATGGACTAGGGGCTACGGCAATCGCTGTTAGGGCCGATTCATCGACCCGGTTTCATCTCTCGCTCTTACCGTGATTAGCCAGCTCGAGGCCAGACCGAGAACCGAATGGGATTCAGAGAAAAGTGAACCTCCAAGGTACCACCTACAGATATACAGAATCGCACATTGATGCTGAGCATTGATTCGAGTGCATTCGAAATCAGAAGTCGTAGAGACTCACTCAGTATGGAAGAAAAAATTGACACTGAAAATAATACGAAGTTGTAAAAAACTAAACATTGCAAACAATGCTTGATTGTACAAACGTGAGCATAAAAAATAATGCTCAATCATGCGTACATAAACAGTCGAAGTAATTCTCAATCTCACAAACGTAATCATTGGAGTAATCCGCAATTGTAGGAGAAGCGTAGACGGCAATTTGCCAGAGTGTTCAATTACAAGTGTAAAGATATTTTTGATTCTGGTAGCGGAAATCGATTTCACTCGCAGGGTCGTTGATCTACGTAGCCAGAAGTTTCACGGTGAACTGTCTGGCAGCAAAATCGTCCCCGCCGTTTTCGTTATCTTTTCTCATAAATAAATCACAGCTCCGTAAGACGCGTAAGTCGCGCGCCGTGTGAAATGCCGACAGACGAGATATCGCGGTCTAGAAGAAGGCACGCCAGGCGGGCGCGTACGTTGTCACTCCGCCCGAGAGACGTATAAAGATTTTTAAATATTCCCAACATCTCGGAGAAAACTCGACCGTCAGACAGCAAACTCACAGGATCGAATGTCAAGTTTGAAATCAACATCAAAACCACTCACGCCAAAAATCTTCGAAACCAACGTCCTAAAATCTGACCATCAATTTGCAAAATCCAAAAACGCATGGAATAAAATTTCCTACGGGAAAAAAAATGATGTCCAGCTTGAGCAGGATACGAATTCACGGGTACGGATCGATTCCCTTTGACTGTAGAACGAGTCGATCAGCATTAAATTCCCAACACTCTTACGCCGGACCCTCTCACCCTCTTTAATTATTTACGAGCTCTGCGAATCTACCAGTGCGTGCAACACATTCCTGGCAGGAATGTGTTACACGAGACCAGCGTTGGCACAGCTTCGGGCGGCAATGGTGTCTCATTGCCCGCCAGCTATAGGGTCCAACATCTGCCCATTGTGCTTTCCGTCCTCCGCCATTCGCTACGTTTTCACCCTCGCCCTTCCCAACCTTCGAATTTTTCCCATACCGATTCCGCCTGTGCCTCTCGTATACGCAGCCGCGTTCCGTCACCCCCTGACCCCTTCCTTCCTACAGGGTTATTCCTCACCTCTCGCCGGCGACCGGCCATTCAAGCGTCCACCAGAGGTCCTGGAACCTCCGGAGATGATTTACGCGCAATCCCGGCGGTGCCATTTGCACTCTCTTGACGACTAATCCGGTCCACGGGATTCGCCGGGCTTCCACCCTTTCACCCTGAGCCTTCATACCGGACCATTCCCTTCTCGCCCGGAACCTCCTTCGCGATAATCCTCGTATCGCACGGCTCTCTCGCTGTGCTTCGCTCCGATCTACCACCAAGATCGATCACCGCACGATCGTATCCCAAACGCTGTTCACCGTAACGTCCGGCAGTCAACTCTCGCACGAGCCGTTATGCATACGGTCAGTGCAACGGCACAATGTACGCGCATAGCGGATCACGGAGAATCGTTGATCACGGGTAGGCGAACGACCGGATTTTAGAGTCGGCAACGGAATCGGACGACTGCGGATCATTCGCGTGAAAAATTGAGAAGTCTCATGAATAAGTCGGAACCCAACCGGGCTACCAAGAGCGATGACGATCGCGTCCCGAGGGACGTCGATCCGTAAGATTATTGCGGGACTGCTTCTGAGATTTTTGACTCCCGATCACGAATAACAACCGTTTACTCCCGAGCCAATATTTCCGACTTGTTTAAAAAAATTATTAAAAAATTCCAACGCTTTTTTAGCCAATTTTTGGGATCTTCAAAAATTTACTCCCAAGATCAAGAAGCTTATTTTCGAGCTAAGTACGTCTCGATACAAAGCCCCATTTACCGCATCCTCGGCAGGCATCAGGAGAATCAAAAACTTGATAACCCAATTCTCGATCAACTCCGCCAGGCTATTCGAATTTAGACGATCGGCAACATGTAAATTTACCGCGTCTACTTTCTCAACCAACAGACCTCACCGACGGTACGCGGACGTGTGCGATTTGCGGAGACTCGCGGGGGAAATCGGATCTTGTTGCAGGGAGAGAATAAATAGCGCGGTGCATCTAGAGCGTTGCACCAGAGTCACCGTACCACCCCGTCGAGGGCAACGCGGTGCAGTGGCTATGCGGCGAAATGCAGGAAGAATCGTTGGAACGAAGAAACAGCGCACTCGGCTGCCGGGAAGCTTGGTTAACGAGTTTTCCCGCAAGACACTCTCGGTCAGCTCCGGTTGCAGGAAATAAGAAAACGCGGAACGAACGAATTCCCATCGACTAATCGATGGCTCGGAATCTTTGATTATGACGATGTTCCCGAGTCGCTTTTTCGACTGGAAAGTTCAAACGATACCTGTATTGTAGTTGATCCGTGCTCGGGGATGAGAGGCATCGACCTTGATCATCATCTCTTCGATGTTGTAGAAGCACTCACCTGCGCAGAGAGAGAAACCGATAAAGATAAGGTTCGCGTTCCAGTTAGCGTAGTTACAGATTCGACGACTGGGCGAGCCATTTTGCGCGTGTCTCATCCGGGCAAGTTTCGCGGCTTTCAACTGTACCCGAATCACCTATTCGTACGCTGGTGTTGCATTCGTGTCGGCAAACACCGTCTCGCGACTGTGGTTGGCGTTACACCGACTGCCGTTGCATTCGGCCTTCGTGTCGAGTTTCTCCGGGGTAATTAGCGGTTTTACTGCTTCTTGGTCGGCGAGCCCAACGTGCACCGCTGCTCCCAACTAACGAGACCATTCTCCCAGAATCAACACTGTTTACGTATCGTGGGGTGAACCAGAAAGAAAATTCTCTCGGTACGACGAGAACATTCACGAGTACTTTACCACGGATTCGATTAAACTCGATTCTCGTCACACATTATTATTCATCGATTCGGTTCGGTAATTTCTACTAAGAATTATCGATGTTTCGTGAAATTAATCAAATTAATGTGCTTGACCAAACTTTTTGATAAGTTCAATTTGGCCGGAATTTATTTTGAGAAAAGTCCATCAAAAGACAAGAAAAGGTGCAAAGGGACTCATCTTCTTTTTGTATTCTTGTTGTAAATTTTAAAAAATACATAGAAAACAGCCTCAAAACGAGGGAATACAAAAATTGAAATTTTTGAGAAAAAAAGAGCTTTCACGAGTCCACCCGAAAATTCCTCGCTACACGCGAAAAATCTATGCGGCAAAGACTCGACGTTGTCGATGCGACTTCCAGCAGACTCGTCGAATCCGACGCCAATGCGTTCTCCACGGATAACGCATCCCTCGGAATATCCATGACCCAGTTGGCGGAGAATAGGGTGATCGGTTCTGCGCCCTGTACGTTGTGAAAATAGAAAGCCAAACGACACACGGAAAGCGAGCGATGGAGTGTCGAAGGCAAAAGTAAAGAAGGGCGCACAATAAAAAATGCGCCAGAAAAATTAAATTCCAGTCCTACAGATGGAACTTAATTTTCCTGACGCATTTTTCATCGTGTCCTTATTTTATAGGCTGGCAACGCAAATGTGCCTTTGAGACTTTTTACAGATTGGTTCAAACGGCAAATCTTTGTGCAACAAGCGGCCAAAATTTTGTTATGAATTTATCAACAGTTCGGATCTAGCCGAAAGTTGCTTTCCAACTGATCCGGATAAACGTGACGAAGTGTGGAATAAACCAGTCGAGGAGGAAATGCAACGGGGGAATTCGGAAACTGGCGGGTTCAGCCAGAAAAATGAGATGGAGGATGAAGAGTGGCGAACGAGGGTGGTGGATGACGGTCTGGCAAACAAAGAGCTGCCTGAACAATGTACGAATCATTTGCTTCCATTGTTAAGGAAAAAGTGAATTCTTTGAGTGGGAAATATGCGAGCCGGTAGTTTTGGCTCAGCTCGTGGTGCGCGCGCATCTCGTGTTCAACAAACGTAACGGAGGAAAATTTATGGTCGAGCACCTCATTCCCTATTGCTTCGTCTTCTCATTTTTCCCGGCTGTCTCCTCGTCAATCTTTGTTTCGTGATAATATTCGACCCTCGAGGCGAAGAGGAAAAATTCAGAAATCCTCAGGAATTAATTTTTCCGGAGGAAAAAATAATCGCGCAGCTCGATTGTTACACGAGGAATCGTCGTCGATTCGAGTTGACGATGCAGTATTTTTCATCCCTCGAAAACTCGTGGTCGTTCAAAAAAGCGTCTCCAACGTCAATTTTTCAAAATTTATCAAAAAAAAAACATTTTTAAAAAATAAAAATCTCTTTAAAATTCAACAGAATGTCCTTTAGTCATAAATAACGTATACAAATTTCCGAATGACTTGAGATGGCCTTAAAAATTTCGCAGACGGTCAAACATTTTTTTTCGGCGTGTACAAATATATCGTTCGAAAATACTTAAAAATTTGAGCGACGCCGACACAAATGAGATTTTTTTTTTATTGTGTCGATTTTCGCCTACGACCACAGCTAGAAAAAAGCCGGTATAAAAAATCTTACTTAACGTGATTCTGAATCGGTTGCCGGAGGGCTTAAAAGATACCGACATAAAACGATAAAGGAGCAAGAAAAAAAAAAAAACTCGACACGCGGCAACGCAGTCCCACATCCATCCGTGTACACTCTGCGGTGCAGCTGTGCTGCGCCCTATATTCGGTATCAAGTAGTTCACTGCTCTGCGATGAAAAAAAAAAAAAAAAAAAAAGTCGCTACCTGATCCATGTTTTAATCAGGACGGGTCTTCTCATCTCCTCTTTGTATTCGGCTCACTTTGGAATTTTGTATCGCCTACTTCTCCATAGTCATGCACGGCCGCTTCTTTTTTACACTTTTGCGCGTCCCTTTCGCGATATTGACGTAAAAAAAAAAAAACGTGCAACTCAAAGTAGGAGAAAAATGTGTATGTTTCATAGTAAAATATGCGAATTTTTTTTTTCCTCGGGTCGGTTTTTCTTGGTTAGCGGATATTTTTTTGTATTTTTTTAATTTTTTTTATTTTCCCGGCTCTCTCGACGAATTATGCGGGTGCGCAAACACGGTATCAGCGCGCGTAGAAACGAGACATGACGAGGGCGTAACGTCAGCCGGTAACCGGTGAATGACCGTATTCTCGTAATATCCGGAGAAAATATATTTACGTTGTGCACGGAAAGGCGAGCGGGGAGTTTAGAAGAGCGGCGAAGCTCGCGGGAACGACGATGGAAACGAGCCCTTCCCGGAGAAATCGCGTTTTTGCGGCGGACAAGGAGATAAATAAATTTCACCTAACCGAGTTACCGCTCCGTCTGACCGGGAAAAAGCAGCTTTTCGCGGAGGTTCATAAAGCGGTGGGAAGACGCGTGTACAAGAAAATGAACAACGTAGTTTCCGGAGAATGCCGTGACTCGCCTTCATGATTTAATTAAACGTTGATTAGTTTCGGTCAATGAGGCCGGAGAAAAAAAATTATTATAATGGTTTCCCGTCGAATTTTCCGTCGAATGGTTTTCGACGAAAATTTTTTTTTCCAATTTCATAAATCATTCGTTTAATCCGAAAAATTGGTTCTCGAAATTGTTGCGCACCATCAAAAAATATATTTGCAAAATACAATTTTCATCGAATTAAAAAATCATTTCGCGCAACGAAACACAATGTCCAACGTAAAATCAGAATTGCTTGAATTATTTGTTTCTCATAGTCAACGAAGTAGCGATTAATTTTCGATGAAACTCTAACGAGCCGATATTTAAATGAGGAATTTCACCAGATTTATAAAAAAAATTTATTCGGTTTCATTAAAAAAAAATCTCTGCGCGTTCTCGTTCTATTTTCATTGGAGGACGAAGGGGGGGGAAAAAAAGGGTGACTTAAAAAAAAAAAAAAAAAAAAAATAAATAAATAACATTTACATGTTGTTACCAATTCGCCCCAAATCGGAAACCGTGTCGGTCCGGTGCTCGACCTTTCGAATGTCCGTGACACGATAACTTGGCCGGCAGTTGAAGAAGCTTCTCGCGCGAGTTGGCCGTGGCTGGCGAGACGCGAATGACGAGGTAAAGTCGAGAGATACTATTTTCGTTCAGGCGTATACGTCACGCGATCACCGAAATAACTCGCGTCACAACGTCACGGCTGGTGGCGACCGGTGCGGGAAACAAAGCTCGGAACGTAAAGTCAGCTGTTCACGTAACGCATCCGACCGCATTGCGAACGTGAGCGCGATGCCCCGTAAATACCATTAATTATCATTTTTCGATTTTCCGAAAACGGCTTCGGGCTCCAAAAATTTTTTCCGTCACCTTACGAATATCTTACCGAAAGCTAATAAAAACAAAAAAAAATACTAAAAAATTATATTTAGCTATTTTTTTTGTTTATTTTATGGCACAGTTACTGCGTCGTTTGATTTTTTTTTTTTTTTTTTTGCTCCACAAGTTCCCGCCTCATTCGCCGATTATCGCCGTGTTTCGGCGAGGAACGTCAACTTCCCTGAATCATAGATTTGCATTGAGCTAGGCCTTTATGTACAACGATGTATCGCCGCGAAACCAGCCGGACGATGGTCGGAATAGCTGCGTAACTCAGCACCGGTCCATTGTGCGTTGCTCGTTCGCGGACACGCGTTTCTGTTGAACGTTACGACTTCGCTGACTCGGGCCTCGTAATTTCTACGCTGCTCGTACGTCGCGATATATTTCACGCATATTCCTCGCGTCAACGTCGGATTTCCGTTCGCATCTGAAATTCCCAGGATAATTAAACTAACGACGAAGCCAACTTCCGTAATAGATTAAATAGAATTCTTGGAGTTCGTCGCGGGGAGATTTGTGGAAGATTTTCATTTGCGTCGGACGAAACTTAAAAACTCATTATATTTAACAAGGTACAGAAGTGAGGCGGACGTTCTGACAAAACAGCTTTTGTACTTTGGTAAAGGGGGCAAAACTCGCTATAAACTTTCCTCCAGTCCGAGCTTTCGCTGGCGAAGAATGGAAGATAGGATTACGTTACACAAATAACTAATTGTACACGCGAAAAAATCATTTTTATGGAAAAATTTACGATTCAACGAAATAAACAAAAAAATTTTTTATCTCACCGTCGTTACGAAGCTTATTTAAATACGGACGAGAATATTATATAACTGATGCGAAAGTCTTGTTGAAATTTATTTTTCCGCGTTTTGCCTGGGATCTTTGAGCGCGCAAAAAATGTTCTCTCGTACACATATAATTTCTTTTTGAAGATCAGCTTAAATTGAAAAAAAAATTTTCGACTGTTTCAATCTCGTAACTGGTAAAGTCGTATCATTTTTTGTTTTTTTTTTACTATGCAATCGGCGAAACTAACGGTCAAATTTTATTAAAGTCCACGATCTCACCAAAAAAAATTGAAGATAGGATTGAATCATGTGATTTGGAAATAATCTTTAAAAAAAAATTTTAACGGATAAATTTCAGCTTCCACTCGTTTCACCGAATTTTACGTTTCAGACAGATTTTATAAAATTTTAATTTTTACCTAAAATTCGCCCAGGCGATTGTTTGTTCGCACATTGTTAATATCGTTAACCGGTGCGTTGAACAGATTAGTTAATACCTTTAAGTTTTATCGAATCAGCCTCGCTCTCGTCATCGAAAAACTTGGTCGAATCTTTCGAGCCTGTTGAATTTTCACCGCCGGATTCCATTACAGTTTCTTTACACTCAACATTTTTCTCAAAATCCACTTCGACGAGACATTCCTTTGATTCCCTTTTATTCTCGCCACCGTCATCATTGGTCGAGTCTCTTAAAACAACCGGATTCTCAAGATCGGATTCGTCCACACTTTCTTTTTTCCACTCGACATTTTTCCCAAAATCGTCGTCAAAATCGAGTTTTTTCGATGGCTTTTCGCTCTCCTCAGTATCGTCTTCATCCGTTATTCTCAACGGTCCGAATCGACCCTGCATCAAGTACACGATAGTCCAGACGAGACTCACAACCGGCACCCACATTTTCACCGCGAAACCTTTCCAAAACCTCGAATCAAACCAAAACCTCAAACAACCGAAATCACTAAAAATCAAGCGAAAAAAAAAAAAAAAAAAAAAAAAAAATAATCAACGAGACCGAGTTCTGCAAGCGGGAATTACGACGTCGAACAATTTCGATCAATTCCAAATTCGGAGGACAATAATCGAGATAACCGTCGGCACCGAGCCAAAACAGCCTGTATTTATTTATCACTGTGGCCACGTGGTCCGAGAATGCATAACACGGACGATGGTCGCGACTCGTTCGCCGGTTCGAATTAACGTGCCACAGACCGTCCCGACGAAATTGGTCGGGACGAAATTGGGAATAACGCGAAAAGAGCAGAAGCGGCGAATTAACACGCGCGATAATCGAGCGATCGTGTCTATGTTTTGTCAGACAATCGAACGCCGTTAAAGACACAAAGCGAAAAGTGCGTGGCGGAGCTCCTCGCGTCCGGAAGACCGAGGTGACCTCGCCAGTCGTACTGACAAACTTGCCTGGTCACTCCTCGTGTTCGAAGTGGCCGATCTTAGATTAAATTTAGTAAAGTCGGGCGCGCGCTACATACGGTCAGTCGCCCAGAAAGACCGGCCAGAGAAGACCCGAGAACGATCGAGCGACATCGACCCAACTGTTGGATGTCGAATTTCGTTTTTTTTTTTTTTTTTTTTTTTTTTCCTTGTTCGACGGGTCTGCGGAAAATGGATTTATTTCATGGAGATAAATCATTTTTATTTTTTTTAATTTTTTTAAATATTTTTTATGAAATATTTATTTCAATTAATTTAATAGTCGCTTTGATTTTGTAAATATTGCGGTGCGGACGTCGAATAAATGCATTTTCTGGATGCGACTGACAGTAGAATTGATTGAAACGCGTTATCTAACCGACCGCACATCGTCCGCTATTCGTCCCGGTAATTTCAAGGAGTTTCTCGCATGCTAATTGGTTCGTACAGAGAATTTGCCGTTCCGTCGCAGATTGAATTATCGTCGCGTCGAGCTCGGAAATACACGGTCAATACACCGAATCGGAGATTGGCTACTCGTTAATTACGGTAACGGTAATAAATCCCTCCAAGTATCAATAATTAATAAACGACAAATGAAATCAAATTCGCTAACGAACAAAGCGATTCAACCATTTCTTACCCATTTTCTAATTCACCGATCGCACGAAATTTCCGCAGATTTTTTTCACGGGACGTTGCCGACGTTAGAAAAAAAAATAATTGTACAAAAATTATCCCTAAAGTACAAAAAAAAAAATATATATATATATATATGTATTTAAAAAAAAATGATTCTCTCACTCGAAACTACAAACAATTCGATCGACGAAAAAAATCAATCTTACTCCCGGTATTTTTGATTCTCCGACTAACGGGAATTAATGATGTCTCGTGGTCGAACAATTGCGCGAGCCAAATTGAGCTTCGGCCGCGCCACTTGATCGGCAAAATTAAATAATAATTTTGAAAAAATGTCTCGACGTTGCCACCGCAGTCAATTAATATAATATAATATACGGTGCGCATCCTCGGAAACGTGAGAAGCTGAACTATCCGAACCCTCGTGCGATGACGACGACAAAGACTCGCTCCTAGGATAATGGCTTTAGCGGATCGGAGGTGGAAGCTATTGTTGACTATCGATGGCCTGTGCGGGCCAACGTGAGCCGGCGATCGAGTCAGACTCGAGTTTGCCATCCCAGACGCAATCTACCACGAGTTACGACATCGATCTGCCGTGGCTGAAAGTCGATAATATTGCCCGCAAGCGATCCAGACTCCACCTATCGGATTTGGTAATTAACGAGTGTCTTCGAGGCGATTTCAATATTTCTCGGGCGACCGACGAAGCGGAGAATCGCCTCGTGAGTATTAAATACTCGGGATGGAAAAAGGCCGAGCGGTTTCCTGTTTCGCATAAAATATCGCACCAGGGAAAATTCGATGGAAGGACCCGGAGGCGAGATGCGCCGTTCTTGAACGCCAACGAAATGACCGAGAATCAATTTTCGACGTTGAGTGGCGACGCGGCGAGAGGAAACAAAATAAGCGACGAGAAACTTCGATGGTTTCCACGCTGTAAACCGAACGTGGCAACCGTTGACGGTAAATTTCTATCGACTAATGTTCTCATCGACTTGGCATTATTTTGACGAGACGTCGAGAAAATTGAGACTCGAAGCCTTCTTTTTTGCTTTCCTATGTAGATTCATAAATGTTCGATAAATGAGGTGAATCAACTGCGTGGAAATCGAGGACATTTCACGGTGAGTCGAGGAAAATCGTTGAGGAAAAATATACGAGGAGATAGCTGGGTGACCGAAAAGACCGGATCGTGACGCGAATTACCAGAGAAAGCTCGAGTGCGAACCAACATACGTGTGTTGATGCAACGTATCGCGGTTAATTTTTTCAATCGCCAAAAATAAAATTAATCGAGAGCGAAAATTATTTTTTCATTTAAATTTAATTAATTGCCACGTCGCTCGGAGCTCCGAGCGTGAAACAATCGTCGCGAATTTTACCGTCGCCCAAAGGCAACGTTAAACATTTAAATTTTTTTTTTTTTTTTAAATTTTATTTACAACTACAATCTGTTAACGATGTTAACAATAATTAGTTTTGTGTTTTACAGTATAAAAAAAAAAAAAAAAAAAAAAAAAAAAACAAGTATCAGATGGAGATCCATTGATCGCCACTACTTGCGGGTTGTATTTGGTCGGGCTTATTTATTTTATTAACTTTTTTATATTTTTTATATTTTTAAAGATTAGACTATTATGGTGATTATTATTGCAGATATGCGCATACACACATACACACATGCACATACGTACACACACTCCCGCATACGCACGCACGCACACACCCATACACATGATTTTTTTTTTTTTTTTTTTTTTTTTCTTCCCTAATCGAATCTTCGGAGCAGGTGTCCTGGTTTATGCCTTCGGAGTCTCTTTCTTCGGAGGTTTTGATCGATTAGGCTTGTTGCCAATCGATTCGGGTGGTTTTCCAGCCGGGTTTGATAATTTTCGCTCCATTTTTTTATTTCTTGTTGGATAGTGTTTATTTTGAAATCCGCGTGTAGACTCGCGTTCTTAACATACCACGGTGCGTTGGCTATCATTCTTAGCGTTTTCGATTGAAACCGTTGTATTATCTCTAAGTTGGAACTACTGGCTGTTCCCCAGAGCTGGATGCCGTACGTCCATATTGGCTTCAATATGGCCTTGTATATGTTGAGTTTATTATGGGTAGATAGTTGAGAGTTACGTCCGATGAGCCAGTGCATTTTTCTCAACTTCAGGTCCAGCTCCTTTCTCTTGGTCTTGATGTGTTTACTCCACGTGAGTCTTCTGTCTAAAACATTTAAATTGAGACACAAAAGTTGTGTCTCAATTTATTTCCAAACGATGCGACGAGAGCTCCGCAGCGAGACCGAATTGTCCAAGGCGGAACGCGCCCTCGCGTCGATATCTTTTCTCGGAACTGGACTGCACGGCTGGACCGAACGTCCGACGCTCGAACGCCGTCCCTCAAGAGCCAATTCCTTCGCGTCGCGCCGAGATAGCTTTCGCCCTCTATGCGTGCGCCTCAATAGTAACGCTGTCGAAGCGCTCGCTCCCGACCGCGGCCCACTTCTCATTCATTGCTCTACTCGACTGTGCGTCCCACACTCGTGGCTTTGCCCATGCCGAGGAAATTACTTGCAGGCAACGTCCGACAAAAACGATCCCACCGTCAGCCTTTGTGTAAGCGAAGTTACGCGCACAAAGCTGGCAAACCCAACCGCCGGCGTGTGCGTCAACCCGATACGACCGTACGTGCAAAAACATACCGCGTTGCGAAATTTTATACCGTGCCTCTTATCGAATCAAGCTCTCACGGATTAACAGCCTGCAATACGACCGATCGCTCGACGATGTCCCTGCAGAGTCAACAAAGAGAATATTCGAACCGTCGACATTTTATTTCTCCTCCCTTGTGATTTTATTTTAATGCTTTTTTTTTTTTTTACTTTAATTTTGGGTGTTGTCCTTTAATTTAGAGATTTTTCGTGTATCTGGATTTGTTTCGAAGCACGTGTAAGTAATCGACATTATGCGTGTACTTTTTTTTTTTTTTTTTTTTTTTTTTTTTTTTTTTTCTGTAGCCAGGTCAATTGTATCTATCGGTTTGACCCAATTATCCGCCGAGCCCGACACAAAGACGCACGCAAGCTCCACGTTGAGAATTGGAATGCCACAGCGTCATGGCGAAATGTATTTTATTAGAAAGAAAAAAAGAATTTTTATTCGCATCAACCGAGCAACGCGACAAAGGAATGGGATTCACAGTAGTAACGACTCGGTCACGTGGTCTCATCGGACGATAATGATTGGTCAGCTAAGTCGACGGTACAACGACAGCCTTGAGACTATCGTCCCGGTAAAAACGTTGAAAGCACACCGGAGCCCCAAAATTATTGCGTTTTCCTGGCAGACGGCCAATCGTCGAATATACTTTACACATATGGATTGTTGCGACACTATTTTGGCCTACATCGATGAAAAGATTTAACGCGCGCTCGGAGAACTCGCGTTCGTCTCGTCGCTTCTCCCCTCCCGTCATCGTACAATACGATATTGTTATTTTTATTTTTATTCAATATGACCCTGAATGTAGCTGCGCTAAATTTCATCGAGTCACGACTGTCGTTTTTTGTATCGCGCGAACTTCACTCGGTCACGATTCGATCGGACAATAAAATTCTGAGAGTGAAGAATTTTTTTTTTTTGTTTTTCTCCGAAGCATCGACGGACTCGCCACAAATGAAATTTGATGTGTTTGCGAATACGTTCGGGGTCGTCGATAAACTCGTTGCCACTTTGCTAATTTAACGGGCGAAAACAGTTACACACTTGGCAACGCGCGGCATTAACTCGCCCGACGTTTCGGAATAGAGGTCAAACGATAGTTATTGTCGAAAACGCGGACAAACTGAGAGAATGAAAATGACAAGTCACAGCTGACCGTGTGACCCACGCCCCGCGATCAACGCAACGAATAACACGACGAACGACGAATTCTCCGTTTCACTCTTAAAGTTAGTATTTAGTACGAGCTTACCACCTTGTTTACGGACGGGCATCGTTGTCCGGTCGCTGGCGTTTCTGCGATTTCAATAAATATACGCAGTGTACTCTCACGAGTGATCCCGACAAACGCACGAACAAATCCTTGCCTAGGATGCGTACTATCGAACGCGTCGATTGCACTTGTTATTTTTTTTGTAAAACACTTTTGCTAAACTACACTGAACGAACGCGTCGATCGACGTTGCGTCGATAATTTTGAGACACGAGGGACACCAAAAGACGGATGAAACGCGACGAAATACCCCCGAGAAACGAATATAAACACACGCGCGGACACGGCAATATGGCGTCACCGCGAATTTAGCAGCCGGAAAACTGACGGGCGACTGGTCTGATTGGTCGATCACGGCCGGTGACGTCAGTGAGAGCGCGACGCCGGGCGCCGCCGACCGACGAGAAGCTGATCGCCAGACAACCCCTCGGTTGACGTGCAGTTATCGGGGTTGCGAACGCGTCGACCGTCGGGGTATGACTGGTTCGTACACCAACCGGAAAGCGTCGGTAGCAGCCGGGCGGCGTACTCAACGCCACCTTTCTGCGCCCAGAGACGTCTGGGCATGCACACGAATACGCAACTACCCCAACGAAGCCCTTACAACGAAATTACCATCCTGTATCGAAATCAATCTTTTTCAAATGGATCGCGACAAAAATATTTAATAATCGAAATATTAAAACGAATATTTTTGCAAATAAATATTTCAATAGATATATATAGAATATATATATAGATATATATATTCGAAGAGAATGTTCTTTTTATCGTAATACCAGAATCCGCGGGAAAAAAATGGGCACGATTTTTATTACCGCGCCAGAACGCACATAAACGGACTCATTCTTCGTCATCAGCAGCAATATATATTACAGCTTTTGACCAATACATCACGGACCATGATTGCTGGAACAAAATACAATGAAAAAGGGATAACGAGCTACGGTTTAAAACAATGTCAAACGACCACTCCTGATTCCGTTTTAACATAATTTTTTTATTCCGATATATTTGTCTTGTGTAGAGCATGTGCACATTTATATCTTTATAGTATTTTTTTCTCAATGCTTAAGCACGACAAAATGTTACAGTATACTTAAACGATGAAGATATTTCAGTTTTCGTTTCCAATTAAACGCGTCGATTACGGGCCGTGTTCTGTCTTTGTTGTTTATCGTAGATGTTTCGTGTTCGATGTTTTTAGTGAGCAGTATTGTTGCGTCTTCCGCGACGCTTTCGTCCACCTCCGCCCCCTCCGCCTCCTCCGCCCGGCTGCCGTCCAGTCGCTGCCCACTGCTCGTAAAAACGTTCAGCCTCGAGCCATTCCTGATACTTGTACCACCATTCCTCCCACTTTACGTAGTCGTCGAGCGAAAGGTCGCGCAGGTAGCCTCGCGCTTTGTAATAGTCGTAACGCACACGAACGTCATTCCAACAGTCAAGACCGCGCGGTCCTTGCGCCAACAGAGATTCCGGATAGTGTCCCGGAGGTGGCGACTCGTATCCTAATCTGGCAATTCTCTCCTCGCCCTCGATCACCACTTTCATCGCGTTCTCCCCATCCTTGGTTATACGCATGTTCTCCATGTCTCGACGATCGACGCTCCACTGTGCCATTTTGCCGAATCTGAAAAAGCAAAATACGACCATTAGCGAGTGAGACTCGTTATTTCACTATCATTATTTTTATCATCTTCGGAATAAACAACTGCACGAACACCGGTAAAAATAAAAGATTATTGTTTTTCGATTAGCTATTCTTCATCTTACCTTTCGGACAGAGTCATGCGAGGAGGTCCCACGTGTGAGGTGTTCGACGAACTGTCGCTGTCCTCGCTCGGTGATGATTCTAGCGGTGGATGGACCATGAGCGGTGGACCGTGACCCGAGTGTGTTTTCTCAAGCTTCACCGGTTTACGCATCTAAGAAATACAATTAAAGTTTTTGATTCTTCTACCACCGTGAATTATAATTCTCAAACATTTTGTTTCAGCAAAAGCCGCAGACGTTACTGAAATCGAGCGACATGCTTGATTTTTACCATACAACACGATACACCGTTGTTCTGAAACCGGAAAAGGTATTTGTATATTTTTATCAAAACCATAGCAAACAAAAAAACGATATTTTCAGACTGCAAAACTTTCAAAGAAAAATTTCAAAAATAGAAAAACTTAATTATCCCTTATTTTCCAGTCGTAACATTTAGCTTAATTACCAGCGGTATCGGTTCGGGAACTCTCGGATCTTCGGGCATTCTGCTGTGATGCTTCTCCTTGCGTCGTGCTTTGGCGGCCTCCTTTTCCTTGAGAGCTTTGTATTCCTTCTGGTGCCGGGTCGGCGGTTGTGGAGCGGGCGGCGGCGTTCGTGGACGCGGCAGAGGCGGCGATCTCGGTCTCGCCCGTGGCGGAATCGCTCGCGAGCCGGATGGCACGACCTCTTTCGCGTGTGCCCGTTGACGAAGCGGCGTTATAGATCTGGAGCGTGAACGCGACGGGAAAGGTTCGCGGCGACGCTGCGCCTGTTGCTGCTCTCTCGGTGAGCAAACGGAGCACGATCTGTCCGAGCAGGTGCTGCCCGAGCTGGGACTGCGCGCCGGTCTCGCCCGTGTGTGCGAACGTTCCCGGGGCGATCTCGGACTCCTCGCGCGCGGACTCCGCGGCCGGGGACTGTGAGGACTCCGCGGTCGCGGACTTCTCGGACTTCTCGGGTGACCGCGACTCGGCTCGCCGCCCCCAGCACCGCCGACATACAATTCCTTATAACCACTGTGCCTCCAGCGGTTCGGATCACGCTCCTCAGCCTCCAACAGCTTCTTGTTCCAGTAACTCGACTGCGACTCACGCGCTTTCCTCATCACGGTGTCCAACTCCCTCTTCCTGCTCGACGACTGGCCATGGTTACGCGGCTGGGCCATGTTCGTGTCCATGCGCATCTTGCTCGATCCACTGCCACTCGGACCCATGCGTCGTCGTCCCTCGTACTCTCGTGACATGGCTAAAATGTCGATAAAAAATTGTTAAAATTGTTAATCCAGAACGTCTTTTTCATCGAATATCGAACCGATAACATGGGCAATAACTTTCTTCTACTATTAAAACCAATTAATTTTATGAAAATAATTTACCTGATAAGTTGCTTCAGTAACGATTTATCGGACAAGTAGGTTGAAACAACAGCTGATCCAAACGCCTGCGAGAGTAGTGAACACGTTAGTTCTCAAGACATGACTGGGTGTGCCGTTACGATAATACGTTGGTTAAATCGCCATACATCCACAAGAGAGTAGACCCAGTATATAACTCGTCCTCGAGTATTTCTGGTTCTTTCGATTAATACCATGCTTTTGTATACCCGTGTAATTTTATTCAAGGAATCGCGAGACCGACATCAACCGTTAATATCGGAATACAAACAGAGGGGTCAGAGAGGAAGAAAAGAAAGTAAGAGAAAAAAATATATATATTTGTCAAAGTATATACTGTTGACAAAACTTTGATCGCGACGCGACAACCGTGGGCATGTCCGTCGGCGATGCCTCAATCGCGTCCTCCATCGTCCCCGAGCGAATGATTCGGAGGTGGAGAGCGGTTCGCGACGATTCCCGAACGCGTGTTCTCGCGTTCGTCGTCCGTGCGACGAATTATCCGCGATCACTCGATCGGCGAGGATTTCACAAACCGCGCGTCGTCCCGCGAAGCCGAAGCGTCGCCAAAGCGTCGGTCGCCATCGGCCACCGAGCGACCCGAAGTAACCGAGGACTCGTCGAAGCCGAGACGGTTTCACGGCTTGAGAGACGCGTCGTTTGAACCGCCACACGGTCGCGACATCGACGCCGACGAAGGACGCGCGTTCGAGGATTTCGACTTCCCGGCTCGTTATTTTTTAAAACGCGAAACGAGCTCGTCGAACGATCTCGAGTTTTACCGATGGCGCATGCGCATTCGGCCATTCCGCCGTCGAGGCCCTCAGGGCGCCGTGAATTTCGCAAGATCCCGAGTGGCGTCCCTCCCGACATTAACGACATACACATTCTCTGCGCACTACTCGTCAACTAACGATGCGCGAAATGCGCGACGCGTACTCGCACAATTTTTTTTTTACGGATTTTTTTTTTTTATTTTTTTACGGAGACGCGCATGAGTTGACTCTAACTTGAGAGCCCCGAGGGAACTTGGAGCCACAGAGCCATTTAGCGAAAGTAAAAACTGTGGCGATGCGCGACGTACGCGGTACGGCTCGTTCATGGCATCCGTGCAGCCAGGAAAAATCAATTACTCATCGCGATGTACGGTGCAGCAGCCGTTTGCGGGGCGTTGGCTTCTTCGTCAAACCAAACACCGCGAAATTATCCCAATTTAACTCTCGTTACTAACGACACTCACGTTTCTCACCCCGTCAACACGCAGACTTGCATTGTCCGCCACGGTATTTTTTTTTTCACTGTACGACCTTAGCGTGACGTCGTTCGCTAATCGTTTGTACCAATGCGACTACAATGGTGTCGGGATCGGTGAGAGACTCACGGTTTAGTACGACATTCCGCGTGTAGGCGCACAGCGCTCACTCACAAAGTCGCCTGGTGGTCGAATCGGGTATCAAAATTAAGTGCAAGTCTTCAAACAAATCTGAAAAATTATTTCTGGCGACTTATGCATATTGTAGTTTTATAGTTTTTTTTTAATATGAATCTGAAGGCCCATCGCAATGATTTTATTGTCATTGGAGTAAGAAAAACGTAATTAAAAGTAAGAAAAAAAGTTTTAAAAAACGTTGAACTTGAAAAAGCGAAAGGGTCGATTCAATGGGTCAGCAATTCAACAGCGAGCGGAAGGTCTTTGTTTGATGTAGGGTAACGGAATTCACTCCCACGATTCTGCATCTGCCATGGAGTTTGTGGAGGCGAAATCCAATTGTGGATTTCTCGTAAATAGATTATCGACAATAGCGAAAATTCATCTGCCTACAGCCGGTATAAAATGTTACCCAACATGTGTCCGCTTCGCACAATCAGTGCTCACGACTATTCTTATTATTATTATTATTGGTGCTCACGCTGCGAAGCGCACAAAAGCGTGCGCAGTAGCAAAATCCGAACAGCGGCCGGCTATGTTAAGAAAACACCCGGCTGTTGGCATACATAACAATTATATAGTTTTTTTATTTTGATAAAAAATGGCATTGCAGTCGACAAAAGGAACAGTTCCGAAAAATGCCGTTTCCTTGTCCCGCAACGACGCTATAAGCTATCAGTGGAAACAGATTCACCTTTGGCCGGATAAATCAGATGTGTAACGATCATAACCTTTTTCTCACTGAAATACCACCGACTTTTGCCGTTGACGCACTATTGAACAAAATATCTTCGTTGTTCTTTTTATCGTTATATTTGTATATGTTAAAGGTGGATTTATAAATGGGGAGTCAGCACTCTCGGAGTCGTTGCATCAGTGGCTGGCTGTTACATTAATGGTCGTTATCGGAAAAAATTAAAACTGCGTGACTATGGTGCGATTACGTCGACCATTCCGATGATCATTGGTCCTGCGGTTTTTTCCTCTGTCGCTCACGTTACGGTATACTCCTTCCATATTACAATAAGATTAATCTTAGAACAACACATATATTCACTTCATAAATTTGATTTTTACACCACAAAAAAATTAATATGATTCTTTGAATCTTGCGAAAACAATAAGCAATGTTCTGTTTTGCTAATGTTTTCCGCTGGAAGAGTTAATATTTTGGGACTCATACCAGTGACTATGTCCACGGCACACTCCCTCATCCTTTCTCAGTACTTTAGTTCTAGATCATCGATCTTAGTTTTTTTAGTTTTTACTTGATTCCCATGATATTCACTTCACAGTCTTCAAACGTATTTTTACGTGCTCACCTATGAGATGGCAAAAATATCAGAATTTGTTATTAATTAAAATGTTATTACATTTTTAGGCTTATGTAATTTAACATTTGATTATGATGGATTTCAGCTTATAACAAATGATTTATTTCTCAATGAAACAAAGTGCTCTGTGTGTTTGCAACAAAAAGCAGCTGGCTTGCAAATCGTCACTTCACTCTTGTACCCTATGATTGTATCTCCGATTGTAAATTTTTATGTAAGTAAATTTTATCGATAAAAATTTATTAGTTAATGCTGTAGTCATTCTCACAATTTGCAATATTTTCAAATCCACAGATGGGGTTGTGTTATGCCACGTACAGAGTGCCACACTGGAGGGATGCCAAAGGGACATTTGTTCTGTGGTGGAAGTTAACCAAACCACTGGGAAAATCCCTGCTAGTCCTTGCATGCGTACAAGCGGTAGCAGCGAATTACGTAACCTACATGGAAATAGATTCATTGTACAAAATTAAAATGAAATTAATGCAAGTACTGGCAAAGACTGAAATTAAAAAAGCAGAAAATGTAACGATCAATAATAGTGAATGTTAATTTCTGCATTTTATTTTATAACATTTTTTCGTTTTTGCATATTTTTAATTAAACTAGATCGTCCGTTCGTGCGCTTGAGCACAGGCACGGAACAATTGTGAATAAAGTACATATAGTATGTTTCAGTAAAATTAACAATGACAATATAAAATGTTTATTCTTTCTTTATTCCTTCATTCCCACTATGCGATGCGCAGTGCTAATTAATCTGTTACTCAAAGATTACATAGTGTGAATAATATTTATGTATATATATATATATATATATACACACACATATATATGTATACATACATACATATACATATATATATATTGCGAATCTAGCAATTTTGCTCGTTTACATTTGATTGATAATTCAATATTTAATTTGTATTTAGGCACAATACGTTTCGTCGTGACATGGACATTGCGTCTGTAATTCGGTTAGATAATTTTTTTGACTAATATTTATAACCAGCAACGACATTACCGGTGGTCTAATCGCGGCTGATAAAAAAGAAAAATAGAAACCGAAGAAAAAAATCTATACGACATATCTGTGACGATTAAATAACACCTGAGCACGACTTGGGACGAATAATTTATACGTAAATATTAAAGCAATATCTTTATCTAATTTATTGGCAGTTCAATAGGTGCTTTTTTTCCATTTTAACAAGGGTCGTGCCTATTGGATAATTCCGCAAAGACGGTGATGTAATCATATACATATACATATAAGTAACGATAATCCAATCCACATAATATAACAATACAATTCCTTCATTTTCACGGTCTTTTTTTTCTCGTTTTTATGTATGTATAATAAGATCGTTACAACAATGGATGAATTGGCAGTGAACCAAACCAGCTACAGCTTAACCGAGAACTGCAGTTAGGATAGTGAAAACACAAACGGGATAATAATACACTTGCTCGTTGCAATTGATGTAAATTATTTTTTTAAAGTATTCCCAATGTTTTTGACATACTGAACGTTCATTGTTCATCGATTGTACATGGAATTCGATACATGCTTCAAAACTTCCAGTCCCGGACATTAAGTTTCAGAAGAATTTTTATTACAGTGTACTGCTACTGGTCGAGTGGAAACTAATCATACATTTACTATTAAAACAATGTTAACTAAGGTTCGGAAAATTTTGAATTTAATCGATTTCGACAAATCTTGTCCTAGATAATCCGCTCGGATTCTGCGATACCGTTTAAAGTCGTCAAAGTCGTCGGACAAATTTGTTAATTGGGTCATCGAGCATTTTGTGCTCATTACTTTTAATATTGCTACCGTTTATTCCATTAATCGGGTGACTTTGCGTTCGAGCAACTTTTTGTTCTCGCGATACTCGTTTGATCGCAAAGGTCAACAATTTTACTATATCGGAGCAACGGGTGTGATCCGTCTCTCGTAGAGCTGTGACAATATTGCGAATCGCACAACTATGAAAAAAATCACAATGAGATCTTCGTTTTTTCTTTGTTAGTGCCTTATTGACTACGTTGTTATTTTAATGAATAAATTCGAATTATCAGGTCGCAGTCCGTTGCTGTTAACATTTTTTGTATTTACAGCAGAGAGAGGCGGTTCATGAAAAGTCGTTCATCCGGAAGTGACAACGCCGACCACAAAATTATAAGATTTCTGCGAAACTCATATAAACGACAACGGCCTGCTCACCTTCTTTAATTAATCTACTATAACTTGAATTTTTTTTCTATTCACCAGTGACGAAAACAAAGGCTACGGTTAGTCAGGAAAATTTGTAAGAGTGAAGTCAAACTTTTTTTTTTTCATCACGTCTTTGTACGAAAGCAATTACGTTGTATTTTACAGGCCATATTTACATCATTCATCTAAGTGTCGGATTTACATGACAATCTCGTGAAATTTTGGAATACGAAGGAAGGAACGTTTTGGTCAACCAATTCAACGTGATAACGCGATGTTTCCTTTAGAGACAAAAAAAAATCAACAAGTTACATATTTTACTATCAAATTTCGATCTAACGATTTGCCCAACAGAAGTATACGTGACAAAGAAATTTAGTATTCGTTGAGCAAATACTCTACTCGCAGACGCATCGGGTCGGTTCGATCGAAAACTGTGACGACGAAACTTGTTCAACGATGACAATAATTAACGTCGAGCGTCCGAAGTAGCGCATCGATCGTCGGTCAGAATGCAACCGTCGGTCATTTTCGCAGTGAAAGAGCACGTAACCTAATATTCTTTCGATTATCATAAGGAAGGTCTGTTAGCGATAAACGAAGAATCAACAAAAGGCAACTAAATTAACGATGTTACATAGTAGATATGATAGGCATCGTTTGAAACAGCAATACATTGCGAATAACGTTCGGCGCCAGTGTCATTTACGATAATGGGCTTGTGAATCCGACTTTTGATTGTTCGGAAAAAGCTGAGGGGACGAGTACACATTAGCAGGAAGGAATGAAGAACCGGCGCGTTCCCACCAATATGGTGGATAATTTTCTACCGGCGCTGCAGTCGGATTCATTATTGGGATTGGGACAGGTCGGTGGAAGGGTGGATCGTGTCGTCTCTCGGTCATTAAGGATCGACGCTGCTCACTGCTCGTCGCGAATGAATCGCGTTGACCGGAATTGCACTGCGAATAAGTCGCGTTTGTCGTGATGGTGTTGTTGCATCGTACAGCGGCAACTGGGGAGATTTGAGGCATGGGATCCCCCAAAGGATTCCAGGCCATTTGCTAGCATCTCCTATTGTGCCACTGAGTCACGTACTCATGGTAACTTACGGTGATAGTCTCGCTCTGGTATCGCTTGAGTTTCAAGCTTCGTCTGAGATCAGGCGTTACTAAGCCCTTGTAACCACCTTTGTGCAGCAGCGAGTCTATCGTTTGAATCTGGTCCCAGCCTGTAGGGTAAAAGATAAATATGTAATGCGGTAGGTCCATTAGATATCATCCTAAATTCACGGTCTTCCTATTTTTATTTTTACATCGAGTAGTCGACATTTTGCACAGTTTCCATTCATTAATTCTAAAACTGAAAAATACTCGTTCTATGGGAGACTCTGCGATTGAGTACAAACCTTGTTCGGTTGCTACGTCTGGCAGATAAGTTGCGGTTCTCTTATTGCCTTTTTCATTGTGAAATTCAATTAGAATTCCATGAACACCGAGTTCCCAGTCCAGATAGTCCGCACCATCCTCAAAGTGCGTAAGCAATGAGACCGTTACGTGCAAGCGAGGTAGTTCATCTCGGGTGATGGGATTGAATCGAGAATCCTTAAACGCACTGCAAAAAGAAAATTTAAGGAAAATACAGCATTCCCATTGACGCTGTTAACACACATAATTACATGAAATATAGGACTTACCTCGTCGCTGCATATTCTCGTAGCCCCACGTTCAAGCGCATCGCATTAAAGGTGCCGATGCAACCCCTCAGCCGCTGATCCTTGCCAATCGACCATGTGACGAAGAGAGGGCTGCAAACCGCAAGAGACTTTCGATACTTCTAGAACTAGGTTCTCTGTCTATGAAAAACAGATGAGTTATATAAAATTTATACATGGCCTATGATTTGTACATGGTTTTGCCAACTGCAATCCTTATCTCAACATTTTTTTTGCTCCAATAATCGTATTATCACTAAAGTCCATGTTAAAGGACTAAAGTCCAGTTAAAACTCATATGTCAGAAATATATGATTTTTTTATTACAATTGGCATTGTCTGAACAAATGTTCGATTAATTCATTATCTCCCAGATATCAACCAATATCCGACTTAAAAGTAAAACTTAATTAACGTTACCGTTTTAGACATAACATGTACAGAGTAATTATAGTCCTTTGAACGTTGGCAAAGCTTTGGTTTAACGTCGCTATTTCGTCGAGAGATGAAGTTGATGCATTCTTTTTTGGCTCTCGTTTTGAAGGCTTAGCCTGTGTATATATACATACAACAGTAAATAATGTCTTAAAGATGTTTAGTATTTGAATGACGCCTCACTAAAACATGTGCATACAAAGGGAAATCAGGTGCCAAGATTTCGTCTGCTATAAGCATTGCGCTTTGTCCAATATTTTGGGATTTACCATTCTTTTTTTCTGACAAAATCAACAATAGATCGTGTTACATCAGAGAAACAGTACATCGTAAAACGTGTAACAAGAAAAATGTCCATCGAAGCGTGTGATATCACGAGCAAATCGTTTAACAATACACGATCGCAAATACAAGGAATACGAAATACGAATGGATTGACGCAATAGCTGCGGCGGAGCGTACGTATGGATATGAGGAATATCAAACAAAGCAGATGTATACAGAGACGTGCCCGCGCGCGCGCGGGCAGATAGGGAGGGGGCGGCGCAGAGTCAGCGCGAGGCGAAACGCGGGCAGAGGGACAGGTCAGATGATAGAGCGAAACAGAGAATGCGGAGGGCAAGATGGCGACGTACCAGATGCAAGAAAGAAAGTTTATGATCGTGTTGTTCTTTGAACGATCCTAAAGCGATGACATTTAGTTGTAAGAATGGAAAACAACTTACTACGCTTCGTTGCTGAAACTCGGAGACTTTGGTGGATCGAGCTGGTGGAGCTGAGAGTGGAGAACGTCGAAGCAGTAAAATGCCATTTCGGGCTGTACGACGAGAGGGTTACGAATCTGATGAGTTCCATTGTGAAGAACGGACGAGCCGTTGCACACCAGACTCGACGAATTGTTCAATTTTTGCTTCTTAGATCCGGAACCACTAGCAGCCATGTTTCCTCACGTTAAAGCGACAACACGAAAGTCAATGTGAGTCCAAGCACAGCTGCTATCGGTCGTCGGACGGTCCTGGACGGCTAGTACACTGGCGGACGCGCGTCAGACAAGTTCGCGCGCGACCCGCCAGGCGTCTCCCCTTCACGGTGAATTGCTGTATCATTCTCGCAGTGTCGAGGACAGTCACGCGGGTCTCCGCCAGAGGAAGAGTCGTCGGTTTGGTAAATAAAAAAAGAAATAAAGAAAGCCAAAACCATCTCGTCGTGTTTACACGGTGTGATATACCGAGACTTCTTTTTTTTCTCTATGTTCCGTCCTTGTTCCAACCGTTCTGCACGATATTTTTTAGAAAATGTTAGAAATTGTTTACTTTTTACGGTGCGTTCTCGTCGAAAAATTCGATGGCGGAAGTTTACATTGGAGGAAAGTTGAGGTTATTCGGGTAGTAAAAAATCATGTGGCACGAAAAAGTGTTGGTTATTTACGAATACCATCGAGATCACTTTTTCGCTACCTGGGTATTCGATATTGAACAAATGGAAAGTAAAAATGTAGAACGTCGAGACACCTCAGTCGGCCACAGCGGTCGATCGCGTAAAGGTCAATTAATTTGAAAAGTCCTTGGATTCGGTAATTGGCATCGAAGCCAATCGTGAATTGCAGAAATGTTGATATCCTGTATTTCTTAAATTCTCTTCTCTACCCTGACAAACGTGAGAGCCGAGCGAAGAAAAGTTTACTTATTGAATATCGAACAGATGTAAGCTAAGAAGTTTTATCGCCGAGAAATGTCCACGATCGCGCTCGCCGTAGGGTCGTCAATTAATTTGGAAATTCCGTCGGATCGGTAAGCGGCATCGAAGCGTATGCTCGCTTTCACGACGTTCTCATAAAGAGTCTCAGAACGCGGAATATCCAGATGCGATGCGCGGCCCTCAAGGCTGTTTAGTGCAGAATGATGTAACCGCTTTGCTAGAATCTCTGCGTTACGAATATCGCGAATAACGCGCACGCGCGCCTCCTGCGTCCAGTGAGAGGCGAGCCGGTAAGGTACGACGAGGCATTTCGAACGCGTGTATACTCGTTGCGGCAGTGTATAAAATCCAAGCAATGCTATATAGCGCCTCGCCTCGCTCCGTGGCTAAGCCGAGGAACGATCGTAAACTCGCTGCCGGCTCGCATCGGGCGCTCAATGTCCACCTGTAACAGCCCGCGTGCCTATGCTGTTCCAGTATCCTGTTAACCCTTCGTCACAAGCTCCCCGATAAATTCATTCGTCCGTTCTCGCAGATATCTGGCACAACGCTCGGTAGATCGTGATAGTCACAGTTTTTTTTTTTTATGGTCAAAACTGCGCCGGCGCGGCCAACGAGTTTCTCTGTGATGAAGTGTTCAGTGATGAGTGCCTTACTGGCCGACGGATGACCCGCTATATCTGTAGATTCGCGCGAAGAAAGAAAACAACTGCGTGCTCGGACGTCCGGCGATTCTCGGAACGGTGAGTCCTTTTTTTTTTACCCGATAATTTGGCATTATTCAACGTTCATTTTGTGATGGGAAAATCCAAGTTTTCATCGAGCTTCTCGTCCACCGAGAGAACATTTATCTCAACGAATTCCGGAGGCGAGTTTATTCTTTCAGGCAGATTTTAATGTTCCCATAATCACAATAATCTCATTAATGTCCCTAGTCAGCGTATACTTACATAGCGTTCAGACTCTAAAGGCATTCTTGCAACAGAATCTTTTTGCTGAATTTCAGAAATGTTACGACAAAATAATTTTATCAAATTTATTGAGATTCTCGTCCACCGTCGGAAAAGCTTTCATAACCAATTTCGATGGCGAATTCGTTCCTCCTCAAAAATAGCGATTCAAATGTTTCGATAATAACAAAGTAATTAATCCTCCTACTACTAAAAACAGTAAGTTTGTTACACAGGTCTCCGAGTTATTACGCGAAAACTTATACATTAAATCTAATTAACGATTGTGACAAAAAAATTAATAAACTCGTACAGTGAAACGTTACGTATTTCTTAATTTTTTATTATACCGTGCGTTCATTTTTCATCGCAATTGTAAATGAAATTTAATTCCATTCGAATTCGTTTTACAGCCCAGTCAGCGATACGGACAGACTGGTGTGCCGTTTTGAATTTGAAAGGCGTTCTCGAACTCTGCGGAAAACTTTTTCCTGAAATATACGGAAAACAGCATTGTTGCCAAATCGGGCATTTACGTCACCTGTTGCGTATACGTGGGATCTCGCACACTCTTTGGTATGTACGAGAATTCTGTAGGCGTGCTTAATGGACAGACCCGTTTTTCGCGACGAGTCCTGAGGATATCTTTTTTTTTTTTTTTTTTTTTTTTTTTTTTTTTTTTTTTTTTCCCTATATA
Organism: Listrodromus nycthemerus; assembly: GCA_963978505.1. Lineage (NCBI taxonomy): Eukaryota > Metazoa > Arthropoda > Insecta > Hymenoptera > Ichneumonidae > Listrodromus > Listrodromus nycthemerus. The sequence goes on from OZ021680.1 coordinate 1,366,501, forward strand.
TTTGCTAATCGATCCCGCTCGTAACTACCCTGTCCGTTTATATATCCGTCGGGTTAAACCAGGTTCTTGAACCTTTCGCACCGTGAAAAATAGAGCGCACTATCGATCCGGAGAAACGTTAACCCATAGCCGAGCTCTTCCACTCAATAATTTCCTTCGTCCCGACGATGACTCCTGGTTCCTTCGCACGCGGACAAATCCATCGTTCCACATCGTTTGACTGAGGAATAACGATTAAAAAAAAAAAAAAACTTACTTCTATGAAATTTAACGAACCGGACTGGAAATTTTTGTGCAAAAATTGGTGCATCAAATTTTCGTGTGGGGTTGCGACGAAGAATCGAGATTTGCGACAAATTTCTTTGAGACTTTATTTCTTGACGATTGACTTTAATTTTATTGAAAACGAAAAAAGGACTTTCATCTTGATAAATTTTTCGTTCTCGGTTTTATCGTTAATTTAATGCAGCGGACTTTGCGTTAAATCTTTTAGTACGACACATTGAATTTACGATTTTTCTTACAACGCAGAATTATCCCGTGTGATTGCTGGAGCAGAGTTGCTACAGCGATTACAATTCAATTTGTCCGATCCGATTGAATTACAAAGCTATACAATTTCTATCTTGGCTATTTCGTCTATTTTACTTTGGCACATAAAACAGTCAAATACGTTTTGGCGAATGATTCGATAGAAAGTTCTGTAACTTAAATTCCGGTGTTTGGTTCGTCCCAATAACGTATTTGGGTCTGTCAGGATCTTCTCGGGCAACTGCGACAATCGAGTTGCTGCGATAGCGATTTTTTGTTTTACAACTAATGAGTAAAAAAAAAAAATTAATACTATCGCTGCAAGTCTTTCCCCGGTCGACTTCTTACTAACTATGCTATAAATGCATTTTCGGTGATTTATTAAAAATTTGTCGAATGCAGATTCAGAGTAATCGCGTGCAGAAGCGCAGCGAGGATGAACAGCTGGAAATAATGGTGCGTCCTTCCTGAATTTGGTCCTGCGGAGGAGGACGAGGAAAGTCGCGTGAAAGACGAGCTGCTTCTTTCGTTTGGATTTTCCTCGGCCGTGCAACTGTACTCGGCATCGTCCGGAATAACTTTGTTCATTAACTCGAAAAACTCGTCCAACGGGCAGAGCTCGCTGCAGCCGGGAATTTTTTGCATTATCAGTCTCTCGGTGACTCCGGTCCACAGAAGTACCTGTTTACACATTGTGATATTTAAATGCCGCAGCCACGTCCGGGTAATAAGATTTTTCCCAACGTTAAATCTCTCAAAGTACTTGTTCGCGACAAATAAGTAATACGATTTCTCAATTCACTCCGGACAAACGTATTCTCGACTCGTGTCACTGCAACGTCCCAATAAGTTTTTGGCACTAGTGACATAATGTACTGTTTTCTCGCACTGAGTCCCAGAATAGTAATTTGCGACGCGAGTGCGATTGAAGCAAGCCGACCATTTACAGGACGTTGAATAAAGCACACTTTTCGTCAATGAGTCACACAGATACAAGTGTACTCACTCTGACGTAGTATCGACCAATTTTGTCGCGCAGTGTCTCGATTATTATCGTTGAGCCGTAAGGAGGAAGAGCGGGCTCGTCCGTGCCGAGAGTCCTGGCAAGAGCCACGACGTTGACCTCGTGAGCGGCGAAGATAAACGCTTTTCTCTCAGCCGGCTTGAGGCTCTCGGATCGCACATCCAGCATGTCCTCCGTTATTTTTCGCAGCAGCATTCCTGCGACGGGACGTTTGCGTGAGATACATTTTTTTAAATTTTTTTTTTTTTTTTTTTTTTTTAGTTCTTACTCCCAGCCAAAACATTCGATGTTTACCTCCGTTGAGCCGTCTTAGCGCGGTCGTCGAAGAGCGCAGATGAAAATCGAGCTCGGTTATCTCCTTCATTGGGCTCGGATAAACACTTTCGGTCCACTCGGGCAACGTCAGGTTCTGCGCGGCCTGTGTACACAAGAGATCGACTGAAACCCGATTCCAACGTGTATTATATCGTTTGCTTACCTCTTCCTTCAACAAATTGTACAGATAATACACCGCTGAGGTAGTCTCGATGTGTTTGCCGGTGTGCTTAGTCAGATAGTCCATTGTATCTCTGTGTCTCGAAATCATTTCCTCGATATAAGTTTCCTTCAAATGGCGCTTGTACTCCTCCACGTATCTGCAAGGTTCTTTCATCAGCGATTTCTTAGATTCAAAACGTGTAACAAAGTTAACCGTTAACCTTAACGTTTCCGTAACTCTCTATTGTAACGTTGAATTTTAAGACAGTTTGGAATCAAGATCTCTGTTGAGATTGACTTTAAGATCAAATTCTGAAGTTAGAAAGTTAAGTCCAAGCTTAAGATCGAACTTCAATCACAATGGAATTTTTATTTAGATTTAAGTTCGATCCTAGATTCAAACTCAGGTTCGCTATGAACTTTGGGACGAACTTTAATCTTGAGTTTGATCTCAAGCTGAAATCAAAGTTTCACGATTCGAAGCTTCATTATTTCTTGGCATTGCAATGAGGAAGATTTTAATGGAGTTTAACTCTCATCAATGTTGTCTCAGTAATATGATGGGAGGAATCAAATGAACGGCTACTTACCGAGGACAGTAGTGGGCATAAAGTAAGTTGTCCTCTTTGAGTGGAACGGCAAAAGTCGCGGTTGGTATCCAAGGCAGATTCGGATTCCACATCTGAGACTCGGAGGGAGGAAATAATCCGGCTAGCAGGAGCTGGAGGGACATCTGAGTCCTTGGTATTTCGGTTGATCGGGCGTAAATCATTGACGGCCGATAAACAGGTCCAAAATACTCGTTGTATCTCTCGCGCAGAATCTTTCCGATCTTGTATTCTCGTAGCATTCCTTCCTGATCGAGCACATGGCAAATAATCATATTTTAATCTCGAGTCTCTCAGATGTAATATTGTAATGTGATCGAACTGTCGGGAACAAATGTCTCGTTTAAGTCATCGGCAGGTAGCAATGAACTCTGATCCGTTCGGTCTTAGCGCGGTCGACGCAAATAGTGGGAAATCAAGGCGCGAGTGGATTAACGACCCGACGGTTCTTAAGTGTTGGCGCGAGCCACGATGGATTTGTATCAACACTTATCGTACCGCGAGAGACTAAACACATTTTTCATCGAAATACCAACGTCAATCACTTTTTTGTTTGAAAGTAAATGAGAATTTATTGTCGGTCGAAGTGGAATTCGGACGATGGATTTCTATCGAATATTCGAAAGGTCACGAGAGATGATAAATTTTTTATCGAAAAATCAAAGGCGATTGGATATTGCGATTTATTTCGAGTCGGAAAATCAACGTCGATCGAATATCGCGATTCATTTTGTATCGAAGTTTACCGCAAAACAACGTCGACCGAGTTACCCGATAATACGATTTGATTTTCATTGAGCGAAGGGAAATTGAAGATATCGGGAAAATCGTTACTTACATTGGTGAGTCCGCCATTGTCGATCGGGAAGTAGGAATGATGCCGATGCGGATCCTTGGGGTAATTCTGGTATTCCCGATGTGGAACTTTGTCGCCGTGGCGAAACAGCTTAATTTATCGGAAGATACAAATCAGTTTTTTTTTTTGTCACTCACAGGTGAAGTTTTCCTTCTTAAAAATTTTTTTTCTGGATTCCAATGCAAGGATGCTTAGAATTTTCAAAACATTGAAAAATCACATTTGGAAAGAAATTTCTAAATACATGTGCATGTACAATGGACTCCAAAAATTCCGATTGCTCAATCTCGAAAAAAAAAATAACGATCGGTCGGAATTAAATAAAAATTTTGGAGTGTATTTTCCGTACACAATTTTGAATTTTCTCAAAAAAATATATAACGCTGGCTCTTGCAATGTTTTATCTGTTATGAACAATCGATTTAACTGTCGTCAGTTTTTTAATTTTGAAAAAATATTTTCGCTTGTTCTAATTTTTTTTATTTTCACAAAAATTAGTACTTTATTTCAGAGGCAATTTTGAGAGCAGACGGTGAATCGGGTATTTACCAAATGGAGCATTTTCAGTTCTATGTCGCTCCTGGCGACCACGACGAGGGTGGCGAGGACGATCGCACGAAGAGGTAACATGGTAATCGTTGAATAGCTCGCTCCGCGCTGACAATCCAACGAACGATATTCACGCCTCGGAACACCCGATAGCGAAGCTTCGCCGTGATTCCGTAAAGCTATTCGAAAGACACTTCAACGTCGATAGCCGTTTTATTCCTTCTGCACTTAAAAGACTGACTAGCGCGTTATATATGCGAGTGGGGGAGGATAAGGAACTTTCATTGGGAGTCGTATCCCTCGACGCCTCGGCGTATAACATTAATAAGATTACTTCCTGGCATGTGCCGAAAGGCGGGACACGACACTCGTTGCCGAAGGCCGTCTTCGACCTATGCGAGACGCCCGAGAACTCGCGTCCGGTCGGGTGGGGACAAGTGCGGATTATAATTGTATTATCCTTATTGACTTATACATTTTCATTCAACGTTTCTCGAAACCGTTAACAATATTTTTACATAAATTCACGAAAAAAAAAAAAATTTCCTAATTCGAAGGATTTCTAATTGTTTTTTTTTTTTATTTTTATTTTTTCAATAATAATATTTTGTGGAACGACTCGGATGGATTTTTTTTTTTTTCAGTTTTAATATTTTGTGCAACGATTCGGATGGATTTTTTTTTTTTTTTTTTTTTTTTTTTTTTTCAATATTAATATTTTGTGGAACGACTCGGATGGATTTTTTTTTTTTTTTTTTTTTTTTACTAATGTCGAGAATGGACGTTGAAAAAATGTCGATATTCGACTGTATTTCTAGTGATTTTGTTGGGTCCTCGGTAAAACATGGTTCACGTATCGCGATCGAGACAGCTGAATTTGTCCGAATTACGAAAGATTTTTTTGTTCCAAGCAGCGATCGATAAGATCAATGTAATTATTTACCATCAGCATCGTCGATCTATGCAGATTATCCGTTCACTCTCCGGCCGTTTTCAGGGTCACGGTTCCGGTCGAACGAAATCGATATTTATTTTTTTTTTTTTTTCACGAAAATCCTTACGAGAAAAAACGTTTCAGCTTCGAGCGTGACATCGAGCGATCGATTTGCGTGAATATTATTTTGGTCGTAAAAATTCCGTCCGAAAAAATCTAAAATAATATTAACTTCATTTCGTGACAAAAATTGCGTCTCTACTAAAATCTGATATTTATTTATCTCGTGAAAATTTCGCGCGACAATCGTGCGAATATTTTTTCTCACGCGTGATTGCAAAAACTCGACGGAAAATGTTTTATCGCACCGGCATCGTAAATTATTATTTTCGTCGTTAACGACAAAAAAAGACGTGTTACGTCGAGAAATAATATCTTTTTAATCACCGAGATTGTAGTCGAGCTATCGGCGCAGGGGAAAGTTGGAAATTTCCATGTGCTTTGCGCGCGTTCGCTAATCGACGTGCGTATGAATTAAAAACATGCTTTTTTTCTTTTTTATCACTATTGAATTTACGAGCGGAGAACGAAGATGGATTTCTCGGAGAAAATATTGTCCACGCATTTTTACGACGGAAGATTGAAAAAGGTATTAGAAACATTGAGATTAGATTAGGAAAAAATGTTTTTTTTTTTCAAATACCCGCTTGCTCAGATGAATTTTCGTTTGCCTGACTTGCTTATTAATTCAAGATATTTTTTTTATCGATTGTATCATAAATCGTCACGGATTTTCAAAATTATTTTTGTATTCACGATCTGGGAACAAAGTTGGGTTTATTCGAGAAAAAAAAAATATTTACTAAATGTTTTCGCAAAGCCGACGAGCAAACGTCAGAATAAATTAGAGTAGGAAATATCGGACTAGTTTAGATGCGATTCGGAAAATATGAGGAGGAAAAAATCCGTTCGACGAGAGCCCGGTGAGTCGCGCAGACTTGTCATCGAGAGTTTCCTCTCACGGTATTCCCACGGTCATCTCATTCACTTGCGGATAATTCATCGAATCCCTACGATAGTTCCACATTCACGGTCACTAAATTCTTACTATTGCTGCGGAAAAAAAAAACAAAAAAAAACGGGCGATGCGAATCGCGGGATAATTTTTATAACTCGATGACGAACATAAAATCCACACAAGTTAGTGCAGTTTCACAGGAAATCGTTAGCGTTAGCGTCCTGTGGTGAAGCTTCGACACTGTGGTACTTCCCCGACTGAAAACATCATGCGTCGTTTTATGCTTTTTTTTTTTTTTTTTTTTTTTTTTCCCACTTGCACGAATTTTCTAAATTTCCGATCAACGCTGAAACTCCCACAGCTGAAGCTCCAGCGCTCCACTATTTTCCCGACTGGTAAATCACTCATTTTGTATGATTTTTTTTTTTTTTTTTTTTTTTTTTTCATTTATTAATTTCTTTTTTAAGTGTAAATTACATAATCATCCTTACAAAAGAGGAAGAAGCGACCAGTTTTATTTTCCTCGTCACGACTCAACGTCCCATAAAGGCTGATCGGAAATTCATGTAATTCATAAAAGATCGTGAATGGCCGATCGTATCTGGATATGCACGCTCGTTCAGATAATCGGTATACGCGGGCGATTGTACAATTGCACTTTCTCATTGTTAATGGCGTCCTTGGGAGTTCGATCGGCAGTTATCTTACCGGACAGCCGAGAGACCGAGTCCTCTCCCTTCGCTTTAATAATTATGATTAATACGATAAAGCACCGGAGACACCAGCTGTGTTACTACGGTGCGATAGTCGTTCGACCGTCACGGAACCGACGCAAAAAGGATCGGCAAAAATGACGGTAATTTGTAAACGAACTCCTGGAGAATTATAGTCGCGAGTCGTCGATGGATCGACTTTCGTCGAACTGCAACGAGCGTGCGTGCGAGCGCGTTCACGGATTTACCGTGCGACAAGTAAAATTCTGACGAACAAATATTTGCCCATTTTTTTTCTCATGAAATGATAATTGCGAAGGAAATTTAATTCGTAGGGTGTTAGAATGAGAATTTCCAGTCGGGAGCCGCGAAATAAATTCGTTATCGCAGCGAACATTTCTGCACACTGCAACAACAAATTGTAAATTAAATGTACCGAAGAGAAAAAAAAAAACGAAACGTACAAGTAAAAAGACACGATTTATATAGTTCTCTCTAATTGCTCGCTCCTGTACTTTGGAGCATCCAATTAACGGAGTGTACAGGTTGCACGCACACGGTCGAACAAATAATTAACTTTCGTTGGCAGTTTTTTTTTTTTTTTTTTTTTATAATTTCCGCATGAATGACCTAATAACTAATTATTGTATTATTTTTACCGGGGGTGAAAACTGACTGTCGGAGTCTTTCTCGGTGAGAATCGAGCGTAATTCGAAATCTCAAGGTCCTCTTACACGTGCAATTTCTGTTACGAAGTCGAAACGACGTCGACATTATCGACTCCCGTATCGTATCACACGTAGGCGTACCGTTGCAGATAATGCGTCATTCAGGACCTAACTTTCAGTCGGGTATGCGAAAAATCGTGATCCGCATTCACCTTACCTCGATCGAGCAATCGGTGCTGTCGAAAATTTTTCTCCGTAACGATAATTAAAAAAAATTGAAACATCGATTCAAATTAATGTCTAAAATTGTCGAGTGCGTTTGACGCATTCAAGATCTTTTGTTGTTGTTTTTTTTTTTTTTTTTCTTTTTTTTTTTTCGTTGATAAGTCCGCTCAGTAATTGAAACATCGATTCAAATTAATGTCTAAAATTGTCGAGTGCGTTTGACGCATCCAAGATCTTTTGTTGTTGTTGTTTTTTTTTTTTGTTTTTTTTTTTTTTTTCGTTGTTAAGTCCGCTCAGTTACTTTGAGCAGTCTCGTATTTACTCCGTTTCGAATATACGAGACGGGCCCGTTTCGTATCTCGAAACGCGCCCCCGAGACTTTTACGATCGAATAATGTTCCGGCAAATATTCTACAGCGCGGACACCTTCGGATAGGCAAATAGATGGAGAGATGAGCCGATATTTTGACGTCGGTAAATTTTTTCGTGAATTTTCAACGGCGATTCCGTATCACGATTGATACGGAATATTTTTCAAGCGACTCGTTTCTTCCTTCCGCGGGAAGAGAAAAAATGTTCGCATCTATTTCTAGGATGGGAAACCAACCAAGCGTTTCCGATTGATACGGAACTCGGCGAACCGCAGAGATCCAGATATACAGCCTGGAAATATCCTCGGCATTGCCGGTCGCTTTAGCGTTAACATTTGTCGTTCAACTTCGTGGATTTTATTTGTCGAAGCGCCGCGTATCGATTACCGGGGAACGCGGATATTCTTTAGTTTTCTCGTTCCTCTTTTTTGTTTTTTTTTTTTTCGCTCCCCGTTTGCAACATTTTATTGATGGGGTTTTGATGGATCGGAAAACTTTTGGCTGTCCAAAAGTGCATCCATTGGAAATCCATCGGAATTTCCTTTTCTCTGCGTTCGCCGAACCGCAACGATGAACTGTGATATTAATTTTTTTTTTATGCTTCAACAGCTCTGGAGAGTTTGCGTGATTTTTTTTTTTTTTTTTATTACCAGCGGAACCTTGGTCGATGGGACAAATTTTTTTTTTTTTTCGAATTGTTTTCGTTTACGGCGAGGTACAAATAACATTTCGACGTTAGAAGTAAAATCAACATTCTCGTGCTCGCTTTTATTGGCTCGAATTTAAATTGGCTCGTTATTATCAACAACGTAAAGTTTAATCAACTCTTTCGTCCGTGTAATAAAAAATTTTAAACCGATTCGCTGTGCAAACAATTAAATTATTATAGCTGCGTAATAATCGTACAATCCACATTGTAACTTTTACGCGTCCTTTGCGGCACGACTCGGTGACGAAACACTCGAATAGCTGTCTTAGATCCAGATCAAAAGAATTTCATATCGCTTCGGTAAATCGTGTCAAATATTTTGCCGAATTTCTATCGGCAAGGCATTCAACTTCGTTTTATCCCCTAAAATCCAAAAAGTTTCTTCCGAATGTCCGGCAACGAGGATTATCAGTGAAGACGCAAATTTCGTTCGACTCCGTTTTGGCGACCAATTTCAATTTTTATTTTTTCTCTTTTCCGAGAACTCATCGAAAGCTCGAGATTCGATCAGCAAATCGAACATCTTTCCGGTACAAATGTTCCTACGATTTTTGCTGATTATACGCGGTGAAACAAGAATTTCAGACGCACTGTCCGTGCCTCTGGGTTGAATTTTTTTTTTTTTTTTTCATCTTCACGTTCGTTTTCTCAATTATATGAGTAGCGAGTAGGTGTGCCGTGCCTGCGGCGATTTGTCAGCACCTGCGAATCCACATCCACTCTTACCGGTCCAAGTGTGACGCTCGGAACGACGTTGATAATGATGCAGATGACGTCCAGCCTTTTGCGGCGATGCGCACCAACATAATCTCGGGTTTATCCATTTTGTGCTCCCGATGCATAACGAAATCGCGACTCTGCATGCATCGCCGATTATTCGTCGGCGTTTCGGCGAATATCGGTCGTTTCTCGGCGGATTTCGCGTACTTCGTGAAAAAAAAAATATTTTTCAAAATTCCTTGTATTTATTTATTTATTTATTTATTTAATTATTTATCTTGTATTTATTTTTTTTATCTAGTTTGTTTCTCGCCTCCTTTTTATCCATCTTAGGTTTTGTTCGTTAAGCTCGGTCGGTTATCCGCGCTCGACGCTACAGTAAAAAAAAGTATTAAAAAAAAAAAAAAAATACGTGATTTTCTGAAAAGATATTTTACGAGCGCGTTAACTATGGTTGGGAGAACGATGCAATTTTTTTTTTTTCTACTCTTTGCTTCCTTGCGATCGTTAAAAGCATTCTTCTAGAGCAGCGCTGACGCATAATGTGTGGTTAAAAAAATTATGAAAAAAAAAAAAAAACTGACAAGAAGATACTTTACATTATTGATTGTGGCAATTTGTGAGAACGCAGAAATTTTCAAACGCGAAGTCTGCTCCATTCTCTAACCATGATACGTATCGGTTGGCTTCTCCGTCTTCTGAGAGATGAAAATGAGTAAAATTTTATAGTCAATGGTTACAAAGCGTTTATTTTATTTGTGTCTTTTTTGCAATTTCATAATTAAAGTTTTTTTTTTGTTTTTTTACGATTTTCAAGTCCCTCAATTCGACAACGTCGAAGCCATCGACCTCCCTGTGCTCCGACCGTTCGTACGTCTCTTGCCGTCTTCGCTTTATCGACGAGGCATGCAAAGTTCGCTCCATGTCAGTAACGGCTCGCTGTGTACGCATTCACGAAATTTCCTGTTGCCTACACAGTCGTCCCCGCATTGTCTTTGAGCCGAGATGTTTGTCGGAGACACGTACAGAAATGTTACCGCGCACTGTTACAACCGGAAGACTCTGGCACTCATTCACCAGGTTTGCTCTAATCTCGTTGGCAACAATTTTTTTCGTAGACACGATTTTTTGTAAATATCTTTCGTGATCGTACTGATATTTAATAATAATTATTATTATTCGTGGATACAATTTTTTTACAATTATAATTATTTATGGATTTGAGCTTTTATTGAAATTTTTTGTGGTTGCAACAAAAAAAAAAAAAAATTCGGAACAGGTAGGGATTGATTTGTTCCTCGAGTAAGAAGAACATTTTCGAAAATTCGAAAATGTTCTGCAACGATTTTCATGACTCCGAAGGTGTCAACGTCAGAGGCAATGACCTAGCTGTGGGCCCGTTGCTGCACCTCTCGGTGTCTTCGCTCTATCTGGAAGGCATGCAAACTTCGCTCCTACACAGTAACGCCTGGCTGTGTTCGCGAAATTTCCTGTCGCCGACACGTTTCTCGGCGCAGTGTCTTTGAGCCGAGATCGTTCGTCACAGATATTGCACCGCCTTATTCGCCCATCGTCCACGACTCCAAGATTCTCGGAGAGGAAACAAACCGTGTGCGAACAGCGAAATTCATTGAAAAGTATAAACATCGAAAAAAAAAAAAAAAATTGTCGTCTCGTCGCCGATTTTTTTTCTCACTGTGCACGAGTGAATTTTCTATGGGTGCGACGACTCGCGCTAACGTCCGAGAAACTCACCGTGGAAACTCATTGACACATGCCGGGTTCGTGTTGCGAGCTCCGTGCAAATCGCGAAGGTTGTCCCGGTCGTTCGTCCGTCTCGTCTCGCTATACGAATAGCTTTGAATACAGATAGGGCGATGCCAATGATCGCAACGATTGGCCGTTTTCCCTGTAGGGACACACAGTACCATTTACCGCTCCACGGCTCTCCGTTACCGTCTCTCTCCTTGCAGTAATCATTGTGTGACAGACGCAAACCCCCTTCCCGCATCCACTGAGCACAGCGTCGCGTACACTTCCGGCAACGCTGCCGAGAGAACTCGGCGGGTAACTCGGAAAATCCGATAGGGCTCAATTGAATAAAACCTATAGGTATCGACAGGCAGTCTCGCGGCGCTAGACGGCGAGACGGCGCCAGAAGCTACATTCCCCCTAACAACGGAACTTCACCGTTTCTACTTCGCTCGTGTACAGCGTACGCTTCTCAGGACTCGCTCGTATCCTCGGTGGGGACAAAATTCCCTCGTGCTTTTTTTTTTTTTTTTTTTTTTTTTTTTCACCCACGAATCTGTAAATCAAAATTGATGTAGGAAACGGCGATGGAAATTTTCTCGAACTCGCGGATGAAATTAAATAATTGCTAGACTGAGAAATTGGGGTGAATTTTTGTCATTTCTTATACGGGAACTAATTCGTTGAGATCAGTGAAAGGACTTTGATAGTCTTGGTGAATAGGTCAGAGTTCGGTGGGTTTGGTAAATTAATTGTCGAAGATCTTAACGAGTTGGAGATTCGACGATTGTTCGGCTTTTGCTGTAAAATTTATTTGTAGGGATGACTATCGTGGATTGATATATTATTTTGTGAACTTCCGGGAGGGACAAGAGGGGAGAGACAGGTGGCTCCCAATTCCGGTCCGATAATTAAGCGGATATTAATTAAAAGTGTATTAATAAACCGGAATATAAAAGCGATATTTTGCTGTTGTTTACTTTATTTTTATCGGAAATTTGATATAACTAGTGCGAGCGGCGCGCTTTGAAAACCACGATATTATCGAGTAAACTTTGACACGAACCCTTCTCGTTTAATTTTTGTCATCGACCGCTCTTCGATATTTCGACGCATTGATTCCCAATTCCTGCACAGCAGAGACGATCGCTTTTCTAAAATTACTCCGAGTTATAAAATTTAAGTTGCCGCCATTGTTTTCAAGCTTACATAACAACACGTGACAACACTTTGGAATAATTTCCGTTCTCGAATCGTGAGCCCTCCGTTGAAGCTCACGCGATCGGTTGTTTTGCACAGTTATTCCACGACTCCATAAATTTTCCATAGCGATCCAGGCCGAAGTTTCCCGCTGGAATTTTAAGTCCGAACTTATACTTTACCATTTGCGAACCCCCTCGCTATATTAACACGTTTATCCTTATACATTTAACCTACTTTCCAACATTGTACTTCGTACACCTCTTACATATATACATACAAATATATATTTGTATCTTTGAAGAATAGGGGGAAAAAAAAAAAAATTAAAAAAAAAAATACGACGTTAACGGGAAAACAAGGAAAAAATTTGTTTTTTTTTTAGTAATTTCTCTTAGTTTCATTACAGTGTTGCGCTCTCTGTCGAGTGCGCGACAAAGTTTCTCAGTAAAAAACATAAAAATGTCGACCGTGGAATTTTCACCCAATGATCAGGTTCGCATAACCGTTGATAGGCGTCGTTGCGTGTCCCGCTCAATCTCGTGACAGAAATTCGCCGCGGGCGAATGGTAATTTCGACCGCATCCAATCTATATAACGGAACAAAAAAATAATTATTATAATGGACGATTCGACGGGAATGACTCAATTAATATTGCAATCCCGTCAGAGACAGATCGATGGGATCGTATGTGCGATCATTAGCCGATCAAAGTATCGTTTCCGATCGATCACGATACACGAATCACGCAGGATTAGCGAGACGAGGACTCGGAGTTGAAATTCGGAGCCTCGGGGCAGATTTTCCAATGACACAGAAACGGACAGCGTAAACCCGCGCTTAACATCTCCAACAATGTTGGACGTTTCATTTTATTTCACCCGATCCACGCAGGTCTTTGTAGGTTGAACAATTTTTTTCGTTTTTTTTTTTCTGAAACGCCAATTCCACTTTGGACGTCAGATTTTCACGTTGGGGCAGGGGAAAAAATAAAAACGAACATAGAATTTTGGCGTTTGACATTGAGCTTTCACCTTTCGACATTGAACCTTGCCGTTGGGAGGAGAGCGGGAGGTTTCGCGCGGCGGCCTGTCTCGTATGGGTTGAAGGGTGGAGGGGCAAAACGAGCGCCGAATCCGGAAGCGGTCTCGTGAAATGGGTCATCCAAGCGCGGGAGGTTTATTCGCGCTGACCCGGGCCAGGGTCTTCTCCATACGCGTGGTCCACCCTGGTCGGGTTGCATACTGGCCAAGCGATAACCCGCTGGCCGGGTTTTTAACGTTGGAACGAACCTTGGCCGATCGTCCTGACTAACAGGGCGACCAGAGATCGAACGCTTTCGACCATTTTATGGGTCTCTGGTCGGCTGACGAAAACACAGAGAAACCAATATAATATTCAAAGGAGCTTCGAACGAGAGCCTGACAAGCAAGATTATTTCCCATTCGGTAAGAAAATGAAATTTTCGAACCGGAAGTAACGCTTTACCTGTGTGACGTAATTGCCGATGGGAAAAATTCACGATCGCATTTCACGCGTGTCCGATCGGGAAATTTCTTTTCACACGACGATGGTCCACAAAGTTGCGTGCACCTCATCGTTATTCACCGCTCTCGAGCGTATTATCAGGCACATCCAGCTTTAAAGTACAGATTACTCCCGACTGTGATTGCCGCACCCAAATTAAATGTCTACCAAACTTCAACCGCAGACTGTAATTCTCTTAAAACTCTAATAAGCCCGCTTGTTCCGAGTGCCGCACGGTTTGCGGTATGTCTGGATAAATATCCTCTTCGTGCAAATAAATTTGCCATTTAATCCGTCGACAGTGGACCAGCTCTGGTGGGCCATATCATAGCTTGGTTGGATTGAATCGTTTTTTTTTTTTTTTTTTTTTTCTTTTCTTTTTTTTTTACCTGGGTATAATTTATCGCCGGATCCGTAGAGTTCCGTCCGCAGTCTGACTATATTCGAGCTACTCCACTTGTGCCGGCGACGAGCAGATAATGTGCTTTCGCAGTCCGACTCTCGGGCAAATTCTCATCGTCCTTTCTTCACGGAACGATCGGCCTCCGGGGAAATAAGTGTACCGGAATTTCGCACCTCTTATTTAACTCACGGCGCGAATAAGACTCAACAAGATTCCTCAAGAATGAATTAAATCGGACGAAGCTTTGAAGCGGCACGGCCGAGACCAATTTGACTAAACGTCGATTGCGCTTCCGCGCAAATTTTCGTCCTCGAATTTATTAAGAAGAAAAATAATCGTCATCGCGTATATACCCGAAACTACGGGCTTCTCCGTCGTGTCTCGTCACATCGTTTTTACTCCTCGGTAAGGAGAAAATGAGAATAAAACAGCCTCTTTGAAAAGTCGTTGAGAACCCAATATCGAGTTACCGGAAAATAATTTGTTAAAAAAAATGATAGTAATAAAAGTAGCACAGGAGATATATAGTGTTGGAAACTGATTCGTAAGAAAGGGGGGGAACACTCGAAGGATCTTAAAATTAGATGGGATACAGAGGGAGAAAGAAATTGTAACTTCGTGTCTCGCCGGAATTTTCATAAAAATTTCAAACACATGAAAATTCATTCAATTAAAACAACAATTAACCACAATCCAAGTCTCGGGGCAAAGATTTGAAAAAGTTTCAACCCTCTCGACGAATGCCCAACACTCAAATAAAAAAGATTGTAAAAATTCACCCCTCACTCGACCACTCTTCATCTACCTTGAAAAAAAAAAATTCGCCATAACCCAAGTCTCATTAAACAAATTTTTTAAAATCTTCCCTCCCTCCTCCAAATGTCCAACACTCCCCGAAAACCAATTCTAAAAATTAACCCCTCACTCTACCACTCTTCATCTACCTTAAAAAAAAAACCTCCGCCAAAACCCGAGTCTCAATAAAAAAAAAATAAAAAAAATCTTCGGTCCCTCCTCCAAATGCCAAACACTCCTCGAAAACCCATTCTAAAAATTAACCCCTCACTCGACCACCCTTCATCTACCTTAAAAAAAAAAACTCCGCCAAAACCCGAGTCTCAATAAAAAAAAATTAAAAAAATCTTCGCTCCCTCCTCCAAATGCCAAACACTCCTCGAAAACCCATTCTAAAAATTCACCCCTCATCCGACCAGTCTTCACCTACCTTAAAAAAAAACCTCCGCCAAAACCCGAGTCTCAATAAAAAAAAATAAACAAAATCTTCGCTCCCTCCTCCAAATGCCAAACACTCCTCGAAAACCCATTCTAAAAATTCACCCCTCACTCGACCACCCTTCATCTACCTTAAAAAAAAAAACTCCGCCAAAACCCGAGTCTCAATAAAAAAAAATAAAAAAAATCTTCGCTCCCTCCTCCAAATGCCAAACACTCCTCGAAAACCCATTCTAAAAATTCACCCCTCATCCGACCAGTCTTCACCTACCTTAAAAAAAAACCTCCGCCAAAACCCGAGTCTCAATAAAAAAAAATAAACAAAATCTTCGCTCCCTCCTCCAAATGCCAAACACTCCTCGAAAACCCATTCTAAAAATTCACCCCTCACTCGACCACCCTTCATCTACCTTAAAAAAAAAAACTCCGCCAAAACCCGAGTCTCAATAAAAAAAAATAAAAAAAATCTTCGCTCCCTCCTCCAAATGCCAAACACTCCTCGAAAACCCATTCTAAAAATTCACCCCTCATCCGACCAGTCTTCACCTACCTTAAAAAAAAACCTCCGCCAAAACCCGAGTCTCAATAAAAAAAAATAAACAAAATCTTCGCTCTCCCCTCCAAATGTCAAACACTCCTCGAAAACCCATTCTAAAAATTAACCCCTCACTCGATCACCCTTCATCTACCTTAAAAAAAAAAACTCCGCCAAAACCCGAGTCTCAATAAAAAAAAATAAAAAAAATCTTCGCTCCCTCCTCCAAATGCCAAACACTCCTCGAAAACCCATTCTAAAAATTCACCCCTCATCCGACCAGTCTTCACCTACCTTAAAAAAAAACCTCCGCCAAAACCCGAGTCTCAATAAAAAAAAATAAACAAAATCTTCGCTCTCCCCTCCAAATGTCAAACACTCCTCGATAACCCATTCTAAAAATTAACCCCTCACTCGATCACCCTTCATCTACCTTAAAAAAAAAAACCTCCGCCAAAACCCGAGTCTCAATAAAAAAAAAAAAAAAAAAATCTTCCCTCCCTCCTCCAAATGCCAAACACTCCTCGAAAACCCATTCTAAAAATTAACCCCTCACTCGACCACTCTTCATCTACCTTAAAAAAAAAAACTCCGCCAAAACCCGAGTCTCAATAAAAAAAAAAAAAAAAAAAAATCTTCGCTCCCTCCTCCAAATGCCAAACACTCCTCGAAAACCCATTCTAAAAATTCACCCCTCATCCGACCAGTCTTCGGCAACCTTAAAAAAAAAAGTTCCCCATAACGTCTGACCTATCGATAACTGTCCTATCGTCAGAACGCGAAGCACACAGAGAGCTCATATAGTCCACGAGGACAAGGACGTTTACCGGCAGGTAGAACGTACGAAGCCGCGCGCGACTCCTGACGGCGCTTCGTCCTTGCCCGCGAAGGACGAGGAGGAGAGCATTCCGGATGCTGGAGCGCAACCAGGAGCAGCGCGCTCCGCCGCCACGGCGAGTACCTTGTAGCGAGGGCTGAGGGGGTGATTGGGGAGGGTGGAGGAAGGTTTGGGTTGGATTGCGAGTCGGAAAAGGACACGAGAGCGGCGTCTCCTGTGCTTCGGCCGCGGAGGCTGCGCGGAAAAATCGATAAGCGCCGTGGCGAGAGTGCCGGCGAGAAGCGCGAGAGTGAACCGAAGCGGCGCAGTCAACGTCGGACCGGCATACGAAAAGACACGCGGACCGCGTTACCGTCACGTAACGTCACCTTTATCCTTTCGGTCTGCTGATTTCCTTCATTTTTAATTGCGTCAAAAAAAAAAGAAAAAAAAAAAAAAAAAATTCATTAACGATTCGAGACGGTTCGCAGACTCGTCCCGATAACTCCAGAGACATTCGTGTGTTGACCGGAAGGAGACGCGTTATGTAGACCGCTCGTTCGATGTCGCGTCAAGGAGACTTCCTCAAAAGACTGATCGACGAGACCAAAGACCGTTCGCCGACGCAGACCGGGTACAAACGCTGCCGCTTGTTTTGGAGTCTTCCGCTGGTTGCTCCGAAATTTTTTTTCCACCCTGAGACCGCACTGACGGAGTCGTCGTTAGTGAGATTTTGCATTGGGATTTTTTTTAATTTTTTTTTATTTTTATTTTTTATTTTTTATTAAAAGACGAGCGAGTTTCCGCGCTTGAAAAAATAATTTAATCGTTCGACTATTCGACACCTGCTCAGCACCGCTGCGTGTCCTCGTACAAGAAGAGCTCGCTCTATGCGTGGTGCATCGACGATATCGAAGAATTCAATTGCGAGCCACTCGCACGAAAAAAAAAACAACTTATTTTGGAGTCTCCCGTCCGTTCCGCGATTTTCGCTCGTCGGTTCGCGCGATATTAGGTTGAGAATTTTTTTTTGCGGTATTCCAAATTTAGCGCTTCAACGTCACGTGACCTTTTTATCCCGTCGGTCTGCTCATTAAAAATAATTATCAGGATAATAATAATCGTTCGTTCATTACCAATTCGCTACTTGCGGCTTTGGCGCTCCGTGTCTTGCTCCGACGAGCGCTTTTTGCTCGACGCATCAACGGCGTTTCCTCAAAATATTAATTTGCGGGAACGAAAGCCGCGGCGCTTATTTCGGAATCTCTCGTCGGTAGCTGCAAAATTTTACCTGCTCGTTCGCGAGCGGCTCCGTTTTATCCGTTCGGTGTGCTCATTTTTTTTTTTTTTTTTTGCATAGTCCATTAATCACCGATTCGCCACCCACAGCTTTGAACGTCTGTGCGTTCCTGGGAAGAAATCTCGCGTTATCAAGCCGGTTCCACGTCGCATCAACGAGACGTTCTTAAAATATTAACCTCCGAGACAAAAAGCCATCGACTGCACAAACGAGGGTACGAGCAGTCGGCGTTCTTTCGGAGCTACTTGCCGGTAGCTCCGAGCTTTTTCCATCCTCAACTCGAAAAAAATAAA
Organism: Listrodromus nycthemerus; assembly: GCA_963978505.1. NCBI lineage: Eukaryota > Metazoa > Arthropoda > Insecta > Hymenoptera > Ichneumonidae > Listrodromus > Listrodromus nycthemerus. The sequence continues at coordinate 1,384,965 of OZ021680.1, forward strand.
TGTCAATGACTCGTAAAAATATTCGCTCGTCGCGAAAAATACAAAAAAAAAATTATTCCACCTCAGAGTACAGTGAAAAAAATTAATTTTAATTCCGCTCATAATTCTTTAAATTCAGTGCACAATTTTAACTTGAGTCCAATGTCATTTTGAGTTGTGAGACTCCAATGTTTAATTAATTTTTTTTTCTTTAGTGTACTCTTACTGGGTCATCATTTCCACTTGTTCGTTCGTTGACTCAGGTTTTGAGATTTCTGTCGTCGTTAAAAATTAAAGCATCCCGGGTGACCCAGCCAGATTGGGAGAAAACGGAGACTCAACTCGAAAAAAAGGAATGTCAATGACTCGTAAAAATATTCGCTCGCCGCGAAAAATACAAAAAAAAAAATTATTCCACCTCAGAGTACACTGAAAAAAATTAATTTTAATTCTGCTCATAATTCTTTAAATTCAGTGCAGAATTTTAACTTCAGTCCAATGTCATTTGGAATTGTAAGACTCCAATGTCTAATAAATTTTTTTTTTTTAATTTTTTTTTTTAGTGTACTCTTACTGGGTCATCATTTCCACTTGTTCGTTCGTTGACTCAGGTTTTGAGATTTCTGTCGTCGTTAAAAATTAAAGCATCCCGGGTGACCCAGCCAGATTGGGAGAAAACGGAGACTCAACTCGAAAAAAATAAATGTCAATGACTCGTAAAAATATTCGCTCGCCGCGAAAAATACAAAAAAAAAAATTATTCCACCTCAGAGTACACTGAAAAAAATTAATTTTAATTCTGCTCATAATTCTTTAAATTCAGTGCAGAATTTTAACTTCAGTCCAATGTCATTTGGAATTGTAAGACTCCAATGTCTAATAAATTTTTTTTTTTTAATTTTTTTTTTTAGTGTACTCTTACTGGGTCATCATTTCCACTTGTTCGTTCGTTGACTCAGGCTTTGAGATTTCTGTCGTCGTTAAAAATTAAAGCGTCCCGGGTGACCCAGCCAGATTGGGAGAAAACGGAGACGCATAGGGGAAATTTCGACGGGTGTTCGATTGTCCGGTCGACGACCCCGTCGAGAGACGCTGCCCGCTGTTGCACTGGTTCCGCAGTCATGTTGCCTCCTACGCTCGCCTCCACTACTGCTCCCTTTCTTCTTCCGGATATTCAACACCTCCTTATCTCGCGACCCAACTTTGCGGGTTGTTTCGTCGCGCGCTCTTCAGCGCCGAATTAACAATTCCGTAATCGCCATCTGGGAATCTTGCGATTAACCAATTGCGGACTACAAGGAGACACTGTTGAGTCTCGACTGCAAAGTAAAAATGGAATTTTCGAGACAAGGAAAGTAACCGTCTGTTATTAGGTCAATTTGAATTTTTTTACGGGTTTATAAAACATTTTACATTTGAAAAAATATATCTGTGAGAAAATTTTTTCCAAATTTGGTGCATAAACATCATTTTATTATATATATTTAAAGGTTTACTTGAAAATAGAAGAGTTTTGGAATTATTTGGTCGCCACAGTCGAACCGTTTCTTCGACGTTACGATCAAGCATGTCATGCAATTTTTGTGTTTCCACTTAGCGTATTTATTGTTGCTCGATCCCGAGTGTAAATTAGCGTCGCGGTCGAGTGGTCGAAGCACTGGAAGTGCGACGGCAGTTTTTTATCGGTTGAATTCTTCGACCAGACCCACCGAATGGTCTACTCGTAATATATTTATTTACTCGATTATCAAACGTTTCTTCTTCACCAATAATCTAAATACAAAATTCCCTTGCGAGTCTGGTCTTCATAAAATAATTATAATAATCAATAATAACTGAAAAATTTTATCGGCGTCCAAAAAAAAAAAAAAAAAAAAAAAATTGTCCAAAATCCTAACAGAGATTTCCAGAGTAAAATTCTACACTTGTCCTCTGATAAATTCTAACTCGATTTCAAACTAAAGTCTCATTGTCGCAGTTGTAACGGTGATAACGATAACGACATTTTATCGATGTCGAAAAAAAAAAATTCTGTCCCAAATCCCACCAGCAAGAAAAATCGTTGGCAATTAATTCGCGTGTCGCGAGAAAAAAAGGGGGGGGGGGAATATAGGACACATCGCAATGCCCTATAAAAATTCGCAGCATCAACACTCGACGCTGAGAGAGTTCGGATTCTTCAGCGTGATATTTTCGTTATCGACTTTTCGGGAAATGGAATATTTTCGTTGCGACTGTGGCGAGCTTTGCGCTCCCCTCGTAACCTGTCCATTGTTCTCGGTGAATCTGCAACCGCATTATGCACCGCAGGCGTTCCGAGTTTCGCATGTGCATTTTCCTACGACCCGCTCGTCCCGAGATCGACGGTACGGAAATGAATTTTTATTTATTAATTTTTTTTACTCTTCATCAACAAGATCGATATAACATTAGATAGTTTTTTTTTTTTTTTTTTTTTTTTTTTTTTTTTTTTATCGATATCGATATGACGCTTCGGGGGGTGCTTTTAACTTTTCACCCACGCTCGCTCGTCGCTTCTAAATATATATATATATATACATATATATATATAGTTTATCTTGTCTGGTCATAAAACTCTGGCGGAATTAATAAGTAATCGATAACCGAACGAGGGAAACTGTAGGGAAACTCTGGCATCCGCGGTGGCATCGGAATATCGTCGAAAAACCATTTCAGCACGAATATTTAACGAGCGATAAATTTTCGACGAGTTTCTACACTAAGAACGCGCTTGAACATTTTTTTTTCTTTTTTTTGTTTTTTTTTTTTCAATTTTTTTTTTTTTTCTTTTTTTTTATTCGTGCTAAAATGAGGAGAGGGAGATTAAACTGGAAAATATTTGGGTGTCCCAAAGGAATTGTTGAGGATGAATCGACGATCGTACGCCGATCGGAACGCCTGGCGCTAGGAAGGAATCCAATTTTTTTATGGCTCCGAGGTTGTCCTTTTGGACGAAGTTGGACCATGCCGAGGAAAACGGGGAGGACAGAACTTGCGGAATTATGAGAGCGAGTCTGGATTTTGTGAAGTTTCATGACACGAAACGGTAGCCATGGACGAGGCCAACTCGCTCGCGTCCAGTGTGTCGGAGGAGCACCTAGATAAACAGGTGAGATCAAATTTTTTGTGACGATAATTTTTAAATAATTGTTGAAAATCGGTCAGTCGGATTTTTTTTTTTTTTTAATCACATTTTTATGTACACACATGTTTCGAGCATTCGGAGCGTTCAGCCTCAAATATGAAAGAAACAAAAAATTATCTCGTCATTTGATTTCCGGAAAAAAAAACCGAAAAAAATATCTTCCGAATTTTTCGAATAACCAGATTAATTTATTGATCTTTTTTTTTTTTTTTTTTTTTTATTAAAGTGTCGACGGAGACTCGATAAAAATTCCCAAACTTCTCAGACACACCGGACTCAAACTCCCGAGTTCGCGTGTGCGATATTTTCGGGATTATACTGAAATGCTTTAACGGGCCGTGACAAACAACAAATGCGATTTTCATCGGTCACGAGGATGAAATACGGATTACCAGTTGTGATGAGGACGTGGACCGAATTCGCGTGACTCGCTCGAAATATCTCGAGCTTTCGGACGGGAGGGCCTGAATGGAATTGGAAAACGATTTGTATCTGGTTCGACGTATTCCCGCCATTCGCCCAGACCGTAAGAAATTCTTTTGCCGGCTCGACCTTACCGACACCGCCAATCTCATTCTCCGCCGGACCGTCCGATCGACTTCGAGGCAGACCTGACCGATGAAAAAAAAATAAATAAATAAATGAACATTTGAAACATCAATCGCGAGTTTTCTCGACGTACATTCGAGCCTCGCGCACCTCTCGTTATTTTTCACCCGACCGCCTCTCGTTTCAATAGTTTTCATTTTTTTTTTTTTCCCCCTCTTCATACCCGAGCGACTTTCGAGCCTTATCGGCGGCGTCGCTTTCGCCTTCTCATTTCACTATATTCCATTTTGCCCCCTCTGTCGTTTCTTTTTTCTCTCGCGCTCCGCGCGACTTTTTCCACCGTCGGCTAACTAACGGCGAATAACCAGTCAACCGTCCGGCAGCTTTTTCCATCGGGTTTCAGAATTTCCAATATTTACGTGTCGTCTCCAATCGAGCGGAGAAAAATCCACTGAGAGACGGTCCAGATAGCAAACTCGACGGGAGTCCCGCGACTTAACCCGAACGTCACATTTTTTTGTCCACGATCTCGCGTATGAATTCGTGTATAACGGAGCGTCGACGCTACCGAGCGACCCACTTTTCTCTTCTCGACGACGAATCCGTGGCAATGGATAGCTGCGAAAACGAGTGATTGATGGAAAAAAAATATGACTTTTTTTTTTTTTTTTTTTTTTTTTTTTTTTTTACAGAATGCCGGGCTGAATGGATCGACTGCTCGGCGGATAGAATGAATCGAAGGGAGGACTTGCTGTTACGGCAGCATCGCAGTCGTCTGCTGCAACTCGCCGAAGCCACTAACATTAAACATGGACGCGGAAACGGCAAGAGACGCGGCCAGAGAACTTCCCAGGGTTCCGGGCTGAGGTTCGTTTTTTCACCCGATGAAAAATCTTACATGGATTTTGGAAATACGTGGACTTCTTTGGTTCTTGGTTTTCACGTTTGTTTCCGCTTCTCCCTGACTGAAATTTTTTTTTTTAAAGACCCATGGTCGTTCAGGGAAAAAATTAGAAATAGTCGTCGGAGGAAAAATAAATAGATTGATAAATTGATTGACATATTGTTAGTGCCAGTGGAGATAAAACGTAAACGAATCGAAATTCGACTCATAAAGTTGAAAAATAAAAATAAATTTAAAGACCAAAAATCGGTCGCTTTCTCGATTTCGCTTCTCAGGTCCGCGACACACGATCAGATCTTGTCGTACTCCTCGTCCTCGACAGGATGAACTTGTCGGCGGAATCGACGCCCATACAGTGTATCATGAGAAAATCGACGTGGCGAAGCTCAAGCGGAAATTTAATAATTTTCACGAGCGCCATTTATCTCGATCTTCCGTGGAGGGTAGCGTGGGTGTCGAAGAGTTAAGCGATCCCCGGAATCCTCGAAGCTATGCGCGGTCCATTGGAATTCTCCCCGGCGAAGCGGCCCATGGACTCGGATGAGCGAGTCTCGGAGACACGCCGGACACAGAAAACAAAAAAAATAATTGTGTTCGCACAAGAGAAATCGTCAGAGTTGAAAGAAAAAAGTTAAAGATGCGATCAATCGTTTTTTCGGTTTTTCAGATCGTCTCTTAAAAAAAAAAAAAAAAAAAAAAAAATCCTGTCTTTTCATAGGTCGAGCTTAAATAACAAAGTTCGAAAATAAAATATTTAATATTTATAGTATTTCGATAAATCCTGATTGAATTCGCCTAGCTCTGCTCGTTTTTTTTTTTTTTTTTTTTTTTTTTTTTTTTCGGAGCACGATTCCAATTAAAATAATCGTTATAAAATCGTCGAAGAAGTAGAAAAAAAAAATAATGAAAGACCAAAGTTTTTTTTTTTTTTCGATTTCCAGAGTGTCTCTTCCATCACCTCGGAAATCCCGGTTTCTCGTGTGTCGCTTTTTAAGTCTCCGACCCACGATCGCATCCCTTCGTGCCCCGTCCCTTTCCGAAGATAAACGTCAAGATTTGACGCGAGCTCAGAATCATAAACGGATCGTAACGCGGAATGAAGTTACGGCGAGAACAAAAAAAGCCGAAAGCTCGCACAATGCTTTATGAGAGAATCAACGTGACGAAATCTTTGCCGGAAATTTAATCGTTCGCGAGCACCATTTATCCCAATCGTTCGTGGAGGGTGGCTCGGTTTTCGAAGAGTTAAGCGATCCCGAGAATACTCGAGGCAATGCGCGGCCCTTTGGAATTCTCCCAGCGAAGCAACCCAAGGACTCGGATGAGCGAGTCTCGGAGACACGCCGGATTTGCTCGCCCTTCCTCCGTTGTTCCTCCCTCGACGACCCGCTTCTATTCCCCTTGGTGCAACCGAGTTTCCTCGAATCCATTATTCTTCAAGGTCCCTTCCGTCTTCGTGGCGTCGATGAATAGGCCTCTCGTTGTCGGTTTCATAGCGACGCCTCTCTTGGATTTTCTCCCCGCAGCCCCATTAGCAGAATCGCGGTACAAAAAAATCAGAAGATTCCGCTTTCTACTCTTTATTTTTTTTTTTTTTAACATAAAACATCATCCCTCGCATGAGCGTAAGAATTTATTGCAAAAGATACAATGGATTTTCGAGATTTATTTTTTTAAGGTGAGTATTACGAAAAGATTGGGTTTTTGCAGTCTGTACGATGAAGTATCATGAAGTCAGAATGTTCGTGTTGAAAAATATTTGAGAAAATGAAAATGAAGAAAATTTAATAATCAACGATCTTGTCGAAATTTCAACTCGATCGGACGAACAAATTCTGAGACACGATTCCTGTTCCGTTGATGATTCCACTTTTCAAATATATTTTTCAGTTGAAAAATTAAAACCCGATCTCGTCTTCTGACATTCGCCTTGAAAAAAAAAATTGTCGAAATATGACGTCTTTTTGTATAATGAATAAAATAGCTTGATTTTAGTTCAAGTTGGGAGTTACTTAAATGTATTTTGCATCGATCGCCTGAGGATCACTCGCGCATATCTGATCCGAGGAAGTTCGGCTAACACGGATCGAAACTTTTGCAGCAATAGCGGCGCCCCGGCGAGTCGAATAACCCTCCAGGACATCGTGAGGAACGATCCGGGTTATACGTCCAACATAGAACACTTGGTATTCCCCGAACGCAAGAGCAGCAATCCGAATTTAACGAGCCAAGGCTCGTCCGGCGGTCAACAATCGAAGAAGAGCAAGCCAGCCGTCGGTGCATTGTCATTGGCTAATCCTGCCTCGAGCAACGCTTCCGGTAGGTCGAGACTCGCCGAGGTATTCGCTCGTCACTATGTGAGGGGTTCTTCGCTCCAAGACTCGGGGGCTGCGAATCGCAGCAATCACCACAACGTAAGTGCACTCGATGTCTAACGCGATACGATGCGGCTCACGATTATGGAGCGCCGGTACGCGTACGCCGTTCGAAAAACTCTCAAATTTACATTTTTTTTTTTTTTTTAATATACCGCTTCGAAAAATTACCGTGCTGTGAGAACAGCGAATTTATTTTTAAAAAAATCACCTCATGGAAATTAACAAATTGTCAATGTCGTTAATGAGAAAATTCATTTTCGATTTATTTTATAAAATGATTTGATCGATGAAAAAATTAGTTGAAAAAAAAATTGATATACGAATCATTGTACGGTCAACGTGACAAAAATATTAGACCGTCAATTAAAATTAAAAAAATACTCTCGAATAATGATAATTCGTTCTTGAAAAAATTAACACTTACAAAAAATGTCCGATTCACGCGTCCTCATCGACGCTTTGAAGTCTTGAGAAAATGCTTGCGAGAGAGAGAAAAATAAATTGGAGCAAGAGTCGTACGCGCTATACCGCAGCCTCGTCGTCGAACGTCCTCGTGCAACACCCACTGACATTATTCTCGAACCGAAAGCGGCGAGGCAAGTTGCGTATGTTGGTATACGCGTGCGTTACAGAGTACATCGTTGGACGGCGGCGGAGGTGGCGGAACGACGGGTCATCAGCCCGTGGCAATCGGAGGATCGGTATCGGGAATCCCAAGGAACGCGGCCCGCCGATGGCTGTCGCAAACGTCGCAATCCTCGAGCAGGCAACACTCCAGCGAGGCGGATGGGGGAAACCACGCGCTCGGATCTGGGGCTTCCGTGGGTGTCGTTGGTTCTGGAGGACCCGTTTCGACCTCGTCCTCGGGCCAACCGGCATCTCGTCGGGTCAGTCCAGCCTCGGAACCAACGGAGATCGCTGGCTCGAACGCGAGCTCCGCGGTATCGTCCACGTCGCGATCCGAAAGGTGAATTCTATTTCCGTGCGAGTTACAGTTTGTTACTTTTTATTTCGTTGGAGTGATTATTGGCTGGCAATAAATGGCCAGTGAGAGATGTGCTGTTAGCCTGTTTGTGTATGTGTATGTATATGTAATTAAATATTTTATACGTGCTCCGAAATTTACGTGAGAAACCATGGAATCGAAGTTGGATCTGTTGAGGGAGGGAGGAAAAAATATGTCTAGGAAAAGGTAAATACGAGACACTCCAGCTTGAAAAAGAAGTGAAATTGTGAAAGAATAATCATTGTCATGTAGTTTTTTGGATATTTAATTATGGAATGATTGATTCGGCATGAAGGGCGCAAGCGTATCGACCGATTGACGAGTCCGTGTCGAATTTATAGTGGAGAGTGGAGCAAAATAGTACATTCGTCGAAACGCAATTTTCCAATATTTTTTGGATCTCCATTTCACCCCATCGATGCATCCGGGTCATCCGCCATATTTTCCTCCACCATCCCATCCTTACACTATTTGAAAACTTTAATCTCATTCCAGAACAAATATTCAGGAAACATAAAAAAAAAAAAAAAATTAATATAGTTTTCCAGACTCGCAATTTTTTATGCACATCCTCTGACTGTGTTACTACTGATTAAATTTATCCCAAACATATGAATTGCAGATCGTCGAACGTCTCCGTTGTTCACCTGCGCGGCGCGGTATCAACGGATTCGTGGGAGCCGACACTCCAGCAGTCACAGCAGTCGAATTTCGGTTCGATAGGTCGAGGCAGTTACGCCCGTGCGAGTTCGATACCGAGCCTGAAACGCCAAGACCAGTCGCAGCAGCAGCAGCAGCAGCAGCAGCCGGTCGCATCGTCAGGTGCACAAGTCCTGACGACTTGTTCGTCAACCTCACAACCGAAGCATCATCACCACCGATCGGGCCAGGACGTCCATAATCACAGCAGCCAGTCGCAGTCGCGTCGTCGCGAGGCTACGAACTCTTTTCTGACCGGCAGCGGCGGGACTTCCGGCGAGCTCTTCGTCAGCGGCGACTGCAACCGCGAGCTCTCGCCCGTCCGCTGGTGCGACCGCGAGGTCGACGGCGTCTACCTCGGAAGATCGGGCTGGGTGCAGGTTCAGCAAAGGTCTCTGGACGAGAACCGCAAGTCCAACTACGAGAGCAATCCAGCTCCGATGGGAGCCGGTGGTAACGGCTCCGGGAACTCCGTCCTATCATCGTCGGGAACGATCCCTCTGCCTCGCCGCGCGACCGTCAAACTCGTCGACTACCACTGCAGCAACAGCGAACCGGGAAAATGCCCGGACTTCTCCAGAGCGCTCACCCTCGACTCTCATCGCCCGGACTTCCTGAAGCTGCATCGCCACTCCCAGGAGTACGAGACACCGAGCGGCTGCACGTCGCCCCACAGCATACCCGAGTCCTGCTCGCCACCCTCGATAACGCCCATAATATCTCCACCTCCGGCCTTCCAGGACGTCGCGAAAAGAACGAGCGCTCGTCCCAGCCGCGCAACGCAGTACGGCAAGGCACCGTTCCTTCCGAGGTCCAACGCTATCATCGACAGCGACGTCATAAGTCCGCCACCGTCCCCACCCCCGAAATCCAACAGCGTTTGCTGGAGCTCGTTGTCCGGCCGGAAGCCGTCCGGAACACCGTTCAAAACGCGAGGCAGGTCCGCCTCCAGCCAAGGGGCGGTTGGACCTTCCCAGCAGCAACGACCCTATCGATTGGTTCCGGCTAAATCCTTCGAGGATCAGACCTCGAGCACGAGACGCAGCCAATTTGCACAGCGATATCTCGAGTCGTCCTCCTCATCGTCGTCGTCGATGGGCTTCAGGAGTCTCGATAGTTGCGTCAATAGAACGACGATGCCGAGGCTGGCTGAGAACACGGATTCTTCGGTGGAGGGTTACGAAGACGGCGACGAGGACGACAATCCGAGCTCGTCTCTGAATCTGAGCGTCGCTGGGAATTCGTCGATCGGCGCGCTGGATTCTTCGCCGGAGTCGACGCTGAAAGCCTCGACTGGCGGACCTGCGCAGACCGTCGAGAGGGTTTCGCCTTCCGGAAGACACCAATCGAGACACGGACGGTCGAGTCAGCAAGTATCTTCTTCGAGACGGTCACCGGGATCGAACGAGGCCGGCAAGCAATTGTCCTTCGACTCGTCGTCGTCGTCTTCGTCGTCCAGCTCGAGCAGCACCGATCGTCAGGGAAGATCGCCAACGCCGAATCCCTTCAGACGGTCGAATGCGAACAGGCAGCATCAGAATTCGTCGAGGAACACTCTCGTGTCGCCAGAGTCGCTTCAGACTTCGGCGCGGGTGAGACGCTCGCGGAGTCTTCAGCTGCCGGAAAAGAGGTCACCCGGTTCGTCGAGTCACTCGCAACAAGTGTCGAGAGAACACTCCAGGGAATCGAGCGACTCGCAGAGTCGCGTAGTCGTTAAGATTCTCAACGAACGGGGAGCCGGCGTCGACAGGGGAAAACGACATCCGTTCGCCAACAGTGAGTTTTTCATTTTGCACTCTTTAAAAATCGAGGGAGACTTAAAAATCGTTAAATCGTCTCACATTTTTTTTTTTACACTTTCTTATCCATTTACAACATTTTACATATCTTACACGTTTTCTTTGATGCTGAGCTCATTTTGCCTCGGTACACGAATAAAAATCCATTATTCTATTCCATTCTATCCGCCTTCAGGAAAAACACAATCGACCGAGGACGCGGCCGACGCGGAGCTGCAACGAGAGGTTGAAGCAGTGACGGAGTACCTCTACGGCACACGAAGTCGCGCATCATCAAGAAATCTATTGCCCGGTCGTTACGAGTCCCGCGACGACGGTCAGGAGCAGCGTCGCTCTGGTCCGGGCACTTACGACATCTACTTCATTTCGGCGAAGCAGCCGACCCAGCAACAGCAGCAGCAAGGCTCATCAAACTCCGCCAACAACCCAAACGCCTCGCAGCAATTGAACAGAAGACCGAGAACCCTTCAGAGAGGCGCGACGACACCGAACACGAACCCTCCATCGACTTGTCCGGACTTCTGTGTCAGCACCGATCCGAAAAATCGCTGCAACAGCAGCACGTGTGATTTTTGGCCTCACTGCTCGCAGCGCGACACGCTCTATTCGCCCAGCCACGGTCAAACTTTGATGAAACTCTCCCAGAGCTATCCGGCTCACAGAAGAGTCTCGGCCGACAACGGCGGTAGTCGAGTTTCGCGCGAACGGGGCAGCGCGTGTTCCTCGCCAGCCTCGCTAGAAGCGGTCGACGACCGTTCGGAGGCGATGACACGGAAGCAGCGAATTCGCTCGGGGGAACGAAGTCACGACGAACGCGTACCGAAAAGCGCTCTAAAGCAGAATCGTTGGTCGACGCTCGATTCGCCAAACGGGAACGAGCAAAATTTCGACAAGCGTCAGCACCACCCGACGCACTGGGAGTATCGAAACCTCCGCGTTGAGCAGCGAATTTCACCGAATCAGATCAAGGCTAGCGTGGGCAGATCGCCGAACAGCAGCGGCGCACCGCTTCTGTCGCCGTCGATGACGACCTCCTCGTCGTCGAGCAGTGATATCTGGATCACCACTTCCGACAGGACGATCACGAAGAGTCCGAAGAATCCAAAAAGCAGCGGCGGATCGACTCCCATGGAGGAGGCGATCGTTGACTCGGTGAAGACTCTCATAGAGCCTCCAAAAGGCGCTGTTGGCTCCAGGCCGGGAAGTGCGCCAGCCAGGAGGGACGACTCGCCGCCTCCGAATGGATACCTAAATCCCCAGCAGAGATCCTCCTCGTTGCCGAAATCGTTCCTGACCCACAACAGCCCCGCAGGAAGGCAAGTCTGATTGATAAGACACTTACTTTTCCGGCGGGTATTTATATGTTCGTGAGATTTATTGGGGATCATTGCGGATCTCGGCGAATCGCTATCGGCGAGAAACAATTTCCTGTTAATCGGCTGGTGAATGGGTTCGAATAGTCCGAGCATCAATTCTCGATCACTCCGATATTAAGCTGCGGCTGTACATTCCCTGGCTTACTAATAGCACAATTACAACCACATCGTGAACAGGGGAGAGGAATCTCCTGGGATACATTCGATTAGTCGATGGGCGATGCCCACCGTATGGACTTCTATACGAACGTATACATACGTACCGATCGACCGTGTACTCGCTTCATCTCGTTACGCTCAGTTCAAAATCGAGTGGCTTGTGCAATATACGAGAGTTAAGAAGATTGAGGTTCTCTTTCTTCTTTACTACGGTTTTCGTTGAGATAAGAAGATTATTGCACGGATCAGCGAGATAAATTTTTTAAAGACTTTAATCGGAAAAATTCTTGGAGACATTAGTTCCAGTCTTCGGTATTTTCTCTTCCACTCGTACGACATTCTCAGAAAATTCATCCTTCCGCCGGAGAATATCTAACGAAGACTGTAATCTCCTTCTCGTTTTAATAAGCCTCCCTTCACAAACAATATTCGCACGAATGGCCAAGATAAATTTTTCATAAATTTCTCGAAAAAATTCTTTGAAAAAATCAATAATATTCCTCGGTACGTCCGTAATCTCAGAATACCACTTAAGAGTCATGCCGGAAAACGTAAAAAGAACAAATTTCAATCTTACAGTCTTTCGACTAATCTATTTCGAGGATTCAAGAGCTTTCGCAAGTTACCTACTTACGGTACGTTTCTTACCATGGCCTCGTGAGAAGCCAAAGAGGAATATTTTTCGAAAACGAACCAATATCGATATTACGAAACTTGCATAAAATTCTCGGAAGATCCGTCTTTCGACCGCCGGAGAATGAAGTAAAAAGGAATGTAATCCTCTTTTCTTCTTTTTCACTAATTTATTTCTAAGACTCAAGAGCTCTTCCATGCTATACACCCACGGTCCATTTCTTACAATGGCATCGTGACAAGCGTAAGCTTCTTACACAGAGGAGCCGAAGGAATTACTAAAAAATTCGTAAAAAGATGTCAAGCAATATTTGTGGAAGTCTCGTTGATACTTCATCCCTATGGAAAATTCTTGCTCGCTTCGTGCAAAGATCGTTGGAATATGCGCCTAGACATAGGCTCGCTGTACGATCCGCATAATATCCACACTATATATTTCCCTTTGCCACTAGGGACGCTAGTAAAATATAAGTAAAAACATATATTCATGAAAAGTGTAATCTCTTTGGCTCGGCGGGTCTCTCTTCGTATTCCGAGGTAATGGTAAATGTTGCGACGCGTTTCTGCGAGACGATCAATCTCGTGGTCTCGTCAACTCCGCGGTATTGGACGGGAAATGAGTGAATTTAATCGCGAAAGCGAGCCACGGAGATGAACCTCTTTCAGAAGATATTTGACACGATGGCAAAGAAAACAAAAAAAGTTCAATCTCTGACTCTATTGACGTGTGGCGATTTCTCACGGAAAAACTCAATTTCAGCGCACTCGTTATCGACACTTTTATATGAATTTTCAACATTGATGTTTCCTCATCACTCCCGGAGCTCCGGATAACTTCGTTAGAGCCTCTGTCAGCTCGTTGGGTAGTCATGCATCCTGCAGGTTGGATACGTATAGAACCAATGTTCTAAAACACGCGCCTCGTTTGCCCCGGCTGCCAATCACACCGGGGGGTAAAACCGTGAAAATTCGAGTGTGCCTTAACGAACGATGCTCGGAAATCCCGAAGAGCGGACGAATGCCTCTATATACATACGTTTATTTGCGTACTCTAGGAAGCAATTTAGAAACTTTATTTTTCAATGTTTTTTTCTTCCTTTTTAGCCACTACGCCGGTTCGCTCGTTTTCGGAGCAGCCAAAGAATCTTTCGACCGTGCATTAACGAACTTCGCCAATTCCAGAAAAAAAATTGTTCATATAAAACTACACATTTTATTTCTTAAATATCTGCATGTTCGATGAATCTCAAAAGTAGTTTCAAACAAACAACGTTGCTCAATTAATAATCGTAGTAAAATTATAATTTTTTTTTTTTAACTTTCTCATTTTTCGAAAAATTCGAAATAATTTACTTTTAAATTATTTTTTTTTTTTTTTTTGCGATTCACTCCGCAAATAATTCGATCAGTTAGAGAGCTCGGTGGAACAGGAGTGTAGCTTCGTCGGGCAGCGTAAAATGTTGAGAGAAAAGCCATTAGAGATCTACGTCGACTCGATGGCGAGGTCGGCGTTTCTCGCCGAAAGCGACAATAAAACGTGCGTCGAACCTTTCGTCCATATAAGGTTGGAGTATACGCTGCCGACGGCGCCGCTCCTCTCGATCGCAAAACGGCCAGGCGGCGACGACCCACACGTGAAACACACCGTGCGGCACCGTCTCAGGCCGAGCCGTTTATGCTATACTTCTTTCACACGTATGCCTCTTCACATTCCGTGGGCGGAATCAAGGTGAATTCGACGGTTCTCCATCTGCGATCCGACAAATATATATATTTAAATAAAAAAAAATATATCCACTTAGGCCGACGAAGCGGATATTTTTTTTTATCTACCCGAATTGACCAATTCTTCGGTAAATCAATTCGGAACGGTCATGTAAATTTTTATTCATTAAAATTTTTGTTTGTCGCTCGAAGAACGGCTTGTCGAATAACGCGTTTCGAAATTTCAATTCTTCGTTCAATAATAATTGCAGATTTTGAAAACAGAGTTGTAAAAATTTAACGCTTCAATGAGTGAACCAAAGATCGGCAGAATCTCAAAATATTTTCAAAAAATTTTACTCCGAAATGATTTTTTATATTTTTTGTGAAACCATTTCAGAAAAAAAAAACGCATTCATGATTTTTACATCGTCCCGCTTGCACTCTGCGTATTCAGCCTCCTCATAATCGCACAAACTGACGATACTGACTACATATTAATTAAATTATAATCATTAAAAACCTACACGTTCGAGGGCGTTTTTTTAGATGCAGTGATTAAGATTATTTTTTTTTCTCTCGTTTATGTAAAACGTGTCGAGTAACAGCAACGAGCCGTGTTACATCCGAGTGATTCACTGCAGTCTCGACAAGTGCTCGACAAGCGGGGATGCCTCAAGGCCTCAAACTCCGCCGAGTGCACTCTGAAAATTCCACAAAATTGCGTCACTTTTTTCTCGCCGACTTGACGTTAGGGACTTTCACTTGTTCGCACCTTTTCATGGTCTCGCTCACCTGGCTTACCAACAGATCTAAACTCGGCGACCGGAGAGACTCGCTTGTTTCTTTCGGTAACAGCCAGATGGCCGTCGAGGTATCGCTCAGGTGAAAACGCCGATATTCCGCGTCCTTTCTTCGCCTCGCTTCGTTATCGACCCGATTCCACCCAACATTTTTGCACTTTGAATTACAATGACAATTTTTTCTTCCTCCGTCGTATAAAAGCTAATACCAGTGTCTTCTCAAAATGTCGATCAGCCCCAATTTCGTCATCGACGAACGAATTTCATTCCGATAAATTATTTTCGTACGAGCTGGTATTTACAATTTTCCAATTTTCTCCAAACCCTCGTCGAGTAACTTTATAAACTTTGGCACGAAAAATAGTTGGGAAGAGTCCAAAAGCATCTGACAAAAAAAAAAAAATAATCGGAGGACCGATAACTGTGTGTTTTACCATTGGCAACGACTCCTGGTTGAAACCTATTGGATCATTGCGAGATTTATTTACATACACATATACACGTGTGAATATACCTTATATATGTATATATATATATATAAGGCCATAGATAAGAGAGAAAAGTCTCGTCGGTTTATACAGCTCGAGCGTATCCGATCGATCCTCGTGTTCTCTTCCACAAATATCCAACGTCACCTGAAACTACATACGCGAGGTATTTCTCCACCACGAAAAATATTAGTTTCCATTATTCCTCGAAAATTTCCACAGTGAATACATCATTTTTCGAAAATATTCCGCTCCGAATTAATCACGGATGAATTTTTATTGTAAAAAAAAACCGGCAATTAACCGCGTGATTGATAAACGAGTAAACTAGACCAAAAAAAAAAAAAAAAAATTATATTATATTATTATTATTTTAATTATATTATTTTCTCAGGAAGCAACAAAGTAATCGTGCAACCGATGAGATCCTAAAAATAGTTGAATAAAGAAAAAAAAAAAAAAAAAACAACAACAAGTAAAAAAAAAAAAAATATGACACAAGAGAGATGGAAAAAAAAATGAATGGACGGAGCGTGTGCCGCGGCGACCTGATCCGAAAGCTCAGGGATGCGGGTCGTCCCGGCACCGAGGTGAATGCAGGTAAAAGCGATCGGTGAACAGGATGCATCGGGAAGAGGGCCGGACTGGCCTTTGCCGGTGTGTAGGCGGGACGCGAAAGAGTGTTGGTCCGTCGGCGAGCCGGCAAACAGGTCGAGCCGCGGAGCGAGACGAGTTGCGCGGTGGCGCTGTTCACGGTATTCGGTGGTGCAGTCCGTCGGGCGCCGTCGTGACGAGAGCACGAAACTCGCCGTGCTCGTTGTGCCTCGACGAAGGCTCTCGTCGACGTTTTGTTTACGTTTTCATCGTCAACTCGATACGCGAAACGACAAATCGATCGAGCGAATATTCGCGCGACCCTGCGAGAAAATAATTTCAGTGGCCGCGGGGGCGTGGAAAAAAAAAAAAAAAAAAAAAAAAGTGCGGACAGTGCGGAGAAAAAAAGGTTCGGATGTACGACCTGAATGAAATGAACGAGAGAGTGAGGGAATTAACGTCGGCTGGGATAAAACGTGGGCGACCGGTGAACGAGACCGCGGCGTCGCTCGACACGACTACGCGGAGCCACCGCGCGCTGATGCGTCACAGTTGGCACTGCACCTGCGCTCACCTGGCCGAACCCCCGGAAACGTTTCCCCCCGTTAGATTCACCGGTCCCGCCGGCCACAGCTGGGAGAGTATCTTCCCATCCTCGACGATCGGGAGGTAAAATATTATTCTCCGTTTCGATTCGAATATTCTGGGGATGGATATGGTTTTTAATTTAAAAAAAAAAAAAAAAAAAAAAAAAAAATTGTGGCTGTAGGAATTATATGGGAGTCTGGCCGGAGTCTGGCGGGAGTCGGGCCCAACGCTGGTTAGATCAAAGGTCGCGTTTTCGCTGGACACTCGTACCGTTTATCACATTTCCATACATATATTGATACTCGATATACGGATGGAGAGAAAAAAAATTGTTTTGAGAATTGAGAAACGGTTTTGGAGGATTTTCGTTTTTTATTGGGTTCCCGACTCGGGCCTCGTGTCATCGTTCGGTATCGACGAATAAATTTCAAAACTCGTTTATCGGAGCGAAATATGTTTTTGCGCTGATTAAATTAATTCAAGATTCACTCGATTTCACGTGGAATGAGAAGCGGCAGATATTAAAGATAAAAATCATTTTGCGCAAAAATTCAACGGAAACGGTTTTCATTCGAAAAAAAAAAAATCGCTCATGAATTTTCAAATGAGATTCATTTACGCTATAAAATGTTTTAAAATTTAAAAAAAAATCGTACAAAAATCTCAACGTAACGAACCGGCATTTTTTCCACAAAATCTTGCACATCAAATTTCACAAAAACAAGAAAATTAACATTCAGCGTATCAGAAACTCCCGAAATACTTTATTCCCAATAATTCCAATGATCTTCACTGCAATCTTGTTTTCTCAAATGTTCACGATTCCTTTCAACTCCAATAAAAAA
This sequence comes from Listrodromus nycthemerus, assembly GCA_963978505.1. Taxonomy (NCBI): domain Eukaryota; kingdom Metazoa; phylum Arthropoda; class Insecta; order Hymenoptera; family Ichneumonidae; genus Listrodromus; species Listrodromus nycthemerus. The sequence continues at coordinate 1,402,635 of OZ021680.1, forward strand.
AAAAAACTATCTACATTTGTCACAATAATCGTTCGTTACATTCGACGATTGAAGGGGAGTAAAAAAAAAATTAAAAAAAAAATTAAATAAAAAATAAAAAAAAATAAAAAAAAATTAAATAAAAAAAAAATAAAAATAAAAAAAAACCGAGTGAATCGTTGAACTTGAACGTGTAACATTTGGAGACCGATCGAACGGGCGAGAAGTCGCTCGTCGTTGCGAAACGATGCCCCGATGCGCCCGAGTCGACGTAACGATCGAGTTTCGTGACTCTATCTCTGTGCAGGCTGCTATCGGTTTGCATAATTAAAGCGGCATCGAAAGGCCAGTGTGAAAGGATCGATAAGCCGGCGCAGCAATGTACCGTAACGTAGGTCGCGACGGGTTAGTTGCTTCGCGAACAAAAATAACCCTTTGATCGAACAATTAACGACGGTAAGCTATGGGCGAGGGGAATGGAAGTTACCGTGGGGAACAAAGTGGAAGGAAAGGGGAGGAGATTTAATGACGACGATGAACAGGTACTGGCGGCTGCAGATGCTTCAACAGCCACGCGACAGCTGCATCCACGAGCGATCCGATATCCTGCCGGTCTTAAGAAAGCCCGGCCACACGGCTCTCAGCGATTCTCACGAGACCCTTGAATCGCAAACTATTTTTTTTTTTTTTTTTTTTTTTTTTTTTTTTTTTTTTCGGCACGAACAATTTTTTTTCAACACCGCTAGACCAAAAAATTGGTGCAAATAATTTTCATTATTTTCCCACGAGCGACTCGATATCCCGAAAAATTGATTTTTTATTTCCAATAAAAAACAAAAAAAATGGTAATGAAAAATATCGCGAGTCATGATATTAAATGTATGTGACCCATTTTTACTTTTTTTTTTTTTTTTTTTTACAGGAAATTAAATTTCATGTTTCACCCTCACGATATTTTAATTGTGAAAAAAATCGGTCGACAGGTCGGAATTTTAAGGGAGGCAAAGGATGTTCGGAGAGTCACTGCAGACTTCGACGGGAGAGCGTAAGCGTGCCACTTATTTTCCTTGGCTCGAAGAGGCAGCATCCCCTTTTCCAATCGCGTGGTCTCGCTCCGGATGCGAACGCCCTCCGGAAGATCTCGGCTCATCCCCCGGCAACGAGATCGACAGCTGCTGCTTGGCTGCTGCTTTTGCCACTGGGCGCGTTCGTGCCGTTGCAAGAACCGCGGGTCCGTCGCCCGACTCTGGGCAAAACTGGACATTGTGAAGCAAATAGCTCGACGAAATTCGACCGGGACCGAGCAAGCTCCGCATTTATTGTTCCGACCGACGGACGGCGCGTTCCCGACTCGCACAGCTGAAACTCGTCCGATTATATATATTATTCGTTTAACCCTCCTCACCGAGAAAAGTTGCAAGTATTATAATACGTTAGGAAGGAGGGAGGTGAGCGATTCTCACCGCGTGTGAATTCGCCCGGGCGAGACGAGACCGAGAAATCTTCCGAGGTTCAGAACCGCTTCGTCCGGTAAAAAAAAAATTAAAAAAAAAAATTAAAAATATATATTGGAATTTTCATAACTTTACGTCAAAGTTAAGAGACGAAACTTTCATTGCACTTTCTCATGATGTACCTTTATTCGCTGAGTTTCCGCTGTGCGAAAGCATCTACCGCGTTCTTGGCTTCCACGAATGTCGATAAAATACGGAGTCGAGGGTTTCAATTTTTTTTTTTTTTTTTTTTTTTTTTTTTTCGTGGACAAGAATTATGAGCCGTTCGTTTTAAATTATTTCTTTTGTGGAGGAATCGTACGCGGGGTCAAAATCCGCTCGCTCTCGTCTGGCATACGATACCTTTTTTGCTGACATCGTTGAAATAATCGCATTTCTTCGCCGAGTTGCCCGTTGTTCGCTCGAGTAGTAGACTAAAAAAAAAAAATACGTATGGAATTTAATGCACCGGAAACGAAGTTTATAAAAATATTTAAAATAATCTATTTTCAATAACCTACTTTAATTCCAATATTAATTAATTAATTTTCCATCACAATTGTACATTCGTTGGTTAGGAATTAACCGCAAGAATCTTCCCATAATAGCTTCGAGCCCGGTACATCAAACAATTTTTTTTCCTCACTATTTTACCCAAGCCGAAAAAGAAAAAATTAATTTATCCTTGTTCCTCGCCGAGGCACGTTAAAAAAAAATATACATATATTCACCGCGATTGCTGCAAACCGTCCGTTGTTCGATTACCGGCCGTGGTCGAGCGCCGGCAAAATTATTAAGTCGATAACTTTGGCGCAGTCGCGACCCGGTTGGCGCGACGTGTAATTGCTGGAAAAAAAAAAAAAAAAAAAAAAAAAAAAAAAAAAAAAATTCACGCTTTCATACGTAACGCGATACGACCGATGAATTCATGAGTGGCGTTTAATCTCGTTGCTCTTCGCACTTCACGAGTCCACGTAGCCTGGATATTGGCAATTGTTGCTCGCTCGAATTGTCCTGAATTAAAATCGTATTCAACCCTGTCGGGATTTTTTATTCGAGAGCCTCGTGTTCGGCGTTCCACGGTGCGCTCAGTCGGTAATAAAATTCCGTCACGGATATATCGTTGTCCGGTCGTCGTAGGAGGTTGTTCCCGGGCCACATGAAAACCGATAGCCGCGCTTCGGCACGGATGCGATCCGCGAACCTACCGGCTACACGGCTATCGGATGACAATTTGCGTTATACTTGACCATACCTAACTCGGCCGCTACCTAATTTAATACGAACCGGTGGGGTGGAATCGGATCGTCGGCCACGACCATTACGAAAGTCGACGCTGCGATACGCTTGACTCTCGATTAAAAATTCATCCGATCGACGTGAGTGACGGTAAAACGGAATTCGGACGGGGTGTCGCGATTTAGTTTTTTTTTTTTTTTTTAAATGCGATATAATGGAATTTTTTTTTTTTTTTTAATGTAATTTAATTTAATTTTACATTTGATCTAATCGTGAAAATTTTTTGAACGAACGCTCACGTCTCTGACCAAACAACTCTGCCAGATAAGCGTACCAGATAACATCTCCGCCCAAAGAACTCCACCGGAATAGAAATGAAATTCAAGTGGAATGCAAGATTAGACGGTAGCGCTTCGTTGCGGTAGAATTTTATTTTCGTTACCGGTGGATTTTTTTTTTTTTTTTTTTTAGGGCAAAGTTTTTGTTATATTAAGGTGGAATTTTTTTTTTGTGTCTGGAAAAGATTTTGTCGCGATATTGATGTGGTCTATCGATTTTCTGGTAGAGTTGTCAGTGGTGAAGATGCAAATATGCTCGTTTGAAATTTTAACGTTTTTTTTGTGTATTATTTTTTAAGCACTCAATTTGAAAGAAACCGGTTGGGTGCGATCCGATCGTCCTTGGCCCGAAATTAAGCGCTGCGACACGCTTAACTTTCGACGGAAAATTCATCCGATCGATGTAACACATTTCGTGCATTTTTTTTTTTTTTTTTTTTTTCAAATATAATGTTCGAGCAATTTTTAAAAATGAAATGCAGACATGGAATTTTTGAAAAAATATTTAAATCCTTTCGACTAATTTCATACGCACCGGTGTAATTTAATAATCGATTAAATATAAATCCGATCGAGCTAACACACAAAAATTCACACGAAGAACCGTGCATTTTTTTTTAACACAATTTATTCGATAATTTAAAAAAAATGTGATGTTTCTTTTGAACCACCTGATTTAATTCGAACAGGTGTTGCGCAATCGTTTCGGCGAGCTTAACGATTTAAAATTGGCTGCCGCGACACGCTTAAAATTCCATTAAAAATTGATGCGATCGAAACGCGGTGAGGGAGAATGGCGAATTTCTTTTTGATGGTCACGTCGATGGCGTTTGCGGACGACCGGACCATCATCATCGCCATCATCGTCTCAGTTGTCGTTCTCGTCAGGGAGCGGAGCACATACTCGCTCATGTAAACCGGTTTCAAGAGATCGTTCGCTCTCGCGAGAGCTGTTGGATGTTAGTGCCGGTTCTTCTGCCCCCGACTGGAAAGAAAAGCGAATAGAATCTGCGCAGCGCTATTTGCACGAAACGGCGCAAACGTCGCCGTTGACTATGCAACTTCCCGTAATTTGTCAACGTTTATCGTCGACGATGAATATGCACGCGCTCGATTCATTCACCGTTCATCCTGTTTATGGCAGACCGGCTACCGACCACGATTACCCGATCTGCGTGACCGTCGCGAAAACAATTACGACCCTTGGTCCAATTAATCATCCCTGATTGCCATATTTAATTCGCACATTTTCCTTCGGTCGCAAAAACAGTCTCTAGCCGTCTCCCTCGCTTCCGATCTTTTTTTGCGAATTTATTCATTTACATCTGCGGATTTTCTTCCTTTTGTTTATTTTAAATAAAAAAAATATCCTGATTATTACAGACCTTTGCCGACACTAATTACAGTCGTTGGTTCGATTAATCAATCTCAATTACCATCTTTTATTCGCACACATTTTTCTTCGGTTATCAAAAGTCTCAAACTTTGTCTGGCACTTCCGATCTTCCTGTATGAACTTGGCAATTTGTATCGGCTTCTTTGCCTCTCTATGTTCTTCAAAGAAAAAAAAATACCCGTATCGGATAGAGCATTAGCTTCTACTTTATGAGCTTCACCTCTTGCCCGCGGCTCAGCCTTTACTGTTTTTTCTCGAGTACACTCAACGCGCTCGGCACCGTTCTGTACACTCTCTCTCTCTCTCTCTCTCTCTCTCTCTATCTCTCTTCTTGTACTTGTATCTGAAAAAGTTCTTTTGTTTGCAGCAATAACAGTTCCCTCGGCGGTTCAACGTCCAGGCATCATCGTCCGGAGGATTCCAGAAGATCGACACCGAGTCCGAACTGTCTTCATCCGGACATGGCAACATTCCACGCGGCTCCCGGCTCCGTAAGTATATCGCGACCGCCTCTTTCTCCTCTTTATCACTATCTCGAATCACAGTAATTGCAAAGCCGGTCAACTAAGTTATCAATTAAATTCGACGAAAAAAATTAATTAAATCACCTAACTTATAAATTAACTAAATTTTTGGAATTCCGGGTATTTTTCATAAAATATTTAGTAAAGTATCGATTCTTCGATAATTACAAAACAAAATATTGTATTTTCTTTCTTCCGAAATTTTTCATATTAATAATTTTGTACAAAAGTTCTATAATGATGGCACTTCCATGAACCAATTTCAAAAGTATTCTTTTGTACATCCTCCAAAAAAAATCGTAACTCAAGCGCGTTATTTTTTTTTTTTACTTGGGTGAGAGAAAATAAAACGTGGTACTTTGCTCGAATTTCCGACACCACTGATGTGCGCGCTCAATTTTTTTTTTTTTTTGTTCTTTGCCTGTGGCGGCCAGAAGCGATGACAATGTGTGCCTAAGGGGAATGCTTCCGGGGTCGAGAGTTTCCCTCTTGAACCTCTTGCACCGCGCGACCCTGCACAATGTCCCAGTTTTCTTTCCCTTCCGTCTCCGCAATATGTGCAACAGCGACAACTTTTTGCCGATAGCCAACAGACGCAGTTACTCCAAAAGTTTCGTCCCTTTCTTCACGACGGACCGAGTTGTTTTACACATGCTGCATCCGTTGCATCGCATAAACTTCGTCCAGCTAATTTTTTTTTTCTTTATTATTACAGCCATCACACGCTCAGCAGCAACAGCAGCAGCAGCAGCAGCAAGCCGGACAAAAAAATACCGTCGAGCGAAAACGTACACCGGGTGTCACGGTAACGAGAGCTCAGAGGCGAATCAAGACTGCGAGCACACCGGCACTGCTCGATCGTGATCACGATGGGTTGGTATTTTCGTTTTTTCAAATTATGCAAGGATAAAAAAAATACGGTCGAATCAACTAAAAAATTGCACAGAGAAGGTAAATAAATATTTTCTTTGTACGATTAAAAGATCGGTCGCATTTACAATTGTTTTGTTCGATGAAAGAAACATTTGTTTAGTCAATTTTTTCGTTGATTTGTCCGTATTTTTTTTTTCAGTGTAATAAGAAAAACGATTTTTCCGAAAGGAAATAAAACGGGGCGTACGTAGTTAGACTAAATAATTACACATGAGATGGTGTATCTTATGATAAAGGCGAGAGAAAATTAATACGAAACGCTGTAACGCCGTCTCGGCAACATCTTCCTCTCAGTGATAAGCCATTCGGAAGCTATCTTTTAAATTTTATTATTGTACGGAATAAGACAGGCAAAGCTAGTACGTGGCCCTCCGCTGACCTGGTTTCAAGTTCGTAGGCCTTTGCACAACTCTGTACAGCCACTATCCCTCGTGATATATGTCGACGTAGAGTGGAAGACGAGCTTGCCGTCTCGAGCTTTAGGCTTTCATCTGTATAGAACGTCCGCTCCGATGTTTGCCAAGTTGCGGATAAAGGCGTTATTCCAGGCGACCTAGTAGCTCCTCGAGCCCTGGGCTATCACTGTATGCGAAGCCCTGTCGACTCGGATACTTGCTTATTATTCCGATGACCAGTCACCATAAATCAAAATTTTTTTCTCTCTTTTCTCTGCCGCACTTTTTATTCATCGTCCTACTAGTAAAATCAACACTACCTCGGATATAACATTCATGAACAATTTTGATGAAAAAAATGAATACACTTTCAGACGATAAATGAATTCTCGCGTTGCTAATAATTATTAGTTATTTTCGTCATGAAAGGATGGAAATCCGTTTCGAAGGTGTAGGGAAGATTGAAGTAAGGTCGCGATTGATGAGTTGAACACAGTATATTCCCAGCGAGGTTGAGGGCTTCACCTCCTTTCTGCTCTACGTTTTATACCTGGAAAACTCCAAGTCAGAGAAAACTCGAAATGTTTTCTCGGAAAAGAAATAACACTCCCACACGCTCGGTGCATACCGGAGTAGAATATATAGATTCATAGGTACATATACAATAGTTTGTAGGACCGGGGAAGAACAGAATGGCTTTGGCCGAGCTGGGTGATAAATGGACTTTTCACTATTAACAGTCTCGACAATGATTTTTTTCCTAAGTTTCTCAGAATCTGAACGTTGTGGATATGCACAAAACTCGTTCCATCTTCGAGATTAATTTCTGAAAATCTTAAATACATAATGCAAGATAATAATTGTGAATAATTTTGCGCAGAAAGTTCTGTAGTCAAATTGTTTAAAGTTGAATTGGGGTCGACTGAGGGTGCAAGGATGGTGTCTAGGGATTGTAAAAGAGTAGGTAGGATTTTCCATAAACTATATGCAAAGTGAGTTTGAAATTTATTTGATCCACAGTCGCGAATGGTCGGAGGATGATGATGAACGAGTCGACACCGAGGAGGATACTTCCGGAGTTTCGCGACGAGGTCGCGAGCTCGGTACGGAGCATCCCCTAGCCGAGGCGACTATTCCGCTCGTCGCGTCGCACTCCCGTCTTCAGGATTCCTCCGGCGGTTCCTCGGCAATCGGCGTCGAGACTCAGAGTTACAGAATGAGCAGCAATCCGACGCATAGCCAGCAGGAGAGCGTCCTGCAGAAATTTCGCAAGAGTTTCTCATTGAGATTTCACAAGAAGGGCAGCAAGGAGAGCACCGACGGCGACGGCCCGACGCCTCCACCGCCCAACGTACCTCCCATACCGATCGACGATCACGGATCAAACAACGACGTCGACGAAGACGGTCAGACGAATCCCGCGACCGAACAATCCTCGCAGCACAAGGAGGATCTCAGCAGCAGCGACCAAAAATTCCGGTGAGTCAATCCAGAAACTCTCATCGATAACCGAATACGAATTAATTATAATTTTTTAAGTTTATTTTTCAATAATGAATTTCACGATGAATTTTTCAGATTCGGACCTCTAGTCTGGAGGAGCAGTAAAGAACGGAAGAAAAGCAGCAAGGCGGCGCGAAACGCGAAGTGTAACAGCGGCGACAGCGGGATACAGATCGAGGTGTGCTTTCGAACAATTTTTATTATCTCCGTGAGAAAATGTTATTGAATCATACAATGTAGGGTATTTCTCAGATGGTATCTGGCGGAGCGTTGACTGGGGGCTGTGGCGGTGGAACGTTGGGGGCTGGCGACAGCTCCGAGTCGCATGACACGGACGTTCCTGACGAGACCGACAGTCCACCGGCCCTGCGTCGCAGGGTCAATGAAAAATCGCGACCCCAGTCCGAGCTCATCAACCAGATACTTATCGACAAGTTCAAGGTAAATTCTATCGCCGTTCGAAGAATTGGAAAAAGCAAAAATGATATGTATTATTGTTGTTATTGGTATTATTGTCGACTATCACGTACCGACGTCGCCGGCCGACGACGGGTGATAACGATGAGTAGCTCTGGATACTCGTATCTCGACGAAACAGGATGCGTGCGGACTGCGCAGAGGAAACGACACGATCCTTCGCACGAAAACACAGTTGATACGAAACCGTCGCTAGAACAACTCACCGATTTTAGTTACGAATTGACGATGCGCTTCTCGGGATTTTAATAACGTCCCTGCCATTTCCGTTAATAAGTGTAGGATTAAGGTAGCTACAGCGTGGAAGATCAGTCACACGAGTGCCAAGTTTTTAAAAATTTTTATGCAAAATTGTGTGCGAAGAGATTTATTGAAAGTTAAGGAGGTTGATTTGTATAATCGCATGTGTCCTCAACTAAGGCAAATATTTACTCTTTTCAAAGTAAAATCCATATTTTTAACTGACGTTAGTGCTCATCAGGTTTCGTAGGAATTGTTTATTTTTTAATCGTTCGACAAATAAGGTTCATTATTAAACCAGTGAATTTTTTTAGTCAGTGAATTCATAAAGTAACGTCTAAAGGACAGAACGAGCCATGATAACATTGGTTGAAAATTAAGAATGCACTTTTGAAAACAGTCAACAAAAATGTATCATAATGAACCTTTGCATCAATCAGTTTATGGATCAACGAAATAATTCTTATCTATTTTCCTTGATTCAGGACCCACGTAAAAGTGAAGAAAAATTGTGCGATAGCCTTTTGAGTTTAATTATTCATAAATGTTATTACTGACATAGGGTATCGACAGTCCAGTGTTGATTACTCATCTATATTGAGATTACTAATCTATATTCCAGGCTGATCTGCAGCAGAGTCGTGCCAGTCGTCACAATCACGTACGCAGGACGAACAGCGACCTCGGGGGCCAGAGACTCCTTCAGTGGGACACGAGGTCGGGATACGGTGCGGTGCACAATTACAGAAGGATGCTTTCCACCCCGTCGCCCATAAAAACGAGACCTCCGAGGCTAAGCCCGAGACACTCCTCCCATGACATCGTTACGCTAAGAAGGTATATTCTCTTTTGACAAACTTCTTACCGATGTTCCTCTTCGAAACTGCAGCTAGAACGGAGCTCGCACCGACTCGAGACGTTCATATTTACATACGAATCACAATTGTCTTCACTTCTTTCGAATAGAATATCCACTGTCTCGTCAGTCCGTACACGCCTCGTACATAAATTTTCGAACAGACGCGAGGAAACATTTTTTTTCGATTGCAAAACACTGTACGAAAGATTATTATAAAACGCTACTTTTGTTCGGTAAAGCGAGTAAAATCAGTCACTGGTCGATATAGTGGACATCCTTAATGTTAATTAATCGTACTGCGCCACAGATGAGTGATGCCCGGATGACGAAATGGGTCGATTATCCAACTTACAAAGTCGACGATGCGCGAATAAAACGAAATGATTGTGAAAGTTATCAAAGAAACAGTCGACAGTCATTTTTTTGTTCATTTTTTAATTTCTTTCTCCACGTGTCTAAACCGAAACAATATTGTAAATTTAATGTACCGGACTGGCATTGTTCGTGTGGAATTCAGTACATTAAATTTAATTAAAATTTTTCTTTTACTGTGAAATACGTTACATTTTATACCAGTTTTTTTCAGTATATTTATAAACAACACGACGTCTTTCTGTAAATTCATTATCATACGATTGCGACCTCGTGGATTTTCCCTGCATACGATCGACGAGACAAAAAAAACGCCTGTCCCGTTTATCTAACATAACATCACCGATTGAACATCGTTGGCAAAATTTAAAGTTATCTGTTCGAACCTTTCCAGTAAATCGAGGGAAAATAGTGGTAGGTAGAACGGGTACATATAAAAATCCTTCTTACAATTCCTCGTAATAACTTTAACTGCCAAACACACCGTAATTTGTCGTGCATATATCGTAATACGTTGCTGAATGTGTTGTAATTATCGAAGCTTATATTAAAGTATACACGCTTGTGAGACCCTCTTATAATTCCCATGACCCAAAAAAAAAAGAAACCCCATTATCTCTCGCTCTATCTATCTTTTTGAAAGAAACTCCACCCCTCTTTATCTTGGAAAATTGTTTGAATTTTCAGAGACCCTCACCCTCTCTTGCTCACTCAATTCACCGAAACATACCGGACGTCTATGTTGAGGAAAACTAATAAACATTTTCTTTTATTCTTATCACAGTAACGCGAAAGGGAGGAGCTCCCGGACAAATTTGAGACGTTCGCTCAGTCAACCACTGGGCATCAACCAACTTTCCCCATTAATGCGCACCAAAACTGCAGGTGATGATTATTTATTTATTTACTTAATTATTCGTGTAACGGATAGAATCTTCAGAAGTGTTATATCAGTAGAATTATTGTTTACCGTGTATAGCATTATGGCAGTAGCATAAAATTTTGGTGAAAAACGAACAGGTTCCTAATTTTATTCGAGCTCTGTCGGCAGGTGCGAGATATCCAGGTGGTAACGTTTTATCGGAGGACGAGCACGACGGACGATGTGGCGGTAGTGTTGGCGGGGTGGGAATCGGTACATCCGATGATGAAATGATGTCCGATTCCGAATCCTCGATCGCATCACTAACGGAGAGAAAAAAATCGTTCGAGCAAACGATGGACGAGGAAGTTGTGATACTCGCTGAAGCTGTTTGGGATCACGTTGCCATCGAACCGGAGGAGCTGGCTTTTCGCGCCGGCGAACTAATCGACGTTCTTGATACGATGGACAAGGACTGGTGGTGGGGTAGTTGCAGGGGTGACCACGGATGGTTTCCGGCAGCGTTTGTCAGGGTTTGTACACTAATTAAGTGAAATTATGCACTTTTTTCAGGAATTCTTAAAACGATTCTCACTGCAATGTTTCAATGAATAATCATTGAAATGTTTGATCGACAGTTGAGGGTGAGCCAGGAGGAGACGGTGGAGGATTGTTTAGCGGCCATGGCCTCGGGAGCGAGTTCGAATTCGCAGTCCAGAAGACGAACGAGCATCTCGCTTCTCTCGAACGAACAGGTTCGCAGCAGCGTCGTACGAGAGCTCGTTCAGACCGAGAGGGATTTCGTTAAAGTTCTTCGGGATGTTGCCGAGGGCTACGTGGCCGAGTGCCGGCGTCGGGCCGATATGTTCACCGAGGATCAGATTGAAACGATATTCATTAATATCGAGGATTTGCTGGAATTTCAGTCCGAGTTTCTCAAGGATCTTGAGACTCGTATAGATTGGAATTCCCCGTACAAGAGTTGCGTGGCTGATTGCTTCCTCGTTCATGTGAGTTGGCTGCGTTAATTTAGTAATTTTTATGACGGCTGATTTCGAAATGTAATTAAAAAAACAACTTCCAGAAGGTTGGAATCAGTGTTTGAGTGGATTGTTAGAAAGCAACCCAATCCGATCCAACCTTTTGTGGTTGGTTGGTCCGCGAGGGTCGTATTAGTTACAAAACTTTTCGGGAGAAATGTGTTCAATATGAATATCGATTTCAGAGAACGGGCTTTCGCATGTACTCGGAATATTGCAACAGTCATCCAATGGCCATGGCAACTTTGCAAGAGCTGTACCGTCACAATAGGTACAGCAAATTCTTCGAGGCTTGCCGACTGATGCGAGGTCTAATAGAGATTCCTCTGGATGGTTATTTACTGACTCCGGTACAGAGGATCTGTAAATATCCGCTCCAGTTGGCCGAATTACTCAAGTACACGAAAACCGATCATCCGGATTATCACAAGATTCGCGAAGCACTAGAGGCCATGAGAGCCGTCGCCGTACTGATCAATGAGAGGAAGAGACGAATGGAGAGTCTTGAGAAGCTCGCCGCGTGGCAGCTTAGAGTAGAAGGTTGGGAGGTATGAATGAATGATTTTTTTTTTTTTCATTTTTCTATTAAGTTGAATTACTTTAAAGCAATGAAACTTTCGTACAAACGATTCGCGTATTTCTTGAGTATTTTTTTCGAAAAAGAGATCGGTAAAATAACAGCAGTAAGTTCTGAGAATTATAAAACGTAATTGTAGAAAAATATAATAAATGTGTATGGTTCGTTTCTCTCAGGGCGAGGACCTCATAGAGGTATCGTCACAGTTGATTTATCAAGGTGACGCCATTCGAGTTACTACCGGAATGTGGACCAACAACATCACCCTCTTCCTCTTCGACCATCAGCTTGTCTATTGCAAGAAGGATATACTGAAGCGCGATACTTATGTATACAAAGGCCGTATTTACCTAGATACCAGCGAAGTTATCGACGTACCCGATGGCAAAGGTAAATAGACCCGTTTCCTTGCCTTCAGATAAACTCGAGATATCGTTTATAACTATCAGTTCACTTTAGAGAGCACACTTTTTTCTTTTCGCGTAAAATCCAATGTAACGAGATTTTTTTTCTCTTCTAGATCATCAACTAGGCGTTACCGTGCGACATTGCTTGAAAGTTTACAGCTGCGTGCGCGACAAGTGGTTATTATTTTGCTGCAGAACAGCGGAAGAAAAGCGCAAATGGCTCACTGCTATGGCGGAAGAACGGCGACTAGTCGAGCAGGATCGTAATGACGGTTTGGAATTTCCAGCAGCCGCTCGGCAACTTGCAAGGCTGGCTGCCACCAGGCAACAACGCTGCAGACCACCAGTCAAACCTCAAAGTAAGTTCTATCGAGTTATCTTTAAATAAATTCGTAAATTTTCTTTATAAGTTGGGAGTACAAACAAATTATTATAACAATGCATTGCTTTATAAAATATCAACAAACTTTTTATAATCTCGATCTACATCACGCTTCGACATAGAATTCACTTAAAATTTATTGTTACTAAAAATTCATGCTCAATGCATCCCTAAAACTAGTGAAAAATTATGAACTAACGCAAAACCTTGTTCGACAGACAAAACCTACAGCAAGCGTGAAGCATCATATGAGATGCAGGCGTACGCGAATCAGGCAAACTCGACGAATTCGTTAGGTCGCAAGGTTGGCACGTGGTTCACTTTTGGGAGCAGCAAGAAGGGAACACGGTTGCGACCCTCCTGAGCCAGGCCTACCTTCGTACCGTACATCGATCTGTGATAAAATACAAATTCGCTCCAACCCTCGAAAGGCGAACGAAGCGTATTGGGTCACGTGTATGGGCACGGAGGTAATACATGGACATCGACAAACAGTTTCAGTATTCATTGATTATGAATTTCATGTCAAACCGGCCGCGACTTGTGTATTCGTCAACTTGTGAGTCTCTCCGCGTTACTCACGTTTGGGGCCTAGTCAAGCGATTAAGTCTTCGCGGGCCATTAACTATTATTAACTAGGAGTTGTTGAAATAATTGCATAAAGCGTTCGCATAGGTATAAATGTTACTCTCGGGGTAAACTGCACACTATCTTTCAATATTCGGTGAAGTAAGGCTAGGAAAAAAGAACAGAACAAAAAAAAACAAGTTTCAGAAAATTGAAGCCCCGCCGTGATACTCGCACTCGTGAACAACGACCATCGATAAACGCTGACTTATTATCAACTGCACAATTAACGGCATGTAAGCCGCAGTATCGTAATCGTAGATTTAGAGACGACACAATTAGTAGGTTCGGCGATACTCTTGTTAAAAGAAATTTTAGTCATACTCGTAGCTACGTTGATTAGTAGAGGAAAAAAAACAACTAGCGGTAAAATTAATAGTATCGTTCAGTAGTGATTGTAGATACGCAAGCTGTGGAGTAATAGCAGTCGTAGTGCCACTGTAGTAGCATCAAAAACAGCAACGAAGAACCGCGTGATTAAAAATTACGAGAGAAAGAGGAAAATTGAAAATACTACAATAGTTTTACGAATAACTTCCAGCTCTCTTGGGTTGTTTGACAGACTGCAAGCAGCCGCTTTCTTCTCTCGCAATAAATCGGAAAAATCCGTCGTCGGGCGAATCCGACAGATTCAGTGTTATTATGTTTCTTCTTTTCTTCTTCTTTTTTCATGAAGAAGAGACAGAGAGAGATCAATTTTTGAATAAGAAACCAAGCCAATTCCTTCCTAACTTTGACTACGTATCGTAGGCAAACATTTGCACAGGCGTACGGCAAAGTAATTTGTATGAAGACCCGGTAAATAAATTACTGATCCATAATTGGGCGATAGGGCACGATTGTCTCAATTTGCGCGTCTAGAAATTTTCATACTCACGTGAAGCGATTCACCCAAAATACTTTTACGGGGTATACGTGTAGAAGTATGAAACTTTCATAGATTCTGTACGATCGAGCACTGTCGAAAAAATATCATTTTTTTTCTGCATATTTAGTTTCGGAATATCTGTGAAAGTTCTCGACACTGCCAAGACACAAGATTCAAAAGTGAATCATAATCGGTTGTAAAAGAATAGTGATAAATATTGTTCGACAGGGGTGAGACCCGAGGACAACTGTACTACAATTTCATGCATATATATTTCGTCGAATTAAGAATTATATATCGCTGTAGTCGTCGACTAGCGAAAAATGAGAGAACGCATCGTTCACGTTGATACATACGAGTTACGACCTTTTGTTTATCAAAAGTCGCGAAAATCTCCGATGGCAAGTACTTAAGGAAAAAAAAAATAGGCGCGACACTACCAAGTATCCACATAGCACGGAAATATTTTCTAAAGTCCACGAAATTATACATATGTTTTGAGATTTTTAACATATTTTATCATGTAGATATTTGTAAAATGTTTTAAAAACATTGAAATATTTTTCGTTCGCTCATTAATGTTATATTAAAATCTTTCAGAGATGTTGCAAGTATATTTTATTGAAGTATTTTAATAGAATATTACAAAATATAATTTTTATATATTTCAAAAATATTTTGTAAGATTTGAAAGATTGGAAATATTTCTAAAATGATAGAAAAATATTGCGTGCTATATGGATAACTATACTCAAGAATGCCGGAAGTCGAATCTCCGAATCAACGTTGTTTAGAAAATCGAACATCGGTTTGGATTAATAATCTACCGTAGAGGCTATTAGCGATGATGCTGCATTCAATGCTTTGTCACTTTCGAGATGCGTACATAAACTAAAAATTGAAGCTCACGTATCTTCGTCGCCGCCATGTTCTAAAGAGACGTCGCATAATCTCTCCACTCACGCGTATATTATACATAAATTTTATCGGAGTTTGTGGTCGCATCACAGGATTGTCGGGTAAGACAGAGTCACGCTCGCCCGATGCAATTTTATCTCCGACCTAACTATATTACGCATTTATCGAAAGAAAGAACAAAGAGTAGCTAGTTAATTTTTAGTGAAGCTCGGTATTTCGAACTTTTAGGAGCGTCCACATACTTTTGCTGAAAAGAAAAATTTTGTTATTGTTGTAATTTGCTAAAAAAATTTACTGCACGAGACTGCGACGAAACGAGCGATGGTATAGCATAGCAATTTTGACTTCCCTTCGAATTGTAGATCGCACAAATATTATAACAGAAAAGTTAGAAGAAATTGCTGACGATGGTTCTAATCGAAAAAAGTGAACATTTTTAGAGTCACGAACAGAAGGGCTTAACTTAACGCACAACTTATAACGGTCTGTCGCGAGACAATTACTGCTGTTATTTTTTTCTTAGTATCTTTGTGCACTAGTTAGACACGACAAGGACAATATGAAGATAAAGCGAGTAGCCAGATTCCTATATACCTATGATAGTATGAATACACACACACACATATATTACACTACTGTACAAAGTTTCGTGACCTATCGGTGTTTTAGGATTAAAAAAACGTTTACATGGATATTTGTTGCTGAGCACGACTCGACTGAGAGTTATTTTTATAGGACAATGTATTGCTGGCTCGGCGTGTGATTATATATCTGAATTATCTTCCAAGCAAGACAGGTCCATGTGCTGGAAAGTATTACGATAACGTAATACGCGTACACACTTATAAAACTATACAAATATTAAATAGGTTTTTAGCGAGCGGAACTACGCTACTTTACCGCTTATTGCGTGGGCTACGAAAACGCCCTCGTGAAATGCCGATTTTTTCGATTCGCTTGAGCACTTATTTACACGAGACTCTCCAAAAACACGAGAAAGAATTGTTTCCAATCGATGCGATTAAAAAATGAACGTCCATTCCGTTGAATTATATCTTATGACTCGCTTCAAATCACAGCAATCAAAATACGTGTGAAGAAATATCAATTTTTTTTTTTTACCTATATTTACTTTCTCTAAATTTAATTCTCAAAAATATTGTAAAAACTTGTTCACATTTCTGAAATTAAAACGTTGTCCGGAGAGTCAAAGCATCAGAAAATCCCCACGCACACACACACATACATAAATGCAGAGAAAGGGGTGAAAGTGCAGAGCGTTAAGTCACGAAGCAATAAATTATACCTAATTTTATATAGTTAATATTAAACAATGGCTCGTCCGCATCCTCGCTATCACGTAGGACTTTTAAAACGGGATTTTTATACCGCGATATCTGTCCACACAAGCAGTACCGTATAGTTTGTAATCGTTGATGTGGTAAAATTAACTGATATAACTACCGATTAAATCTTGCGCTAAAATTTGGTTAACAATTTGCAGATGCATATCGTACCAAACCGATTAGTCAATAAACATTATACTATACAAATACGTACAGAAATACCCGCGATATGGCGTAACTATTCGATACTATTGTACATACATATTAGTTAGTGTATTTAATAGATGTAAATAACGATTATATAAAAGATGTACGTTAATGGAGGGCGCGAGACGCAGACCACACTATTTAGTTACGATGAGCTCCAAAATTTAATTGTTTCAAAACTTTGTTGACGACGGAATGGGAAGAAAAAAAAACACCCTTGCCGAAATTATTTTTACATTAGAATGTTGAAATTATTAGCATACATATATATAATTCGGATTGTGGAAAATGAAAGGAAGAGAAAATGATCGGTGGGCGTTAATGGACCTTTACTCATTGATTCCGATATGTACAGTTCGATTAGTTATTACGATATCATTATTGTTACGAATTGTTTCCATTATAAATAGATATATATCTATATATATATATACACTGAGTTAAATATGTGTAAATAAACATTTTATAATTCTAATTCTGTGTCGAATGGTTTCGTTCGCTCTCCAGGTGAAGTTCCTCGTTGGTTAGGAATTCAAATTTTTTTATGCTTTCGTGCACAACCTTAACGAGACAAAATTATTTAAGCACAACTGCACGATTCTCGTCCAATTACATTGTCGATTTGCTTGATTAACTTGAAAAATCCAAAGGCTTCTTATTTTTTAAATTATTTTATACGGTCTTTGCAAACGTATTCCAATAAAAACCTACGATTTTGTTCTCATCTTCCTAATGGAGCCCAAAAATAACAAAAACTAAACTACAATCGGGCGTCGCTGGCGAACCGAGCGCAGTGGTTCTCAAGCTCAACGGCCGCGGATTCCTCAAGGAAACCGTGGGAACTTGCGTCGAAAAGTTTTGATTTTTCACGAGCGTCGCGGGGGGCGTTTATCGTTCACGATCCGACGCTGGCGCGATCGACGACGATGTCAAAACACTCCATAGACAAGATACAACCCTATCGCTGAAAATCTTTCTTTTATTTTGTTTTTCTTCTTTCACAAAAATCACAAATTAAAGAAAATATATAAGATGCAAAATTACGACATATTCATACAGGAGATCGAGGCGATCGATGATTACTTAGGTCCGACATTCAGGTAGGTTCGAATGTCAAGAGGTTATCTCGGCCCTGTCAAAGTCCGCGGGGTTGTCAGTGAAACAACCCCTCGTACGCAGATGCACACCCGAACCTCGGGTCGGCGTGTGCGCAATGGAAGGGTTAAATTCTGGAGGGGTTGAACCCTTCCGACTAGTAACAAAGTGGTGTCGCATGCGGGGGCCGTAGGGTTGGCGCGAACGTCAGAAAATTTTTTTGACACTATTATGTCAAGATTGACACTGTCGCAAATACAGAACGTCCTGCCGACGGCGGCTCCGAAACACGAACACTTGTTGCTAGAGATAGAATCGACGGATCCCAGTAGCATAGGTCTAGTCATAAGGTATCAAAAAATTCTGCAGAAAACCTTTGTAAAATTCTTTTGCTGTAATGTCTTCGGTATCATTTACTTGCAGAGCTATCTACGATGGACATGAACACCAAAAGTTTATGGAGAAGTTGGATGAGCGAGTCAAGACTCATGACAAAGACATCGAACGGATGTGCAATCACCACTATCAGGGTTTCATCGACTCCATCAGAGAGCTGCTTCAAGTTCGATCTCAGGCACAGGAGTTAAACGTCAGTTTCATTGTGTTTTATTTAGTTTTGTTTCTTTTTAGTTACAATTGAGTCCAAGCTGTTCATTTGTTCTCGATTGCAGGAGGAGATTCTGGAACTGGACAAACGAATAAGTGCTTCGACCACGAAGGTTATAGAAAAGGGTGAGGAACTGGTCAAAGCTCGCAAAGTCGAGAGTAACATGGCTGCAGCAGTAGACAGTTTGACCATGTGCCTCCCGGTGCTCGCCGCTTATGCCAAACTTCAGAGGCAGCTCAAGGATAAACGGTATTATCCAGCTCTAAAGACTCTGGAGCAATTGGAACATCATGACTTGCCCAAAGTCACGAATTACCGATTTTCCACACAGATCACTGAACAGATTCCACAGTACGTTGACCAATGCTTGGAAGATAGAATTATCTTTGCCTAAATTCGCTCGATGGTCGGTTGACCAACGTGGAATTTTTTTTTTGCATTTCAGATTGCGGGAAAACATCAAGGAAGCATCGATGGCCGATTTAAGAGATTTTCTGGAAAACATACGTAAATATTCACCGAAGATCGGCGAGGTTGCTATGCGGCATGTAAGTTGGCAATCATTCGCTTAAATTCAAATTACGAATCAAATTAACTCATTAAAAATATTGTGTTTTATTATAAAATATTAATGCTTTTTGCACCAGACAGCTGAGCAGCTCGTCAGCGAAGCCGAGATTATTGGACGAAAAAAAAAAAAACTTCAATCGAGCGCCTCAACCGAGGAGGAGGAACTCAGCGCCCAAGATCTCATGGATTTCAGTCCCGTTTATCGTTGCATGCACATTTATACGGTGCTTCGTCAAGGCGACACTTTCAAGGCGTACTATCAGCAGCAAAGAAAGCAGCAGGCACGATTGGTCTTGCAACCACCGATAAATATGGTAAGATTTATCACAACAATTCCTGCAGCGTTTCGCTGGACTCTTTAAAAAATTATAAATTTAATGTACCAAACTGGAAGATCTACATGTACTTAAAAAGACCCACTAAATATTTTTTTTCATCACAATTGAACAAAATTTGATCAACTATTGTAGCACGAGAGTATCGTCGGCTATCAGACGTACGTCCACGGTATCCTCGGATTTTTCGTCGTCGAGGACCACATATTAAATACCGGCAATGGTCTGGCTACGCGTTCGTATCTCGAGGAACTTTGGGCAATGGCTCTTTCGAAGATTGTGAATGCATTACGGACGCATTCCGTAAGTGAACATCTTGTCGCAACTAAAAATCCTAATGTAACGATTCTATACTCAGTTGAATTTTTTTCAGGCATACTGCACGGATGCAATGTTGATTTTAAAAATAAAAAATCTCATTATGCTATTCAATACAACGCTTAGAGTAAGTAACTCGACAAATTTGGAATGGCATTCATATCGGCGAAGCCCGACTGATTAAAATTTATTTATTTGAATCCACAGAATTACGGATATCCGGTGGGTCAACTGTGGGATTTGCTTCAAGAAATAAGGGTCCATTACAACGAGGTTCTCATGCAGCACTGGGTACAAGTGTTCAGAGATATTTTGGACGAAGACAATTTCCTTCCGATTCATGTGAGAATCCAATTGCTAAAATAATTTAATCACCAACTCAAATTTGAAATCGAACGTAACATCGATGATCAAACAGATATCTTCAGTCATATCATTTTTCGGCCCGCATTATTAGACTCGTAACCGTGAATTATGTGTACTTTTTTTACCCATAGGTCTCATCACAGGCAGACTACGATCAGATTCTTCAGTCGTTTCCCTACCACGACGAGGAACTGAAGAGAGCCGATTTCCCGAAGAAATTTCCTTTTTCGGTAATGGTTCCGAAGGTTTACCAGCAAGTCAAGGAATTCATTTACGCCTGCCTCAAATTTTCTGAAGATCTTAATCTCACGCAAACGGAGATTGACGAAATGATCTGCAAATCAACAAATCTTTTGTTGACGAGAACTTTTAGCGGCTGCCTGTCGTCGTTGTTCCGCAAACCGTCATTGGCTCTCTTGCAAGTCGTTCAGATAATCATAAACACAGGATATCTCGAGAATTCAACAAAGTTTTTGGAGGAATTCGTTTCAAACATCACGGGGTGAGATCGACGTCGATCGATTGTTTTTCAATTCATACGACGATTTGTCGACTCAAAGTCAATTATTTGTTACGACAGAACTCCCCATGAAGGACAATTGAGCTGTGGAGGAGTCAAGTCAGCGATGTTCAGAGTTGCAAGGGACGATGCTGAGAAACAAATTTGTGATAAACTTAAGCGAAAGCTCGACGAATTTTTGGAGCTTGAAAATTACGACTGGAACTTGGCAGAGCCTCAAGGGCACGCCTCAGGCTTCATAACGGACCTTATTGCCTTTCTGCAGAGTACCTTCACCTGCTTCACCAACTTGCCTGTACGTATTGATAATTTGTTTTTGCCCTATTGAAAAATGATCTTGACGCACATCTACTTCCAATTCAGGGTTTGATTAACAAGAACACACTCTAGGTGATGGGCTCTATTGACTCGTCTGTTGTATAAGATGTACCTGATCTATTGGATATTTTTTTCCAGGCCGAAGTTGCCCAAGTAGCTTGCAAATCAGCGTGTTCACATATAGCTAAATCTATATTAGAAATATTGATCAGCGAAGATCTCAAACAAATATCTATGGGAGCCCTTCAGCAAGTTAATCTGGACACAATTCAGTGTGAACGTGAGTCAATCCGAAAATTCAAAGAAAAAAGGGGATCGAAACAAGAATCTCGAAAAATATAAATAGCGTATCAATTTATTTTTACTATTATGACGTTCAGAATTTGCGGCTTCGGAACCCGTCGCAGGCCTGCCGGAAGGTGCTTTGCTGCAGTATTTCGCGCGATTGCGGCAACTGCTCGATCTATTTATGAGCTGGGACTGGCCTACTTATTTTCACGATTACGGCCACGAATCCAGCAAGTACAATCTGGTGACACCGAATATGGCTGTTTTGTTGCTTGAAAAGTAAGTAAATCACCCGCGTTCACGCGATGGGCCAACGATAGATTTTATTGACGATAAGCCGATTTCCAGATTGCGCGAGTCCGACAAAAAAACGGTATTTTCGGTGTTGAAGAAGAGCGAACGAGACAAAAAAAAACTTTTAGAAACGGTTTTGAAGCAACTCCGCCAATTGGCTCAGACCACCCAGCAATGAGCGGATCACGTCGGACGCAGTTTCCGATAATTCGATTAAATTTGAGCAACGATGAATCAATGTGTAGTAACCAATTACATTTTAGCAATATTCTTTTAGACATGAATGTTTAATTTTGCCTTGTGTGAATAGCTGTACAATAATGCTTCTTAAACATTGCGCAACTAGAAAATAGATGTTGTGAACGACGTGGTTGGAAAATATTTTTACCGGTTACTCTTGCAAGTAAATACTGTAAGTATATTTCGCTAAGAAGTAGGAAAGCAAGAAGTTAACTCTCTCTTCCAACGTTCCTGTATATTGATTACTTTAATCGCTCGGTTTCGTCGGCATCATTATATTATATTCGTACGACTTCGCATATTGTACAATATTTGCAGAGCAACTATTTATTGGATAAAGTATAAAGTCCCCAAATTAGTGTGCCTTCCACACAACCACTCCTGAATTGAACGTCACGACACGTTATTAATTATTATAAATGACCATTATCCCCTAAACGACAAACTGGGCACATCGTTATGTTCGATACACAAAGAAATCATCGATAGGTAGGTAATAATTATATTAGGAATCATAAAATAGATTAAATACAAATCAGTAATCAATAATGTTTTGTTTTTCTTTTCCATTAAAAATTGCGCCGGACAAGTTTTCGTTTTTTTTTCTTCAATCATTCGGTATTTGAATCAATCGTCTTAGTATTTATGCAGGTAAAACGAATCATTTGTAATATGTGTGTATGTTTATCAATCTTGATGTATGTGGCACAATTTAATTGCAGATATAAATTATGATGAACGGGACTAATTGTTGCTGTTGTCCGAGTCCACACCCTCTGGTAGCATGAAATACTTATTGGAAGCTACAAAGTTCTGAAACACGAAACAAGCCAATTGAAAGAGAATTAACGGATGTATAGAAATCAATGTACACATAGGAGGGGTAGAATCTAGCTTTAAGGCAAGGTTCCTTTTTTAGAAACTGGATTTCGATCTTACCGGGGCTTGCTCATCGGTGGCCTTTGGCATCGGCGGGACGCCATCCTCTCTGTCTCGATCCTTGCGCTCCCTGGAATTACATAAATATAAGAACATTTTGACGAAAATTGTAAAAATTTGAGTAAACTTAGATTTTTATAATTATCGATATTTTACCTTTCATGGTGCCCGCGAGAGTCGCTCGGTCTTTGCGAACCACGCGAAGTTGGTCCTCCAGCGGCTCGCGAGGACGGCGGGCCGCGAAAATCATTACGTTGTTCTATTCGGAATATAAATGAGTATATATATTAATTTTTCCATTCAGTTGCTCTTAATTTCGGGATATATTCTAAAATCAAGCGCAATCAAAAATAAAAATCAAAAACAAATGTTCTGAGAAAAGACAATCTACCGGAACGTCCTGCTGGCTGGCGGACGGAAGGTCTGTCCATGTGCCTTCCTGTGTCCTCATCTGAGCGCCATGTAGCCCGAGGTTTATCAGTATCGCTGCGCCCCTCCTGAAACATAAAAAATAAGAGTTTTATTTGTGTTTCATTGACGATATACTATCAAATTAATTTCTCATAAAGCCAACTCACCCCATTGCGTCTGCCCCACGTTCCATCTTTCGACACGGTTTTTCTCTCCCTGCAACAAACGAAAATATTGCAGAATGTGAATAATTTTTTCTCAGTAATTAAGACACTCGTTATGCGATGCCGATAGTGAACATTATTTTCCGTACCCTTCCTCTGCTTTGGGCTTCGCGTCAGCGTAGGTTCGTGCCAAACGTTCCTCAATTTCGCGCTCTCGAGCAGTAGTATCTACGGGCTTAGCGGCACCAAAGATGTTGACTGCCGGTACCGGCGCTGGAGCGGGAGCCGGCGCTGAAACCGGCGCCTCATCGTCAGCCTCCGATTTTTCTGATGGCGAATCATTCTGAGCGATCGGAGCTTCGATCGGTAGCGACCGCGGTTGCAAGTTCAGTTTCACGCGTGAACGAGGCTCGGATGCTGGAAATCAAAGTTATTCGTTTCTTATCAAACAAGCTCGAAACCATTTTGTTTAGCTGAAGTGACATCATACAGCAAATACATCACATTCGCTCGGAAAATGAAATTCTCAAACCTGTAGTGACATATTTTATGGTGAATTTCCGAAATCTAAATTTCCAGTTTCTAAATTATATGATTAGGGCGCAAGTAACTCGTCTATGAAAACGTGCTCGTAAATAGAGGAACTTACACGGAGGAGGGTCCGCCGCGGATGATCGACTCGATAGCCTATTACCCCAATCAGATTCGCGATTCTGCTCACGATCGCCATAGTTGCGACGAGAACCGAAGCTGCTGCCGCCTCTATCAGGACCGTCACGGTCTCTGTCACCGAAACGTGAATATTCCCGGTCTTTATCGCCGCTTCGATACCCACGTCGCTCGCCGAAGCTGGAGCCACCGCGATCCGGAAGGTCGGGCAGGGCGGCTCGACCTTCGCGCCAAGCACCCGGTCTATTGTCACTCGCCGAGTCTGCGGAAAATTGTAAAAAATTATAAATTGTGGCTGGATTAATCAAAGCGCATGATCGCGAGGGTGTATAAATAATTATTTTCGTGGAAATTTCATACGATTTTTTTACAGTATCGCTTATATACTCACTTTCACGATCGTCTCGACGGTCTCGATCGAAACCACCACCGCCACGACTGCGGAATCGATCACCCTCTGCGGAGGACGGCTCGTCCCGTGGACCACTTCTCCAATCGGTAGAGTTGCGATCGGCGTCGTCATAATTGTCGCGACGACCGTAATCCCGACCCGTGTTCATGCGACCCCGGCGATCATCGCTATTGCTGACTTCGATTCTTACACGCCTCCCTCTGATGGTCTATGGGGAATGAAAGTCAAATAATTTGACGATTTGCTTCATTCAATAAAATAAATTTTGAAAAAATTAAAAACTCAATAAAACAAATTAAAAACTCGACACCTCGACGTACCGCGTTCGTCAGGGCCAGAGCGTCGATGAGACTCTGGCGATTTGCGAAATCGACGTATCCGTATCCTTTAAGCTTGGTCGAGTCCTTCGGAAGACGCATGTTTGTTATCTGAAAGAAAATTCGACACATTATCATACTGCTGGTAAAACTTTAGGTGAATTATCGATGATTTGTTTTTGTTACAACACTGACCCGCATGTTTGCAAAAAATGTTTCAAGATCGTCCTCGACCACGTCATAGGACAGATTGGATATATAAGCTACGAAGGGAGGATTTGTTGGTATATTCTCTTCGTCGACGCCGGGATCGCGAGCGGCTCGCGGAGCCGTGGGCAATACCACCGGTTCTTGTGTTGTTCTTCTCGACTGGTAGCTATCTGTAAATTAAAAAATTTTGATATTGATTATAGATAGTTCACAGGCACTTCAAAGCCATGTTAGTAAGCTGGCATTTAATTAAATAGATCGACACTATAAATTATCATAGATTTCTAGATTAACGGTGGCAAGGAAAAATTTAAGTCGTGAACTAGATTAAGGTAGAAAGCCTTGTGACCGCGCCGGTAGGCAAAGAGAGAAAGAGACAGAAAAACGGGGTTATTGGCACTCGCCATTAAGTAAAAGACACCACGAAGCAGTGTTTTACATGGCATTACTGAAGAATTGGTAACAACAAAACTGTAAAAAAATTTTTTTAACTTTGTAAATTCTCATGTAGATTAAAAGAACGACTGAGGTACACACAATCAGTAGTAATGAAGCAATAATCAACATCAAATATTCGAAAATTCAAATTTCAATCAAGAATAAATCTTGAAGTTTTATGACAACTTCATAATTATTAATCATTTTACAAGACAGTAGTAATGGGTTATGGGGAAAGTAATGTAGAATACCTGAGAATGTACAATAAATAAATTCTCATATACACTATAATTGCTATGTTTACACAAAATGTTTTATTTATTAGCTGAATTCAATTAGACATAGAAGGCTCGAAAATATTTTAAGTAACAAGTAAAACAATGCTTTTAAAAAAGTGAAGTGCTCCAAAAATCTCAACTACTCATTATAAATTTCAATATACTCTAAAATAGTATCTAGTGAAATATCACTATTCCTCAGAGCCTCTTAACCTATGGCAAAATTACTATGCCACATTTTTTTGACAATTTCAACGTCAACATACAAGAATCGTTTTATGATTCAGTTAAATGGAATACGAAAGTGAAAATTAAAATTAATTAACATGCAAATTCATATTGCAATAGCACATTCAATTCACAACGTGCTGTTAATTTCAAAGCTGCCGATGCATTATACCTCAATTAAGTCGAAGAGCGTTACTCACCGAAGTCATCATCCACATCGTCAGCCCAGCTTGCGACTTTAACAGGCATGGCAGGCATGCCTCCAGTGGTCTCCGGCAGCAAATCTGTCAGGGGCACCGCCTGCCACTTGCTTTTTTTCCCCTTCTTGCCTGTGAGAGTATAAAAATACGTTACACGTAAAAAAAAAATGGGCCGGTCTTTTGGACGCGTAAAATGGCAATATTGAAAGCATGACCAATCCCAAGTGCGTGCGGTTTTTGGTTATGTGAACGTTTCAATCGTAAAATTCATCGAGCGCGAGAGCTCCGGTCGTCCAGAAGTGTTCGCAAATTATCCGGACGTCTCAACGATCGGAGATACAAATAGTTAGACTCACGTGTGGCCATGATTTTTGGCTTGAAATTTCAACGATCCAAAACGGGTTCGGAAATCCGTACTGCACACGACCAACTCCTGGCTCCGTAAGGCATGAATTGCGCCACGGAATGATACATGTCAAACTCGCGAGGTGAAGAAACTTTCCTGAACATCCGGTGGTGCGGCGCATTGTGGGAAACGAATGTTGCGGATGACGAAAATATCCCCACGAAAGAACGGCCGCTGATTGGTCACTCGCGGACGGCTGACGTTTCGAATGCAAAACTCACCGAGCATGAGAGCTGCGGTAGTGCAATGTTCGCAAATATTTCGGGCGTGTCGACTGCGACAAGATAAAATAGTTCGTCTGCCGCGTGGTCATAAATTTTGGCGTGAAATTTCAAAAATCGAATCGATACATCACGTTTTTACATGGCATTCAAACATCAAATTTAAGTATGTAGATTTTATATTTGACAGTACCGTACCAACAAATTGTACGTCTAGGAAAATTATTTTTATCCACCTTTTACAGTCATTTTACATGAAACATACGACCACATTGTCACATCACGAAATGTCGAAAAAAAAAAATTCCGTCATAATAGAGTAAAAATACGGTAATTTTGCGGAATATTAATAATACCGGTGTTTCTGCAACTCCATGGAAAAACGATGATGCGAATAATACAAATATCCCTATGAGAGAGCAGCCGTTGATTGGTGGGTCGAGTACGACTGGCGTTTCGGTGAGTTGCTGAAAACGTCCGCCCAGCCGGCGTGGACGCTGCTCGACCACCTCGAGGGAGGACATAAAGAAAAAAGATAATATATTCCGCCGATCTCGACCGACTGGCGAACCCGCTGCCAAGCCGCCGAGAACTCTTTTAATCGCTTCGAGCGCGACGGATAATAAGATATTTTTTTATGGGCTATAGCATTAGTGAGTGTGAAATGATTCGAATAAAGGAAGAATTCGAACGAAAATTGGGGATAGAAAGCAAGGATGATCCCCACAACTTGTTGAACAATATGGTCGACGCTAGAGCGTGCTATAAACCCAGCGAGAGAGTAAGAACGCGTTCGACTCATTCATTTTTTTTTTTTTTTTCGACAATGGCTGTCTCTGAATGTGGATTTTTTTCTTTAGATCATAATACTTGGAACAAAATCGTACACTGCCATTATTTTTCTGCAGAATTATTGTCCGTTCGTTTTATTTCGTCGCTCTTGCTTTAATTATTCGTTCAATCACGTAGTAGATGGACATAGATTTAGGTGTGAAATGAATGTTGGAAATACATGCTGCACTCGTGCAAGTTCGACATTTGACTCTCCTATATTATCGGCACGCTCGTTGTTATTATTATTATACCATAGTGGATGTATATATATATATATATATTTATATATATAGTTGAATATTATTATTTTGTATTGCGCTGATGAGACATTTTTATCAACTATTAACTGTCCTGTTCCCCTTCCCAGTTACGTACGTATAATAAACGTTCGCTACCCGGATGAATTTAACGAACCGCTCGGCCTTTATAAATATGACGTGGTCTACTTAGGGGACAAATACAAAAGAAGCCCCTTCCTTCGTATCGTTAAAAGGTTGATTGAGATCCCCGGTTCCGCACAGCGAGACAACGGGACAGTTATTTTTTTTCTGCATCTTCTCATCCGAAGCTTCGAATATATAACGCTGGTTCAAAGACCCCATTTTGTGGAAGCATGTACACTCGCCGTTCCCGATAAAATATTCCACCCTCGTAGCCGACACGGTCCCTTCCTCCGTCAGTCGACTCGCATCTTGTCTCCCTACAGGGGGGAGAAGTTTTATGTCTATAATTTTTACATTTTCTCACGAAAATTTCGACTTTCCATAAGTTTCTTTTTTTTATTTTAGTCATTTCGTTCAAGACAAAATTATTGATGAGAGGGCTCGGGAAATCATAGGCAACACAGTTTTTCTCGTCCAACACGAAGATATATTTTTATTTTCCAATAAATGAATTCGTACAAAGAATATCAATAAATAAATACATATTCATAAATAAAAAAAATAAAATTTTCATTTACTTATCAATGCGCAGATTTTATAAATATTACACTTCCTATTTGCAAAATTTAATAATAATATTAACAACAAATTTTACATTTTGTTATATAACTTTGGGCGAGTTAATTAGTCGACGTAAAATTTTCTGGAATTTCTTGAAATTATTGTATTTTTTTCGGTATTTTTATCACACATCTAATAATGGATAGAGAAGGACCAGGAGAAATAAGGGGGTCGCGCTTCCTCGGGTTTCGATCTACTTTCACAAGAGGCCCGCGAGCCCGATCGGTCAGTTAATGGTTACTCTCTTCGATCGGGCCAGGGTAAATTTCTATAAATATCATCCACACCTTCGCCCTCGTTGGCGTAACTTTCTGCGAGTCTTTCGGGGCTCGAGTTCCATTTAACATTTTCGATCTGGCGGGGACCGACAAAAGCGTCATCGATGCCTAGTATAATTAAGCTTGCCACACGCATCTCGGACGCGAGACGTGCTCGATTGTACATTGTGCTATAATGCGTTCTATTGAGGCGAAGTGTCACATCTTCCTCGCCGACACAATTTTTACTTCCTCGGCACAATTCCGCGACATACGAAAAAAATATGAATAATTACAGTTTTACAGTCGAGTGGAGCAAAATTTCACGTCGCGTTAGAAAAAAAAATTTTACTCAACGCAGCATTGTCAGCGATGTCGCGTCAAGCGAGAGCTTTCCATTTGACTCACGGCGTAGAAGACGCCATGTTTTTTTTTCATCGACATCGACACTTCGACCGCCCCTGATCGTTGCGGTTTCTCCTTCGGATGATTGTTCATTTTTTCTTCTTTCGCCGTCTCCTCTCGTCTTCGATACTGTCTTCAATGTCGGGGCCGCTGGGCATCCTCGCCTTAGGAATCGGGAATTACTTAATTTCTCTTCTAAAGAGAAATCTTTTTACCAGTAGAATGTCGACCTAATGATATTCGGGTTCTCTCAGTGAGAATGACGACTTCTCGAACGCTGGTTCGACCGGTCTTAGATTTTTTTCTATGTCTACTTTCCTCGAATACAAGAAGCAGCGTCATCAATCGGAAAATCTGTACTCGTTAATGCTATTCTAAAGCGAACGGGCCGAAGTTGTGTCGCCGCATTCCCGACTATAGCGAGGAGAATTCTAGCGCGCGGCGCGCCACCAGCTCGTTCGGACTGTACAGCTGACTCGCGACTGCCTCGTGTTTACACTGGGACCGTTGTTAGCGTTTTTTTTTTCATGATCAATTTCTAATTTCCTTCAACTAATTAGTAAAACAGTTCGACGACACAATTCTAAACGGTGAAAAATCATTTCGTGAAATCGAAGTAGAAGCATCATAAAAAATAATCGTATAAAGAAAACGACCACTTCTCGACTGGTATTGATAAGAAAAAGAAATTAAGTACCACACAAGTGCGATAAAACTTTTTCCGGCGAGTGTGAGTTTATCTCTTACAGATCATTCTCAAATCACACGAGTTTAGAAAATGTTTTATCGCGCGGGTGTCCAAATTTTACTTCGCACCGAGTGGACTGAAGCGAATTTTTTCGTGGATCTTCCACAACATAACCTAACTACCACTGTCTGCAATATTGACAGTCTCACATAAAGAACGGAATAACAGTTTCTTACGGAATCTTCCTATCGCGTGTTCTCAAAGTTATTCGAAAAACGGGCCGAAGTCGCCCCGTCGGACCCTCGACTTTGAAGCGAGGAAAATTGTACCGCGAGACGCGGCACCATCTCGTACGTACTGTACGACTGACTCGCAACGGCCTCCTCCTCGTGTTTACACTGTCTCCTCACTATACTCTCCTGCCTTTGAGCGTGCTATAGTCACGTGCTGATATCATACACAGCGATGTGTTCGGCTGCCTTTCAGTAAGAGTCCAACGGCTCTCGAAGCGCCTCGCTTTGGGACTCGCAACGCTGTCGGCGCACAGCGGTCTCGTACTTCGCAGTGTTACTGCACAAAGCGCCCGGGAACGTTGGATCTCACTGTTACGCGAGGCTCGACGTTGAGAAAACCGAATTGTCGTGCATCAAGCCCTGTCGCGAGCCATCGCGCACTTCGAACCGACGGAATATTTCAAGTCCTCGTTATCTGTCGAGCAAAAAAAGAAAACACAAACAAAAGTTCATCGCACTTCCGCCGGAATCATTGCGGCGCTGTTATCGTCTTTTGGATCTCCTATCGATGGAATGATCTACACGCATCACGCTTCTTCATAATTGTATCGTCTTCTATTTTTTTTTTTTTGTACTTGGTAGCACAGTTTTCATTACGACAGAGAGGGCAAAACGGACCGGTCATCGATTTGGGACGAGAACTTCCTTTTTCTTCCTCGTAGATGAAGCTTTGTTTCGGTGAGAAATATTTTTTTCGACGTTTCAATTAAAATATTTTCAGAATTTTTAACAACACAGACGTATGAAATTTTTTTTTTCTCTCTCCTTAACAATCGGTGAAAATAATACTTTTTCCATGGGGTTCCGTTTTGCCCCGCTGAACCCCTGCAGTTACTCATTACATTTATTATTATCATTATTTCGCATCGTTATAATCTTGTATAGTTTAATTCTTCCCTACAGTTATTCATTGAATTTATTACTATTCTTATTATTTTTTTTCCTGTGTAACTTTTTTTTTCGAACTCGATACGACGGTTCTTATTCCATCAGATATAGAGAGGGATGTTAAAAAAAGGGGGGGGGGGGGTAAGACGGACCGTTTACCCATTCGACACGTGACCGTTTTTTTTTTCAATTTATTTGGAAAAATTCTTGGAAATGGTCCATTTTGCCCCAGGGCTCCGTTTTGACTCGCTCAGCCCCTACATTTATTTATGAAATTCATCTTATTTTTTTATCTATTTATTTATTATTATTATTATTCAAAGTTGTATATGTGTGTTCAACGTTCTGTTTTTTTCTTTTCTTTTGTTTTATTTACAGTAAAGGAGAGATATTTGTGTCGAAGTGACTCGAAGTAATAGTTGGAGTTGAGTTGCCTCTTGCATGGGCTTGCTTGTCAATTTGCAACGTCGGTCATTGTCGCCGCACATGACCGCTCCTGGCTGCAACCTCTACTTCTGAGATTAAGGATCGGACAGAGTTGTAAAAATGACCAACGATAAACAGGTGAGTTTCTGGACACTTTACGTATCGGGGGATTCCCTGCGGAAGTTCGCCGGAAGTTGCGCCTCGATACATAATTTTTCTTATCGTTTGTGCATAAAATGGTTTACAGATTTTTTTTATTTTACCAGTACAATGCAATAATAAAATGAAAAGTTTCGAAATGAACTTTTCGTCGCCGAGCGCCGTCACGTGTTATTAATGAAGAAGTTATTGAAAAGAAAATTGAAACAAAATTTACTACAAATAAAAGAAGAAATAGATATCAAAAGTACTGAAAATGGGAAAAAAAATAACGATTATAAACAGATTTCCTCATTGTTTGCGTGTCGTTTTGTCATAATAATGGTACAAATTTGTTGTACATTTTTTTCATTTTACGTTTTTTTTTTTTTTTTTTTTTTTTTTCATTTTAAAAAATAAGCTTGCAGTAGAATAAAGTAACGCGTGAAAAATGAACAAGGTATGAATTAAAGAGGCCGACGAGTGCAGGCGAGCCATAGCGGCGCTTAGTTATCGATTCTAAAGAGATCGATATAACGCTGCAACGTTCGAGGTAATAAACTTCCGTCTATGTTTTGTCGTCTCTAGCTCAGCCGGAGACAAATTGGATGCAGACACGAGAGAACAACGCTGAGAAATTGTATTCATCAGCCTCGGATACAATACCACGGTGGTTACGCGATCCGGCTCGAGCTGACGTAATAATTCGTATCGCAGAATGACAAAAGCGACGGGAAAAGTCGCACACTTTGCTTTAACGTCTTGGATAGATATCCATCATCGTTCGCTGATGAACAAAATCACTGAAACTTCTTGATTTAATTTTTTTTTTATTCTTCAGTTTTTTAAATTGTTTTTTATGACTTCACTTTTTTCTCCAGTTGCATTACGTTAGTATTTTTCCGAGTGGTTTAATAACGCACTGTAGTAAAATGCATTTTCAATCGAAGATTCGCAGCTTGTTGCGGTTGGCTAGGAAGGCCTCTTGATCTACGTGTTAAACGTACTGCGTCGTGTTAACATTTCCACTTGCCGCATGAAATAGATCTCTGTCGATGCGGTGCATCCGCATCTCTAAACTTGAACGTTCACCGATATACCGGACTACGTAGACATACGTAAGCCGGTCGAACCTTATCGCACGACCAATAGCAACACAGTAAATAAGTTTGTACTTTTACGAAAAATTTATTGATTCAAAAACGTTAACAATTTTTTGTTCATTTTCGATCACGCTATCCGGCTCTAGTTTTGCAAACAAATGTTCAAACTTAATTTTTTTAGTGACACGGGAAATACAAGGATAGGTTTGTATACTGAAGCCTCAACAAACGAGTTTGTTACTTGTTTAACGTCGTTCGAATCTTTATCGCTCGCTTAATAGCAACGCAATTAACGTATGATAACATTCTGTTCTAGTCTTGGTTTCGGGGCGTTCGGAGCAGCAAGTTTCGTCATGTCTACGGTGTACCAGCGAAACGGGACCGATGCTACGACAACATTAAGATAACGAAGAATGCCCACGACTCACAATTCTGCGCTGTGAATCCAAAGTTTCTGGCTATCGTTACCGAGGTCGCCGGAGGCGGTGCGTTCCTGGTTCTCCCGCTCGATCATGTGAGTTGTGGGGAGAAAAAAATTGTGAAAATCGAGAACTTCCTCCAAGCAGGAGTATGTACGAGCCGCGTACACAGCTTGGCGAAAAGTTGCATTGCCCCATCGGCGGGGGAGAGATGAAGACTCACTCGCAACGGTCGTACTTTCACTGCTATTTCTCGATGTTAATCGCAGCTCGTAAATCTGTATAAGTGCCAGCTGTACGGCGTTTCGCATTGTCCAATCTCTCCGGATCCATTTACATTCTTAATCCACTTTCATTGCGAACGGGCGGTGGCCATGCGAGAAGCTCTTGAAGATTCTTCCGACGATTTTTTTATTTATATATTTTAATTTGAATCTTTTTCTTTTAATTTTTCTTTATCGTCTTCCGAGTTTACGAGAAACTTGGGTTGAGATTAATTGTGAGCAGCGAACGTGATCGTTGCTCCCGTTATCGTGGCAAACGTATAGATAGAACTTCCGACAATTTTATTTCGTACTTATGCTTTTTCATTTGATTTTTCTTTAACGTTTCGCAACTTTATGAGGAACTGGTGTTGAAATTAATTACTGTTGCAGACGGGCAGATTGGACTTCAACGCCAACAGAGTCACCGGACACACCGGACCTGTTCTCGATATAAAATGGAACCCGTTCAACGACAACGTAATTGCCTCTTGCTCCGACGATTGTACGGTAAGAACTACAAGGACTATAATAAAATCGTATAACTTCCATTAAATAATTGTGTATAAAGAAGTATAAAAAAACTCCTAGAACTATAATCATTCTACAATTGCATATTAGAACTACTAGTATAGAAAAATTGTTTGAGTGTAATTGTACAATTATATAACCCACACGGCAATCCTCTAATACAGAATATATTTTCGGCAGGTAAAATTATGGCATATACCGGACGGTGGCCTCTCCAGGAACTTGACGGACTGGCTCGTTGAGCTGCAGGGCCACAAGCGGCGAGTTGCATATATCGAATGGCATCCCGTCGCAGAGAACGTTTTATTCAGTGCGGGCTTCGATCATCTCGTTATCGTGTGGGACATCAATCGAGGGGAAGCTATAAGCATTATCGACCGTCATCCCGACGTAATTTACAGTATGTCGTTAAACAGAGACGGAAGTTTACTGGCAACAACCTGTAAAGACAAAAAGTTGAGAATCTTCGAACCCCGATCGGGCCACGTTGTTGAGGTGAGTCGTAATTTAATTTTTTTTTTTTTTTAAATAAAATAACAATGAGGTAAAGATTTTTTTAATTATTTTAGGAGGGCATCTGTCATGCTGGAACTAAAGCAAGCAAAGTGGTATTTCTCGGTGGCTCGGGACGTCTGCTTACCACTGGTTTTAGCAGACACTCGGACCGGCAGTACGCCGTTTGGAGTCAACTCGATCTGTCGGCGCCTCTCACGTGCGAAACAATCGACTCGTCCAGTGGAATTGTCTTTCCGTACTGCGACAATGATACCAATATGGTATACCTAGCTGGAAAGGTAAACAAGTCGACATTTTAAGAATACTGTGGAATCAATTTCAGTTGGATTGGTCCATTCGTTTCAAAGATGTACCACGGTACAGACATGCGAGTAGATTTTGTCTACGAAAGGAAATAATTGCGTTCGAAAAATATAACTTCTTGGAAATTAAAAAAAAAACACTATTTTTGCAATATTGACTGCCAAAAAAAATTTCATAATCTCAGAAGATTTAAATCGTTCGATCGATTGAAAGCGTGAAATACAATCCGTATAAAAATTTACGACTCGAACGTGATGATTCCAATCATTTATAGTGAGCTGCCTAAAATAATTCAATCGTTCTCGTAAAACTAAAATTGTTTTTAAATGATTCTGCAGGGAGACGGTAATATACGTTACTACGAGGTAGTCAATGAAGCACCGTGGTTACATTACCTCAGTCAATTTATATCGGGAAATCCTCAGAGAGGCCTGGGTGTTATGCCTAAACGGGGTATCAACACCTCAATCTGCGAAGTGTTCAGGTTTTTCAAGCTTCACGCAACCCGAGGAATGTGTGAACCGATATCTATGATAGTCCCGAGAAAAGTACGTTTAACTCATACAAAAGAGCTTCTGTCCGGAAGCAAAAGCATGCACTCGCAATTTCTTTCCTAACGACCGCTTTCGTTATTGTTCACGCCATCAGAGCGATCAATTTCAAGAGGACTTGTATCCCGATACCGTGGGAACAACGCCCGCTCTGTCAGCCAAAGATTGGATCACCGGTATGAATAGCCCACCAATTTTAATATCTCTCAAGACCGGTACGTATCGTTTTATCGACGAACTCGATGACTATCGACATTTCCTTAACTCACATAGGTTTATCTTGCAAAAATCGAATAAATATTTTTTTCTTTTTCATTTACCAGGTGGTGGCATTACAACGCATAAGCCACGCGTTTACAAACCCGGTCAGTTGATGGGCGGAACGAAAAATCAAAACGGTTGCGACGTAAACACAAAGAAAAAATTCGCCTTTCTTTCCACCGAAACCGTGCCTGATTACCGATCCGTCGATTTGCTGGACATCTCGGAAAAGAGTCAGAAAACTTCGAGCAATCAGAGTACAAAGATTCATCAGTTGCAACAAAGATTCGGTCACGTGGCAATTCAGGTGAGATGACTTATTACTTTATTTTGTTTGTTCGTACGTTTAGTTAAACTGTCTCTATAGTTTGTAGCGTGATGTGTCTTTGCGTTGTTGCTCGGACCGAGCTCGCTTCTTTCTTTTTTGTTCGCTTCGATGACCGAAATTGTGAATCGTGTATATATTTTTTTTACGTTAAAAATGCAGAGCAATGAAGGG
Source organism: Listrodromus nycthemerus (assembly GCA_963978505.1). NCBI lineage: Eukaryota > Metazoa > Arthropoda > Insecta > Hymenoptera > Ichneumonidae > Listrodromus > Listrodromus nycthemerus. The sequence goes on from OZ021680.1 coordinate 1,438,840, forward strand.
CGTTGATATTTTTGGCGCTTAAGTTTTTGTTTCAGCTTCGTTATTGATATTTCGTGCTTTTCGATATGACGGGAATTAAACACTAGTTAAACACTGTTAAAAGCTCGTTCTCAAATGGAAAACGTTCGAATCAGTTTGTCTAACACACTAACGCTTTGCATGGTCCATCTCAAGCCATCAAGATGTAGCACCCAATTCTATGAGCTCGTTTGCAAGTTTGGAACGTATTCCCATTGTTTCAACAAGGTAGGTAGTTGAAAATTTTTCCTTCTTACATCATTTCCAACGTTTGAGGTGAAGTTTAGGAATAATTTTCTCGAAGATCCTGTGCCATTATTGCGGCAAAAAAATGTCCTAAACTTACATGCTTCACCTCAACGTTCAGTAGATTAGCCCCATCGTTCGCTAAATTCATGCAATTTTATTCTCCGCACAATCTGGTATTGAGTCAAAAACCATGCAAAGACAGACACACAAATTCGTAGGTTCATCATTAACTTATACACGATACATCATCGCTTGCAAAAAATGCATTATTATAATTATTGTGTTAAGTAATATGTCGAATATTTTTCTAATCGTCATGTGATCTTAAATACAGAACAATAACGTCAGCGTCACTATGAACGACAACAAAGCTCTCGAGTCCGTCGAAATTCCAAACAACGAGGCAGAGCTGAGACTAGCCTACGCTCGTCAAACCGACGAACTGAGGCTCGTTCGACGACAGCTCGCCAACAGTCAATTGCGCGTGAAGGAGCTTGAGGAGGAGCTACGGAAGACGCAGATTCATTAATATTTACGGATCACTTGCGGTCCGTATCGCCAGCGTCGAATTTTTATGGATAAATCAACGGAAATTTAACGATTCCGTTAATCCACAGCATAAGACGATTTATTTTGCCAAAAAATTGGCAACAGCTTAAAAGTATTATCATGGTATGTGTAAATGCAGATGTTCGGTAATCCATTGGTGCAAAGCTTCACGTGTAACACGCTATTAGCAAGCGCTTGAGTTTTTCAAAAAAAAAAAAAAAATGAAGCTGACCACTCGTGAACATAATTCTTAAGGACGTTACTTCTTCTTGAATGATCGATGAATTTCTAAATGAGCCTTTTCGAGGCAAGCTCTGTGATTTCATTCCTATTGTTTTTTTTTTTTTTTTTAATTCACCAGTTATTTTTTTAATATCGGTGACGATGTGTATTGCTAAAAGTTTTTTTTCGTTTTACCGTATAGCATTATGGTATAGTAATTCAAACGAAATAATAATAATGTTGCTATTATTATCGGCGAAATGTTTTTCAAGACGCCTGAAAATATAAAACGATTTTTGTTGTTGTAAACGCACAATTATACACCTGTCCACAAAAAAGAAAGAAAAACGAACACACTTGCGAGACATTAAAAAATTCTCTTCGATACATCGACCGGAGAGTACTGAAGTGATTAGGTATAAAACTTCGATTATCGCTTCTGATGCCTTTTCCATGTAACCTGAATCCAACGAGACCAATAGAAAAATGTACGATACCTCGTAGATCGGAATCACATCATGCCCGACATTTATACATATTCATAAAAAAAAAGAAAAAAATATATATCGTAGCTCCTAGGATCCCCGTATACATTTCCTGGATCAGCGTAGAAATTATCCTCTCTATATTGCTATAATCGAGGTTTATCCTCCCCGACTGGAAAATATTTATGAAATGATTTGTACAATATTTATATGTATTTTCATACCTCATTCATCTTGAATAGTATCTAGCGAAAGGTAGAATTCATAGATGAACATTCAAAAATAAAGTAAGGTGATATTGGTCAGACGAACTAGGACACCGTTGTGTTTTATAGTTTTGCATGTAAACGAATAACTTTACGTGAATCCTTCACGTACACAGTTCTCTCTTTCAACCTTTGACATCGTTCTGCGCAATCGAAACTATGACCGGAAAATGTCATCTCCTTAGGAGTGGATCTCATATTACTCTGGGACTCTGGGACGGTCGCACGCAGATGTGGTGGAAGCGACTGAGAAAATGTGCTTAATTTTTCCATAATTTTCTTTATTTCGGGTAAAAAACAGCGAATATATTCGTATACAAATAATATTAAAATATCGCTATTGAAAGTCAACAGTGAGCTACCAAATACTGATCAACCGTTCGGTATTTAGACATAATAGTTTCTTAATGAGATCCAATAGTATATTCATCAGCACATTTATTTTAACCAATTGAGGGTTTAATTTAGTCATATTTTTACTTTAGCGTTACATTCGAAGTAACGATCGATGGGACTCAATCAGTCTAGCAAAAAAAAATAAATGAAAAGCCTAAAAATAGCGACTAACTCATTCGTCAATAAATCTGCAGCGCACTTGACGAGTATGGCAACAAATTATCACAGTAACGTAAAACTATAGGAATATAAACGTACGATAATAAAAAAAAAATCTACATTATTCACAATTGCTCCTCCAAGTAGCATCTGTCTGTTCACCGTATTCCTTCTGTCCCTTCTTATGACTCGGCTCGATTTCATTTTTAACTTTACCATGTCAAATCACAACTTCCATAAGTCTCTTCGCTCTTCTGTATTTTTATCAATAAGATGCAATTTTAATTCTCACGAGTAAAAAAATGGACCTCAATCGAACTTGAATTCTCTTTTGCACATTGGACACTTGTCGCTTGTCTTGAGACACTGTCTCAGGCAATCGGCGTGGAAGAGATGATGGCACGGTGTTATCCGTGCTTTCTTCATACCGAATAGGCAGACCGCACATACGTCGTCGAATTTTTCAATTTCTTCACGCGTAGCTTTTCTGTATCGGTTGAGAATCTGCCGTTCGGCCCGGAGCACAACTGCCGAATTTTGCCAAAGTTCCTTGGATCTTAGAAAAACGTTTAGATATGTGGCGGCCAAGAGGAATTTCCATGGCGCAGTCGGAAGAAGGATGAGGTTGAATAGTGCAGACACGACTATCGTGAAGCTACGTAATATCACCGGGGCGTAAAGATTTTCCAGACTCTCCAGGCTCTCGAGTTGCATGAAACTAAGTATTCCCGGAAACATGTCGACGAATACCTTCTCCGTGGCGGAATAGTATGTCCACGTCACGATTGTGTAAAGTGTCGAAGGCCTGCAAAATAAAAAAAAATTTCCTAGACACAAATTAATATTAATGAGACCTGTGCACTTCCAATTAGAAAATCTTGATTTCCCACCCCAATTGACACTGAACATAAAAAAAAAATCAAATTTTCTTTACCGGAAGTGATAACAGGAGAACTTCGACATTTTCTATTTAAATATTACATTTATCGGACGTCACATAAAAACGTCACTTCCGGTTCAATAAATAAAATAAATAAATAAATAAATAAATAAATAAAATAAATAAATACAATAATAAATAAAATAAAAATAAATAAAAAATTTAAAAATCTCACCTCAGATTTTCAAACCGGAAGTGACTTTATAGGAAATTTGTTTTTTTTTTTTGTTAATTTCACTGGAATGTTTCGCGTGTGAAAAAAAAACTTTACTTGTAATTTTGCAATCCTTGTTCCAAGCCGAATACGAGAAGCATGAAGGTGAGCGTAACGGCAAATGTTACCGCCTTGGTCCACTCCAGAACGATCTTCGTCGCCGACATAGCGAGATGCTTGATCCGCGATCTTTCGGTCAATGTGACGTACGGCGACCAATCTTCCTTCTCCACCAGTTCTTTAATGTAACTGACGCAGTATGCTATGACGTTGTAGAACATTAGGGTGTAGAGACACGTGATTCTCTGCTGAGGTACGAGGACTTTGTCGGCGAGTATGAGGAAAACAATCTGGTTCGCCATTACGGATATATTCTTCATTTTTAGGAAGAGATTTTCGGCCCGGTCGATCGGACCGTAGAGTCGTCTGAGGATGCGGCTTGTCGGCTCCCACGCTCGTTTCGCGACCGCTGAAAAATCATCGAAAAATAAAATTAATATATATATTTTTTTTGAATATTTTCGATCAAATAAATTACATTAATTTAGATTAAATTCAGTGGGCGGGTTTGGCCATAGAAAAATTTCCCAGTATGTTTCGTTTAAGGTGTACAAATTAAAAAAAAAAAAAATAATTCACCAACTGTTAGTCAAAAGCTCGCCTTGCACTGCTCAGTTAAAAATAAATAAATAAAAATAAGAAAAATAAAAAAAATAAAATAGAGCAGCAATTGTCTATGAATCGGAGACGTTTCTCCAATGGACAATATATACGTGTAATCGAGCGTCCTTCGTAAGGACTCATAACGGTGAATTATGGAAATTTCATTGAAAAGTTGATAATAAACGGGCCGGAAAAAAAAAAAAGGTGTCACGAGATAGCTGAACTGAGCCCTCCACGTGTCAGCACCGTCGTCCTCGTTATACTTTGTCGTACAATTTGTACCCCGTCACAGTCTCCTTTAGTTTCAGCCACTTTTCGAGCGGGGGAAAAAGGATGCGCCATAAAGTTTACCGTGGTCAATCGAAACGCCCCCTTCGACCGGCGATAATTGAGGATAATATAGTCGACGAGTCGACGGAACGTCTCGATTTTTCGTAACGGGGCGAGATATATTAGCATATTAATCGACGTCAGTCCGCGGAGCCCGACGCTCGACAGTCTGAAAAAGATGGACAAGATCGACAGGTGGATTTATAGAAGGGAAGGGACCTCGACTATCCGCATGGCAACCAATATTCACCCATCGGGAATCACCGATCTCCGTGGGGGTATAAAACACCTCGACATCATCGAGCAAAGCACATTCCACTACCGTACACAGCCCTCAACCTTAAGCTCCTCCACTCCATCCGACTCGCCATTGGATTTACCGATCGCTCGGACGACGACCAGCTTCATCGCACGGAACCGAACGAGGTGAGAGCCCATTTTTGCCATTTTTTTTTTTTTTTTAACCGATCGTCAACGATTTTTATTTTTATTTTTTTTTCGTCACGATTTGAAAAAAAAAAATAAACATTTTCCGAAACATTTGGGTTCTACAGTGAATTTCTTTTTTTTTTTTTTTATTGAGGATGCTTAAATCTTTTCTGGACACGTATTTAACGATTGATTGCTTGATTTCTTTTTTTTTTCTTTTTTTTTTTTTTATTTAAAGAAGAAATCTGAAGAGCATTGAATTTTTTTGAAATTATATTTACCGTGAAGGATCGACAAGAATATTTTTGTTTCCCATGGTGCATTCTTCACGAGCAACAATATTGTGCTTATCAACGATCCTAGTCGATTTTTTTTTTTTTTTTTAAGTTAAGGAAAAAATCTGAAGAGCATTGAATTTTAAAAAAATTATATTTACCGTTAAGGATCGACAAGAATATTTTTATTTCCCATGGTGCATTCTTCACGAGCAACAATATTGTGCTTGTCAACGATCCTAGTCGATTTTTTTTTTTTTTTTAAGTCAAGGAAGAAATTGAATTTTTTTAAAATTATATTTACCGTGAAGGATCGACAAAAATATTTTTATTTCCCATGGTGCATTCTTCACGAGCAACAATATTGTGCTTATCAACGATCCTAGTCGATTTTTTTTTTTTCTTTTTTGGTATAATATTTACCGATTTGTTGAGTGAACAGTGGAGAATGTCGGATTTTATTTTGTACGCTTTAACAACGACTGCGTCGAGACTAGTGAAAATAAGGGACGTACCTTTGATCGCTTCGGACAGAGTTTTGAGAGCGGAGACCGGATATCGGTAGTTGGCGCTCAGAACGACAGGTAGAACGAGAACCGAGTACAAAGCGGGTGCTGGCGGTGGCAATAAAGGTAAGGGTCCACGTGGGCAATAGGGCAATAAAAGAACCGCACTCAATAGACAGACGCTCTGTGCCGTTCGTTCTTTGTCGATCATCATTGAGTTTGCCCTAACTCGGCTTCTGACTCTCGTTATCATTCCCATTTTTTTCCCTGGAACCCTCTGAAAATCAAAAACGAAACGTTTCATTAATTAAAAAAAAATTAATCATCAACCCGGTACTTTTTTTTTCAACTTTTTTTTTTTTCCATAGATTTTATCGAAGAGTTTTCTGTCGAAATGAAAAGTGTTTTCTCAAAAGCGTGTTTAAAAATTTTTCGTTTTAATTTCTTTGTTCAAACGAATTTTCTTCCTCGGAGTTCTGGAAGAGTTTAAAAAACAAAACAAAAATGTTCACCAGTGAAAATGTCGAATCTCAGTGAATCAGCGGTGGCGAATCGTTGGCGAGCTTTTACGTCGACGAATGGAATTTCGGTTTCGTTTCTAATTCCGTGCCGATAGACTATGTTCAGCCGGATTTGGTGTATTTTCGTCGGCCGAAGCTTCGAATTTCTCGGCCGGCGTGCGCGCCGGTGTGTAAACAAAACGAGAAAGCTCTCGGCTTTCCAGTCGGAAGAAATATTTTTTTCTTTCGTATATATAGATTCGCGTACGAAGCGATATCGTGCGTTCACGAAGCCAAAACACCTCGAAGAAATTATCGGGATTTCTTCGTTCCCCAGCCGAGCCGAAGCAACAAATAAAACAACATGTTTTCATTCGAGACTGCCAAAAATTTGTTGTCAAGTGCGGCGTCGATTCGCGGCCGTAAACGCCGAACGGCAAAATAAATCCGGGAATTCGAGGAGCGAACTTCCGGTTGGGTATTTCGAATTTTCTGTGCGATCGGATTATTTTTGCGACGCGTCACGTGTAAATGGACAAACAAAGACGACACTCGAAAAACACAAAAATACTTGGACTCATTTCCACGAGTGTTCCACGTGGGTGGAGGGCGTGACTCACGGGGGAGATTCGCGGTCCACGTATCGTCATCGTCGTGCACGAGCGAAATTCCACCTCGCTATTCAGAGATTTGCCCAAGTTGAGAATTTTTTTTTTTTTTTTTTTTTTTAATTAGAAATTATTATTCTCGGTGGGAGTAAAAATATTATTCGAGAAATGCATGCTGAGAAGATAAAACGGATGTGTCCATTTGTCCTCGATCCGGAGTGCGGGAAGAAATTTAAAAATTTCGAGAAATAATCATCAAAGACCATTAATTTTTCCTGCCGATTTGTCGAATTAATTTTTTTTTTTTTTTTTTTTTTTTTTAATACATTTTATAAAAATTATTTTCTTACTCGGTACGTGAAATTGCGTGAACGTTTTCCGACCAGTAGATATTTCGATACAGCAATGTTGCTTCGGTATGCGGTGGAGGAGAACTTGAAAAAAAAAAAAAAAAAAAAAAAAAAAAAAAAAAAATGCAAAACAATTTTTTTCGTCAAATAATTATCGAGACTCCCAACGATTTTTTAATTATACATAATTATTAACCGACTCGGACTTACGGATAGTAAAAAAAAGTATCTCACGAGCGATCTGGAGATCCGACGCGAAGTTGGTGACAACGAACTTTTCTTCTTCTCGATTGCTCAGTCTTCGATCTTACAAATTAAAAAAAAAGAAAAAACTCGCGACTGCTGACAAAAAAAAATGGACAAATAAAATTGCCCGATATCGTGGATGCGCAACTTGCGGTTTCTGGCGGCGAACTGAGCGTCGGTTTCGCAGATCGTTTCGGTCGCGCGGGTTCGAGGGATGACGAAGGTGGCGGAGCGGAAGCCGAAGAGACGGTCGCGACGAAGAAGAAATCGACGCCAGACGCGTTCCCCACCCGTCCGATCTCGGAAAGTCGTCGTCGAGGAACGCGCAAAAGATTCGCCTCGCTATTATTAGAAAGTCATTGCCGAGTCTCTCGAGCTTTCGCATTGCGACTCGCCTGCATACGCGGTTGCAACTTCGCGCGCGCTTCTTCGTGACTGGCGAAAATTCTTCGACGCTTCCATATGGCTTTCCGGCCACGCGGTCCCACGTCGTCGCGCCCTCGAGCCGTAAACATCGACGTGGAACACGAGCGATCTCCCTCTCCGAGCTTTTTCCATTCATCCGTAAGCTCGTTCGGCGAACTCCGCAAGGAAAAGCAAACCCTGCGAAAGCGTCCGGCGAATGAATCGGCGCGTTGTCTTCGTTGTGCCAACATCGCGAATTCGACGAGAGACGAGAAAGATGATAGCTGGAATGTCGAAAAAAATTTAATGAAAGCTGATGCGATGGACTGGAAGATTTTATTCGAATCGGGGAAACGAATTTTATGTAATATCGTGATGGAAAATTCGTGTATTTTCGCAGTGAAATTTTTATAAATTGTTGGAATCGAAATACGTTCATAACGAAGTCGAAGAAAATTATTAAAAATTGAGAATAAAATTTTCAATGTATCGTACGATTTTTCATCGTAATGGTGCATTTAATTTGATTGCCGTGCAAAAATTCCGGTACTGAAGTTATATTTCTCTTTCGCAGGAGAATGGAAAAAAATTGTAAATTTAATGTATAATTATAATTAAAAAAAAAACTTCCAATTCCATAGTAATTCAAGTCAATTGCTAAGATAAAATCGCTTGTGGGTGAAATTACCTCAAACTATTGAAAATAAAGTGGCTGAAACTGGGAACATGAAATTTTTCCGCAAAATCTTCGCGAGAAATTAATAAACCGTATATTTGCATAAAATCTTCCGGTACGGTGATTCGAATCTTGAGATAATTTTTTTCATAGTCTACGAACGCTCTTCGAAAACCATAATTTTTTTTTGCATTCCTTCCCTCGACTCTCCGACCCTTCCTCATCCGCGTCACCGCTCGCATCTTCGTGACTTGGGAGAATTTACCCCGGGCGATGATTCCGCTTTTACTCGAACCGTAAACATCGACGTGGTCGACGAGCACGTCTCCCCCTCCGAGCTTTTTCCATTCATCGGGAAGCTCCACCAACGCCTCGGCGCGAAAGACGCGACCCTCGAGAAGCCTCCGACGCAACGCAACTAAATCGAGGTTTTGCGTGCGTGCTCCAAAAAAATATAAAAGAAGTAAAAAAAAAAAAAAAAAAAAAATCCCATTACTCGAAACAATTTGCCAAGGCAATTGTTTTGCTTCTTCAGGCCGCTCCTCGGCTCTCCCTTTCTCATTGAACACCGTCGCCATCACCGGTAATTGTTTCTTCGGCAATAAACGTCGCTGACCGCGATAATCCTCGCTGAAATTGCATCGCGCATTCGCGCCTGAAACTATGACCGGCCTTCGACTAGTATTTGTCCCAATGTTTTGTCTAGCCGTATTGATAATTAGACGAACAGTCGATAATACTCCCCGGACGATATTTGTCGCCTCATGGAATCACACGAGCTCAATCAATTACAATTGAAGCTATTAAAGTCGAACGAAGTCGAACCGCGATAAGGTTCCATAAAGCTTCCATTACACGTTCTATTTATATTCATCTCTTCATTTTCCGAAGCTAATGAAGTGCGAAAGTTATTCCGCGCTCGAACACCCTCACCGCGCATTAATGCGATTATTATTATTTTGTTATTCTCAATTTTTTTTTTTTTTTTTTTTTTTTTTTTTTTTTTTTTTTTTTTTTTTTTTTCATTATGTTTCTCGAGAGACTTCCGAGGTGGGGGATTGTTCCGTGTTCCAGCGTTCACCACTTTGGCGAACGCAGCGCGAAGACCCGGACGTGGATCGTCCACGCAACTTGGACCTCGATTTCGGTGCGATTTCTTCCGTCCGTAACGTTTTGCGCTTCGCGGGGTCCGCTTTAATTTTTCGCTCTGCGATGACCGCCTCGTTTTCCCGAAAGACTAACGCGTTACGTGAACGAAGTGCGAAAAAGGTTTGTCAAGAGACACGGTACTCGAGTACCGGCGAAGTACTCCGAAGAAATCATTTTTTCCGGCGACCGCACCGAACGACTTTAATCCGATATGGCGGGCGTTGGAATTTTTTCACACGATTATGGACTTTGAACATTTTTCGAAGCTCATCAAAATTTAATCGAGAAAATCTGATAATATTATTTTTTTCATACTCTATGTTTCAGATCATAAAATCGAGATGCTGTCCATCCAAACTTCCAGTCTGGTCGTCCTGCTCGCTATTCTTCCCATGTAAGTTCCCGAGTGAACTAGGATGTGTTTTTAGTGTCTCCGAAATACTGCACTTTTATTAATGTTTCCGATGTCCCCAGATGTCTGTCTTATCCATCCATAAGAATTCGTGAAACCGAGAGACGGGACTGCAGAGGATGTGGCACCGAGTGCAACAAGTGTGTTTACGGTGTCGCCATATCGGTCTATTGCGGTGTCCTGGAATGTCGCAAGGTATATATTCTATAAAAAAAAAAAAATAATAAAAATTTTTTATAGGGTAAAAGTGGTGAATGTGGACCGGTCCATATATAATTCATTCACGTTCCAATCTGACTATCCCATATTCCCCCCTTTCACCCTAAATAATTAATTTAATTGAATTACTTCGATTAATTAAATTACATTCATCGCTTTTATCTCGGGGAGTGAAAAGCACCCATTATTGAAGATCATTATTAATTCTCGTCGAAAATCCCATCTCTTCCTTATGTAATGCACTTTTTTTTTTTTTTTTTTTAATAATTGAGTGGTTTCTCTCGGGGTTTTTTTTTTTTCTTCGCACCAGCTAAATTGTTTCGTGCACTTTGAGCGAAAGATTCGCAAATTAATTGATCGTTCGTTCGTTGCAGGGACCGAACGAGCGTTGCGGAGGTAACGACAACAAAAACGGCGTTTGCGGCGACGGAATGCTCTGCCAGTGCGAGAGATGCACCGGTTGCAGCACCGACACTTACAAATGCGCCCCCGAAAATCCCAACGAGCCTTGCCGACCCAACGACGAGGGAATGAACGGATATTGGAACTCGCTCCGCAACAACCGATTCACGCTCCAGTAAAAAAAAATTCATCTCGCACGACATCCTCGACTCGCGCGATTCGGCGGAACCGCGAGTCCATCCTGTGCCGGCTCAAGACCGCGATTCCACATAATACATAATCTCGTCCTAAAAAAGAAGAAAACAAAAAAAAAATAGAACTCTAACCGTAAATTGTTTTATTCCGCGGGTTGCGAAACTCGGAAGCATTTTTTTTTTTTTTTATTTTTTTTTTATTTTTTTTTAGACAAAGCTAGAAATCTTCGGTTCTTATCGCCTCGCAATGAGCTGACATTTATTTAGTCAAAAGCTCAGAACTCTTCAGGCAAAATCTTCGAATCGATAATTTTTATGAGACCGATTTTTGCCACTTTCAAATACACATTGTCGTTTGTATTGAAGCTCTCAGTATTTCGTCTTGAGGAACTATTCTTTGGACTTTCGAGAAGACTCGGAAGCGACGAGTTTCCGTCAACTTGTAAAAACGCTAGTCAGCCAAGGTCCGCTCCAATCGGTAACCGGACCATTTATTGAAACGTGATAATACGACTACGTAATTACATTTAATTATCGTTCATAGTCTTTTTAATTTTACTGCGCCGATTATTGTGATTTAATTTTTTACATACGTTAAACTTCATTTCCGACCGTCGCAATCGGAATCGCCGTTAAATTGTGCAACGTGTGGAACTGAATGGTGGGCAAGAGGGAACGAAAGATGAGTGAATGAGCGGATTACGACGGTTTCATTTCGTTGTAATGTTTCGCGTTTCATTTGTGCTTTTCACACCTTTGATGCATTTAAACAATAAATTATCTAAGTCACCGTGAACAATGGGTTTCTTCATTTACCCGGTCCTGAGATTTTTCTTTTAGATTCTTGTGAAGTCTTCCGACTATTGAGCTTCCTCTTCGACACCTCTGTCGATAAATAAAAAAATTTTCTCGCCTTTGATTTTCACTTTTTATACCTCGAATATTTCAAACGACAAATTATCGAAGTCAGACGATCGTCGCATCACCGAACAAAAAAATTCACGAATATTCTTTTCCGAATGAAAAATATTCAAGAAAAACTATATTATTGGGAATTTGTCGCTGTAATTTTAAACTTAGCGAAACATCGCTAATCTCTTCTTTATTCTCTTTGCTAATTACATTCGTGCTTCATGTAAAACAACGCGATTATTGTCTATGATATATCGCCCCTCACTTTCTGATATGGGAACTTTTATTGTGAATTTTTGGCGGAGCAGTAGAAATTAATTATTTTCACACCTGACGTTTTCTCATTAGTCAAAGAGCTCCGACGACGAGGATCAAGCCGTCGATTTGAGTTCCAATGTTGGATCTTAAATAGTCAGAACAGTCATTGGCCATCTCAGCCCAAAGGAAATACAGCTATTGGCACATTTGTTTCTTCTCCAATTGTATTGTAAACGGGAAAGCCCGCCAATAACAGTCGGACAAACTCATCAACTAGACACATTTTTTTTTTTTTTTGGTCAAAGCCAGCTTCGCAAAACAAAAAGCTGGCGATACAAATTTATGAACCACGAAAAAATGTTTTATTTCCTTATCCTAATAATCACACACGATCGAGGCAATATGGTAACCAAGCGACGATTCTCACATAAATTCGCGACACTTTCAAATCGATTATTCCGACTCTTAAATTGTCTGTGCTTGCGATAATTTTTTTTTTTTTTTTTTTTTTTTTTTTTTTTTTCAGTAACCGAATAAAATAACAACAGTAACCGCGCGTGTCCAGAAGTTTAAATACTTTTAATCGATTGTTTAAACGCAGTAAAAAGTACCCTATGATAATTTTTTTTTTTTTTTTAATTATTCTACGATTGTTCCACTTCGAAGAAAACCATTGAGTTGCCGTGGAACTTTGCCGAAGAAGACGATAAAATCGCCCACAATTTTTTGTCCATTCAGTTGAAAAATCGCGCGATAATTTTCCTGTGTTTATCGTCGAAATTTGTTTCATCAGCGGAGTCGCTCGATTCAACCTCGTGCGCGGATTTGGTCGAAAGCGCCGACCAGAATATTTGATTAATGGTCTCCGGACAAAGACGCGAGTGAAACACGCGCTTCTACAGTGTTGCGCAACACGCGTTTACAGTGAAATGCAGAATTTTGGCGCGTTGAGTGCAACGTCGAGTCCACGATCGTCGGTAATCGAGGTTCGACGCCGACTTCCGTCGAAGGTCCTCGATCGGATTATCATTTCGATGAACGATCGCCGTTCGGAATACGCGATGAAGTGGCGGCTGACAATGACGAATGTCGAGGAAACTCTCGTCTCGTCCAACTGGATCAACGCCATCGGTCCAAATTGCCTGCACCGAGCGTTCCCAAAATTCTAGCGTCCTCAAGAAGAAACTGCAAAACAATTGCACATTATTCGGTCGGAGCGCTTCGAATTGGAAAATTAAAATTAAAATTAAAAAATAAAAAAAAAAAAGGACCAAAAGTACATTCGGTCGACGATAAATAAATAAATTTTTTTTTCCATCAATTTACTCATTTTTGCACTCGTGAAAAAGTCATTTCGAAAATGTTTATTTTCAAACCGGAAGTCACGTATTTTTCGTTGTGACGCCATTTTCGGTTGAAAAAAATAATATTTTCAAATTGAAAGCGAATGATTTTCAGATGTGTGTGAATCGAATTTATTGGGTTGTTTTGTGGTGTTTAAAATCGTTATATGGAATGTTACGAACGAGGAATTTAATATCCGGTGGAAGACGCGCGCGGCAACCTCGACGTTCGCCTCGCCGGAAACAAGAAAAACACGATTTTCAGTATACAAAGGAAGATATAGTGCGGCGACGTTGAAACCAACACGTAAGAACGTTGCAACGCATGCAGAGTTCACGCTGCAGTTACGATTACGTGTGTACACCGAGAGTATCCGGAGCGTGAACACGTGGACAAAGTCGCGACAACGTCTGCAGCGGATTCGTCGACGAGTCTCCCTCTCTTCTCAGCTGCAGCCAGAGATAAACAATGTTCCTGTGTAACTTACGTGTTTTTTTCGTGGTGAAACGTCGGCGTTGCCAGTTACTCGCCAAGGTTTCTTCGCCGTAATTTTCTTCTTCGGCGATGTCTTCCCCCCGTCGAAGCCCGTCGAACGGTCCGGACCAAAAATTTCGACGACCGAATTGCCGTCTCGTGAAAAATCATCTTCGAGGAAGAAAACGGAGCGACGATATACTCTTTGAAATACTTCGACCCGTCGATGGTGGAAAAAAAAAAGGTTGGGACGTCGGAAGAAAAATGGGAAATTTGCAGCCCGCCGGAAGTCTCGCGAGTTACTCGAGCGGCCCTTGAAATTGTTCGTGGGTGATGAAGATTCGAGTCGCGGCTCCCGCTCACTCTTAGCTCTAATGTTGTTGACGTTAAATACGTTTGTTCGGAGGTTCCGGATGGACATCACTGGCCGTTCTGTTTGAGGGCTTTCCTCGTCCGGAAACCCCGGAAACCCGCTTGAATCCTCGTCGCCGCAGCCGTCGCCACTTGCTGTCTCTTCCGCACGAGAAATCCCCGAATGCCCGCCTGTATCTTCGTGGCCGATTTCTCCTCCAGCGAGGTCCTTCGGCACTCCTGGGCCTTTATGCAAGTCGAGACTTTCGTCATATCCGGCGACGGCGTCTCCTCCCGTGACTTCGATTCCTTCAGCTGCTTCCGGACTCGATAGCCACGGAAACCCGCCTGAATCTTCGTTGCCGCTGACGTTGCCTTCATCTCGTCCTCCGTTGGATTCTCCGACATAGAAAGATTAATCGAAGCGTCACGGTGCCTCCCCACTTCCGGTTTCACTCCCGACGTCTTCCTCCGCTTCTTCGGGACTTCCGTTTTTTTTTGTTCAGTCTCGCCACTTCCCACCTTGGTCTCGACGTATTCTTTCTTCTCTCTGGTTACTTCCGGTTTATCGTATTTAGTTTCCAACTTCTCGTTTTACTCTCGATATCTTCAGCCGCTTCTTCGGCACTTCCGGTTTTCGTTAATTCTGCAACTGCCGTTAAGTCCGAGTCAAAATGGAATGCGATTTCTTGGTTCTTCCGTTGCAGTCGCGGACGAAATCGAGGTTTTTTTTTTTCTTCGTAAGAAAAGGAAGCTTCGTCGACGAATTTTTTTTCCGGAACTCGCGTTTGCTGAATTATTTTTTTCTTCGGAGTGTTGTAGTCGTTCTCAAGGGACGAGCGTTCAGACTCTCGAAGAGTTGACAACGAGACTGATGCAACGCGAGAATGCTCTCGGTTTTCTATCCGCGTTTCGTGACGAGCTGGGTCGTTGGCGCATGCGCGTCTCCGATAATCCGCGACCAGCATCAGCGAGGCCGACGGGGAAGCTGATGTTCCGTGAAGCTGATGGCTTTCGGAGCGTGTGAAACCCAGTCGCGAGCGGAAGAGACAGCTTCAATGACGCTCACGGTCAGGTCGGAAGAAACGCGCGGATGATTTTTCATCGCTTCACACCGCGACGAATTCACAAAAATTTCAATTAAAAATTGATACTCGGAAGTCTCGGAAAAAGGCGTGAAGCGACTCGAGGATTTAACATCGTCCGACGAAAAAATGCCTGAAGAACAATAAAAAATCCTCGCTAACTTTTATTGACATGAACGTGAAAATTTTTGAGAAAAAAAATTTCTCGCAAAACACCTGGCAATGCAAGTCGTTCGTGCAGGTGTTGGCCGCGGAGAGTCGGTCAGTTTCATGAAAAAGATGGGGGAACGACGAGTACCAAAGTAGTTTCATTGTCGTACCGGTGTGAGCGGACATTCGCTGACGATCGGGCTTTAAAATCGTGAACCGCCCACACCCCGTTCACCGGCAATCCTTCCGTTCCGATGTGGTCTCGGCTTTGCTCGGGCAGGGAACCGGCCGATGACGTACGCGTGAACTTGGCAACTGTTGCTCTCGTGTATGCCGCTTATTTTGGACTGTCGAGGAGTCAGCTTTCGCCGCTACAGTGACATACGTTACGTTGTGTCTGCACTGGCGAGAAGAACAAGCTGAGCGACGAAAAACTTTCGTTATTTGCCGTAACAATTTCGATGAGACAGAGAGAAAAAAAAAAAAAAATTCTCAAGGCAGTGAGAATGAAGCTACGGTGAAACGGTGGAGAAGTAAGAACGGAGCAAAGAATATGGCTATTTCTGTAGTTCTAGGACATCCAAGATGATTTAGCTTCTTCACAGTGAATCGCATCGTCGGTTCAACATTTTTTTTGCATTTTTTTTTTTTTTTTATGATTTAATTGGTAATTCTTGAGATTGTGATTTTTTTCGAATCTGCGATTTAGACTATGCTATGCTGGGCATTTAATTTTTTTATTTTATAATTTATTTATTTTTTCATCGTTGGACTTTCCCAGTCGCCTTGTTGTTCGTTCGTTATTGATACCGATTGATTCCCGGTCCCGATTAATGGTAGCAATAATAAATTTATCGGCTCAATAGGCGTAGATTGACGTCGCGGTGCGTCGTCGATGCGGGCGACTTTCTTTGCGTCTCGCATGGTGATTATCGTCGACGATGTTCGATCAATGCTGCGCAGACTGGTAAGCCATTACGGCAGCCGATCGAAAGAAATCCGCACGGTTTCGCCCGGTCGTTTTGAAGAATCCGACGAAATTTCACCAGCGAATCCAAGAAGTTCCTTTTCCGCAGCAATCGTCGCCGAGTTTTTGTTCCATTTCGTTGCTGAAGAAACAATGTTTCAACTGCAAGAGAAGTCAATTGAGGATCGGATTTTTGCGCTTTATTAAACTAATATTAAACGTTGCTAGAGTGAAATTGCTGACCGTCCGATTTTTACAAAAATTGGTGCCTTGCGGCTCCTCGCAAGATTGTGCAAGAGCTTGAATGGAACAAAAAAACAGAAGAACAAAAAAATATGCACATTTGTATTCCGCAGAAAAAAAACATCTGTGACTCGACAATGTATTCCTTTATGACAGAAAAAAGCTTCTGGTAAGATAATGTTGGACATCTTATTTCAAATTCACATAATGCGACGAAAAAAAATTGAAGGACTGACGTCAATTTCTTGCTTCGTGTTTTTTCCTCAAGCGCAAACTGCACGCTCTGGCACAAACCAGAGAAAAATCCTACGGACAAACTTGTAAAAATGAAGTTTTTTTTGGCAAAGCTATTGAATGAACCTTCCTTGTCGAGAAGAGTTTTTAATGACTTCAAGATTTAAGGAATCAAACAATAATTGTTATCGTTGAATGATATTACATGGAGCCTTCGTTTATTTGAGAAAAATACTATATACATTGCACAGACATTATCACTAGAATCGCTAGTGGGAGCGAACGATTAATTTTATCGAAACAACCGATGCGACGTTACGGATCAATTCGGAGAGATGAACGTTCGTACCTGAGCTCTTACGCTCCAGCGAAAAGAAACAAAAATCTTCGTATAAAATTCGTTCGCGATCGAAATCCGATGACTCCTCGCCGACCCGCAACGTCTCAACAATCGTTACCAATTTGGTCTCTCGAATTATTTTGAGTAGGCTTGCGCTCGTCCGTCAACAAGAACATTCTGATTAGATTAGAAGCGCGCGAGTCCGAAGGCTACCCTTACATGTTCGAAATTCATATTCCTATATGATACATCAAAACTCTGATGTCTCGATAAAACTAACATCTTTTTTCGTTTCTTCATTGAATAAGTACCGCTTGTACTCATTTTAAAAAAACAATAAAAAAGAAGAAAACGATTGTCTTAGAACAATATCTGTCTGGTCTAAATAAATTGTTATCGGTAGAAAAGAAAACGTATATAGGTTTGTTCCAATAGCACCTTGACTAACGTCGGATTCGTCGTCCGAAAAACAATTTTTCAGTGAAATGGAATTGCTATTTTTTATCAATTAATTTTCTATTTTTTCTTGTTTCTTCCTTCGAAGTTAGGTATGGGCGACGGTGATTTTCTTTCTTGCTCAGCCGACCGGTAGAGCACTGTCATTACAAGTTTCACGAATGTGGTTACAATTATTAAGCTTACAGTCCATAAGCTCATTCCTCGACACGCAAGACCGCGAAAACGATGAATTATATTTTATTCCATTTGTTTTTTCATCACTTTCGGGATAAAACTTTTTTGTTTGTTTGTAAAGTCGACAAATTTCGACGATCGTTTTCGCGGTCCATCTATCACTCGGTGATATTTTTTTTCTCATCGCTTAAGTACTGAGTATAATTTAATCAAACTGTAAGTTAAGAGTTACATTACTTAATCGTTAAGCTGTGCAGCGCGTCAGCTAAATACATACGTGGCTTGCTGTTCACTCCTTTATGCCCTATCGCTATGCCAGCACTTTCTATTTTTAGACCCCGTTATTAATCGTTTCGGATCAACATCACCGCCCTTAATCATTGTAAAAAATACGAGTATACACACGAGAACAGCAATAAAGGGGCGTCGCTCATCGAGTCAGCGAACAATTTTTTTTACTTCCGAATATTCTCACTTTTGCAACAGCTCGATATATAAAAAATAAATTTTCACATGGCGTTAGGTCCAATATTAATCGACGTCGTAATGTACAGTTCGAAAAGCCGTTTTTTCATTAGGGGCATCTATCTCACTCGAGGGAAATCAATTTTTTTCAAAAAAACAAAAAAAAAGCATTAACAAAGTCTGGAAAAAGCATATAAAGTATTAATGAAACCGAATCAACCATTGAAACATTAGCTTCATAAGAATATTCCCCATTGGAAAAAACCGTACACATTGATCGCTACTAAACTTTTTCTCCCAATCTAATGTTTTAGTTTTGCAATAGCGTATCGCACGACCGATGAAAAAAAAAGATCTCTTGCCTCTATTGAGTGAGATTTCCCGAAATTCTACGTATGCATACGTGAGAAGCTATGAACCGCTGGGAAAGCCTTCGCGTCCTCCACAAATGGTACGTTACAACGAGTATTCTATAAATCTACATATCCGGTTGAAGCGCACATTGTTGGCGTACAATGATAATCGGCTGCAATAGTCACACCGATCCCGATGTGGCATACGTAAGTGTACATAAATTTGGTATAAATAAAACTTCGAACGGTATAGATAGATCGCTTGTTTGCGATTGATTGACTAATATTTTTGCATGCGAGCTTTGAACAGCAGCCGTGAGCATGCAGTTCGTCACCTCTTCCAACGTTTTACATAATAATAACGAGTATCAGTTCACGAATGAAATGTTAATTAAATTATCGACAAAAAAAACGAAAACAAATCGATTTCCGAATCTATTCAACGCTTCGTTAAACGCTCACGACGAGATGAGAAAACAAAAAAAAATTGTCATTTAATATTTTTACCGATGATTGGGAAACAATATGAAAGCTTAATGCATAAAGTGATGACAGTGTCATTTTGAATACCCTTGTCGAGGCCAAAGACGACTGCCGGATTTCTTCGAAATCCGGTCACTCAATCGCACTCAGAGAAAATTTTAGTAACCACGAGAAACTACAAAAAAAAATATGGCGCACTTGTCATTCGTGCGACTATTCGCGCATAGTAATTTGAGAAAAATAGTCGTACATATAACAAGTTCGCCGGGTAATGTTAATACGGTCGATTTTCACCTATTCGGAGACGATCTGTTCGACGTGACTATCTATTTCCATTATTCCGATAATCGACCTCGCACTCGGCGAAGCGCTTGTACCGTCTACTGAAATTTCTGTAAGTGCATTAGAGCATACAGTCAGTAACATCGAAAACGAATGCTCGATCGAATGACTAAATAAATTACGATAAAAAAAACGAAGAGAGTCTACGAAATTCCCGATACTTTCGGGGGCGATTACGATATATAAGTTATGGCGAAACGATTCAACAATACGACTATTTTACATGCGTTAACGTTAGCAAATTTTTTGTTTCTCTAATTTTTTTTTCTGCCAACGAATTTATAACTGTTGCACACAAAGCTCGTGCATCGAGAATTCTTAAGCTGAATGATATGCCAACGGAAATGATATTGCTTCGTCCTCCCTGACCTGACGATTTTTTTTTTCGTGCATAAACGAGAAGTCACAGGATTATCGACAACCCACGGTCCTAGAACGAAGCTTGATTCTGTTAGTTAAATAATACATGAATCAAAATTGTACAGTGGTTAAGCGGGGGTAGCGCGAATAAGATTCTTTGGAGAAGTTTTTTGTTCGAGAACATTTTTCGAATGGAGATAGTTCATCGCGCGTCTTTCGCCGTTAACTTCTCTATCAACTCCTGCAAAGGCGCCAGCTCTCGTCTCTCGATTAGATTGAATTCCTGTAAAAGTAACAATGTATTTTTTTAATTGTCGCACATGTCGATGTATTTGCAATGCCGCTACGAGCCAGTCTGCTCGAAAGGATATTCTTCTACTCAGAACATTATCACACCTTCCGTATGGTTTTCATATTCTTTAGGCAAAACTTTCACGTACATCGCGATTCGATTTAAAAAATCAAGAACTTTTTATTTCATTCGCTAATAGCAGAGAGAAATGTCTAGCCTATGATTTCCGATTACCTGTACAAAGAATATGAAGTGCTTGAAGGAAGTGTTCAAGTGTGCTTCCTCGCCCAGTTGAACAACCTCACTAAAATGCTGGTGATAAATGTGGGCGTAAACTCGGAACAGTCGCTTCAGTATTGTCTTCGCAATGGAGAGAAAATTTTTTGGAAACGGTACCCCTGCAATCGGTTCATTTAAGTAGTCTATTATATGTCTATTATAAATGTCTATTATAAATGCTTCGTTAACATGAGCTCTGACTGTGTATTATGAAATAAGTGTGCAAATAATACATAAATCGTTCGAACGTTCTTACCGATTTTCGATGGAAAGAGTGTCTCGTCATCCAACTGATCTTGCACCCATGTCATCAAGTAGTCAATGTATTTTGGCGCTGAACATTTTATTGGTTTCTTCACCGTATGACCATCCGCCCAGTGATACTCGTATTTCGGACCAGCCGACATTATCGGGCAACTTTCTTCCGTACAGAATTCCGTGATAGTGCCGTATAACATGTTGATTTGATTGAAAAAATCAACAGCTGCAATGAACAAAAAATCACGTTAAGATAAACCGAAAGAATGAAGCGGTGATTATAAATACTTAAGTAAAATCTCACTATTAACCGCGACCCATTCATTAAGATCTTCCCCCTCGGGAAGCATAACGGCAAGCCGTAAGTTTCCTGACCCAAGTGTAGCAGCTGCATGTTTCATCAAGTCATACTGATGGGTTCCCTCCGGTATATTCTTCTTCGGTTTAAATGTTTTCGAAGATCGGCTTCCACTGTAAAATAAACTCTTTTTAAAATCAAAGTTTTTCATTTGTGTCGACTCTCCGCCACTTTTTTCCGTGCATGCACGTGAATGTGTATCTAATGTTACTATCGATAAACGATTAAATTTTTGATTAACAAGTTTTGATTTGTTTGCAAGCGACGCAGCAATGCGTCTGCATTTCTCTTTGCAAGTGAATAACACATGGGAGGATTCAATATAGAATTGACATGGTTTCTATACGTTAAGGACAATACCTTAAGGAACACTCAAAACTCTTGAAAAATAAAATAGAGGAAAGATGTATGGGCATAAATAATATGCATTATATAAGGATTCAATTGGATATTTATTGCTTGTAGAGTTGTAATGAAGCACATCACAAGAATCATCCCTATATATACTGTCTTCATAAAATTATGCACTCTGAATTCCAATGCTTCAAATAAATGTGAAGACTTTCCACTCCCTTCTCTACATTTCTATACTTCAAGTAAATAATGAGGAGATTGCAAAATGGTAAGAGTAAGGGAAAACATATAATAACGACAAAGATGATTGAAAGAATTGATAAATCCATCATAAAGTTCAATGACATGAAACATATACGAATTATGTGTGTTTATCGTTGTTTATCGTCTAGATGTGAATGAAATTCGTGTGGACAGGTCAAGAACCTGAAACTGGCATGTGAGTGGGCAAAGTAGACGGGAGGGGTGTTTGTAACGAGTAGATTTGTCAATCGAAGCACAGCCAAAGCCAGCGCGCGATCCGTCACACTGCAGTTGCAGTGAAGAATAAAACGATCGATGACATTCTTCGTTTACTTTTTTTTTTTCCGAAAAAAATAATTCGAGTATAACAAGCTTTAACATTGATTTTCGTCGTCGTAACTCCCGGCTGACAAACACACTGTGTTGTCAAATGATAACGTCCGGAGTTCTCGTGTTATTCAGAAGAAGGCAGAAGAACAAAACTACAACAAAAAACTTACAATAGGAAGCTCATCTTGCTCGGCGATTGTTTGCTCGTGGAACGAAATTTTCGGACGAAAGTAGATTTTTGCGTTATGGCGTCAAACGCGTCGAGATTAACCCGTGCTAACGCATAAAATAAGCGAGGTGGTCGACCGCCATCCACGCTCTAACAAACGATTATTATCTATCTCTTTAGACTTTGTTGAATTAACACGGGAGAGAGAATGTACCCGAGGACGATCCGTTTTGTCAACTGCCTTCTAGATGGGCGATGTTCGCTCGACTGTTCTATGTGTCTCGCTTCGTTCGTGTTTCCCGGAGCACCAAAGCAACGAGTAATCTTGGGTTTGACACGAACAGACCTTATAATCGATGCTCGAGTTTCGACGCATCGACCATTTATAGTTGTTTTTTTATCCCAACGCCGAGATATATTGGCAGTTACATTAATTTCGGTCATCGAAACTCATTTACGCCAAACGTTTTCCTTACTCGTGTTCGAGAATCTAATTTTTTTCCACAAGTAGTGTCACATTGGAAATGTGTTACTGCCGGTTTGAAAATTTCATTATTTGCCCGGTTATTTTCGGTCGTTGGAACATAAGAACTGCGACAAAGAAAAAAAAAATGACCTACCGTCGGATGCGCGAGCGATGCTGTGATTATTCACCACTGACGTTGGTGTGCTTAACGATAAACCGCCAACAAAAAATAAAAGTGCTTTAATCTTATATTTATTCGCACTCTTCGCGCTGTTGCTTAAACTATCCATTAAAAGTTAAATTCGGTCCGAAACGATCGTGAAGCGTCATCTATAGTGTCGGGTGCGCAAGATTCAGGTATATCCTACCTAGTTACTTTTTGAGATTTCTCCTACTTAGTTATATTTCAGCAAAAATGAACTGTGCCTGTTTTATTGTTATTTTATTATTATTATTCTCACGCCAATCACGTGATATTCGATCAGTCATTTACTAACTTCTACAAAATTTCACATGACAAATTACATTTCCCAACAAACCGGTGCTGTCTAATCGGTATTTTTTCCTTTTCAATTTTAGATGTTCAAGGAAAATGGAAAACTTGTGTGTACAAGAAGCCTTCGCCGCGTTAAAACCGCTGTGCGATTCCCTCGCGAACAATCCAGACGTTCATAATGCAAAAGCACTCAGAAATAACATTGAGAGACGTTCCAACACTGCCGTTCAGTACAATTTGGAATACATACTTTTGCCGATTTACATTCATCTTCACAATGATAAACTGAGGTTGCCCGACGTTATTATCAAATTTTTTATTTATTTTTCCTAGCTGTACCAACACAGTATAATTAGTATCAAAAATTGAATGTTTCAGCAAGGACATGAGACAGCAATTGGTTGAACTATTCAGAATCGTCCTATCGAAAACAAAGATCCTGAATTCTACCTACTTCGTCAAATTTTACATTGCACTGATTGTTCAAATTTATGATGCCGATCAGCCTAATATGTGTGAGAATCAATATTTATTATTAGACGATTTTGTAATTAGTGAAAAATCACAAAATTTAATCAAATTTACAGTGATACAGTACCACGAAGAGCTGAAAGAGAGTACTGTAAAATGCTTGAACGAGTTGATAAAGAACAGTTCAACGGACGTCATTGAGTCTCTGTACATTCGCCAGAATGCTGCCAAACTCAGTCAAGGCGTTTACATGTGTCTCAGTGTTGCAAAAACTGAAAAACTGTGGTCTTTAAGGCACGTAAACTGCAATCTATGCATTCAAATTCTGTATTCATGTATCATATCATTTTCCTAATTGTAATTTTTATCTCATATTTTTAAATATTTTCATTTAGTCGATTTTGCACTCTAGACTGAATACTTATTTAACTTCATATAGCAATGGTATCCTTAAACTGTAAATGCTTCAGAACACACAGTAAATGCTATCTACCAATATAGTATCAATTCAATGGAAAGAGAAATGTGGAAAGCTAAACTAATGTACAATGTATAGATTGGCTGCTGTAGAAGCTCTGATGGCACTGTCACAGGTTCATGATGATGCAGATCCGAATGATACTGTACTGAGGACACAAGTGGCGGATATAGTAATGCTCTTCCTGCCTGGAATTGCTCACGGTCTTCACCAAGTTGCTCTGGGCGGTGATCTGCAAAATCACAAAGTGACAATTGTAATTCCAAACTGCTTAGTACTTCAACCAAAATTAGTTTGAAATGTGTTTTTCAGTTCTTGAAAATGTTTCTGCTTTCGATATATAAAAAAAAACATGAATTACAGAACTTATCTATCACCGAAAAAATATTCTAGATGGCGATTCGGGCATACGGTAGAATAATTACACTTATCATGGAGGATAAAATTCAAGAGGACAACCTATCCGTCGACTCTGTGCTACGCAATCAGAGTGTGGACACTTCGATAGACCCATTAGGAATGTCTTTGCAACTCAAGGGGGACATGGGAATGAGAAAACACATCGAAACGGCCACCAGAAGTCCAGAATGGATCGATGCTGCATCAGCAAAATTGAATACTCTCATGCGATCGCTGATAAACCTAGTGAGGCATTCACACTTCCAAGTTAGAAGAGAATTGCTGTTTACTGTGAAGTTGATGTTTTCCAAGTGCTCAAGGTACATCCAAAAGCAAGATATTATTCTTGAGATCGATTAAAGCTGAACAACAATTTATTTTCTATTCAAGGAATCTCAAGACAAACTTTATGGCTCTGGTGGAAATTTTGATATCATTGTCGGAAGACGAAGAAGGAGATGTCAGAAATGAAGCACGCAGAACTTTGCACGAAATCAGTGAGAGCTTTACAGAAAATCATAGCATGAGGCCTATTGTGGAACTGTTAGAAGAAAACTTCTACAAACTTCTCACAAAATTGCCCAGATTAATTAGAAGATCCGGTAAGACTTTTTATTGCTACAATTGAAAATTTCCGTGCGTGTTCTCACTAACATATCTTTCACAGATGATACCATACAATTGGCGTACTTGAATCAGTTAGCTGGATACATAAGATTGCTAGGAAAGCGAAGACTCCCTCACATTATGACCTCGGTATCGCATTTGCGAAGATTGCTACTGGCTCTTGTATATGTTGCTGAATTGGACTGCAGCCATGTATCGGTATTGGAAGATGTTAAGGCGAGAGGTATGGATAAAGTTAACTTATGAAAGAATTCAGGATTCAACAGTACTGTGTAATGTATTCGTAGACATTGAAGATTCGACTTACAACAGCTTGCACATCTGGAAACGTTTCAAATTCATCCGAGAAAATTCGACGGAAGAAAAGCTTTCTTCTGTCTGCAAACTTTTGGGAGAGCTTGGAGATCTGACACTTTTGGTCGACAGCATCTTCGATCTTATATCGGAAATGCCGAGATACAAAAGAGAACTGACACTGGTATTAAATTGGATATTAACAGGTATGTTTGGAATTACGTATAAAAATGATATCAGTTTAAATTCGGCGATCCAAAATGGAATATTGAATACATGAGTATTACACAATTATTGTTTTTCTGATTATTAACACAGTTTTATTCGTACATTTATTCGTGACATTATATTCGTAATTTACCCTTCGGTCCATAAAGCGTCGTGATTGGGCAAATTTTGACAAAAATTCAACACTTCGACCGGTGCAATCCACTAACGCGCCATTAGTTCCGCCAATCAGAACTCCGCCGTATGTGCGCTGCACTCATGATGGAAATTCCCCTTAAATTTCGCTTCAGTGCGGAGGATTGCAAATCTAACCTTAAACAGTCGAATTTCTCCTCTAATAGTTTTATGCAACTAAGCCAAGCAGTCGAGTAACTCGTCCTCGTACAGTCATTTATACAGTTTGTCCAGAGTAACTCGATTTGACAGTATTTTCGAATTTGTCCGTGATTGCAAACGATGGCGAATCATCATCCCGTCACTCGAGAGGCTTCGACGAGTTCTCAAGATAAAAATCTGATTGACGTAATCGAGGCGCACTGGTTCTCACTTCCTTCGCAGGGCAACATTTACTCGCTGACGAAGTTGTCCTCTTCACACAGACCTAACAAGATACTGGTCGCGTCTCTGAAGAGAAAAATTTATTCCTGCGAATATCAGTGCTCTCGTCCTTCCTACCTCAGCCCATTGGTAAAGGAGCAGTTATTCACGTACATTCCAAGCGGTGCCGAGATAATATCCATCGATGCTTACAACAAACAAGACTCAGGAAACGATTTAGTCATCGGCGTTGCCATTGTTAAACAGAATAATGAAAGTTCAGTCGACAGATATCTTAACATTTACACAGAAGGCGTGGGTGACGGAGATGTGGAAGACAACAGTTCGGTCGAGCTGATAGCACAAAACTGTCTTACTGTGGAATTGTCCTATACACCGTATCACCTCTACCACACGTTCTTACCGCCCAATGAGTCCGGCAATGAAACTGTGTGGCTCATATCGGGAGACGACAAAAAAATTCATACCATCAGGGAGGACAAATGGAGTCATGGCTATGCAGAAGTCCCAACAGAAAAATACTTTCCCGAGCTTGCCGATCTTCGTGCGGTGGCTCTGAAGATTAATATCCACTATTATGATAATGGAAAGAGGAGATTGAGCGTGGTTGGCTGCAAGTGTGGACTCGTCAAGATCTGGCTCATCGATGTTGAGAATCTAGAGATTAAAAAAAGTTGGAGTTTGAGATATGACAATCCAATATCAACGGTAGACATATTTTTGAATGAAAACACAGTCAAATCACCTGCATTTATTGAACAACCTCCTGCGGAAATCCGTGCGACACCGGATCCAGTCTTGAACATCCTCGTTGTAGATGCTGTCAACGGAGCAGTCGTCTTTGCCGATATTCTTCGACACGGAATGACATCCGATGTAACACTGATTGGCAGTGAGTCAGCCAATTGCATACTGTGCTCCTGCATAGTCGACTTCAACATGGATGGTCAAAATGAGATACTGTTGGGGACTTACGACCAGGCAGTCATCGTTTTCACAAGACATGGGGACAGCTGGGAGATGACCAAAAGAATCGAATTTGATGCCGCTGTACATTCGATCGGATATATAGATCTGAGTGGAGATGGCATGAAGGAATTAGTCGTCCTGACGCAACGAGGCGTGCACATAATGCAGCACGATCCGCGGGAAGTCAATCGAAGGTGGCAAAATCGACTGCGAGATGCATTGGCTCGGAAATTATTGTAAATAAGGCCTTTAGGCACGGGAAGAATAAATTGCGTAGCCACTTCGATAAATGGTTGGAACAAATTTCACCCACAAATTTCACCCCAATTGTTGACTCTTCATTTTGTTTTAAGTACAAAAAGCGTTTAATGGTAGTAATATCATGGCTGAAGTGTTATAGGGATTGATGATGATGTTGATAATTAATTAGTTACAGTTGAGGATCCATCGACGTTAAGTTTACACAAGCAAATCGTCGATTCTTACACGGACCCGGACCATTGGTACTTGCCGATAGAAGTGGACGAGGACGTATCTTTGGGCGATGCGCAAGCCAATATTGTGCACTGCTGCCTCTTGATTGAAGGTTTGGGAAATATCGCGACCAATCTTCGAGAAGAGTTTGATAAGTTCCTCCTCAAGACATTGTACCTTATCATTGAACGAGCAGGTAAAATAGCATTTTATTTTAACCTTTTTGTTTATAATAAAAAAAAGTTTAGTTTAAAAATGGAATCCTTTGTGTCTAACATACTATCTTACCTCAGGAAGTGGAAATAACTTTATCAGGCACGCAGGACAGACGGGCCTCCAGCAGATAGCACGTTCTCAGAAGTATACAAATGTGGCCAACCTTCTGCGCGACAACATCGACTATGTTACTTACCACGTTACGATAAAAATCCGGAGACTCGACAGGAATCCCGGTGTTCTTGATGTATTTACGGTCGTCATGAATTATTGCACCATAGACGTTTTGCCGTGCCTGAAGGAAGTCGTTGAAGACGCTCTCGAGCAATTGTCTAGTAATTTTCACGGAAGTAATACATATGCGTTGCTGAAGATACTCTACGTATTTACAATTTGCATAAGAAAACTGACGGAGAGTAAGAATACTTCGGACAATGAGGAAAAAAACCTAAACGAAATTTCTGATCGAACTGAAATCGTTTTACGATCATTCCTTGACTATTGTAAAGCGAAAGAAGATTCCGTGTGCATCGAGCAAGAAACTGTAATGAGTCCCGAAGACATTGAATCGGAGATGAAAAACGAGGGGGTCGATGAATTTCCATTGTCTGCCTATGATAATCAAGAAGGTATATTCGAAAAAATCCTGGAGGATAAATATAATACATCTTTGATAATTGGTCGAGAAGTACCAAGAAGTATTGGTAATACATTTCGGTTTCCTTTTTCAGAAGGAGAAACAATCAAGCCACCTCATTACATAAAAATGACGGAGAACGTGATGAAATGTTGTTTGCACTTTTTGCCATCGAAAGAGGTCTCACAGAGTTTAATGGCTATGCAAATACTGGGAGAAGGACTTCGCATTCTGTCGAATTGGAGCGAACAATTATTGCCCTTGGTTCATCAAATGTGGCATCCGTTGGTGGATAGATTTCACGATCCCAATATACTTGTCATAAATCGGGCGTGGAGACTGTTGTACATTCTCGCTGACGTGTCCCAGGATTTCATTAGATCGCGAACTCTCAAGTGAGCAAATACATCAAAAGTTTTACAACTTTTACTTCGTATCCCACTATAATTAACATGCATCGATCCCGTAGACAAGTTTTACCGGCTCTTTCACAATTCTTGGTGAAATCGACAAAGGAGAGCTACAAGAAAGACACGAGGAGCGCATACAAATTTACGCAAATGTACAAACTACAAGAATTACTTCTGTCTCAAGCCGGAACTGTCGCGAGAAATTTGAAACTTCACGAGAGGCAATTGTGGGAGTTGCTTGATATCGCCCAACCGTATCTCAGTGCTCACCAACATCCGACGCTTCAGGTGTTTGTCTTTGGAAATTAATTACGAAGTACAAAATTTAACACGAGTCTTATTGGATTAATTTTTTGCAGGATTGCTGCGTGCAACTTTTCAAGGACGTGAGCAGTTGCAACGCTGATATCGTATGGGTGAAGAGCCTCGGTGTGTGGGACTGCCATGTTGCGCCGATTTCCGCGGAAGTTGACCTCCGACTGGAGCATTTGAAAGTATGAGCAAAGAAATTGTGCTCTTCGATTTGTATTCTCATACCACAGAAATTGCCATTTCGATTACGGATAGATAAAATTCGTGCGCAGATATTCAATATAGCACTGCCAGTCTACTTTGATAAAGTCTTTTAGACTTAATCTTTCGTAATATAATTGTGTCCACATTTGTCATTATTTTTCAGGCTGGATCGTCGAACGCACGAAGTGAATATCGAACAAACATCGAAAATATATTGGATCACATAGAACAAATGACTATCAACGTGTAAATAAGATTGTGTATATTACGTAGATAAAGTGGTGAATCTTTTGTACAAAAGTATCGATTTATTAGTACATTGAGGAAAATTGATTGCATGAACAAACTACCGGAGGAATCCGAAGATCGGTCTCTCGGGTCCCAGAGCTTCTTCCTTTCTTAGGCCCTTCATAAGCGCGGAATTCAGTTTTATTCCGACGTTTGTTCCCATCTAAAACACGCGTAATTTCTATGAAGTTCCTGTTTTGCACGTTGGATGCCATCAATAGCATGTACCGCGGTCAGTAATAAAAAACTGTAATGGACTTTTCTTACAGATTTTGGCATGTACGATCAAGAGCAAGCTTTCATCGAAAGAAGATATAAATTTGACTTTCGGTGAGACTTCTCATTTGATCGTACGTAGGAAAAAACGCGAGAAAAGTTAATTACACTTTTTGATACCCACTGAGTCCAGAATACACGAAAAGAGACTAGCGTATTCTATAATACCTCTAGAGTTTTAATCAACATCGATTCCTGAAGGCTACCATAACCGATTTTAATGGTAGAAGTTATTCGGCCCTTAGGTGTAACGGACATTACCACTGTAGCCGAGCCGCACATCTCCTCCTCCGCAGTCGGATCCACAATGCAATTGTCACCGATCTAGAAGAAATAAATAATTTACAAAAATTCGACAAAAAATCTTTAATCGAACCATCGAAAATCCAACTGACTTTGCACAGCGTTACAAGCACTGGAAAATTTTCAGCCTCCACTCTGACACAGTCAAAAGGATCGTCCGATAATTGTATATCTGCTTCTCCACCATCCAAAGTCACCCCCGTGACTTTGGGAATTTCAGTGCTAAACAATGCCGCTTTGACAGCGGCGCCGACAGCGTCAAAGAGATTTCCACCGCACTGCAGAATCTAAAATTCAATAGATTACGGGAGGAGCTTTACACCGTTGCTGGCAGACATAGAAACCTTACATTATCAACCACAATTTAACAAAATTGAGTAAATGAATTAAAAAATTTTTTTCACCTACTAAAGATTGAGGTATTGATAAACTACTCACCAATATGTCAACGTACATCTTCCAGCATTTCTGATGAGGCAATATGCTCAGTTTTTTGAGGTCTATGGCGTTGGGTGAATGGTAAGCCATGGACAATACATTGCTAATCTCGGTGCCCAACTCGTCACCCCCCTTGCCCTCAAACTCAGGCGCAGCATTTGCTGAACTGAACACATAATGATTGATCTTTGTTACCCACAACAGTATCAAATGTATTTCTATTATCTTACGATTTCAATTTTTTTAAACTTTACAAGTCAATGAAAAACTCCAGTTTTCCCTCTAAAGGTCTGTCAGGAAACGGCGTATCCACCTCGACTTTAACTCCGACGAGTACATCAGTATTGCCTATTCGTAGTCTCGACGAGCCATTCGTTTGAGGCATCAGCTTTGTTTCTATTTCGAACGAACGATGTTCGCACCTCCTTCTACCGTCTGTCCGAAAATCACCCTGCGAATTGACAATGGTGTTAGCGCATATTGGTTTTTGTTCGTAAGCAATGTGATCCGGTAGAGTCGTTTCTCCTCACATCCACTCCATGAAGAATGAATGTTTTCTCAGCCAAACTCAAAGGAATTTCCGCCATATTATTTGGAGCACTTTAAAGTCCTCTTCAATCTATATTGTTGCACGAGTAACTGCTCGATAAAGAATCGGCAACGAACACTGGTTTCACTTCAACCCACGTTTGTTGTTCGTGTCGATTCCAACCTCAAATGTTTCCAGATTGGAGGATCGAATTAACCGAAAGCCAAAGCTGTAGGGGACGACGAGATCTTGCAGCTGATATTAAGGAGGTTGGGGGTTTTACACAAGTAAAATGTGCGCTATGTTTTTAAAGTTACTTATACAAATTCTTACGCATCTATTGATTATAGTAGATGGATGAGAGTATAAATTTGTATTTTTCATTATTTGATACACTTATATTCGTTAACGACTTCATTTTTTCTCTATTGTTCGTTTGAAAAAATAAGTACATAAGAAAAACATGAAACATCCCGACACACTTTGTAGAGAGTTATTATATATATGGAATGTTCAGCGACAAAAAATTAATAAATGAGTACAGTATCGGTCGTGCTGTGCGTGGAAGAACGAAAATTGCTCAGCCAATTTATTACGAAAATATTTTTATTCACAATATGATTGGATGAACAAATGCACCGTCGAATCCTCTGGAATAATACAAACTACTTATGCATGTAATTCACACTGTCCAACTTTTTTTTGGTTACATTTTTTTACATTTTTGTATCGTCCGGTACTGGTAAGCGCCGTTATGTTCCGCAACATAAACGATAAGTAGAAGCTTCGAAATCTCAAACTTTTTTTTTGCGAAATTATCAAGTTTTTCAGATATTTTCATAGTCTTGTCTAGTAATGATTTAAACTCTGTGTGGAAGAATCAGACAATATTCATGTTGATAGAAGTGTATCACTTTAATGGTAAAACGCGCAGCGTTTGTGATGAGTAGTAGTTTTGCAAAAAAACTGTTCTATCTTTTACGCAAAGGTTAGGAATCACAGATTTGAGGCATGAATTTTTATGCAAAAATTATTGTAGGTTCGCTCAAGTGGAAGGGATCAATTCACCTCCCTTTCCCAACAAAGATGAACGGCACGACTTTAGCAACCCTACCGCATACAAACAATGTATTTTACTGTTTCAGTGATGCGCTCTTCAAATTGAAATTAACAGTTTCATTACTCCAATTTATGAACTTATCATGGTTCTAGGTTCTTGTACAATTACTCTTGCGCTCCCCTGCCTTCCCTTCTCTCGATACAATGGGTCCAAGAAATCTAAGTTTTCTTACCTACAACTGATCTTTACACATCATTGACTATCGTAGTCTAATACATTTTTATCAAAATTCAAATTTTATGGTCACAAGTCCAACATTAAACCAACGAACGAAAAAATTTGAAAACTAAAAAAAAAAAAAAAAAATAAGTTTAACAAGAAAACTGTCGAACAAAAGATCAACAGCCATCACACTTAACAGCGTCACAATTGTTGTTCCAGAAAAGGCAGTTCCCTATGCCGCTGTAGCATATAAGGAATACAGCAGCAAGAAAAATGACGCTGCAAATTGTGCATGGTTTGTGCTCAAGAAAAAAACCTATAAGGTAGAGCACCATGAACATTACATGGGTCTGGAGCAATGCCGGGTTGACAGGTTTTGGTATAAGCAGAACCGGTATAAGCCACTGTAGACAGTACATCTTGTTTCCGTTGTTCTGCAGCAGTAGATTTTAGAATGGGTGACCGTTCGTTAGCAACGAATTGGATAGACGACCTCTGTTGCGTTGCCTATTGACGATAGGAAAATTTTGTAAATTATCTCACATGATTCCACTAGTGATAGAGATTCCAAATGAAAAATGGTTTGGAAATATGAGGATTGGTGATTTATAAATGTTTCGTTTATCGAATCATGGCAGATTGTGTCCGACTTATGATCTTTAAGGTACGAATCTTACGCGTTTGTGCATATTCGGATTCAAAAGGAAACGAGTTTTTAGAAATATGAGAACTGGTGATTAGTCAGTTTGAGGTACGAACCTCCTCATTTGCGAGTATTGCTGTAATTATGGTGAATGATGTTGGGCTTTTTCACTGTCAAGAAAGCGGTGTAACCAATGTTGTCGTACGTGCTCATAATTTCACGTCATCGATGCGATATACATCATGAGCGACGATAAAATTTCCGACAACCGACACGATGACGATCGAAATAGTTTTGTTCTTGATTAGTAGATAAACAAAATATCGATTACGCTCTCCTGATATTTTTTTGTTATTATATTGTGTGCGAACTTTTTGCAATAAGGCAGTATATCAGGTGGACACATAAAAAGTAGACACGAAGGCAACTCGACAGGAAGACTGTACACCGCCAAAGATCACGGATAAGCTGTACACCTAGTCAATGATGCACTGAACAGAGTGAACACTCTGCCAATCGAACAGTCAGCGTCTGCAGACCGAAAGTTTACCGTCGAAGTGAGTGGCACAAGTCTCTAATAGGGGGCGAGCTAACACTGGCCTTAAAAAAAAAAGAGAGTTTACCGGATGACCGAAGCAAAACAGACGGCGTGCGCGCAGAGAGACGATTTACCGTGTGTGGCGAGGAAGGCTTTTGTGTTATTTATTTCCAACTCGCTAAAACAATCGTCGATTTATAGTATTTTATTGATAATTCGTAACACAAATATATTTATACCTACGATCAGTTGAGATTATGGCTGAAAAATTCGATGCGTAAGTGACATCCGCATGCTGACGCCGGTCTCAATTTTTTAAATAAATCTAATCGAAGTAATCATTTTCTCTTTTGTCGCTTTCGACCAACCGTTGAGGTTGGATTCGTCTAAAGCGCGACTACTCGCACTGACATGTCGCAGCGTCGACTGTCCTCGCTCGACTGAACATTTTTTTAGTCCCGTATGGCGATCGGCCTTTGTGTATACATTTTTTTTTTATCCTTAAAGTTCGATGAAGATTTGATAAAGGCGAGTCGAGCCAGCGCGCTGCCATGTGTCTCGAAAAAATTTAAAAAATTTATCGACAATGCATTTTAGGCATACGTCGTTTCGATATTTTTCAGGTTGAAAACAAATGAAGACAACAGTGACGAGGTAGATCTGTATGACCCAATAGCAAAGCTCAGGCTGGTAAATATTCAAGAATTTTTTTATACTCCTGTAAGGGTACGCGTTGATCTTGGATTTATTTTAATTTTTTGGATTTTTTTTTCAGCCACCAATCAAAATAGGCCCAAATGAACACCCACTACAGTTCGGCTATGCACTGTGGTACACGAGAAATACCGTAGGAAAAATAACGGACTCCGGTTACGCTCAGAATTTAAGGCTAATTGGGAGATTTGCAAGCGTCGAGCAATTCTGGGCGCTCTACAGTCATGTACTAAGGCCCTCGGAGCTCATGATCAATTCCGACTTTCATTTGTTCAAAAATGGTATCAAACCCATGTGGGAAGTATGTTGAGCACTATTTTTTTTTAATTTAAAATTTTTAAAATTTGTTTGTTAGAGCATTGTTTTTGTTTTTCAGGATATCAACAATCGTCTGGGAGGAAGGTTTCAGCTGAAGTTACGAAAGGGTCTGGTTGATCGTTGCTGGGAGAATCTATTGTTGGCTCTCTTAGGAGAGCAGTTCATGGTTGGCGAGGAGATATGTGGAGTCGTTGTTTCAGTAAAATTTGGGGTATTTATCCGAGCGCGTTATGCGCTATTGTACCTCATATTTTTTATTTGATAAATTAAAAATATAAATAGGAATATATTTACAATATATTTTTTTCAATATATATTTAAACATATTGATTACATATGTATATTTGCTTTATTTATATCCTGTTTCGGAGAGAGATTGATCGTGATTGGTAAACTTTTATAATCGAAGGAAGACAAGCTGTACGTGTGGAACAGAAAGTCCGAGGACACAGCAACGAGAACGAGAATCAGAGACACGCTGAAGCGAGTGTTGAATATCCCAGCGGATGCCCGAATGAAGTACAAGATACACAACGACGCTCTTAAATACGTAGCGCCAAAGGGTCAAGACGAGTAAAATCGGCCGTTGCGGGCAGGCTGTGTTGAGCCTACATTCGACCACTCGTGAGATATCGTTTCAGCTGCTTACACTGTAAAAAAAAATTATATACTTGCTGTACCGAGCTGGATGTTTTTCTGCGAAGACTGACGCACTCAATTCAATGGATAATTGTTATGTTTTGAGTAAAATTCGAGTAAATTATTAAAAGTCAATTATCTCAAAAATTTTCAATATGCTGCCCGCTCATTATTCATCACGATTGTACACGAAATTAATTCAAACAGTTTGTGCGTGAAAACTTCCAGTATCGGTACATTAAAAGTCATAGGAATTTTTTTTTCAGTAAAAAGAAAAGTTCAGCTGGCTTCGGCCAATCGTCGTTGGGATCCATAGTTTTTAACGATTTTTTTTTCCAGAAGGTGACGTTACCTTTTATCAGCCTCAAAGCGAGAAGCAGCAATGTAATTTAATTTACATTCTTAACGACGAATTCGACAACACTGATCTCTTGAGAACTTTGAGTCGCACGAAACGGCAACTCGTTCACGGGGGCAAAAGGTTCATCGAGGAAGAATTTGGAGAGTTTCTTGGTGCGTTCTTCCCGGAAGTCCCATGTAATCTGCTCTCGTCAACTATTGCCATTTCGATCTCAGTGAATAAAAGGGTAATAAAAAGCGAAGCTGAACAGTTTGATACGAGAGAATGAAAATATCCATATATACACACGATAAAACACAAGCGTTCTTCGCAACACCATGTTGTATATACATAAACTTATTGAATGACCTCTCATTATTCATATAATACAAATTCCATCATACACGTTGAATAGAAAAAGAACCCGCACAGACATACCCGTTTCACAGAGGCCCGCGATATACATATACACACACATATATATACATACATATATATATACACACATATATATACATGTATAAATATACATACACAAAAAACTCACGTTAAAATTTTTCTCGCGTCGAACATAAAAAGCACGATATTTTTTATCAATAAAAAAAATACTCTATAATTTACTATGTAAAAAGAGAAAGATATATAGTCTGTCGGGCTTTGTAAATGTGGATTGGGAGGGCGCCTGGTAGTTAGTTTATATATCGGTGCTCATCTAAGCGCGTTGTTCGTACGAGCTTAAAGTCTATACGGACTAGCATCGGAAATATAAAATGTATACGAGGCAGAAAAAATCTGAGGATCTCCAAAAGTCTTATGTAAGTTGTGCATTCCGACCCGTACCCTTAAATATTTCGATAAATCAATCGGTCTATGCGCAATCGCCACGTTGGCGACTTTACAGCCTCAAGACGATTATAGTCACCATCCCTAAAAGAACAACAAGGTCAGATCAAATAGTCAAGAGGAAAAATACATCGAACAAGGATTTACCCAGAATCTGATACTTGCCTAGTGCGAAAGAAAATATAAGCTTGAAGTTTATCGAAAGGTGAATGTAATCCGGTATCCTATGACTCTGGTCGCCCTCAGTAGGTAGAAGTAATCCAATTATACACACGATTCCCGCTATCAGCGCCACGTAGTTAGTTCCTCCTGAAGAAAAAATCATTTTTGAAAATTAATTCTCTTAAAGAATCACGAGGAATTTTGCGTCACCGTCAAGTCAACGCTACCCTGCACAGAAAATATATACGAGCGGGCACTCTACGGAACATGGAGAATCTAGTGACTGAATGGCAACTATATGTGGTCAACGACACAATGGAGGAAACTAGACCGAGATCTACAAATGATCGCGGATTTTATTAACCCTAAGGAACACGAAAAAATAAATGAAGGACGTAAAGTGACAAAAACTATGGCCAAATACTAACTTATTAACCTTTGTCCACGACAATGTATCGAGCATCTAGGTACTCCGAACGTCGACAAATATCTTCTCGAAACATTTTACACCGCGAATCGTCAGTTCTACATACTATCTTCGAGGCCGTTTCTGCAAGCGCAAATTAAAACGTAAAAATGATATTCTAAAATTCGGCTGTCGATCGTTGACGCTTGATGGTGCTGTTTAGCGAATGACGAAAAATGATCACATATTAGGTCGAATCCGAGACTTACTGTCTATCGATCTGTTTTGGGCAAGGAGAGCGTAAGACTGCTGTTGCCTGTTCTCGTTCGTTGGAAGCTGCTGGAACATTTCAGGATCCGGAGTCCCCCGGCCGACGCTGTCCCCTGTTCCGTTCAAGAGTCTCGCCTCTACGTCCCTCTTTCCTATGGCCTTCGAAGAAAACAGACTTCAAAGAAAGCTAATTGTAAAAAGTTGCGCGTAGCGACTGTTGCCTCCCTTGCACAGATGATTGTACGATTATGTCAAAACGGTGCTATATTAATATCAAGACTGGGTAAAGTACCAGGAAGTACAAAGTACTAAATATCACAAATAAATTTTCAATACTTGAAGTATTTCTTATGCACTTGAAGTAAAATATACATATCATAAGTATGTGAATGTTGTGTAAATATTATGATTGAGTATTATATACTTAGCTACGAAAATTATATTAAAGTATGAGTACTCAGTTGAAGGAGAAGCTCCAATGACCCCATGTTCTTCTACATTTTTGTATATAATTTTTATCTACTCTGTAACTAGTATTATTATTAAATTTCTATTAGTGTTGAAGTCACCAGAGAACATAGGTGATAACAAGCCGTCATGTATTTATTAAAATGATCAATTTGTTAAAAATTGTAAAACGAGCAATCATTCAATGAATAAAGTATCAAACAGATTATATAGTGATAGAAACAGAACTCTCCTTCAGCCATGCTCCACATCAAGAGGAGATGATGTAAATATGAACTTAAAAAAGACTTTAATTCGGGATTCTAAAATATAAAAAAATAAAAATGATACTCTGGTAGGTAAATTACCGCCCAGCTCTGTCTCATATTATAATGTGCTCTGTTGACAAATGATAGATACCTGCTTCGACGGATGCTCTTGCATCTGTATCCTGAATTTATCTGTGGTGTTGCAGTTTGCAATCATGAGGGCTGTATGCCTCACAACTATGTCTACGCAACATCGAGATTTTATAGTGCCTTCCGGATCTACCACTTTGTACTTGTTTGGAGCAGTGCATAATACTGAAACGAGAAAGAAAAAAAAATAATTCAGAAATCTTTTAAAATCGTTGAGTAGTTTTTTTTTTTTTTTAATGTTTACCTTTGAATTTGACAGGAAAGTCGTAAGGATTGTAGAGCGTCAGTACCTGCTTGTGCGTCGACTGATCGTCTAAAAAAAATGTTATACTCTGTGGAAAGACGAAAACGGGCAATTTTCTCGGCGTCACGGCTCCTAATTGTGGTTGCATTTTTGTCTTCTGTTTCCTTTATCGCCGTTTCGTGAAACTTTGACAATTCCATGCACCTGCGAGGTTCGACAAAGGAACGGTGCGACGATTCTAAGCAATCACAGGATTCACGGTTTCATTGACGCTGCGCACAATCATAAAGCTCAATAAATTTTAACGAAAGACCTTTAATTATTACCTGCAGATTTGGGTGACGTCTGTTGGATCGATTAAATTTTAATAACGAGCTTTGTTCCGATTTGTTTGATCCTTCGATCGGCACAAAAGTTATCAATTTTTTTCCATATTTACTTCCAGAGAAAATGCACATGTATATATATATTTTTTAGTTTTTGTCATATTCTCGTGCTCCGCGAAAAGCCTCGATGATCAGCTTGGGCCAGCTGTGTTGTGTGTGGCGTATTATGCAAACACCCAACGAGCGACGATGACGGATAGCGATTTTTTGTGGGGCGACAAAATTGTCAGATTCGCGTCAATGAGAATTGCCTTTCGTTCAGGTTTGTTACTGAGTTTCTACCGGCACTAAACCGAAGTTCCCACTGTGAGTCATTATCGAACACTGACATCACTGTCGGTGGAAACTCGGTGAAAGTCACTCCATCTAGGGAATTTTCACATCACGCCAACTCCAATGAGTTTGTCCTAGGGACAATCCAACCTTAGGAGTGACTAATTTGGAGGGTCTGATGCGACCCCTAATAATCATCTTATCTTCAATATCCTTCCCGTGCCATTCACTAATAAAAGTAAGATGAAAGGATTCAACATTGATGTTGATGCAGCTCGACATTATTGATTGACAGTCAAAGCTAATAGGCAGTTTGTCGGCAATTAAAGTTCACTGGAATCGTTGGTGTCATCGGAACCTCCGACGGAAGCTAATGTCGGTTTATCAAAGTGTTGACACGTCGTACGATAAACAACAATAGGACAAGACTGTCGACAAGGAGGCAAATTAAAAACGACCATGGAATATATCACGGTACCGAAAGTCGAAAATGTTTTGTTGACGCAAAGGCGCGATGACAAGAGTCGAGAAACGTGGTTGGAAGGGACCCTGTGTCTTAGTCCGCATCATCTGCTTCTATCTTCTAGGCAGGACGTCCGAAAGGAGCTTTGGGTAAGGATTATTTGTCATTCGCTGGACCATTCCACATTCAATAATGTTTAATCTGCTCTTATTATCATTGCCATTAATACTATTGTTACTATCATCATTATTGCTATTGAAAAAAACTATGATAAACAAAGTGTAAAACATATAAAATCTGCAACTCAGTGACTGAATTGAATTTTGAGTAAAATCTAAGTCTAGTCTGCGTTTGCAATGGGTTGATTCGAATTTTTTTAAATTTATTTTACAGCTGCTTTATCGGAATATTGATGTTATCGAGAGAAAAATGAACAGCCAGAGTCCCGGTGGTAGTATAATATTAAAGTTAAAGGACTTTCGGATTCTACAGCTAGACATAAGTACCACAGATGAAGTTATCAGTATTGCCAATACCCTGGAAAAATTGTCATCCCTAGGTAAGATTGTGGTTAAAGATTGCGGATTAAAAGAATGTTTATGTAAAAACACTTGGCATCAAGGAAAGTAATTTTGTAACTGATTTATAGGATAGTTAAGAGTAGACAGGATAACATACTCAGTCACAAAAACTCAAATCAATAATTTTTCATCGACTGAGTATCTATGGTCAAAAGACAAGTGATTCTATTCTATTATGTTTGAGCATGTATTGAAGTAGACTTGGGATATTGAACTATGAACCAAATGTGATTGAATGACATAAAAATAGCTACTTTTAAGATTTTCTAACCAGCAGAATGTACACAAGCCATAACGCATAGTGAAATTATTTGAGAAAGAAATTCTATTTGTTTGCAGATCAATTATCACAGTATCCCTTCTCCTACAGACCTAAAACTGTCAACAATACCAAAGCCCAGTGCGAGGACGGGTGGTTCGCTTACACGCCTGTATCCGAATGGTCTCGACTTTTGGCGTCCCATGGCGATGAATGGCGAATCAGTCATCTTAATCGCGACTACAGTGTCTGCAATTCGTATCCTTCGGCCATCGTAGTGCCGCGCCATATAGACGATACAGTAATCGTATTATCGGCTACATTTCGAGACGGTGGTAGATTTCCCGTTCTCTGTTACAGACACGAAGGAGGAGTATGTACTCGTTTATTTATTTATTTTTTCACATATTTCATACAGACAATATCCACTATAGAAAATCATTCGTATAAAATGTAACATTCCGGGCTGGAAATTTCTATGCATAAAATAGTGTACTGAAATTCATGTACAATTTTGATGACTATTCAATTTTTGTGTATTACAACATTGAAAATACTTTATTTTTAATCATCTCAATTAAACAGTATATTAAATTTTAATATACCACTTTTGGCATCCAACCTTTCATCCGGCGGATTACTTTCGATACGAACTTTTTTACGGAGTACTATTCCCTGTCAATAAGTTTCACATTCTCAATCGTTATTTCTTGCAGAGTATTTTATTTAGAAGTGCTCAGCCGCTTTGCGGTGCTACTGGAAAACGTTGTAAAGAGGATGAGAGACTCTTAAACGCGGTCCTGGGATCCGGACGTCGTGGGTTTGTTTATTCGTACATTCACCTCAACAAATTGGCTGATACGAGCATACTTACAAAAAAAATGTCGATGTCTTAGGTACATCGTCGATACACGGTCGGCCAATCAGGCTCAGAGTGCCCGTGCCAGAGGCGGCGGTACGGAGATGGACGCGGCATATCCACAATGGCGAAAAGTATATAAGAGTGTGCCAAGACTTTCCGAACTTGCCGACGGTCTCTATAAGCTGACCGAGGCCTGCAACGACACGACCTGCTCGACTGGTCAATGGCTCTCGAGACTGGACAGTAGTGGATGGTTGAACGCGGTTCAGAGTGCTCTGAACGCTGCATGCGTCGTTGCACAGTGCCTTCACCAAGAATCGGCGGCGGTCCTCGTGCATGGTCAGTCGACTGTTTAACTACGCAGTGCCCGAATGGCTTTGAAGATATTTGCACAGAACTTGGTGTCGAATTTTAAGACGTCAGATCAAACTGAAGATTGCCCTTGATATCGAATCTTCATTACGTCATTGAGATCGAATCTCAGTCTGAACTTGATTTGACGTGCTCAAGTTCGAAATTAATTCTGAACTGAAATTCAATCGTGACTTTGAACTTAAGATCGATTTTCAAATTTATTTTCGGAAAGTTCATCTGATTCTGCAATTTTACAAGTGAATTATTTTTTCTTCCCGAAGCCATGCATCGATGGAGAAATTATGAAATTTTATATTATGCAAATATCTTCAGAATCATCGTTTCGACGAAGCACATTGCGGTAACAAAACAGAAAAAAAAACACAGTTGCGACTATAAACTTTAATGATCGTGCGCAGGTGGTACCGGCCGGGACTCGACACTTGTGGTGACCAGTCTTGCTCAAACGATTCTAAATCCCGATTGCCGAACCATTCGCGGTCTTCAGGCATTGATCGAGCGCGAGTGGCTTCAAGCTGGACATCCCTTCTTCAGTCGGACTCGTCATGGCCCTTATCATCCTTCTCACTCTCAGAATCCACCACACGCTCCGACATTCCTTCTCTTCCTCGACTGCTTGTATCAACTGCATTATCAATTCCAATACAGCTTCGAGTACACCTCGGAACTCCTCGTCAAGCTCTCCAAATATCCTTATTCATGCAATTATGGAACGTTCCTCGGTAAGTTTCAAGGCATCAAAGGATCAACCCGTAAAATTGAATCCATTACCGTGTCTGGCCATTATCGTCAATTACTATTAACAATCATCATAGATACATTATATTTAATCACATTATCATTAGTCAATTAATATTGTCACTTAAAAATTCCAGGCGATTCCGAAGGGGAACGAGTGCAGTTAAAACTCTCCGAAAGAACTTTCAGTCTGTGGTCCTACATAAATCAACCGAAAAAATTGGAAAACTTTTTGAA
Source organism: Listrodromus nycthemerus (assembly GCA_963978505.1). Taxonomy (NCBI): domain Eukaryota; kingdom Metazoa; phylum Arthropoda; class Insecta; order Hymenoptera; family Ichneumonidae; genus Listrodromus; species Listrodromus nycthemerus. The sequence continues at coordinate 1,481,491 of OZ021680.1, forward strand.
TCCCTTGTACGAGCCGAATCCCGGTGTGATTTGGCCGAGTGTAGCGCCGGTCAGTATTCAACTGTGGAAAGAGTTGTATCTCGCACAGACAAGCATGGGCGTGTGGAATGGACTGCTCGGATGCGCCAAACAAATAAAACAGAATCACGCGACGGTGAAGAAGGCGGCAGGTCAATTGAGAAACCAGATAAGACGAGCTATGGAGGACATCGGTTCGAATCCGGAATCGTCGTGCGATTCCGAGAACGAAGAGGAGGAACACACGCGGTTAGCCCAATTGAGCCTGGAATCTCAGAGCACTTGATACATAGTCAAATAATTTAAGACCAAACAAAATTTTGACAATCGTGACGATGTATCTTGTCGCAGTGTCGATCGTTTTTCACGTCACTGAGAGAGTGCTTAATCACGACAAAAACGCATCTCATAAGCTGTACCGCATAATGCATACACACTCTGTTCTCCGCGGAGTGTACAAAGAGATGCGCCGAGGTAATTGAAAATTTTACGACAAAAAAAGGCGTCAGAGAGAAATTAGCAAATACCGCACGGACACAATTTTTCATGAAAGTTTTGGACGTAACGATTCGAAAGGAAATGTACGAAAAGAGAGCAGAATGGAAAATCGTTTGGCATAGAAGTTTTATCACAAATCGGTATGCAGGACGTTTTAGCGTAGAGTGAACGCACGCGTTGTGCGTCTGCCGAATGTCCATTTTACGATCCCTACCGGAACTGACGCGATCACGGATTCAGAGTTGTATCGTCGTCGCAGTCGCACCAGTGTTAAGTGTTCAGTGTGAAAAGTTTTTACGAAATTCAATATACAATTTTTCATAATTTACTTTTATTTTTCTATAAAACATTAATTTCAACAATTCCCTCAATTCGATGCCAAAGTATATTAACTTCATCACAATTGTATATTACTGGCGCAAATTCAATATACTAGTATCTGCGTAAAAACTTCCAGTCCAGTACACGAAAGTTACGATTTTTTTTTTTCTACCGTGTAGCCTGACACCTGCGAGTTACGCGACTATGACGGGTGACCAGCTATAGTGAAACAAGATCGCTCGTTTCGTACAAACTTTCAACCTTTAACGCAAGTTCAATTCGTGCAGAGGTTTATCACGCATGATACACCTTTTTGAACGAAGAAAAAAATGCCTTCATAACCAACCGATGCACAATTCCATATTAAAAGAAAAAGATGCTCTAAAGGATCAAAGTAAAATGCTGCACGCCGTGCATCGATCTATTCGAAGTCTGCCGACGGTCGCCCCAGTTCCGTTAGGGTGTATCGCCAGAATATATCCGCTCAGGCTTGAAAAAAAATATATTTATCATTTATTTACCGATGTATTTCCGGCAAGTTGTTTCGGACGTATGAAAAACTGAGCAAGAAAAATAAACGATAAAGAAGGGCTTAAATTTTTTGGTGCAGTAAAAAAAAAAAAAAATGGGACAATCCACGACGTCTTGGGGTACCGAAAGCCCCTCGTTGGATACGCATCGGCGCGATATAATAAAGGGGGTTTAGGGTTTACCAAAGGCAAGGGACCCGGTGTACCTGGACTCGAGCCGGATTCAGTCTCGTAGCACGGAGGAGGGAACGGCTCCGTTTGCTCCGGGGGGGGTTTTTACCGTTATTCAGGAAGGACGACGGTCGAACGGCGAGAGGCAAAGGGCGGGCAGCGGAGAGCCAAGGGGGAGAAGAACTTGGAGGGGAATTACGGCAGGTGTTCGCACACAAAGAAAACTGAAAGGAATCTCGAAGCCATTGGCTTGGGACTCGAGGGTTCAGGATTTATTTACGGACGAGACGCCACGCTAGCGTTTCACATTTATCAATTTAATTCGTGCTTAAAAAAATTTACGCATTGCCAGTATTTTTATAGTACGAAGATCGTTTTATACTATCGCATAATACGTGCACTCACGATGCGCCGAACCAAGCTTCCGACTTTTTCCAAAAACATAAGAAAACAAGTATATATAATCCACAAAATATAACGCAAGATTTACATTGGAATTAAAAATGCGATACAAATTACCTTGCTGGAAATATGTTGGACGAAGAAATTTATGTAACGTTGATGCCTTGTGAAAATAGTTTCGTTTCGTTGATACCATTAGTTTTTTTTTTTTTGTGTTGGTGGGACAAACGTGTAAGCGGTCCGGTCTCCATGGATGAGTGTGGATCTAGTCACGAATAGGATATAAAAACGTGGACTGAATTCAAACCCATCCAGGGCAACCGGACACTCGAGGTATCCTGCGGCAAGTGTCAACCCTCGTGAACGAAAAAACCTACGGAGAAAATCGAGAAGTCGACCGGACGCGACCGTTGCGAGCAAAGGAATGATGCTTTTCAAAAATTGGTCTGGGCCAGGTATAGAGAGGTCGAGGTGGAAGGGACGTCAGACTCAACGCTACCAGCGCCCCCCCCCCCCCAAACCCCCTTTTCGACCGTTCTTTTATGCTTGTGCCTAAGGGAGGGAGAATCCAGCTTTCAAGGCGCAATAATCACGACACGGTAATGCTTCTACAAATTTCGTAAATGGTAAATTGTAATTTTCTCACTGTTGTAACAACATCCAACTAATCTTAGATTCGTACACTATTAAGAAGAATCGTGAATTTAAGGTATTGTAACTTGATATTTGTGACCATAAATTTCTGACATTAATTTAATATTAATGCTGTCCTTTGTAAAATATAAAATATGACATGTTAAAATTACAAATCGATTGATTGACATTTTTCCCAAATTATTTACTGTAAAATTTCAACGCGCATGCGTTAGACTTTCGGGGACACTTTACGTAAAAAAAAAACTTCCAGAACCGTTTATTACTTTGCAAAAAAAAATTGTTCAAGTTTGGGAACGTTGCCAAAGGTTACTTAAATTGAATCGAACATTCAGAATAAATTATTCCGATTTGTTTTTTCAATAAATTCAAACGATTAGAATAAATCGTTTCAATTTGCTTTTCCCAAGCACTTTCAAGGTTCCAAAACACAATAATCATGAGACTGTAATGTTTCTGTAGATTCAGTAAGTTTTAAGATATAAATTTCTCACATTATACCAGAAACTGATGAACCATACAGTCGTTTGTATACTTTCCCTAAATGATATAATTGTGTGAAAACTGAGGAATACTTTTTTCAGCGGCATAACCAACCAACCATAAAAGTTACTCCAATTGATTCAAATAATTAGAATGATTTACCCCAATGTGTTTTAATAAAGATCATCAGAGCATAAAAAAACATCCTTGCCACTGTACCAACAAAAATTAAAAGAAAAGTTGAGGCAAAGTAAATTCATTAGACTTGATAAACGATCCGATATTATTTTTTTATGTTTTTGTGAAGAAATGATTTTAATTATCTCTAATATATACAAGTTTTGAGGATTATGGAATGTAAATTCCTAAGTCAGATAGACAATGACAAGGACTATGACAAGGCATGTTACGACCATTCCGGTCACAAGTATGAAGCCGTCTTGTCGTGCTCGATGCTCGATCAGCCTCATTGTTGTGTTAGAAAGTCCAAGGGTGTTTCCGATGTCTATAAGTCGCTTGTGTGCTCCCTTCAGAGTCATTCTCTGTGCTCTGAGACCATCCAATATTCCAGACCCATGCTGCAAGAGATTGTCTATGCCTTGCGTAGCGTTTCTCAAATTGCTGTTGTGCTGAACATTGTGATCAATGAGAATGTCCACGTGATCATTCGTGGTAAATTGTTGGGACAAGAGAGCCTCGCGCTCTGCCTCCTCCTGTTGTTTCCGAAATTGTTGATTTCTCCACGAATTTAACGCAGCGACTAGATGACGACTGTCGTACTTCAGCTGATCGACGCGCATCTTGGCATTTTGACGCTGCAATATCGGACCTTTCAGACAGAGCACGTCCAGTCGCTCGCAATTGCTATCCATCCATCAGGCGAACGCAAAATTAATCCGACGGAGAACAAAGTGAATTTTTTTTCTTTTTTTTAATTTTACCAAAAATACTTGCCTGTTTATCATAGAGATCTTCGATTCTATATCATTTTCGATCCCGTTGACATCGAGGTTGGGCAATTTTCTTTCCAGCTGGGTGAACAAATGTTGGGTCTCTTGGACCAATTTGTTCGTTTGATGATAGAGCGTTTCCATGTTTAAATAAATTTCATTAACTGGTCAAAATTTCACAAATCAGAGAACATCTTTCGTAATAACATGTAGTTGTGACGTGTACAAAACGAGACTGACAGTTATGAATTTCGTGTGTGCGATTTGGGCGACATCTTTGATACGCCGGCGTTTTCATCGTCGTTGCGGATACGATTAGTACGCAACCGGTATATCGTCTTAATCGATCAACTGTTGCACGTGCAGATTCGCCATTTGCCAAGTTGTTTTTTTGAATCCATTGATATTCCGTTTTCGGCGATTGAAAAAATAAGGTTCGACATCGTACACGTGAAATCATTATTTTTCAATCGAGAAACAATCAATTAGAGATCAGTGCACGCTCGGCTGGTCATCAAACGACGAAATCATTTTTCGTGTGCTCGTTGCTTCGACCAACAAGTGCCGTCGATTCGATATTGTTACAGACAGTCGAATTTTCTGGAAACATCTTGTACGTTCTAACGCGCGCCGCCGTTTTTCAATATCGTGACACGATGCCGGGAATCTGGAGGCTCTTGTTGATACTAAGCTGCTGCACTGTCAATCTGTTGGCGAACAGCGACAAGAACGACAGTACATTTGTGCCGTCGAGCGAATGGCGACCGGTGAAAAAAGGTAAGCTTGAGACTGATTTTTATTCAATAATCGCTGAGGAATATCGTACGATTTTGGTTTAATTTAATCGTGTTTTTTTATTAATTTATCTTTGCTTTTTAGATTTCGTTTAACATTAATTTCTGTACAGTTCGCAATTTCGGGATTTCTCAAAATTTGTTTCTTTCCGTTGTAATTTAACATCCGTTTACAGGTCAGCCTATACCAAGCGGTCTCCACATTAGGCACAATTTCCAAACTGGCTTGACAGAAGCGAAGCTACTGGACGAAGATTCTGAGGGCAATCCAGACGATGACAAAGCGGATTCACAATCGAATTCATTGACGGTGCACCCTGATGAATCCCTGCGTAGCTCAGACAATGATGCGACAATGTTTGATGATAAAGAAGATGCTAACTTCGTTAAGATGTCTCTGGAGGAACTCAAAGCGAGATTAAAAAAGATTGAACTATCAGACAATGAAATTAACACTGATTTGAGTGTAGGTTTTGGATAAATCATTATTCAATGCAGTCCATTTGATGATTTTAATGCCGAGTAAATGTAATATGCAACGAAAGATATGACATAAAAATTGGAAAAAGTTGCGGATGAAGAATTCAATCGTTCACAAGCAATATTTTTGATGCGCATTTGTATTCGATCTTTCAGGATGATATGTCGGAAACCGAGACTCAAAAGCGTTTTAGGAGTTACACCAATTTGAAGAATAAATTCAACGCTCTCGAGGTAAACGTCACGACCGACGCAGAGATCCTAGCAATGTTTTTCCAGAGATTCGAGGATTACAAAGATGACGTCGCGGGCGAATCACTGACGAGCCAGGCGGCCGAGGAAGTTCTCCAAATTCTGAACAACATGGAATATTTGCTACATCAGATCGATAATGCCCACACATTCGCCGATATGGGAGGGTGAGGAGGGTTCTGAAATAATTGTTGTTTACTCAGCGCGGACAGTTTTACGCACACTCGTCGTGCGTAAAAACGCCATATTCATTCCGTGATAAATAATACTTTACGCTAAATAAAATATTGTGATTAAGCTTTTTCTTACCATGTATAAATGGAAAACTCATCGTAATGTACCAAAAGTCCCATGACGTCTATGTGAACTCTAATGACTCTATTATTTTTGCAGTATGTCCAAGATCGTCTCGCCGTGCTTTAACACCACGAACGACGAGATAAAGGCCGAAGCACTCCGTCTACTTGGCACGGCCGTTCAATCAAATCCAAAGGTTCAGGCGAAGGCCCTCGAGCACGATTTTGTTCAGAAGTTATTGCACATACTTGCCATAAATGGCAAAGTGACCGTACAGTCGCGATGTCTGTTTGCGCTCAGCGCACTTATTCGTCAATACCCAGTGGCCCAGAGAGCATTGATCGATCACGGCGGTTTGGAGATTTTCGGGCTGATACTCGAGGACGGTCACCTGCAGACCCAGTCGAGAGTGATGAAGCTCATGAGCGATCTAATTGTGGAGAGGACGGACCACGGCGACGACGACGATAAACAGCTCCGACAACGAAAAATAAAGGAATACGCAAGCACAGATTTCGAGCAAAAATTATTGGGTCACAATTACTGCAAACATCTGAGCAATCTCATGATCAAGAGTTTCAGCAATGAGGCTTTCGCGGACTCGAACATAGAGGATTACGACTTTCTCACCGTTATCCTCGAGAGCATGATAACACTCGGTTCGATTTGCAAACGAGACTTTCGATCGGAAAGATATTCGCTTCTCGCCGTTGTCCGAGAAGCGCTGCGTCATTACGAAAGCATGAGGGACGGATCGTCTTCGGACGACGATTATTCTTTCGGACATCTCGTTTTGTTACTCGTGAAACTTAAAACTACTATATTCAAGGATTCGCACGATGAGTTGTAGACGTTAAATTTCACAAGAGGTAATTTATAATCGTTCCATTATTCGTGGCTCGCAATAATCTTCCAAACCGTGACGGTTCTTTTTCTCGCGACCTCCGCCGTTCGAGGAAATTTTAGCCGTACAGCCTAGTCAAATGAGAATTTATTATAAATTATTTATCATCCCAAATATACCGGCGTGAGACTACATTTCGCTAAGTTACAACTGCGCTTTGCGTCGCATTAACTTCACTCGGGGACGCTCGCTCGAAGAAGAAAATTCTACGAATGAACAATTTTCTTTTTCATCCCAAAGCAGCTCATTGACGAAGACTTGTTAAAGATTGAATTTGATGTCGTGCGGATGTGTCGAGGGCATTAAATTATCAGAACTTAAAACGAGTGAACCATTAGTTTTATAATTTTACGTTCTATTCTGAATAATTTTCCTTTCATAAAAATATATTGTTTTTTTAGGATTTTTCGGTTAAAGAAACATTCGCTAGTTCAGAATAATTGAGTTCGAACATTCAATAATGTTGGCATCTCCTAAGAGGTAATTTCAGCGGTACGGTCCAGTCCGGTATGGTCCAGTTGAAATTTGCCTCGGGAAATAAGATGGATGAGACTGTTTTTTCTATGAACATTGTGTACAGTGTATTATTATAAAAATCATCGAATGATTTGAATAATTTTTGTGAATGTGAGTGTCAACACCGAAAGTTGAGACTATCGCCAAAGTACGGATTACCAATGATTTAACGATGGAAAATAAAATGACCACACTATTTAATAAGTCACATAATTACTTTATTTGCAAATTTGTCGTTACAGTTTGTTGGAGTATTGATGATACGAAATGTGCGAAAAAGAAGATCAACGGTTCGAAAAAAATTCGACGTTAGGTAATCCTGGACTCCATTATATACAAACGCCACGATATGGCACTCGAGAGCTACATCCTAATGTAGAAAAAACTACGTATTCTCACCCGTTTCCAACAATAATTATACATGATTCGCTTCCGCTAGTGAATATAATCGCGTGCTCGGAATTCAAAGTATTCAGTGAGTTTGAAGTCTTCATCAAACGAATAATATAGAAAACTTTTGTTTATACAAACGACTGTCGAATCTGGACGACCACATCGAGTCGGTAATTCTACGTTCATCAATTACATATAAACGCAAGATAAATCGAATCGATTACGGACTCTGTCCGATGCAACGATATCGCATAATAATACTGTCTCACTAATGTTATATATGTCATTTTTGTTTTTGTTTCGCCCGACATTGTTGTCAGAAGGAAGAAGAATGCTCGGTACCAGATCGTAATTATCGGAGTACCAGGTCGCGGAAAGAACGTATCGAAGTGCGTGCTTTTCTCATTCCTTATACACAATATAAACTGATAAGGACGTAACAACGTATATTTTTTTTTATCCAGTTCTTATGAAAAATAATTATCACGAATATCAAATCACCGATCGCGAGGCACTCAACTGCTCGGCTTATTATTTTCGTTCTATATCTCAGCTCGAAGTTATATACATTAAAGACGCAACACCACCTCGATGAATAATCGTTTCCTACACCGACAGATTTCAAAACCACCCGACGTGCAAAAAGCGAACCTTGTACCCTTACAAAGGATTAAATGAACGTTGGACTTCTGTTGAAACCTTCGGCGCGGAGCATAAAGAAAATATTAACTTTCATTCTACGAGTTCTTTCTATAACACAGCAATCGAAAACGAAAAATCCGATACGATACAGGAAAAAAAAATGGGACGATATCAAAAAATTGCACCCGAGCAGTTTGTCGATAAAGTCTCGAGAGAAACTGAGCGTGGCCGAAATCCTTTGAACTTTTCAACACTCTGAACTAAATCTAGAATTTTTCTAGACGAATCACCTTTTTTTTTTTAACGATAACTCGACTCATTCGCGTTACGTGTTCGCTCAGTCAATATACGTCGCCGGCGCTTTGCTATATGCCAAAACGCTGTTCCGTGGCAACGTTATGTTGTAAGAAATACTCGTTATCTCCACGCAGCGGAGACAAAATCATAGTTCAGCTCCTCAATCGCACAGCATCGTCAATATCGCCATTACGGTGATCCCGCTTAATAGGGCCCCCAGTTGCTTCGCAGATTCCTTCGGATTCGATTCTTTGAGGAGTTCGGGCAACACCGTCACCATTCCGATGTGCAGGAAGCCCCCAGCCGTGAATGGCAAAATCCAACTCGTTCTCGATTCTGTGGATTAAAAACGTGTTAAAATAGAAATTCTTAATAAATCTTACTAACATGGAAATTTTGTGCCATGGTTCGGATAATAAAAATTGGCATGAGGCAGATTCTTCTAATCAAGCTTCTCCTGTAAAACCGAAACGCAAATAGCAATCGAATCTCGACGAATATTTATTGGCTTGGAACTCACCGATTCCACTGCCGGAGCACAATACTGCGACGAGAGCTCCGAATATCCCACCGCTTGCCGTCAGGAGCTGTGCCCGCGCAGCATCCCACCTGTTGAAACCGCTCTTAAGGAGTATCGCAAAATCCCCGACCTCGTGAGGGATCTCGTGTATGAGAATGGCAAAGGTCGTCAGGGCGCCGAGCCTGAAGGATATCAGAAATGATCCGCCGACCGCGAGTCCGTGCGTGAAATTGTCTATGCAATTGGCCATGAGGTTCAAGTAGCCTGTTATGTGTTTGCCTTTCGGTTTCGGATTTTCGGTGGGTCGTGTTTCTGTGTGCGAACTGATGTTCTTCGAGGGTTTCGCGACCTTCCAAACATCCTCGTCCGCGGCTTTGGACGGAACTTTGGCGAAGCCGTTGGCTCTATGGGGTTTGACGAAAAATCCGTTTTCTTGTCTTTCCTCGGTGAGGAAACGGCCGCTGGACGACGCTTTTTTAACGAGACCGTTCTTCCGCAATTTCGTCCCAAGGGGCATAATCGAATAGCCGTTCTTCGCCTCGTACAAACTCGCTGCGACGCCCAACGATGATCGGACCTCTTCCTCATCGTTGCGGTATTTGAGCTTAGGGATGTTCTTTGAACTAGCACCGTTCAGTGTCAAAAAATTGTTGTTCTCCAATTCTTTGTGGTCGTTATTGTTGAGGAACTCCGGAGTCGGCCCTTTGAAGTCATTGGCTTCAGTCACGTCGGGCTCTTTGTCCTGGTCGTCCTCCCCTTCGCTGATAAACATCTTCTCGGCGATGATGAAAACGAGGAAACCGGTCAGGACCCACAGTCCACAGGCCATTGGTCGATGGCCATTGGGATTGGCTGCAAGGAAACAATCAATTAGATTTCAGCGTTTTATATATGCAAGGCGGACCCCTTATTGATAATTACGAGACATTATTGACGAGAGTTATGCATAAGTTTCCACTGCTAAGAAAATTGTGAATTTAATGTACCAGATTGGACATTTTTATGGAAAAGCTGGTCCATTAAATTTACAATTCATGAAAAATGAATAGATTTTTAGAGTTGAGTTAAATTAAATCATTTGAATTTAAATGTAGTACAGAATTGTAAAATATATAAATTCAAATCGAATTGTTGAAAGTAAAGTACTTTCAAAGTTTTTGATATTCCATACATTATTTTTCCACCGTGAGTGTACGTGATATTTACCAATTCATTAGATTTCATACGGTCTTTTGTTGCAATGGAATTTTCAGTTCTTAATTTGATCAAGAGTGAATGTAAGTTGAATGTTCAATCTTGACTGAAATTGATCATGGTTAGATTTCGATCTTAGGTTCAAACGAAGGTCTCAGAATTTAAATTGAAGACTTTGAGTTACTCGAGTAAAATTTATCCGGTGATTAAAAAAAGTCCCTTACGACAAATGACAATTTCGCATCGCAGTAAATTCGTGTTCAGTCGCATCGTTTTTATGGAAATTTCCTTAAATATTTTGTAGGCCTCGTACTCGATGCATCAAACGGTTAGAATTTGCGATAACCTAGTTCGCGTCGGATCTTGAACTTTGTATTGCATTGCGATCTGCGCCTATCCTTGAAAATGTTCTCGATAACCGGCATTCCCCGTCGACGTCATCATTACATCATCAATCTAGTCAACGAAGTGCGGCTCTTGATCCGCACTGACGCTCGCTTTAGCATTACTAACGCAATTACTCAAAATCAATATTATATCGCGTCCATAACTCCCGATCGATCGTAGGAGTTCTTCAGAGCAATTTCATTTTCGTACGGTGAAAGTCCGTGTAATATGACGGAAAAGTTGTTGGATAATTATATTTAAAAAATCGAAAGTCCCTATATATTAGTTGTCGCTTAGAAATTCATTTCGATTACGCGGTTCAGAATCGATATTATGTCAAATATAAGTTCCCAAATCGTCGTGGGAAAACTTTCAGTGCGATTTTCTTTTACTGCGCTAAGAATCCGTAGAATATTCCCGCTAAATATTTAGGCATTTGAAGAACAAAAGATGTACAAAATCGACTACCCCAAGCTATCAGCTGTGCTTACAAGCAATTGCGAAGGATCTTGCAAGTCTCTCAAGACATTCAACTGGAGAGGGAAACTCTTCAGCGTTTCATCTTTCTCGTCGTGCGTACCGAATTGTCTGGTCGAAGCGCTCAATTGAGATTCGCAACTGGTGTACAATGGAGTTCGTGAACGTCGTTTCAGCAGCGTTTAAATAGCAGAGAATCGTCCTGATGGGAACTCCACGTCTGCCCGTCCGAATGGAAACATCGTCCCGTCATCAGCGCTGCCTAGTTACGAAGCCGCGCAACGCATATCTCCGCTACGCCAACATGGTCGTACGGAATTCTCGCCAATTGACATCCGTAGCATCTGTAGCTAGCCCCAAACGCAGTAATGATGATCTCCGCTATGCGGAACAGCGCTGCTGCTTGCTGGGATACACGAGCTGCACGAGGCTGCGATGTTTTTCTGTTATCAGTATTTAGAAATTATCACGTCCCGGGGGAAAAGCCCGTTCCGCGATCGCGTAATCGCTGCAAGCATTCGCTGCATTTTTCTTTTTACCACGAGTGCAAAGCATGTATTTTTTATCGTTCGACGAACGCGTGCAATGTCGTTCGCTATGCAAATAAAAACACTTGAAATCTGCCGCTTGACTAATGTGTGTCCGTGACTCGAGATAAAAATGTTCGCCTCCCTCTTCGCGCGCGCTCTTTGTACGCGATATTCCGTCTGTCGAAGTTTATCGGTTGGAAGTCATATAATTTATTTCCTAAACTGTAATTGGTAAATCAATAATTTTACAATCTGTAATTGTATAATCATGGATCAGACATGAATAATCAGAAATTATATTTTCCATTCATAACCTATAATTCTTGTACCCTTCAGGCCTGCTTGAAAAAGAACGTTTTTCCTATTGCAGAGATGTAAATTTTTAATGTTCTGTTTCTGTCTTCGCGTAGTCGATATTCCGTCAAACGACGATATTGGATCCTGCAGTAAAATTCGTACCAAATTTCCTTGTTTATCAAAAAATGTGAGTTCTAGAAAAATATCTGTTAACCGCAGTCTTCGCCAAAAACACAGCGGCGGTCGCGTGAAGCTATTTTTCTGGGCAAGCGTTGTTTTCTTTGCCGCAATTCCTTGCATTATTCAACGGACGAATCAAAGTTAAATAATTTCCTCACCTGTATTCAGTGTCTTGCTTGCCCACGCTTCCGGTAGTAGATGTAGGAAGACGTCACCCAGAAGACCACCGACCGCAAAACTCAGGAGAATCTTCAGCATTCCAGCGCCAGCTGAAAAAAAAAATAATAAAATATGGCAACGTTAATTTACGCGTAAATTTCTCAGCATTCGATAAATTTTCGCCCGAGTGGCTGGGAGCGATAAAGATTGTAATTTTTCGATCTGAAGTAACTTCATATCTTTTTTTTTTTTACTAGAAGCAAATTCTCATCGGAAATAAAAATTCTCAGTTTCTAAATTCCGAGGTCGGTATCAATGACGCAAAAGGCCCTAGACATGACGCCTTGCCAGTATAGATGTGTAGTGTAAAAACCCAGTTGTCAATGTGGTTCACACTGACAATTTGGAGCTCGGCCATGCGGCGCGAAAATTCAATTTGCACTCTTGCGCGAAAAGCTTGTCCCACAGCTGTGTGCCAATACATCCGACGAGGGGAAATGCGATAGAGGCGACAAATCGAAGTTCCACCCACCCCGTCGTGTGGGAAGATGGCGGACAAAACGGACCCGCGCCATTCCGTCATCCAGAACTATATCTTACGTGCAGTTTATTTTTGGGTAAAATTCTAAATCCAACGTTTTTTTTCTAACCAAGATGCATTCAACACGTTGTATTTCTATTACAAGGAACTGCTGACCCAAATTCGTAATTATATATAATAGTCAGTAAAGCATAATAATCTTACGCTACAGGTTCTCTCCCGATAAATATTTAACTTTATCGACGAAGCTTTGTTCTGGCGAAATTCTGGATACAACTTTCTTTGTTTTCGTTTTATTCTGCTTATCGAGATTGTGTGTTTATCGTGTTACATTCCTATCGCGGGAAGCGATCTCGCTCGGGCGGTTAGGCCGTACGACGGTGCGCAAGGTTTTCGAACTCTTTCTTTGTCCCCGCAGTCGAGACGACGTTCCGTACACACTTGCACGCGCCGTCTGATGCAACGAATAAGTTTTGCTTCGTTACATGCTACGTCGTCGTGTGGCTCATTGTTATGCGAAAATCGAATAATTGAACTTCTGCGAACTGATCGAACTAACTGCTTTGATATGGGTGTAATGTTTTTTTTTTCTTCGTAATTTCCATAACCAGTTTTCCATTCGCTCGTTAAATAATTAACCGGGCTTTCTCGCTTCGCAACGAGATAAAAAGATTTGCGCAAACGGGACTGGTCATTGCGCGAGATGCGTCACGTCTGACGGATGCGATCGCGGGTCGATTCTTGGGAATTTATTTCGGAAGCAGCTTCCAAACGTGAGAGACAATAGAGCTTAGAGACCAAACCTAACGCGTCTCGATTTTTGAGGAGTCATTTAAGAAGCAATTTTTAAAAATAATCAACCGTGTCGAGCTCCGCGCCACGCGCGCGTTGCATCGCGAAATAGGTCCGGTGAATCGACACGAGTTTTATGGGCGGACTCGGGCGCGTGGTATATTTGCTGTAGATGCGCGACAACGGTGCTTATCGTTTTGCGCAGTTGAGCGAAAATATAAGATGGCGTCCGTGCATCCGTGCTCGCGCCAACTAGCGCTGTTACCGCGTTATTCCTGACCGTAGCGTGACACAATGGAGTGTAAAGAAAGGAGGATACGAATGAAAAACACCGCAACTCAATGGTCTATTAATAAATTATGACAATTAATACGCAGCACGATTTTGTTTGTCGGGGCTTCGGTGAATGCGCGGACGGAGAAGCATAGGTCATTTTTTCCAATTAAACCGGATGCGATACAGTTTTATACTTACACATATACAGAGAGAGAGAGAGAGAGGAGGGATCGAATTCTTAGAATGAAGAACATTGCAACTCAACGCGCTATAATAAACGACGACATTTAATACGCAGTACGGTTTTGTTTGCCGTGATATCGCTGATCGCGAGGACGTACACGCGCACCTTTTTTTTCTAATACAACCAGATGTACCACAGTTGTCAAAAACATTAACCTCAATTTCGATGAGTGGGGAGATGTAAAAAAAAATATATTAAAATCTTATGAAAAGACCGACTGAACAAAAAAAATAGTGCGAAACTATGTTGCTATGAATAAATTCTGACGGTTGATAGGCAGTACGGTTTTGTTTTTGTCGGTACAGCGTTCATCGCGAGGCTGGACTCGTTCGGCCATTTAATCAAGCCAGACGCGTTAGAGTTCTATAGTCTCTGTCCATCTGAAGAAGAGGGGCGGGAGGGAACGTTACAGTAGCATAAAGTGCTTATCGAGCGGCCGAGTCCACGGAGCGACTGTGCGAAACGAAAAAAGTTTTTTCGTTTCGCCGACAGGTGTCGTTAGTGGACATTCGCTCGACGTATTTCACTAACGGGATACAATAGTAATCGTATCCCGTTAGGAATTAATCGACAACGAAGATGCACGTGAGACAATGGGAAGACGAGCGACGATAAAATTACTCTCACGGATTTATCGTCGACCGGCGCGTTACTCGTGAAGCGAGCTTTGCGATTTATTTCCGATCTCGAGGCGATTGCGATCGATACGTTGAATCGTTAACGACGAAGAGAGAAGCAGCCAGGCAACGCTGATAACCGCAACTCGATACGCTATCGGTACGTGGGCGATTGTGTAAGGTGAAATTTTTTCTTCTTTTTTTTGGCCTTTGGGACGGCTTTAATCGCGACAATGTCTCCGGTAGTTTTAAAGTGACAATCGAGCTAATCACGATAAATAACCAGCTATAACGATTGATTAATATATATATATATATATATATATATATATATATATATAGGAAAAGATTTTTTTTGTGCATGGGGGAATTATTATTGAGCAGAGCCGGGTTCCGATTAACGATTTCGACTAGGACTTATATATTGCCGATTTCGGCGAATAATCTCGATTCGTTGAATGTTATGTATAAATTTGATGGAAAATTAACTTGCCGTCTAATAAAGATTTTTTAACTTTTCAAAATTTTTTAAACTTTTGATCTTTAACGTTGATTTACTTTGGAAGTCAATTAATTTTTTTTGTCACGATTATACCTTTAATTTAACGTATAAATTTTTTCGTCAAGATTTCTAGTTCGCTGTATTAAATTAGCATTTTTTTTAAGATCCCGCGCAACGCAGACGATGACGGTGTCGATGCTGAAAGTGTGAATGACGTGGACGGCGTCGAGAAACATGGGAAACCGAATTGGATCGACTCGATGCCGATTAAAATTGTGCCGCATCAATGAGACGACTTTTGCGTTATCGCTTCGAGCTCAAGTTCTTCCTCGTCGGAGAGGTCACGGCTCCGACCCGGCCATCGTGCTCCACTTCCACAATCAAAACAAAAATGCAATTGCGACTCCGTCTGCGATCGTCGAGACTTGCAAATGATCGGGAAAAATGAAATAAGTTGCCGTATCGATAAACTCGTACAGTTGTATCCAGAAATGAACTCACGAGGTTGCGGAAGTGAATGGAACATTTATTTAATAATTCCTCAACCGGATTGCGAGTTGCAAATAATAGGGAAAAAATTAAATAAGTCTTACAAGTCGAATTAACAATTTTTTTTTAATGATCGGACACGGTCGAATTGATACAGCCGTTGAATTCTGCACTGATGTACGAAACGCATCTTTAGAGATGCGGATAAAAAACAATTAATTTGTTAGGCTAATTCATATTATATTTTTTCTGATAGTGCATGCATTTTTATTCCTCATTGTATCCTTGTGAATAATTCGATATCGGTTAATATCTGGTGCCGGATACGTTATCTCCTTCAGACCCAGATGCGTTTATGCACGAGCTCAATTACGTTTGAATGTCGGAAATGATACTGAATTTATCCGTTTACGGTCCCGGAATTTTCACGGAAAATCTTAACGATGCGGAAAATAATAATAAATTCTTAGCCCAATGAATTTCTTAACCGAATGAGCGTGAATTTTTCATTACGATTGTACATGAAATTTAATGAATCGCTATAAGTATAAAAACTTTTGTTACGAATCCACTAAATATCATACGAATTTTTTATTACAGTCCATCGTATAATATTAGCTGGTGCAGAATGCCGTGTCTCCCTTGGCGCTGAGTCCGCGCACGCGCACTCGACGCGACGACGTTCGATCATTGGCCGTCAGGGGAGCAGCGGACTTTACACTTAATATTGCACGGCCGTAGCTCGCACGTGGACTGCCCATTCACGATATAACAATCCTATTTTCCGAGACCTTGGCTCCCACACCCGGGGTACACGTACGACCTTGAGTCAATGCCATATACAGGCGTTTCGTCTAATTCACCCCGACGAGTTTCGAAGTGATAAATCGATCCGGCCAAACGCTTTTGCAGCTTGCCAACACGTTCCTAACCTCGTTCGTGCCGAGCGGTGACACCACGCTTCAGCTTGTAAAAAAAAAAAAGTTTGTCATGAGCCCGACTGCAGCGACCGAGTTCGATGAATCGTACCGTGAAAAATTTTGCGGTAATTGTTGCGCGACAACGTGGAAAAATGAAAGTATCGACGCAATGAAAAAAAAGGATATAACGATGAAATCGACATTTTTCCCAGATTGGAATTATTATTTTTCGGATTGGAGAAAAGTTTATGACGATGTCGATCGAAGCCTTTGGACTCGAGCGGAACGTGCCGTGGAACAATTTGCATAACTGTCACGCGACTCCGTCGATTTCATTGAACGGGGGCGAACATTGAACGCGTAAGGCGATGCGCCGTGACGGTCGTTTTCTGCAAGGTACGACGGACCGAAAAAATTGACTCGATTGATTATTTTTGTTCGGGGCCAAATCGAGACTTCGGCATTTTTTTTTTGTTTCAAATTTCGTTAGGACATTTGTGTCCCAGGCTCATTCAAATGAACGCTTTTCCATCGTTGACTTTGTGTGAATGAAAATATATATTATTTATTTTTTTTATTAATCAACAAAACAATATTATAACACGGTACCAAATTATTATTTTCTGATCGAAAAAATTGGTAACCCGTTTATTTTCAAGTTGAGGCCGTTTCTAAAAATGTATTATTAATCGCTGAATGTGCATTTAAAACACTCGCGGTATAGCGTTGCAGCAAAAACTGATTAACTTTTCAGGTGGATTCTGGCACTCCGAATTAAAAAAAAAATCTCATTTAAAGCCGCGTTGACATCTGCATTTGATGTGAATTTTGTTTTGACTCTGTATACAAAATTTCGTTTGAAAAACTAATTCCCGTTTTTATTACAGATCTTGCGGTCTTCATTCGAAAGTGAGTGAAGAAGGAAAAGTGTTGTCTCAAAAGGAATCTTGTTTAAGGACGATTAAATTTGGCGCTGTTGCCAGATCAACGATACACGATATTTACCTCCGTTTTTTAGATTGGCGCCTTCGTCAATCGGGATGACCAATAGCGGCAGAACTCCCGAAAGTCCGACCATAGCGCTGCCGATCAGTGAAAATATCCACGGTTGATACTCGAAGTAATCCGCCACCGCATTCCACTGTGCCCAAATCTCGTTGGACGCGAATTCGTAAAGTATTCCCGCGTTGGTTAAATTTTCCGTGCACATGCTCATCGCCGCCGTGGACGCCATCTTGTTGCCGGGAACGCTGTCAAGGTTTCTGTACGTTCGCACGCTCTCGTTGCTTCGGCAAGCACTGATGTCTTCCGCGCTCGTTTGGTTCGAAAGGTGTAGGAGAAACGAGAATAACAAAAACTTTGTAAACCGTCGGCTAGTGAGACACGTACGTCTGTAAGGACAGCCTATCGTCAGACTTTTCGCATTATCTTTCCTTTTGTACTTTGTCCAGTCATCGGATAGGATCAAAACAAACGGTGCTTCCGTAACCGACCCAATCGCTGTGCTCACAGTATCGAAATACTCCTGTCCCGTATAGAAACATACGAGTGAGATTGTAAGCTTACTTTCCGAGTATTATCGGGCAAGTCACGTTCGAGGAAGAAAAAAAAAAAGGCAACAAAATACGGAATTTCTCACGAAGGAGCTTTTATTCGAATCGGCCTGGTCGTTCTCGACAATGAAACGCCACAGTTGATGTCGCCTCTTCCTCACTTATATGGACAGTCATGCGTCACTTGTTTATCTTTTTTTTTGGCCTTCGTCTACGGTTTCTTTTCTTGTAATTCGACGAGTGGGGGTTTCCAACTTTTTTTGTCGTCACTGCTTTCACGTCCGTGATTTTTTGTTTAGACAGACTGTGGAAGTTTTTCGGAAGCGCGAGATCGATGGCCGTCGTATTCCCCGACCCGAGGGTGTTCCGTACGTAAGCCCGTGGGAGTCCGTCGACGTTTTCCGAACAACTCTGAGCGACCGACTAGCCTACACTGAGGACTGAGCACGGACGCTTTAAGTTCGGGCCTTCTGGGCCGCTGATTGAGGTAACCTCCTATTATTTCATCCCGCCTTCGTGACGAGATAGCGACGATTCAAGTGTGCCGACCATGTGACCCGGCCAGGTTCACAACAGTAACCCGCACTGTATACCGTACTGCCAGCTATACTATCCGATATATTTACGCAATCGCGAGAAGTAGCGAAAACGAGCTATCATCGGTTATGCAGGAGAACGGATCAAAACCTCTGATGACTACGGTACGCGGTTAATGCGCATTACGCTGGTCTTCCGACGCTTTTATAGTCGACTGCAGCCACGGCGCAGCTGCGCCTCAAAGCATACGAAGTCTCTCGCTTCTCCCCGTTTGTTGTAAACGACGAACGGCGGTGGTGAAAGGGAGATGATGGGCAGTTCGAGTGAGAGAGGAAGCTGGGAAATAACTATGCTAAAAGGGGACGACGATTGCGAGAATTCCGAGGATCATAGTGTTGACGGTCGGACTCGGGACGCGGCGCCAGCGTCCAAGGGCGCTTCGCCCTGCCGTCCCGACAGCTCCAACGATAGTTCGGAGAATTCTCGAATGCGAAGCGCCAGCTTTCGAACTATTCAATTCTGATCTCTGAGCTTGCAGTTTTTATTAATATGCCTATTAATCCTGAATTGTCTAGCTCGAAAAAGAGGAGTCGAGGAGAGGGCATTGGACATAGTTGCGAGCTTTCGGGAGAATAGGAGCGCGATCGTCGATCAGATCACCGTTGCCCGGTATGCGATAAAGACGAGCTTATCTCGAGGCTGCTGATACTCGTCGATAATACTTATCGCACTCAATGTTGCTGAACCCTCAAGAAGATGAGAAGAGGACCTGAGAGATGTTGGTGGGTCACTTGAAAAATTATGAAAAGGCGATTATTTGTAGCTTACAGTTCTATAAGCTACTGATTCATTAAGCAGGTTGCGCGACCTGCTTAACCGACCTCGGTATAGTCGGTATGCGCGCTGATGCGAAGAAACGTTAACGCGATGCCATCTCGCGGCGAGCGTGAGTAATTGAAACGGAGAATTTACGGGGGTCGCGGAAGACCGAGGGTTACATTAGACGCTTTTAATTTAATCAAATTGCTGGTTGGGCGAATTGCCAAAACAGTTTCCCTCTTTGGCGTAATATCAAATGCAATTACCTAGGAGTCAGGGTCTTTCCGATACACCAGCTGTGCTTTCCACGATCCAGCGTTCATGCCCATCATTTTGCCAACTCGAATTGACGAATAATTACCCGTCGATACGGATTTATCGAAAATCGACGGAAACATCGATCGTACGAAGATCGAATCGAATCCGTGGAAAATATTTAATCGACCGCCGAAACGTTTTTCAATTTTCGAACAGTCCCGCCTACAACCGACGGCCACGGCTCTGGCCACTCGTACAAACACTCTCAGGTCTCCAGCGTTTCTATTTCTAGACTCACAGAAAACTTGGTGAACCTTATTTTAGTTTACTTTTTTACGTGGAACCGTGACGGAGCTGTTCAGCTGGGCCCCAAACTTTCTCATCAACATGACCGAGTATGCTTTCAAGTTTTTTTTTTTTCAATATTTTTTTTTGCTTGTTTTTAACTGTTACGTCACCGTTACGCGGTCTTGCCGTTCCCCAAGAGGATAATTCAATCTGTGAACTGAACAGTCGTCGATGTTGCACTTCGGTGGCTTCGCCGCGATACACGCTGCACGAAACTCGAAGGATCGAATTAGAATGCTCGTTATCGATGAGGCGAACGGAACGTTTTTTCGCATGTCGTCGTTAAGATTTTTTTGTCCGACCGTGAATTTCATACGTTTCGTGGAAAAGAAAGGAAGAAATTTAATATCTTCGAATAACGATATTCCAGTGTGCGAGATACGCGTAACTCATAAGTGTCATTACAGTGTCGAGGAGTTCGGACCGAACGTTTATGTTTAACCTCGTACTTTTTGTTTTTTCTAAGAATTCGGTGCCCGAACGTGGAATTTTTTTTTTGCTTTTTTTTCGTGGAAAACGTTTTCCTAAGAAACATGAGAACGTTCCGGCGTGGTAGAGACGCGTAACGAGTGTTATTAGAGAACTCGTCGGGGAGTTTGGACACAAAACTTTGTGATTAACAGAGGCCTCGCCGCTCTCGTCAGCCGAAACACACTTTTACATCTTCGAATTTTCTTCTCGTCTTTTCGTTTCTTTCTTTGTACCTTTTTTTTTATACTTTCATAAATTATTGTTTTCCCTTTGGTTTGCTTACTTTTTCCGTTGCGGAAACTTGTGTCCCGTTCGATATCTGTCGCGGACACGTTATCGCCCTCGCCGTCGCCGCTGGTCATGGATCTGAGAAGAATGTCGAACTGGAACGTGCTGAGCGTGGAGGCCGCTCTACAACAGCTCAGTCACGACGAGGAGGGCAACGTCAAGGTCATTCAACGCTCAAACACGGTGAATATATATTTCAACGCACTTCATTGTTTTCGTCTGTACGAAGATATCTCCGTTAGATTATCGCGGAAACTCCTCGCTCGATTTCGAATTTGTTTTATCCACCACGTTTGTAAAGAATATTCGTATTAAATTTAATGTGCAAGTGAGATAAAAATTGGGAAAATTTTAATTTTAATAATTTACGTTAAATTCGATGGAAGAGTATGTCAATATTTCATGACAATCGTACATTAAATTGATACACCCGTTTTTGCATATATATATATATATATATATATATATATATATATATATATATATATATATATATATATATATATTAGAAAAAAAGGCAATACTGCGATGCGGAGGATCTTCCTATTAAAATTATGAGTTTACGCTTGGTGAGAATTTTTTTAAGGCGTCTAGCAACTCATTTTTCCATGTCACTTGTGATAAAAAAAATAAACCAATTTTTTTTACCCACCCTAATATATATATATATAATTGAAGCATAACACGACTGGGCTTTTGTTCCAATTTTTTCTTGTTTCATTTTATATATATATAAATTATGGAATATTATATAGTACAAAAAAAAAGTTCTGCTTACGTCGCAATAAAAAGCGGTCCGGCGCTGCTTCTCGATTCCGGTACCGAAAAGTTTACCTAATAATAAAAATTTTCGTCGTATTAGGTTTTCGGCGAATGGCGCATGGCAATGTCTACGTTCCATCGGCATACGAACACGGGGAATATGTCGATAGAGACTGCCCATTCTGGCCCCATGCCTGACAAGTATTTATAACTAATTAAAGCAGACTCAGTTGCAAGTGCCGACTCCCAGAAACCGGTCAAGCCTCAATGGAGTCCTCCTCCACGATCAATTCAACGGGCAGATTGAGCTCCGCTCCCATCTCGATTCGACTCAATCCACATTAATATCGGCTCGGTTATCAACAACCAAAAAAAAAAAAAAAAAAAAAAAAAAAATAAGAAAAAAATTACACGAGGAATATAAAATAATTTTTTGTTACAGTCAAATCGTGCAATTATTTGGAAAAATCGTCGATACGGGTTCCTCGACTTCGGCGACAAAAGTTATGTCGCTCTTTGACAAATATTTTCCTCGCTATCGTAATTCTTCTTCGCCCGGTGGATCGCACCTCGGTTCGCAATTGTCGAAGCTCGATAGCTTTGGAACCTTTCCGAAAATAGAATTAACCGGGACCGACGAGTGACAAGTGACAATAATCAGCGCAGAATCACCTCCAGAGCATCCGCCACAAGATTCTCGTTTGCTCGTTCCTTCCAAGCCGCGAGTTATTCACGATAATCAATCGTGAGAAATATTCGCGGTGGGCGATTCGTCGGACGATCGCTCGACGTGAAAAATGAACGTGTGGAATCAGTTAAACGTCGAACATGCCACGACTGCTATCTCGAGGGACGGCGTCAATGGCAGTGGAACGCGAGGGGAAAAGCCGGTAAATCAGTCGACTCTTGTGCATGTTACTTTTTTTTTTTGCATATTTTTTATAAAAATTTTTTACCAAAAAAATTGGCCTCGAATGCCTCGGAGAACGGTGTATATAGATGGAGAATATCTGATGACAAATTTTATTATATTATGATAAAAAATAATCAAATAAAATTCCATATATAATACATAGGATTCGAAGGAGGACGAATGAAGCTCGCGACGTTTGACTACGCGAGGGGGAAATCCGGTAAATCAGTCGACTCTTGTGCATGTTACTTTTTTTTTTTGCATATTTTTTATAAAATTTTTTTACAAAAAAAATTGGCGTTGAATGCCTCGGAGAACGGTGTATATAGATGGAGAATATCTGATGACAAATTTTATTATATCATGATAAAAAATAATAAAATTAAATTCCATATATAATACATAGGATTCGAAGGAGGACGAATGAAGTTCGTGACGTCTGACTACGCGAGGGGAAAATCCGGTAAATCAGTCGACTCTTGTGCATGTTACTTTTTTTTTTTTTGCATATTTTTTATAAAATTTTTTTACAAAAAAAATTGGCGTTGAATGCCTCGGAGAACGGTGTATATAGATGGAGAATATCTGATGACAAATTTTATTATATTATGATAAAAAATAATCAAATAAAATTCCATATATAATACATAGGATTCGAAGGAGGACGAATGAAGCTCGCGACGTTTGACTACGCGAGGGGGAAATCCGGTAAATCAGTCGACTCTTGTGCATGTTACTTTTTTTTTTTGCATATTTTTTATAAAATTTTTTTACAAAAAAAATTGGCGTTGAATGCCTCGGAGAACGGTGTATATAGATGGAGAATATCTGATGACAAATTTTATTATATCATGATAAAAAATAATAAAATTAAATTCCATATATAATACATAGGATTCGAAGGAGGACGAATGAAGTTCGTGACGTCTGACTACGCGAGGGGAAAATCCGGTAAATCAGTCGACTCTTGTGCATGTTACTTTTTTTTTTTTTGCATATTTTTTATAAAATTTTTTTACAAAAAAAATTGGCGTTGAATGCCTCGGAGAACGGTGTATATAGATGGAGAATATCTGATGACAAATTTTATTATATCATGATAAAAAATAATAAAATTAAATTCCATATATAATACATAGGATTCGAAGGAAGATGAATGAAGTTCGCGACGTCTGACTACGATTTAATCTATATGTATAAAATCCGCAGCAATTCGTCAGGGCCGCTGGCCAGCATGATTAATAATTTTGGCGTCGACCCGACAGCATTACCCGGGATGAAGGAGCCTCGGTACCGTTACATATAGAAATGTCACTGGCACGCATAGATATTTTGTGCCCAAATCTCGTTGGACGCCAATTCGTAAAGTATTACCGCGCAAAACAATAGACAAGAAACATGGCCGTTCGCGTCAGTAATTTATTATCTAAAATGTTTAAAATAAAAATGACGAGTTAATCGATTGTTAGAGTACGAGATATGTCTCGGTGCCCTGAACGTCACTTCCGGTTTGAAAATCATTTAACTTTTCAACCGGAAGTGTGGTCCCACCCGAAGTACGTCACATTCGATTCGAAGATTTAATTTTTCGACCGAAAATACGTCACCTCACCGGAAGTCATATTCCGGAAATGTTTTCACTTCCGGTTTGAAAAAAAAAATACAATTATTTTTCCAAACCGGAAGTAACATCAGTTCGGAAATGGCAACACTTCCCGGTTTGAAAAAAATGATTATTTCACCGGAAGTAACGTGACTCCGAAAATGTCGGAATTCCGGTGGAAAAATAGGATTTTTCAAAGCGGTGGGTCAAATGATTTTAGTCATCAGGTGGTCGGAAGCGTGAGTCGAGATGCGACCCGTGCACGATCGGTTGATCTTGACCCGCTCGCGAGCCCATCCGTGTGCGCAATCGTCTCGCACGAGGGTTGCACCCGAGCGTCACCGGAAGCAAAGTTATCGGGCTTCAGCGGTAAAACGTAATCGCATTGTGTGGAATTTGTTTGGGACCGGGAGCGGGACGATCAATTGCATTTCTACAACAAACCGGGAGACGTTCCAATTAGCTGGACGCGGGTACGCGAAAATAAATGACGCCCGC
Source organism: Listrodromus nycthemerus (assembly GCA_963978505.1). NCBI lineage: Eukaryota > Metazoa > Arthropoda > Insecta > Hymenoptera > Ichneumonidae > Listrodromus > Listrodromus nycthemerus. Next base: position 1,506,268 of record OZ021680.1, read on the forward strand.
TGCAGCGCGAGCGTCCAAGTCGGGGTTTAAAATTAAGTTCAACCAACGGCCCCCAAGTATTATATTTAGGACGACGCGCGTGCGCGATTCAATTGGGCGCCGAGGAAACTTGTGGGATCGCGTAGAACGTCGCTTCGTAAAATCGCCAATTTACCCTTCTCGTCTTCTCTCAACCTCGTGCATCGAGACTCTCGCTTCTTTTTCGCGGGCGTTGCAACGCGGGAGTTCCGCGCTAAGTTGCATCGCGTTCCCATTGCTCGCGTTACGTTCGCTATTTGTTTTGATATATATATTTTTTTTTTTTCATTTTTTTTTCTTTTTTCTTTTTTTTTTTTTTTTTTCAATGATATTTTTGTAATACCGATCGAGGATTGGAGTTGATAAACGGATAATCAAAACGTAAATCATGGATCTCGGGGGTGTCGACGTGTGGGGCCAAATCGCCCTCGAAACATCGCAAATGTATGTTGAGGAGGGCGGTGTTATTAAAAGCCGCTTCGCCAACACCGTAAGTCATCGACGGAGAGTAAAGTGTCGAGATATTATATTTGTTATGCTCTTGGAAGAAAACAAATTTCAACCGAAGTCTAGCCAGTCGTGGCTCCGTCGGAATATTTTTTGTTTTCGATGTGACGAGGCTGTTTGTATTTTAGGTCATTCCAGGGATCCCGCGTGATTCTCCTTCGCTTGATATTCCTGTGTTGAGTCGAAATTCATTTAGGCGAGTGATTTTAATTTGCATAAAGTTGGAATGGCGATTCGTGGCGTAATGGGCGGACTTCGCGAATATAGACACAGTGAGCCAGACGGGCAAAACTATTATGATCCCAGCTGGCGTGCATCGATCAGTACACCGTAGTGTATCACTGTATTGAATGTGCATCGCGAGTAGAACGCTTGGATCGTGTTAAAGCCGAGATTTTATCGAACACAATTCCAACGAAGAAATTATTTCATCCTTGACCCACCAAAATTTTGGTATTTTAATTTTGTCTGTCTGCAACGTCCGTGAATCTACGACCATACATTTACTGATGATTACACATAAAGTGACTCTCCACCCTTGACCGCCAAGAATTTAGGATTTTTTATTTTAACTCTTCATGATTGAAATTTCGATAACTTGCGACCGAGACGGATACGTGAATTAATATTTGGTAAACAAACGAAAAACTTAACTTGAATTTGTTTTTCCAGACGGTGGAAAAATTACCGGACAAGGTTCTTCTCAACATCTTTTGCTACCTCTCGCATCAAGAAATCAGCCGTCTCGCCCGTGTTTGTAAACGATGGCGACAAGTTGCTTACGACACCAAACTCTGGCAGCATGTGTCTTTGAGGCCGGAAGTCAGTGGTCTTCACGTCACATCGCTTGATTCTCTTCTTCAGCTTATCAGGTAAATTTTTATTACTATTCCACTCTAATTTTTATTCATATTGAATTTACTTTAATTTTTTTCAAACTGATCATGAGTTTGTTGTTTTCAATATGTTTTTCTCATCAGTGTTCGTTTTGGACCTTCGTTGAGATACATAGAACTTCCGATCGAGCTTATAACTCACACGGTTCTTCACGAGCTCGCAAACAAATGTCCAAACCTCACACACATGCTCCTGGACTTTTCGACTGCGATGCAACTGCACGATTTTTCGGAAATGCAGGCGTTTCCGACCAAACTGAAGTACATGTGTATTTGCCTATCCGAGGTAATCTTCATGGAGGGCTTCATGAGGAAGATTTACAACTTTATCAACGGCCTCGAGATTCTTCACCTCATAGGTTCGCATTGCACATAAATGTGAGAGCGCACGTGAGCTCCAAATTGCCACAAAAAATTTGGTACAAGTCTTTTTTATTTCTTCCGAAAAACAATAAATCAATAGTACTTTATATTGATTCGAATTGTGTTGCGATGCATTTAAAAAAAATACTACCAAGTTTTGTACGTAACTGGATTGCGCAAGCAGTAAAATCACGGATGCATAAAATAAAATAAAAATTCTCAGGTACGTACGAGAAAGTTGAAGAGGAGGAGGAAGAGATCTACGAGGTAATAAACGTTCACAAGCTCAAGTCAGCCACACCGAATTTACGGGTGATCAATCTCTACGGGATAAATTTCGTGGACGATTCGCACATCGACGCTTTCTCGTCGAACTGCATTCAGCTGGAGTGTCTCGCGGTGAACTTTTGCTCGAAGGTTACCGGCTCGACGATGAAGACGCTGTTCCAGAGGAGCAGGCGACTGAGATGTCTGCTGATGCAGGGAACGAGTAAGGAATTGAAATTTCATTGGATCGGAAAAAAATGGCCATCAATTTTGCCCGACGAAATTCGATCAAATTTTTCATCCGCTGACTTTAATCGAGATTATAGTCACGAGACTCGAAGGTGCTGATTTCAGATCTTCAGAGCGAGTACGTGATGCAGGTGGAGTGGGAAAAATCGAGTGTACAGGAGTTGGACATAACGGCGACGGATTTGTCAACCGAGTGTCTGATCGACATGCTGACGAGGATTCCGGGTCTTCGATTTTTGAGCGCCGGTCAGTTGAACGGATTCAACGACAGCGTTCTCAAGGCGTGGGCCGAGAACGGAAATCCAAGAAACCTCATTGCCGTTGACCTCGACAGTTCGGACAATCTGACCGACGACGGGCTGCACAGATTTCTGTCGAGGCACGGACATCAGCTCTGGGGTATTGCGCTCTCAGGAATGCCACACATAACCGATCAACTTTGGCAGAGTGTCCTGCCAATCTTGACCAATGCAAAGTAAGATGAATCCAACTTAGTTAGCACGCGGCACTTTTAATTAAATCAAACGGAGCACGTCGGAAATCGGTGCTAGGGTGACATGGGTGATCTGGGTGACATAAAATTTTATCTTTGGGAAGTTAATATAGTGTAGCGTATCAACGATTTTATGGTTCAGGATTGTCGTTATGGGAACTCAGGAGCGCCTTGGCGTTAACGTTCACGTTGATCAACTTATGGACGGGATAGCGAATAACTGTCCGAATCTAGAGCGATTGGAACTGCGCTGGGATCCGGAAAATTTGCGGTTTTCGGACAAGAGCCAGAAAGCTATCGACATTCTTCGCGTAAAATGCATTAAACTGAGGTGTTTGGTACTGAGGTGAGAAATTCATACACTTTATCAGTATTAATTGTAATGTATTATTTATCACTATGACTTTATTATTATCCACTGTAATTTTTCGTCATTCATCATTTTTTTAATCTGTGCGGTGATAAGTTTCGTCGTTAATTTCGTTGGCTCGTTGCAGTGACGGAAGGTACTACGAGACCGTGAAAGCGAACTTCGAGCGGGCGGATAGAACGACCGTTGTTCGTACGACGACGTGTTGCCGAGTTACGAACTACTACCTGTTGCAGAATTATAGAGACTTGATCTTCAATTGACCGAGATTCCCGGACGTTCGAGCAACGTTCGACTGAGACTATCAACGATCGCTGTACAAAGATGCCACGAGACACCGCACGAAAAACTTTTCGCCAGAGTAACGTAAGAAATGGTTTAACGCTCGCTCGTTAATTCGAGCCAAAAAAAACCTCGACCAAATGTAATTGAATTGACAAATTTTAACTCGACGAATTGCCGAAAAAGTTTACATCGGTCTTCCTTGAACTATATAATATTTAAAAAAACAGAGTATATACTTAATAAAAAAATACCATTAAGTGCAAAATGATTCGTAAATATCACCGTAACTTCGTTTCAGGATGGTGCACAACTTTTTGTAAATTCATTTGTTTTCGTGTGAAGTTTTGGATTTTTTTTTAAATTGGCATTTGCATCAAAACGGATAATCGAGAAGCGTGCGCGATGGGAGCGTGTATGGGGGAAACTGTGACGAATTCAAGTAACCCTGACAGTGTTAGAGGGGTGAAGACTTCACGATAGTGTCGTGTCCAGCGCCGGGGTTGCGAGTTGCGCGTGCGCGTCTTTTTACACGCAAGCAAGTGCCGTTGGCCAGGTCTGGCATTGGATTGACACAGATCGGCCACATACGGGTTGCTTTATCGATTATTTGCTAATTTATTCATGTTACACGATGGAGCGACTCATCGGCCGGCGCGGCCGGTCGATTCTCCGTCGTCCGGTCTGACAAGTTGCCAGTCAGTTCGCTGCGAGTTCTTCGTCGCGACGAAGCCCATGAGCTGGAGCGTGGCAAGGAAGCGGAAGAAAAAATATATTCTAATAATAAGAAAAAACAGTCGACTAATTATCGATGTCCGAGCCCGACGAGGACTTGACTGAGAAACGACTGAAAGTCGTTCTTGTCGGTGACTCGGCTGCAGGTAAGGTAAGCGCTTGATCAGTCATTTCGTCCTAGTATTGTCGAATAACGTCATTTCCGTCAGTAATTTAATAGTGAATAAAAGTACGGACAGGATATGGAAGATTTTATACATGAACTGGGATTTTTTTTTTTCAGACAAGCATCGCAGTGAAATTTTGCAACGACGAGTTTTCACGACAATACACACCCACGGCCGGAATAGATTTTTACACGAAGAGTCTGAGTTTGGGTTGTTGCAAGAACGTAAATCTTCATCTATGGGACGTTGGAGGTCTCGCTCTTCACGGGACTATGCTAGACAAATACATCTTCCATGCCGATGTAGGTTCGGTTAGAAAAAAAATATATGGCAATTGTTGGGATTTGATAATTCGACGATACTTTGCAGGTCGTGCTTCTCGTGTACGATGTTACAAACAGTTCGAGTTTCGATATACTTGAAGAATGGATGTCGGCGCTGGAAAATATAATTAACAGCAATTTCGAAAAGAAACCCTTGATGGTGTTGGTGGGTAACAAGTGCGATATGGAGCATCAAAGAACAGTGAAGAGAGAAAAATCTCATCGCTTCGCCGCTGAGAACGGTCTTTCCTACTACGACATGTCCGCGAGGACGGGCGAATCGGTAAGAAACATTTCGGTCGCTTCCCACTGACACCTCATGGCGCTGCTCCGATTATTTTTCTTATTAATAAAAAAAATGATATAAAAAACGTGAGTAATGAAATCTCGTTTATTTGCCGAGATCTCAAACCGCTTTTACCTTTGTTGCACGTCCCTATCGTTATCTGATAAGCGAAACCTCGATAAAGAAGAGTGTCAGACACTCTTCTTTATCAAAGCACATCCGCGTTGCAAATGCGAGGAATAAAAATGTTTGCCGTTAAGAGGCGCAGATGTGGGGGATCGAAAATGCAGTCACTTTAGATTGTGCATAACAAGACTGTAACAGAATGTGAACAGTTTTACTTATGATGAGTCTGTGCATAACATTATATTCCACGAATTGATAGGAATTTTATTTAATTGTATGAATTATTAATTGTATTACTTATATGATATTGTATTTTTTTTAGGTATCTTTATGCATCGCCAATTTATCTGCGAAAGTTTTGGGCGTTCAACTTACCAGAATGGACCAAGAACTGCACAAACCCATCGTCATAGCGGAAATCGGTGATACCGTAGACATGTTAGGGGTTCAGAGGGTCGTCAAGAGGTATCCGACTAAGAAATCCTTTCAAGTAAACGGTATAATCATGTCGAAGTCAGGAGTCTGCTGTCTCCAGTAATCAAAAACATTGCAATTTTGGACAATTTCGTGGGCTCAAAGGGATCAAACGATGACGAGTGTTTGACAAATAATTTCATACCTTTGTAAATATCGATCGTGCCTTATCTTCATAAAAATATAATTATACAATTATGCGCTACTGTAAGTAAAATTATAGTTAAAAAGGATTTAGCCGCGGGCATTAATAAATTTTTCAACGATATTATGAAAAAAATTTATTAGCCTTGTCGAACCACTCGGTGAATACTTGTGACAATAACATTTCGTTCAACTACGGTAATTATGTAAAGCGTTATAATGTTACCGTATTTATTATTCACCTAGCAAAGGGAACAAGAATATAACGACGCTTCGAGATTCTGCAAACATAATAGGAGAATAATATCACTCTCCAATTGATAAAACTAATTGTTTCTAAGCGATTCACAGGTTGCAAAAGTATTTTTTCTACCCCTCCGGGGCGACAATCCACGTTACATTCTTAATTACTAAAATTTCTACTTTAATGTTTCCTAAGAACATTTCTTAATTATACTATGATTTAACTGGAATATTTCTCAAACGTAAAATTAAATTCGATCACACTTGTGTTTTTTTTTCTTCGATTAAAGACAACGGAGATTGAAATGAAAATTGGATTTTTGGTGGGGAGAATCTCAAAGTGGTTAATATATTCATTGAAGATACTACGACGCTTAGTGAATATGGTTTGACTCTCGGTGTTCGAGGAAAACTCGCTAATGTGATGTGAGTGTTCCGCAATTTCTAAATAATCAGTCAGTTATAGCTACGTTCATATATCACTTTACACGTATGTGTCTGCCTTTGTATTGCGCTCATATCGTATCCGTCGCGTGATCAGCCTCAATCTTATTGCACATAGCAATATTATTGCTCCAACAGTATTATTCCCACATCGTCCAACTTGTCAAAATTTATACTAAAAAAAATATCCAAATATTCGGTGGAATACGTCGTCAATGCAGTTTTCGATTGTGACACAAATTGTGCTTGAAACGTTGGAATAAGTATTGATTTCCCGCATGCTGCTGGGAACCAAAAACAGATCACAAAGCTATTTAAAATTATTTTCTATACACTATTATAATATATTCGTACTCGGCCTCGGAATTATTGAGAAAGATAGCTTAAAGCGGCAGTTCTCTTCGAATACCTACTTGTTCTTCTACAATGTACATTATGATCGATCGGTTAAAAATTAATTCTTCTGTTAGATATTTTAGCCTAGATAAAAATTTTGCTAACGTTGTCAAGAGCTATTTATCGTATAGAGATATTCGGATTGACTACGGTTTTACCAGTTTCATTGCTAAAATATTAATTTGTATTGGAGCGCTGAAACGTATTACGAATGTGTTTGTTACCCCAAGGCATTTTTACAATACTTTGGGATAATAATCATATTTTTTTCTCCAAGATTTCAAGCACGTGGATCACCTTCAAGAAAATCGATCGATGTTTCTTATTGACTGATTTTACCCTATCATCCATAACAGACATTTAAACAGTTATATTTGTTTTCTTCAGAAGTATCAAATTTCTTTGCGAGCTATTTCTGAGAATAAAGTTTTCGGTGAAAAATTTATACTTTTCAATTAATAATGTGCGCAGCTCGACATAAAAATTTGTACAAACATATTGAATAAAATTGCGACTAATATTGATATCATGTGAATGATAGAATCGTAAAAGCGGCATGGTAAACATTGTGTCTCAAGGTATCTCCGAAAACTCGAAGAGTTTCTATCGAACCAAATGATGGAAGAATATTGTTGATGAGTGGGAAGCTCGGTAAAAAAAAATTTCGCGCACTACAACTCGTGTCTCGTCAGTGGTCTGCGAGGCCACTCATACTTGTCCAGTATTTTCTCCTTGGCATCCCACAGGTTTGTTACTTTTTCATTGAGTGGCAGCAGAAAGGTTTCCAGCCATTCGTCAACGGTGTAGCTGTCGTATATGCCATCCATAGCTTCGCGCATCTCCTTCTCAATGTAAAGTATTTCCATTTTGTGTCTGTCCAGTTCGGCGACTGCTCGTTCAACATGGCTAGGACTGGAGAATGCATGTCTGATGTTGTAAGGCTTGAGCCAACCCTTGAAGGTATTGTCCTCCTCCATCCTATTTAATTCTTGCTGAAGCGAGTAGAGTCTTAGAGTAGCTGCGTATATCTTTACCCCTTGAAAGCTGCACTTTGTCCACCCATACTGTGGTTCTGGTATGCTCAGAGACACGGATCCCTCGCAGCCCAGAGCTGCGGAAACGTAAACCGGCAAGTCAACAGGAAAGCTGTTGAGCGTCGAGCTCTGGAGAACTGCAAGATTGACTGCCAGCGAAGGAATTCCGGAGGCCAACAGTTCGCAGAGTACACTAAAATGATCGTACCTCTGCCACCCGGTGAGCATTGCACCTTTGAATTTAATTTGACGCGAATATTTGCTTATTATTTCCAGCCATCTCTGATGATTTTCCAAATGATAAGAGATATCAGTGTAATATCGATCTGGTCCTGTTGCACCCTTGAAAGCCGTGGCAATCCAGACAGATGGCCAAACAGCGGCATAGCTCTCCCACAGTTGATCGGTCAGCGAAGCTTCTGGATCTGTTGTGTATTTCCATACGACAGGTTCGACAAGCTTGTTTAGACCGCTCTCACGTATCTCTAAAGGTGAAATTTCTCTGAATTCGTCATCCCACATAAGAATAGTCAGTGAAGGATACTTTTCCTTTATATAATTCGCAACTTTCTTAACGTGACTGAGAAACAATTGCCGCTTCCCCCATTGGTTTTTTGCCATGGTCTCCAGACATCGCGAGCACTCACCCAAGTGGTAAACCTCGTCGGCACCGATGTGCAGGTGCTTAATGTTCGGATGCGCCTCAACCACCTGGTCGATCATCTGGTAGATCAACGGCAGTGTACCATTGTAAGTTGGGCATATCACCTGCGGATATCTGAAAACTTCCCTGAAGTCTTTGTACTTCTCCAGCTTGAGAACAAACTCCAAGTGGCCGAAGGTTTGAATAAGCGGTATTACGATAAGATCATTCTCTTCCGCGATACGCAGAATTTTTTCTATATCTGCTCTGCTATAGCAGTTTGCGGCACTGATGTTTCTGATGTCTCCTTGGAAGGGAAAGACGTCTTCATACTCGAGCAAGATGCCGGTGGCACCGAGTTTGTTGAGCAGACTGAGAAGTTCACTGTAGTAATCGACTATGGGCGGAGCTCCTTTGAGATCAAGGTGAACGATTTTGTGACCTTTAAAGAGCGCGTTGTTCCTGTCGAATCTGTCGTACTTAACTCTTTCTGGGCTTTTGAATGGTTCGCCGTCATGCAGTCTTCTTATAATTTGTTCCTCGGTCTGCTGTCTTCGTGCTACATCCAACGGATTCTCTGTTAATTCGGAGAGCGGATAGGCTTCCTCCAATCTGAGACGTGCACTGCTCTTCGATGAGGATGCGTCTTCGACTTCACTGCTCAATAAATGATATATTATTACCAGAAGGGCAAAGACGATCATTAGAATGATCGTCAATGACGTGCGACCCCTTAGACGACTCATGTTGTCGTTCATCCTTCACGACATGTTAAAACGTCGCGCACTGCCGTCGCTCCGTGATGCGTCCTCTTATACGTGGCATAATCGTTTACTTGTTCTGTTGAGGGACGTTTATGCTTCGGTGTTGATATACGGCCTGGCACTGTTGCGTTGTTAATTTAAAAATTTAACTGATTCACGGATTAGCGTGTTTTATAGCGAGCGACGTATCGTCTTCCCGACGCCGAGAAGAATCACAACGAAGATAAGCCAAAAATTTAACTGTCGCCGATGAACTCTCGTCTCGATGTGGATTGTAATTTTTTTGCCACAATTCACTACCGTCTTTGACGGATACCTAAATCAAGCGAATGTAAATTCCGCTACGAGGGATGACCGATTTATCGAGGAAAAAAAAATGCATTCTGAAAACAGCGCCAGCTGGCCTTAGGGACATGGAGCGCGACGTCGTCTCGCTTCGGCGATAGCGCAGGAGCGTTGGATCAAAGAGAACGCCACGGGTAACCTACCGGCGATTTCATACTCGATGGCTTATGTAAGCGCTAATGTTATATAGAAGAAGATGACGCTTCGAGACCGCTTACAGCGGAATTTACCTTTTATCAGGTCTGTTCGTATTCGAAGTAAATTGTGGCAGAGCATCTTACGTAGAAAGTATATCTATATTTATTGGATAAGTCTTCTTTTGAACGAAAAGTCTCATGTACCGACCTGAAGTGATGTCGATGGGAAAACACATTAATTTCGGTCTGAAAATCTTACTCTTCACAGTAGGTTCCTTCCGCTTCAGAAAACTTGTGTTTGCTGAACCAGAAGCAAGCGAATGTTAGCGGCCGGGTAAGTGATCGACTATTGATCAAGTGGAAGGCTTGGTGAGTCGGTTCCTTTTGAACCAGTAGTCGTTCAGCAACGCGAAGCTATCCATGAAGAATATCAAACAACGAACAAGTTACGCCGTTGTAAGAAAGATAGAGTAACATGTACCGGAAGCGAAACATCATTTCAACGCTTATTTCCTGTTAGCAGCACATGAGCACGAACAAGCACAATTTTGGGGTCTGAAACGAACAGTGTTTAAAGTTTACACACAGGGTGCACAGTAGAAGATAACTTCATTGGATCTAAATGCGAAGTTTCGTAAAAATAATTTTATCAAATAAGCTCGCTCGTTAATATTTGAATATAAAAACCTGCGCTTTTATGTTCCATGGCATTTGATGACGACACCGAAGTTGTTACTTCAGTGAGTTTCTCTCTTGTAAAATTGGAAATCGGATTGTGGGATCGGAAAAATTAACAAACGTAAGTAATAAACATTGCGAAATTATGTGGACAATAAATTTATGTAGAAAATACAATTTTTTCTGTATCGTATGAACCGACACGTCGTCGCGTAAATTAATCTGAAAATTTCTTGACGAGAAGTGAACAGTTATTTCTCGATCTAAAGTATCGGATAAAACAACTTATCGCGTTGATTTCCGAACATCCGCAGAAACTTTGTTCATAGAATCATCGATCCACCACTTTCCTCCCCTCACAGTTAACCCTCTACGATCGAACGGTTTCAACTTCCGAGAGAAGATATCACCTATTCCCCTCTATTCAATAATAGATCTAACATCCAATCGAAATATCGTCCGACGATGCAAAAGCCCCCGGTTCATCCACTTGTGAATGCACTCCTGATTATCAGGTCGAGCAAAAAGATTCCGACCGAACGGGAATTTCCCCGCGGCGACGCAGGAGTTTTCCGGGCCCACCTCCGACGATCCTCCCGCTCCGTTTGGATAGAAATTGCACGGTTACCACAGACCGAACTTCTATCTAATGGCACCAACTTCCTATCCGGTAGTTATAAAGTTTTAAACATCAGGCATTATCCCTTCCGCGCTGCAGGAAGGTGTGCATTTGATGTATGAATTTTCCACGAGGTGCTTTCCGATCGCCGACCTTATCCGTACCGACGTTAGTACGCGTGTAGAACGCCAGGAATCCACTATCGTTTTCCACGAGGTCTCCCCTCGACTTCATTATGAACGTCCGCGCATCCGGTGGCGAAGAGTTCGAGCGTTTGATCAAACCTGTCGCGATTGTTTCCCGATTGGTGTCGATATGGCCCTTGGACCGCGATCACAGCACGGTCGATGAGCACTTGAGAGTCTGTCACAGAATCCTGATGCTCTTCGTCAGCGGTACAATGTCCTGTTTCGTTACGGTCGACGTCGTCAAAAATTTGGCGGACTTGGACACCGCAACCGAATGCGCGCTCATCGCGTCCGCATTCTATCTGAGCTTCGTTCGGGTCGTCAACTACACGATTAATCGGGAAGACATGGTGTACGTTGTGGAGACCATGAGGAAGGACTGGCTCGAGGCTACTCCTGAGGACCTCCTTGTGCTCAAGGAAAAGTGCCACACGTCCTTCATGCTCGCCAAGCAATTTATCATCACCGTGCTGCTGGCTCTTGGAATGTTCATGCTCGTTCCGATGCTCGATGTAAGATCATTTTTTTTTTTTTTTTTTTTCGATACTACGCGCACACTTCGTTGTAAGAATTGCAACGGGTTTCTCAGACGAATAAATGAATAATATTCGGCAGCTAACGAATTTTAATCTCGCATGCGCAGATAGTGGTTCTCCATCACGAGGAGAGAATCCTGCCTTTCCGTGGCTACATCTTCGAGAATCAAATGTCTTCGCCGTACTACGAGTGTCTCTACGTGTGTACGGCGCTTGCAGGCGGTTTGACCGGATCGACGATCGCCAGTGCGACAAGCTTCAATCTCGTTTCGACAATGCACGGAGCCGCAAGGTTCGCGATACTGCAGAAGCGACTGGAGGCCCTCAGAAGCGACGATCCCGAGTCCAACGCCGCTATGGCCGATTGCGTCAAGCGTCATCAGGACGCCATCAAGTATGGGAAGAAAAAATCTTATGAAACTCGCTCGTGTCACGCGCATCCGTTTATGCTTTCATAGTGTATAATTGTTCACAACGATCGTTGCTGCAGGTTCGCTGACGCCCTGGAACGAATAATAAACGTTCTCGCTCTCGGACAGTTTGTAATTAGCACCGGCTTAGTGTGCTGCGCCGGTTTCCAGATAACGTCGGTGGGTCAATCTCTTCATTACCGCACAGTGTCATCAGCCACCGTTTGCATTTTTTTCTTCATCCGCGTGCACGCACCGATGAAGAAATATCGTAAAATGAAGAAAAAATTAATTTTTTTTTTCTCACGATTAACGAGATTGATAATTGGTTCATTTTGATGTTCGGATCACGGAGGCTTTTTGTTCCTGTGGTGAATTCCTGCGGCAATTTACGAACCAGTCGATCGACGATTACCTGATGGGTGATTGACGAATAAATTAAGCCGATAGAAAATTGTCATCCATCGCCGCATAAAGTCTCATCGAAACTGGTGCATCACAAAATTACGGCTAATCGGAGCCAAAGTATTTCTGACACTCGTAATTTGCAGATGATCGAGGACAAGGGTCGACTCATGAAGTACTGCTCATTCTTGAATTCCGCTATATTGGAACTCTTCTTATTCAGTATCAGCGGTCAGCAGCTAATAATCGAGGTGAATTCACGATGCAAAAGAAATATTATTTCGAGTCTCAGACCGGAAGTCTTTTTTTTTCCGATAACTCGTACATTCGATTAAACGTACAAATGTATCGATAAATTAATAACAAAAAATCCTTAGAATCGAAGGACTATTGTGGCACAATTGGAGTAAATTATCTTCAACGCTTACAATTGTACTCGAATTTAACGAATTACACGGCTTATTGCGTAAAAACTTCCACTGCCAATACTTTAAATTTTATACGTACTTTAAATCATTATAAAAAATATATATATATATATATATATATATATATATATATATTGCGAGCACTCGTAACAGCGATCCTTTGATAAATACAGAGCCAGGCAGTGGGCGATTCGGCTTTCGCGGCCGATTGGGTAGGTAGCTCTTTCGGCAAGAGCCTGAGAATAATCATGCTCAGGACGACTGTGCCGTCGAAAATTACCGCGGCCAAGTTCTACGACATGTCACTGCAGAGTTTCACTTCGGTAAGTTTGCGTCGGCGTTGATTGTAATATGACTCGTGAAAAAAAAAAAAAAAAAAAAAAAAAAAAAAAAAAAAAATTCCCTCACCGGAAGCCCTTCGGTTATAACGCGAACACGAAATCCTGATTCGTCCATGCGTATTGATGTGGATTCTACCTTTTTCAGGTACTGAGCACGTCGTTCTCGTACTTCACCGTGCTCCAGGCGATGAACGAAGAATAGGCGTGGAAGAAAGAATAGTGAAGTTAACTCGGAGATTCTCGTTTTACGTAGCGAAAATTTCAAAAGCGATGCCCCGGAGCTCACTGCGTTAGGAGCCTAAAACATACGAGGACACGAGTACTCTGCAAATTTGCACGCCACGACGATCAACGCTTTTACAGACGTTAAATCCCCTTCCCCTCATTTATAATGCTCTTCTTTTGCCGGATATACATATTCGTATCTGTATACCGTATACGCTGCTGTTAAATTGTTTATGTTGTATATATATATATATATATATATATATATATATATATATATATATATATATATAAATATAGTATAAAGTGACGTTAAATTTAAAAGATTCGTCTGTGGGCGAAGACCTGACCGTAGGCGGATGCAGTCAATTTCCCGGCTTGGAAAGTCATCCCCGGCGTCACAAGCCGATTGTTATTTCTTCAAATCCAGCTGTGATCAAAAGCCTGATTACAAGTGGTGGAATCCATTGTTTTGTGTTTTTGATTTGGGCATTTTTTGTGTTTATTTTAAAATTTCGCTATGATCAACAGACTGATCACAAGCGTTGCACTCGATTTTCTTGGATTTTAGCTTGGAAAGTCATTGGAAGCATAATTATTTCACTCTTCGTGTAGACTGGATGGTGATCGAATGAGCAGGGTTGATCCTAGAAAACACCGCTGCGATCCAAACTCTGGTTAAAAGCACTGCGCTTCATCTTCCAGCACTCCCACTTGGAAGGTCATTATAAGCATGATTATCTCACTCTTCGCATGGACCAAGTAGACGGCGATGAAAGGAGCGTTGTCTCACACGATTAAGTTTTTCCTTTCGGTCTTCGCTGAAGGAAGATGTTAGGAGAATCCTCGTACCGGAAGTAACATCGGAGTCCAACGAAGTTTCGCTTTTACTGGCGGTGACTTTAGTCATGCCAGCGAAAGCTCTTCCAATGCAAGGCTCAGCTGTTCTCAGGGTGGGGTAAACCATGAGTTTGTCTTCGGCCAGTCGGCAGCGACTCGAGGGTATTTTCATCGCGCCACCAGTACAACACGTGCGCTCATCAAGCGAACACACACGCGACTCCGAACTTGTATCTTCCTTTTCTCACAGTTCACCATCGAGTCCCTGTCTGAGATTGTTTCCTTCGCAAACGTCAATTTCTCGCACATTGCAATATTGTTTTTAGCACTCGTTGTTCGCCACCTACTTCGCGATGCGTTCGAAACGTTAATGGCGCGACCGGTCGGACAATCAATGACAACCGATCGGCAAGGTGTGCGGTGACGCGATGACGATTTAGCCGGGATGGTTATGGAAAAGCCGGAGCGCCATTCGGGAAGACGACAAAATGGCGAATATCAAGGTTGCAGTCAGGGTTCGCCCGATTTCGGACCGGTATGTGACCACATCCAATTGTGTTACCAGTTAGTTGCAATCGGATTTCGCTCGATCAATGAGACCTTTAAAAAAATACAAAGATCATCCGGCTTGTATGGGATTTTGGAAGGGCACGAGAAAGCATGCTGAGCAGGCAATGAGGGTTGCGTCGAAAATGGCGGGAGCTGTGGTGCGCGGAAAACGGCGATCGCCACGCGTGTGCCTGAAATTCCGCCGAGGGCTCGACGAAACAAGGTCAAGGTTCATTGAATATCCGTTATTGAAAATTACAAGAACTTCGACGCTCCTCGAATTATTCCGAGAATTCGAGATTATTACAGTATTCGATCGCCATTGGGCCGTGCAAGAGGGATCATTGTTTCCGTTCGTGTCAGGGTTCGAAGCACTCTTCGCAACACTTTCAGCTTGGATCTCGAACCACCGGGATGAAGACGAGAGCCGCAGATTATTTTTCTTTGAATTATGTTCGTCCCAAATGGTTTTATCGCCCTTCTTCTTGAATGGAGTTTCGTCGCCCGTCCGGAGAGCCACGCTCGTCGCAGCTTCTCGTATTCGGACGAGGAGCCTCCCCATTATCTATATTTAGAAGGATGGAAGCAGAATGGAGATGAAACGACCTCACCGAGACGCGCGTTGCTAGCTTGTCTACAAGTCAAATCAGAAATAACGTTATGGACGAAGTTCTGCCATTATTTATAGAATATCGATGGATTTTCTTCCGATTTTTGTACCCCGGACAGAGTGGGGTAAAACGGAACGCCATGACAAAACGACGCTTCGTCCGTTTTGCCCCGGGAAGACAGTTTCTCCTCGTTTGAAGAAACATCGGTAAAAATAGTCTGCTCTCCTCTCACACGCGTCTCAAATGTGACAACAAAGACGCGAGATATTCAACGGTCTCGTAAACTTTTGTATACACTTTCCTCGGCATAGAAGTTCAGCGCGCTCTGCTCGGAACTCACAAGAATGTCGGTCTAGCGAGACTTTGGACACAGAAAAATCCTACTCGATGGCTTAAATTAAAAAAAAAAAAAAAACGGAATTTCATGATAAAATTAATGTTGTTCCATTTTGACCCGGGAAAAAATTTGTGAGAATAGTACGCTTGTGTCAAATGCGACCAACGACGTCTCAAGACGTTCAACGCGCCATTATACTTGTATACACTTTCCCCATATTTATTTATAGTTTCCTTGCATGGAAGTTTAGCGCGCCCGAAGCCGAAGCTCGTAAGAGAACCGTCGCGACTTTACAGAGACAAAAATCCCGCTCGAGGGCTTAACGACCCCAACACAAGCAGCGACACCAGAGCCACGTCCGGTCCAAAATATCGTCGGCTCGCGCTGAGAAGCTCCTGCAGGTGACGAGAAGTCCCGGGAGGAGAAAGCCGCGAGAAAGCACGTGGGTCGCGAATGGTTTCATTGAAATTTCCATCCTAAAAATAATTGTTCAAACGTTCGCGAACGACGATGAAAATCTGGAACCGCTCTGACCTCGCTGTTTCAACGCTTCTCGTAATTTTCGACATCGGATCGATCGGCGAGTCGCGAATCGGGGCCGTCGATATACCGGAAGTCCGCGCCTCAAACCTCTTCGTGGCTTCCGCCATTTTGTTGACTCTCCATTAACTCAATTCTCAGAAACTATTGCACCTTCTCAATTTCGCAATTCACTCAATTATCTTCCCTAACTCTCGAAAGTTCGTGCTGCAGAAATGAAGTTGGGGGTCGCGTACACAGGTCGGGACGGAGGAGCGAGATATATTCGAATAGCAGGATCCCGATCCGCTCCGGTGAAGCCGATCGACCATTATCGAACGTTTTGTTGCAAAGTCCTCAGCTGAAATTATAGGAAAACCAACAGATTCACCGGGCAGTGACGATGTATGTGAAGCAAACAAGTACTTAATTTAATTTAATTTAATTTAATTGTATTTTATTTTAATTTATTTTTATTTTGACCATCAAAAGGTTTTTTATTTACACATCGTAGGATTAATATCCTGCGATTCTCAGGTGGAAGAAACGAGGCTGAGGAACTCGAAGGCGTTTCTACTTTCGACTCGGTGTTTCGAAAATAAATTCGCGCGACACTGTCGAGCGACATTGCAGCGGGTTGTAGATATGAAGATATCGCATAAAGCTTATGAATCCGAGAAATAATGGAATTCGTACGCTGAGCCATTGCGTCGAAAATCTGCTTCTCAAAGAACAACGTGGCATTGTTTCCGCGAGGAAAGTGCTGTGTCTCGTTCGCCCCTATCTTCTCCAAAACCCTCAACATTCCCGGAAGAAGATATTCAATTCGCGAGCGAGCGTCGGGAAAAAGCCGTTTCCGCTTCTTTTAGCACCTCGAGCGCAGTCCGTTGCCTCGTAGATACTACGTTACGAGGCAGAATGACAGCCACGGTATCGTAAAACAACGTTGGAAACCTGGGTGAAAATGAGATCTCGAATATCCTTGTGAAATGGCAGAAAATGTCTGTTAGTGCGGTATGTAAAATATGGCTGATGCGCGTACACATGAACTTTATGGTCTTGAGGTACTACACGGTACCTTTAGTCGAACGAGTACGATATTTTCACGCCGGTCTATGTTCATGAATTTTTTTATTAATGAATTTTCAGAGGACAATATTAATATAAGCTCCGAAAATTGTCATGGTACTCGGAGGAATTTTGATTGCAACGAAGATGATTATGGGGTAAAAAAAGAGGATTTCGCGTCGGAATCGAGCAATTGAAAATAGACTAATAAATTTTGTATGTTACTTGTTGGTCGGGGAAATATGCGACAATTCGGGTTTTTTTTTTTTTTTTAATTTCGCACTGATTCGGCGTGTGTGCCGCATTACCTTTAGGCGGTTGATTGGCGAGAGGACAGCGGGGGGAATTTATAATAATGTTTATAATGTTATAATAATAATTTTTAAATAATATTTATAGTGATATAATATGAATTTATAAGAATTCATAACTCAGTACTCGGCGGAGCGATTTTGATCTCGTAACTTTGCCATTTGAGCTGCGCCCTGTCTCATTAAATATTAATCACATCGGGAACCGCGGATAATTGTTCTCCGATCCATGATATTCACGCTATCGATAATCGTTTTGTTTAAAATTCTCCATTCTCTCCGGATTCAAACGATATGCGAATTTCAATGTGGAATTATTGGGACAACGAAACGTCCGACAATAATGCGCTCGATCCGTGATTTTCGGAAAAATAATAATCAATAAATAAATGAAAAATTTATTGAACTGAGGTAATTATTTTTTTGTTTGCAGCGAAGTTCACCGTACCGGTTCGGAAATCGTCGTTCACACCGAGCCAAAAGTCGTTTCACTTACGAATCTCAAAGTTTCGTCGAGCAAGGCCGGCGACAGCCGCGAGCGAACGCGAAGATACGGCTTCAACTATTGCTTCGACTCGTCCGATCCAACCAGCGAGAATTATGCCAGCCAGACGAAGATCTACGAGACCCTCGGCGTATCGGTTCTCGACGCTCTCTTCAAAGGCTACAATTCGTGTCTGGTTGCGTACGGTCAAAGTGCATCGGGGAAGACCTACACCATGATGGGCTCGAAGGTGCGTCAGAAAAATCTATGAATATCTTATTTTTCGCATACGGAGGAAGAAGCCAGTGTATTTTTTTTTTTTTTTTTGGTTCATTTTACTTCCACGATGAAGTCTACCGAATTCGAGGTAGAGAAAGGACGCAATTTCGTTTCGCAGCAGTCAATATCCTATTTTTTTTTTATTTTCTTTAAACAAAAAAAAAATTTGTTCAGTACTTCAAGTATGCACTTCGAATTCACAAGTTCGTTTCACAGCAGTCAATAACCAATTTTTTTTTATTTTCTTTAATAAAAAAAAAAATTTGCTCAGTACTTCAAGTATGCACTTCGAATTCACAAGTTCGTTTCGCAGCAGTCAATATCCTATTTTTTGTTTATTTTCTTTTAACAAAAAAAAATTTGTTCAGTACTTCAAGTGTGCACTTCAAATTCACAAGTTCTGCCAAGTAATTCAAGTGCTTTTTTTTTAGCAGTTTTCGTACCGAGCACAAGTACTTTTTGAGCACACGCCCGCGTTACGGTGACTCAATGAGTAGGATGACCGTATATTTAATTCAATATTTCATTAAATACATTTTTTTTTATCACAACAACGACATGGGTTCAGCGGGGACTTTAGGATTTTTTTTAATGGAATTTTTTATTCATTCTTTTTTTATACAAGCAATAAAATAATAAATTGAAACGTCGAATTATAGTTAGCGATTTTAGTTAGCGATTTTTTAATGTGAAAGCCAAGTCCAAATTCCTTTGAACCTTTTCTTAAGCGTTAACAAAGCTTAATGCTACGAACCTAATTTCGAGAAGTACTTGGGAAATGTACGTAAGAAATGTTCGAAGTACTCGAGACACTTTGCACTTTGCAGTGGAATTTTCGATAATTTTCCCAGCTTCGCTGAAGAATCACCAATCTCGATTACGCAAAATCCAGCAAAGTTTGACTCGGAAGCCAGTCGAAGTAAAATTGTCTCTTCCCATGCAGGAAGATCCGGGGTTGATTCCACGGGTCTGCAAAGGGCTGTTCTTACGACTGACCAATGACGAGAACGGCGATCAAAACTTCGACGTCTCGATCAGGTAAGAAAATCACTTTTTAATCCACGAACCATATTTTTTTACTTAAAAAAAAAAAAAAAAAAAAAAAAAATCTAAAAATCGAAAAAAATCGTGAACATTTGTTTAGGAGATCGATTATAGAATCGACGAGAGAAATTGAGTGAGAGAATCATCGCGAGCGTTCATCGTGCAAGAAATTTCTGCGATTTCTCCCTCGATTAATCGCAACGTCGACTGATAAAATGGTGAAAAAATTTGTGCAAAAAAAAAAGAAAAAAAAAAAAAAAAAAAAAAAAAAGAGACGTTTCTTAAATGCACAAACTGGATCTTTTCCGACGGAAAGAGGTGGCAGACACGAGCGGCACCATCGCTCCGTGCCGATAACGTCGCTGGCAAAATACGTCCGATTTGATATCTGTGGGAAACACAACACGCTCCTACCGAGAAAACGCTGATCTATACAAACTTTCATAGGCGCATATCCGTCCACATATACATCCTTTACTGCACACACATCAATACAGAACTGATCTATATGTAAGAATCGATTGTACGTATCCGCGAACGAATGCACTAATGAAAAGTAGGTATCGAGAGTCGGCGTGGCATTCGGTCAAGGTTCTCAAGTTTCGCGCATCCGGTTCGATTTAGGGTCGATTATTTCGTCGGGGTACTCGGTGCAAGCTCGGCAACAATGTTCCATCTCAATGATCGATGATGTTCCTGTGACAGGGTCGACTTTTTTTCCCCGCCGTGAAAAAATTTCCATTCGCATCGACGAAGCTTCTTCGGGTGGTGGTCTGGCGCGAGAAACGAGGCGTTGAGCTCAGACGCACATGGCATTGTGGCACGAGAGAAGCCTGCGAATGGCGGAAAATATTGTGTGGCAGCGGGGTTGAAAGTAGAGGGGTCGTTCGGTGTGGGGGTGAGTTCTAAGTTGGAAGGTTCAACATCGGTGTCTGTGGCTTCCCGACTGTTCTAGGTGGCCTCGATGTGTCTAAAGCTCAGTGCCTCGTGACTCGCAATCCTAGTCGGACGCAAGCTCATTGAACCGCGGCCCGAAAACCCGGCCGGGTCAGGATTTCATCCCCGCGATATTCCAGTGCAACGTCCCTGTTCTGCAGTCCAATGGACACGGGAAACGATTGTCTTCGTTTTCTTTAAAAAAATAGAAAAATAACAAATGAAACTGTGCAATTCCGAATCGAAGTTCACGACCGGTTGAAATCCGTCGTGATGGCGCATCGATTTGTCGGAAATCGATTCGTTCGATTGGGCGTATGAGTGCGGTTTCCGTAAGGCCATCTCATTTCGTCGTCGACAGGTAATCCGCACTGAAGTTAAATGCACTCGCGAATCACCAGTAGAGCTATTCGCCAGTTGATATTAACAATGGAAAACAATGCATCACGTAGATCGATCAATTTTAGTCTCGCATCGAAGATTTATTTAGACACTGATATTCGTCCATTCACCTCGAATATATCGGTATTGCCATTCACGAAATATCGTCGACGAGGAAAAAAAAATACATCACGAAAGTCGATAAATTTGATTTTTAATTTATTACATATATATTTTTTAAATTGATATTTAATTTAATTTATTGAGACGCAAATGAGTGTCCAAGTGTACATTAAGTATTTATTATTTATTATTTATTTACAAAAAATCCAGAACTCTCTAAGGTTTACCTTCACACCCAAAAAAAAAAAAAAAAATCTTCCATCATTGAAAATTGGTTTTTTGCCGCTTGAAAATAAAAAAAAAAAAATACTCACGAAAGCCATGAATAATTAATAGCTTCGAAAGGATTAATTACAAAAAAATTGGGCGCGATGGAAATTCGCTCCCGGTGAAAGCCCTACGATATTCATAGCCAGAAACTTTTAGTATTAAATCCGTCACCCTCGAATATCCTGGGACCTCGCGCATGAACGGTACGCTCAACCCTCGCGGGAAGTTGTCGCGTAACATGCGAGGGAATGGCGTGCAGAAGAATGACACGCCGAGCGAGAAGCATCGCGACAACATCGACGACGACGACCACGAAAATCGACGATCGTGGAAGCTTTCTTTTTCGAGATACCACGTCGAGATTTTACATCGCCTTCGGCTTTATCGGCGTTCCTCGTCGTCGATGTCGTCGGCGAGGAATAAGTGGCGGGGCGGCGAGAGCGGAACTTCCGTGTAAACATCGTGCTCCTTATGTGAGGGTGTGAGAGCCACGGCAGACACGTGTGACCAGTAAAATATGTCGGTAGGCGACGTAAAATCGTTAAGTGGGTCGTGCACCGAGGAACATCGGCAAGCTTCCCCGCCAGGGAATTCACCCTGGTCGTCTCTTCGCGGCAATGCATCTGTTCTTCCCGCACCAAATCCGTGACCCTTCGTCCCGGTCGCTTCCAAAACGTAAGAGACGACAAAGCGCATACACATTGTACGATATCGAGACGATAAAACGATCGAACCAATCCGATTTCGTCACGAACACTTGGACGGATGTTTGCATACAAATGTGTAAAAAAAAAAAAATGGATGGAGAACTATTCGCCTCCCGAAACGCTAATGTGTCGTCTCGAAAATTTTCCGTATTGAGGGAAAATCCGATGACTTTTG
This sequence comes from Listrodromus nycthemerus, assembly GCA_963978505.1. Taxonomy (NCBI): domain Eukaryota; kingdom Metazoa; phylum Arthropoda; class Insecta; order Hymenoptera; family Ichneumonidae; genus Listrodromus; species Listrodromus nycthemerus. The sequence goes on from OZ021680.1 coordinate 1,528,438, forward strand.
TGACACGGTGAGGATTATCGGTCGAGTTGGAATAACAATTAATTTTTTTTATCTCGTCTATAGCGAAAACACTCGCGATATTTGACTGTCGGCTTTCGGTTAAGCCCGACTAGCGACCAGACCGAAAAAATCATGACGACTATCGCCATATTCGTCACAGAATTTACCCACGTCTCTTTCCACCCCTAAAATCATTCGACGCGGACAAATTCGCGATCCCAGATAAATTTAAAATCCTTTCCGTCCGTTAAAAAAAAAAAAAAAAAAAATAGTAATTCCTCGTGAAAACACGACGGTCGACGCAAGCGTCGGTAAAGAACGCTTGCTGTTTGGGCTACGAAAAAAAAAAAAAAAAAAAAAAATAAAATAAAAAAAAAAAACACAGTTTTGTAGGAGCAAGTGGACTCGACGAATTCGAGGCTTCAATTCAAACTTGCGTTATGTGCACTGTTCCCCGGGTCATATATCGCGTAGCCCGCTGGTTGATGGACACGCGGACATATTTTTCCGACAGCGGCCACTGTCGAATGGCCGGGCTTTTAATAACTACCGAAGGGGGTTGGTCGGTCGGGAGAGAGGGAGCTTTTCAGTGTGGCCGCAGAGTGTGACGGTGACAGGGATGAGAGGCTTACTACTGCCGTACTAAATATGAATTTTATAGTACGTAAATCGAGCGTTGTTCTCTCATCCAGCATAGAATTGTAGCTATATATATATATACAATATATATATATATATATATATATAGTATATAGAAGGGTAGAGAAGCGAATATATCGTCAGGATATTACAGGACCGTGTGACTGGTCGTCGGCTCATAAAACGAGCCACTATGCGGGAGTCTATCCGTATGCATGAACGAGCTTCAAAATTCGGTTCTCTTCCCATGCGAGTTCGCACCCCTTTGCTCAAAGCAAGTGTTACAGGTCGCTCGGCCTCGATTCTATGAATTTCCACGTGCGGTGCCGTAATACACGACGGGAAAGCGCCTTGATAATCGGCCGAATCCATTGACTGTTTGGACGCTCGATTAACGACTCTCACATTAATGGATTCATTTGCAGATGTCCAGCGCCCGATGCGGAAGCACATAAACCGGGTGTACGATCTATCCGGGATGCGCAATTTAATACACCGAATGTAAACATCACTACCGTTTGCCGTTGCGGATTGCATCCCTCGAAGCACCACTATCGGAGCGCGATTCGTGCCGAAATGAACTCTGCTGGCGCGCGCCCTCGGGCCAGGGCTTCAATTCGCCAGCTCGCCGCGCAACCCGGTTTTCCCTGTGACGATTCTCGCTGCCTCGAACGACCACCCAGTGCACTTAGTAGCGCTCGAATTTATTGGAAACTCAAGAGGCTGCGCGCTTGAGTCGCAAATATTGTGGGAAACCGGGAGCAACGATGCCTGAATTCATAGATCTGACGAAGGGGTTGAATCGTCGGCAGAAACGAGTCGTCGCGGACGAGGTGAAACGGCGACACCAAGGAACCAAGGGTTGAATCTCCTTTTTTTTTTTTTTTTTTTTTTTTTTTTTTTTTTTTTTTTTTTTTTTTTTAAAGATTTTATCGGCCATTTTTTTTCAAAGAATCTATTCTCTCCAATGCTGCGAAGTTCTTTTTATTGATATCGAGGGAAATATGATTTTGCGAGATTTTGGCATTGCGAGAAGGCGGTGTAGAGAAAAAAATTTGCCACGTCTTGGAGATTCGGAATTGAGAAACGACATCGATGAAAATATTCACTCGGTGTCTTGTAAATCAAAGTAAATGTAATGGACGTTATTCGGTGTAGAGCCGAGATCCGAAAAAGGTCATCGAAGCCTCGGGTCGAGACACGGCCACGATCGCAAAAACCGGCAGAGTCACCTAAAAGAGCCAAATGGTTTTTCGTATTATTCGTCGATATTTGGGGGAATCCGTAATGCGAGGGTCGAAAAGGATAGCGAGAGAAAAAAATCGACGGGGGGGAAACTGTTGCGATACCTTTGTGAAGTCGCACGTACGCGTGCGTTGCACGCGTACTTTAATTTTTTCTCTCCACACGGCCCCGAGCCATACGACCGGTCGACCGAACTCTCGAAATTATATTTTTAATTAACAAAATTAAAAAACCCTGGCTTTACATGAACCCACGGATAGGTCGGTAGGGTCGGGGTTGGTTGAGTGGGCTGCGAATGTCTGGTGTACCGATGGCGGGGGGCGAGAGCTTTAATTATCGGGTCGTGGCCGCCGGCGGAATTCAGCTCGGCAGGAGGGCGCAGGGGGTTGACAGTGAGGAGGGGTTCGATGCAGGGGAAACGCTCGAAAATTGAGTAAGTTAATCACGACCTCTGGTAAATAAGGCAAGCGAGAATCGGCGGTCCGGACGAGCGGCCGTTGACGAGCGGGGACAGAAATTGTAAGAGTGCGACATCCGGGAAGACGATGAGAAAGGTGGCGAGGGCCGAAAGTAAGTTGAAGGGCGAGATTCGAGCAGAACGACTTTGGGACCAGCGGGACCAGCGGGACCGCTCTTCGACCCCTCCGCGGGTCATCGGAGGGTGCCCCGAGGATGAGAGGCGAAAAGTTTTCGAGCCTCCCGGAGGACATCGCCTCGCTATAATTTACCGTGTACACATTAATAGTCGCAGCCAGCTCAGGAATAATCAGTGTTTCGTTGGTGATGTCCGAGGGTGACTCGTTACGTTTTGAAAGCCCCATCGGCGCGCTGCCAGACGAAGCAACTGTTTCATAATACCTCCTCGGTGTTAATGGCATTCGGTGCTGTTTTGGGGCAGCTTGTCCAACCTTCGTGACTCGGGCTTTCGCGCTAATTAGTTTCCACGTCTCTTTGCTTCCGCGTCGGGTCAGGAATTTCGTTGGCTATCATTCGAGGCAAACTCGTTTATGGCGAAAGTCACTTTCGTCAAAAGTCCGAGTAGCCTGCAGAAAAACCATGAGGGGGCTTTCAATCTTAGCTTCATTAACGCCTGGACGATCTGAATGGAAGCTCTGTAGAGGGAAACAACGCAGACATTAATTAAGTCCCGTTAACGCCTTCGTCCTTTCGTTCCTCCATCGAGACACACATTTTGTAGGGTGTCGGTTGAGTCAACCTCATTTAGGCTAAAGTCCCTTTCCTCGAAAGAGTAAGTCGCCCGCGGAGAAACCACGAGCGAGCTTCGATATTAGCTTCGTTGCTGTCGGCACGATCTCAATGGAAGTTGTTTTGAGGAAACGGGCCAGGAAATGAATTCCCTTTGCGCCTTTATCGAGGCACAAATCTGGTGAGGTTATCGTTTGAATCGAAATTTTTGCCAGCTCCTCGAAAGAGCAAGTCGCTCGAAGAAAATCCACGAGCGATATTCGATAGCAGCTCAGTTGACGTCAGGGCGATTCGATTCGGACAAAACGATAGTCAATGAGGATTCCGTAGAGCGGCACAAGCGACTATTCATCCATCATCAATTTTTCGATAAGATAATCCACAAAATTACCAGACAAATATAAACGTTTACATTCCGGGTTGCAGTGTCGAGACTTTCGCGTCTCAGGTCTCACCCGAGGCTCATAAATATGCCGAGCAGGCGTTAATGCAGCAATCGCCAGCTATGATTGCTGCTCGTTGGAAGGAAACTGATCCGTGATTTTGTACCGAGGACATTGGTTCCGTACGATTCGCTTATGATTCGCGTGTGAAAACCACGAGAGAAAAAAAAAAATTGATAATCATTGTCAGCTTGCGACGACGAGATACGAGAATGTTTCTGCGTACACATGATTAATGTACGGCACACGTGTTTAGTAGGGAGACCATGGCAAGAACTCCTATCGCCTGACGTGACGACGAGCGATGCGTGTCTTCGTTATACCGTCTAGAAATACCGTCGGGGAAGGAATGCGCCCGAGGTCTCAGGATGGATATTAGTTCTTGCCTGAAATTGGAAGGGAATAATATCGTATTCCGACCAACGGAACTGCTTCGTACCACGTGATATGCAACGGCGTTGAGTCCACGTACAAGCGTGAGACGACTCAGACCAATTTATCCTCCATCACTCAACTTTCCCTTGGAAACAAAGAAAAATCATAAATGACCCGGGGAATTAAATATATATATATATATATTTAATTCCTTCAATTTTTTATATAATTTTAATTATTTATTTATATATATATATATATTTAATCCATTTAATTTTTACCGAAATATATATATGTATTTCGGTAAAAAGTTTTGTATACGTCATACCTATCGAAATTTTCGTTGGAAATTAAATTTTCCAACCGGAGCATTAAATTTATAATTTTTTTTTTGTTAGTACAAGCCTGCTGTATTCATCGTTTTTTATACCTGCTTACCACCTTGGATAGCTGCATAGGAAATGGCGAACAAACGGTGATGCACTTCGGCAGGTGAATACATTTTTGCAGGATCAATGATTTCAATTTTCAACGCAGTTTGCGAGACTCAAATAATAACGGCTCCGGGCTCGACGGTCATGGGGCCGTCGGTGACTGGCACGATGGTATTTTTCACGTCGAACGTATCAGATGGATCCTCACGTGACGGACTTTCCGACGGATTCTATGCATTTTTAACGTTAAACGCTCCGGCGTCGACGGAATTGGGTCGGGATTCGAAGGCGTGGATCATCGTACAGATGCGTCTGCCGATTCTCACGGAAAAAAAAAAAAAAATCGACGTGAAAATGTGTGTGTGTGTGTTTTTTTTTTTTTTTTTTTCAATTTATTTAATCCTTGCAGTTCGATTTTGCTGTTGCACACAATCGCTCTTTAAAAAAATGATTGAAAAATGAAAACTAATTTCATCGTTCGAAAATTCGCCATAATAAATTACTCCATAACGATCTCGCAACCTTCTGCAATTCAGGACATTTAACAGTCAAAGATACAAGAAAAAAAAAAAAATGATTTTCATTCGTAACAACCGTCCAGCGGAGGTTTCAGAAAAACTCGACAATCCGACAGAAGGAAAATGTATTTCATTAAGTAGAAGTTGCCGGCTTCAGTGGATTTTCTCGTGCAAAGCGTCACGCACACACACACACACACACAAGAAGATATTCCCTCTCGTTTATTCGGATTCGTTTGAGGATTCGTCGATGTGCCAGTGCGTTTGGTCACAGAGAACTCGCCTTGGGAACGATGGTATAAAGGCATCTCTGGACGCGGGTTTAGTGTGACAAAGAGACTTGGAAACATTGCACGCTCGTTACTCACCGACGATACTATTCATACTCTAATGATGGCCGATGGGCAACACCACGCGGATGGACATACAAAGAACAATCGGAAAATCCGATTGGATCCGGAATTGCGGCAACGCTGCGCAATGGATTGAATAACGACGCAGAGCCAACGACTATAATTGAGAATCCAGCGGTGCCCACACTGGATGCTTTTTGAATTAAACCTTACTCCGGCTCCGTTCCGATCGATAACTCGTCAATCGTATTTTACCTAAGTACAATGCCACGGGGTTCGCGATGATGGCCTCGCGTTTCCACGATAATGGAAAGAACGGACTCGGCATGCACATCACGACGATCAAACGATGCAATCCCATATCGGATATCCAAGATCGTGTATCTTTTGCACGCACCGGGCTCATTCGACGATACCAAATCATTTTCGTGCAACTTATTATTCGCCATGCTTTGGCGATCGTTTTGGACTTTGTGTCACGGATTTCTTCCGCGACTTCGACCCACCTCGACGGATACTTTATCGTTAAAATATTCTACCGTAACTCCTGAATTCGATGAATTCACCGAATCGTAGTTGGATTTTGATATAAAAACGTGAATTCGGGGCACGATTGTGGACAAAAATTATGACCACGAAAAATATTTGCATCCGCGAGAATTCATTTTGGCAACGTGCAGCGTCTAAATTGTCGGGTCAAGACAAAATAGTGTTGGGATTTTGTTTCGTTCTTTTTTTTTTTGGTTCATTACCAACGCGTTTTCTCGGATTTCTTATTTTTCAGTTTTTTCAGCTGGTTTTTACGAATTTAATATTTTGGCACGCTACCACGGCTTCAACAATGAACGAAGGGAAAAAGTAGTTGGAACTTTTATATTCTCCTTTCAATTCTGCACCAACACATTTTATCAAAAAAAAATTTTTTTTTTACATTCTTGGGCTGGTTTTCGTGAAATTTTAATTCATGAAAACGAGCGCCAAAAAAAAATTTTTAACATTTTTTTCGGGCTAGTTTCCATGAATTTTACATTCATGAAAGCCAGCCCAAACAATGTTCAATTTTTTGGGCTGGCATGAATTTTCAATTAATCGAAAACTAGCTCGGAAAAAAATTTTCGGACCCTCGTTCCCTCTTCTGTTTTCGCCTGGTGCCAATCGATTCTTATTCCGTCACTTTTCTTCCCTCCTAATATCCGCCAGACACGAGACCGGAGTCGGCCGAAGAAGTTTCTACGGCGCGGCTTGCCGATTCCGAAACTACCGCTAATTCTCATTGACGCCTTCCAACACCCGCTGCACTCTCCTCTTTCTTTACTCCCTCAGACCGGAGGCCACGTACGTACGAACGATATTCAGTCCTTCCAAAAGTTTGAACTCACCGATGATGAAAAAAAAAAAAAAAAAAAAAAAAAAAAAAAGAAAAAATCGGTGTTATTTCCGGCTTGAAGAGCGATTCCTTTTTCACTTTCGTTCCAGCTGGTGGCGGTGGAGTATCAGTCGGCTCCGAAGCTAGATCGTTCGTAACACACTCGTACGCCCGCTTGTGTAACGCTGCATCGTCCGGGTTCACATAAATTTTTATCGGAAAACAAAGTGAGGCGAAAAAGTTCGAATAGCGGCGAAGCTATCGGCGAATCGCGATATAGCGCCAAGGTCAAGGTTCGAAACGGAGAAACATCTTTACGACGGGTTTTTTTCAGACGATTGTGCAATTGGCTCTGCCGCGGCGCGTGATAAACCTTATGGTTTCCTTTCACGCTATCGCGCTACATGCTCGATTTTTTTTTTCTTCCCGACGCTCGGCGCTCCATTTTCGCGGACGATCTTTTCAGCCGCTGGTGTTTGCGTTGCGAACGGAGCGGGTACGTACGTTCGCAGTAATGAATTCTCTCGGCCTCGTCGGAGCTTATTCCGGTACGCGACATGGTCTGAGAATGAATCGGGAGGGAATTCTTGGAGTCGCAGACGCGTCTTCGGAAGCTTCTCCGGCAGTTTCAGAAAGCTTCGAGCGTGAGACGAGAATGTAGATTTTTTATTTTATTTTTTTACCACGCCATTTTTGAACGGTGCAATTTTTAATCGTTCGCGAAAAAATGAATTTACGTCTCGTTGTCGTAGACGAGAATAGAAGGGAATTATCGTTGTTTTTCGCGATTTTTTTTTTTCAAAGAAAAAATAATCTAATCGGTCTGGTTTTTTTTTTCGTATATTAATTGGGTATCGAAGAATACAAAACAATTTTTTAAAGATCGATTTATTAATTAATTAATATCTATAAAAATGATGAAACAATTGTTGCAGACTGGGTCACGACGGGCCTGTGAAAGTGTCGGGAGGGAATTCTTGGCATCGTAACCGGGACTTTAGACGCGTCTTCAGCGCGTTGACCAAACGCTTCGAATAGATGATAAAGACGGTCATTTTTTTTTTTTGTTTTAATAGCTTTCTTTAAGACTCAATTTTCTATCTTTGGAATTTTTTTTTTTTTTTATTTATTGAAATAAATAAAAAGGGTTTCCAGCGTCGCCGCTCGAAGGTTCACGCGACACGTGAGGATTGTGTCTGGGTTGCGACACACGCTTCGTCACTGGCGCGAGGAAACCCGACGACCGCTCCTAAACAGATGAGCCCAGAATTTAGCGGCGAGCGCGTCTGGAGCTCGCAAACGTGATATCGCATATCTCAATCGTCGTTTATCCAATTTGCGAGGACATCGAGCCCGCACAGGCTAATTGACTCAACGCTGAGCTATAACGCGTCGTCGGCACACTACGCGGTGCTTCTCTCATTGCTCCAACAAAAAAGCTTCTTTATCTCGGAATTCGTAGTCACACTATTTTTTTCTCCAATATCAACCCGGATTTAAAAATCCGAAATTTTTTTTCACCATCACGTCACACAATATAATTATGTTTTTCAACGTCTCAAAATTCTTCATCGTGAAATCCTTGGTCAGATTGTATTTTGACTTTTCATATCTTTTCATTTCAAATCTCAGTGGTCGAATTTTTCGAGACGTCAGTTTAAAACTTGAAGATTGAACATCTCAAAATTTGACCCTTCGTCCGGAAAGTTTTTATTCACATTCACATTTATATTTACAATAATCAATGTATTTCTATTTGTCGATGCAGTTACCTGGAGGTTTACAATGAAAGAGTGAGGGATTTGCTGAGACCTACTACGAGCTCCATTGGCCTAAGAGTCAGGGAACATCCCCGATTGGGACCGTACGTTCAGGGTAAGATCTTCTTCAAATGTCCCAACTCGATGACCCGTAAATATTAAAGTCTGGTTGTTTCTGATTTTTTTGTTTTTTTTTTTTAAACTATATACCGAACGCCAGGATTAACTCATCACCCGGTTCCGACGATAGGATCGTTAATATCCCGAGTTGAGGAGGGCACGAGGGCCAGGAAGACGGCCTCGACCCTGCAAAATCCAACAAGTAGTCGAAGTCACGCTCTGCTCACGTTAACCCTTCTGCCGTCGGCGAGGAATCTTGGTCAATCGGCAGTCGCCTCGGCCGGCGCTCCGAGTGGCGTTACCCGCAGAAACGATTTTCCGCGTGGAAGTAAACTCCACTTGGTCGACCTGGCGGGTAGCGAGAGCGCCGCGGCCTGCGGAGGCATTAATCGTCTAAAAGTAAGTCACGAACTAAAAATAAATTCCCGCTCGACGCCCGTTCGCAATGCGTGAAACGAGAATTCGCGTTTGCCGAATCGGTTCGCCTCGTCCACGCGAGAGAATTATTCGCTCAGCTCCGTTGTTTACCGACTTATCGGTGAGAATTAAATTTCCTTTTTTTTTTTTTTTATCATCCTCCAATTCGATCGGGAATTAATTGGTCGACGGAATTGTATTCAATGCGAGGGGACAATTCGACGGATAAAAGAAAATCGGCATCGTGGGGGAGATTGTCAGTAAAAAAAAAAAAAAGGAAGTCGTCACCTCGCGATCGCAAAACCATTTGTCTTTATGCTTTCAGGAAGGCGCGAATATAAACAAGAGTCTCGTCGCCCTGGGAAATGTTATATCCGCTCTGGCGGAGCGAGGCTCGACTGGAACTGGTCCCGGACGAAGATTCATCCCTTATCGGGATTCGGCTCTAACGTGGCTCCTGAAGGATGCTCTCGGTGGAAATGCCACGACGGTCATGCTCGCCAGTAAGCCCCAATTTCTTTGTACCCCGTCCCCGTTTTTTTTTGGATAAATCAATTTCCATGTCATCGTTTCGCCTTTTGAAAAAAACGAGTTTGCATTAGGGCTTATTAAATCGTCCCTCTCCACAGCCAATTTTCGTCGAGAGCCTGGTGTAATTGGTTTAAACGCTTTTCCAGGCGAGCTAAGACGGAGTGATTAAAATTCGATAACCAGCGTAGAGCGATTAAACGGGATCGGTAAATAGTAGTGAACAAAAAAATATGTATCTAAAGCAATGAAAAAAAAAAAAATAAGAAGAAAAAAAAAACGTAGTTGTAGGGCTTGGCATAATTACACGACTGCGAGACGATCCTGGAGGAATAATTGGGCCGCGGGCCGACCAATATCTGATGGAATCATTTCGATGCAATGACTTCACTTTTTCCATTGTTTCATGTTCGATTAATTTTTTTTTTGTTTTTTTTTTTGTTTTTGGTATAAAATTTCGTAGTATTTTTTTTTTTTTTTTTTTTTTTTCATCTCACCGGTAGAAGTTCGATGATTTCGTAGAAATGTAGAACTATTTTCATCACTGCTCGATTATTTTGGCCACACGATTATTTGATAACGTGCACCTGTGCTCAAATCGGGAATTCATTTCAATTATCTACCTCAATCAAAAGGGCTGTGGAATGCCCGCCAAACGGAATGGAATGTCGCGATCATCCGCGGCTGCGAAATATTCGCATCGAGAAATCTGAATATTTTATGGCCCGTTCGTCCATGATTAATGGACAGCGAGATAATATGCCGTGCCGCGGGCCATCAATAACTGATTGAATTACGAATGAGTTTCTACGTTTCGTAATCGCAAAGGGACTTTTTACTGGTCGATTGCCCTTGCCGTGATTCGCTCGGGTGCTCCTGGTAGGACATCATTTATACCGCATTTGTTTAGCACAAAGCAGTTTCCGCCAAAAAGTGTCTGGATTCAAAAAATGACCTCACTTCGGTTTCGGAAATGCAATTTTTTTTTAATCAAAAAATGCGTTACTTCCGATTTGAAAATTTAATTTTCATTAGCGGAATCGGTGTCCGATCGAAAAGTACGTAATTTTCGGCTTGAAAAGCTAATTTCTCGATCGTAAGTGACTTCACATCAGAAATACATTTTTTGCGGAAATTCATTTTAGCTGAATTTAATTTCGCGTAAAGCCTGCCGTACGTATATTCGTTGAACATGAATTATAAATATTTTTGATGCATTATTAACATCATTATTCGGGCTGTCAAAGAGGTTCATACAAAATTAATATCTTAATGGACACCGCGGAAAATATCGGATTGATGAATTAAAATAATGTCTGCACCATTATGAGGATTAATTTTATATTAGCATTCCACGCGTGCTGGCAACGGCTGAAGAGCCACATTTATACATACACATTGCTAAAATAATGACTTAACATTAAATGTATCTGGTAGCGGTAAATAACACGTTGAAATTTAGAACGTACATGACGCGAATGAGCAATCATTCATAATCAAAGTGCTTAGGTACGTTTAGCTTGTTCAGAGTGTGGGAGCTTCAATTAATGCGAACATCACGAAAATCCATTTCAGCGATATCCCCGGCAAGCGGGAGTTACAACGAGACGTCTCACACCCTCCGTTTTGCTCAGAGGGCGCAGAGCGTCGTTAACAGGCCGGTGATCAACGAGGATCCTGTATCAAGGATCATCAGAGAACTCAGAGCCGAAGTATCGCGATTGAAGTGCTTGTTGCAAGAGAAGGTGAGCGCGGCTCGTTCGTTAAATTATGAAACAATTCGAATACAAATTGACTGTCGATTCCATCGTAAATTGGAATATATGTGTTCAAGTTTCACGAGATTACACCTCAAAGATTAAGGTGGTCCTAGCCGAATAGTCGGGATGGTCTTGAATTATTCAGTTATAAAACAACAAAAAAACCGTTTTTTTTTCCAGAACTTAAATCCTGACCTGGATGGCAAATCGGTGTGCTTGTGTCAATGTGGTCGAGAGCCGAGGATCACCGAAGAGCTTGAGAGTGGAGCGATCGATGGCAAAGAACGAAGCGAAGAGGACGAAAGGTCTGTCGAAGTCGAGGATCTGAGATTGTCCGAGCGTCGCCACAGCGCCAACGACGATTCGGTCTCGAGAAAGGAATTACTCAGTCAGGTGAGAAGGTACGCTTCTTTCGAGACCTTCGTCGATTCGCCCTGTCCACCGAGGGTCTGCGAGGTTGGTAATTACAATCGAGCCAGAGTATCGGAACTGACGATCGACGACGAGATTGACGAGCCAGCGTTCGTCGACATCCCGACGTTGGTCGCGGTATTGATAAAGCCGGACAATAGCAACGAAGTCGACGCGCATCGGATCGAAGAGATTTGCAGCGAGGGTCATCCCGAGGAAGGAATAGACGCGGAGTTGTCCGAAACAAGCAATCGCGACGATTGCTGCGCGAGCAACGTCTTCGAGGGTTTCCGGTCCGATGGACGATCGATCGACAAAAATTCGAGAGTAGAAGTCTTCGGCTCGATTGGATCATCACCGAAATCCGAGGCATCCGCCTCACCATCGTCGCCACCGGAACAGAAGGCAAAACTACGAAAGCAAGAATCCATCGACGGAGATCCGACGTCGAAGAGATCGACGAACCTGCAGTCGTTGAAGAAATATGGCTCGATAGAGAGTCTGCCGAGAAAGAGGGAGATCGCCTGTTCGATCCAGAGATCCAACACAAACTTGGAGAAGCGCAATGGGAGTCTGGACAAGATCAAGAAGCTCAACAACATCAAGGAGGTCGAGGACAATAAGTTGAACAAGTTGGGAAATTCGTGGCGGAATTTGGGCGTTTGGCCGAGCAAGGACTTGCAACGAAAGGGAAGCAACGATTCGGACAAGAGCTCGAAGGACTCGTGCGGTCCTCCGAGACCGAATAATCATCGGAGGAAGCAGAGCATCGATTGCCTCAAGCGAAAGACAAGCAAGGACAGCAGTTCCAGCAGCTCGAAGGACGAGCTCTTGGCGGGCCATCCGCCCGACCGGGCCAGCCGCAAAGGATCCTTGGACCAGGAACAACATCCCGCGAGGACTCACACGCCCATCCAGAGAGCGAGGCGGGCCGACATAGTGGCCGCAGTCACGGAAAGACTTTACTCCAGCAAGAAGGCTACCGAGGATAACCAAGTTGTCGGAGGAACGACCGTCCAGACGCCAGGCTCGGAGCTACGCTCGCCGGAGAGCAGCGACGTCAAACTCGCGACCGCGACGAGAATGCGACTTCAGGAAATATCCAGGAAGATGTTGGCCAAACGACGAAGGATCTGCGTCGACACGCAGACGGAGATCAGGCAGACTGTGCGCATGAGGGACGCGGCGAGTCTCACGGAAGAGCCCAAGATCGTCAGCAAGGATGCATCGATGCTGACCGATCGTCACGAGGATTACGAGATCCTTCCGGCCATCGACTGTCCGGTAGTGCGTGTTAAGGAGATGTCGACGCTGACCGATGTGAATCCTCGACGGTCAGTTGTCCGCTGCAGGGACGCCGGCAACGTCACCGACGACTACTACGAAGATTACGTCTCGATCAATTCACCCAGAAATGACTCGGGAATAATGTCGGATGACACACAGAATTACGCGGAGAGCAATTTTTCCAGCACCGAAAATTCCGACTTGTTGCCTGTTATCGGCAGAAGAAGCGTCGAAAGTTCGACGAACACGAGAAGACCGTCCGGGTTGCCAAATTCCGGTTCGCAGACCGTAAGAGAGAGTCCCGTTGAGGCCACGTGTGCCTGCTACAGGAACAGGTGCTGCGGTGGAACGACCCAACTCAATGGAAGCGACGAACCCAATCGCAACCAATCTTACCACCACGCGGAGAAGAACGTCATATCCATATCTTTGCCAGACATGGTCAACATCACCATCGAGTCGTCGAATGGCTTGGAGTCGAAGATCAAAGTCTTCGAAGGTAACGAACCACCTGAGGAACGAGCTAGTTTCAAGGACACCGATATCCAGACCGACGCGAAGGACGCTCAAGAGATCGGAACATCGACCGATGACGCTTTCGGTCAAGTCAGTTTCGACGATCTCTCCGCGTCGGTGAAGCCGATCATCGCCCAGACAGACGGCAAGACGTTTAGGATCGAAAACATATTTCACGAGCCTCGCGGCTCAACGAGAATCGCGCCGACGATAGAGATCGTTTCCGACACCTACGACGACGCCGCACGAAAGAATTCTTTGACGGTCACCAACTCCATCGGAACGTCGATCGCTCCGGAAACCAGAGAAAATGCCACTGGCACGGAGCTCGGTAAAAATTACGAATCCAGAATGTATCGCGGGTCGACTTCGAGACGCAGATCGGTAACGAATGACGTCTGCACGAAGAATAATTGGCCAACGCGATGGCGAAGCTGCAGTCCCAGTGCTCGACGACCAGCGTGTTGTCCGGACTTTGCGCCGATTCCTGAGGGTCGTAGAACGTGCGGTTCAATGTCGGATTGCGACGATGATCGTCGGAGCGCTGATTCACCGAAGACCGGATGGATCGGCGATCAACTGGATTCGCCAAGGCACGAGTTGGGAACTAACGAGTCGGACGAATACTTCCTCGAGGTTACCAAAAGAGATCTTCCGGTTGTCGAATCAAGAGCAAAGTCCACGATCGCAGTGAAAGATGTCAAGAATGGGTCGGAGCAAGAGACGAACTTCTCTGACGACAGCCTCGACCCCGCGGATGACGGAGCGAAGAACGATCGAAAGATAGATCAGTCGCTGTTCGCTTTCAGTCAAGATACTGGCGATGCAGCGGGAACAAGAGACGCTGACCAGGTGTGTCCTCCGGATGTCGTAGCGCACACCAAGAAAGGAATCGCCAAATGCGAGTCCTCAATTCCGGTGGAAAATTCCTGCGAGAATCCGGACTTCGAAGACAGCTCGCAGATCGAGTTTCCAAAGACGAAAGTAGACGGTCCGCCATCGTCGAGCTTTGCGACACCTCTGGGCGATCTGAAATTACTGATTCTTGGTGATCCTTGTTACACGGCGAACAACACAGTCGATTCGGATTTAATGGACTTTGGTGATCAACCGCTGGCGGGTGTTTTGAGAGTCGACGAGGAAGGTCGTCGTTCGGATAACGATCTGCCAAACTTTGCAAGCGACGAGCAGTCGGCAGCACCGAAATCCATAATCGAGAAAGCCATCAGCAGATTTAGGAGTCTGCAAGTCTCCGCCGACAGTCAAACGGGCTGCGGTTCCGAAAATCCGCGGCGTGGAAATTCGTGCAAAAGGGTGCGCTTCGCGATACCGGAAATCTTCGAGATAACCAGCAGCGAGTCGGAAATCAATGAGAATTTGACGAGCGAAGACGAGGCGGCAGACGATGGTTCTCGAACTATCCTCGAAGAGTATCTCGACGAGGCGGTGGTTTTTATGCGCAACATGAACTCTATGAACGAGTACATGAATTCCGCTTGCGCGTATGACAAATGTGCAATTAACGGTCGGTGTCGCCGTCGCGGAAAGGCCAAAAGCTCGAACTACATAGAGTACGAGGGACGCAGGATAAGTCTCGAGGACGACACGGATCAATATCTAAAGTCGGACGACGAGGATTTGAACTTCAACGTAAAGTCTTACGAGAAGTGCATGAGAAGCATGGACAGACTGGAGGAGTGTCTGGTCAAAGTTAAGCGACACGACGAGATCCTTCGCGATAATTATGGCATTGGCAAAGGCGGATCTACTGGGGCTAGACTTGATTTAGCGACATTCAGTATAGATCCGAATGATTCGGCTGAGCGACATAATTCCAAAGACAAATTCCACGATCCGAGGACAAGTTCGAGTTTCGATGACACCGAAACCATCAAAAGTACCATCGACGTCGAGAACAATAATCTTCCGCCTCGCGAGAAGAGTGACAAAGATTGCGGCGGGGGTGTTGACGAAATTTCGGAAAATATCGAAAAACATCGATCTCGAAGATTTTCCAGATTCTCCGACGTCAGAAGAAAGTATCCGACCACGTATTCTCAACTGAGAGGGAGATACGTCAGTCAATCACCCGATAGTCGAATTATGAAAGACGGAGTTACTTTAAGTTCTGATGAGAGTGTCGAATGTTCCGGGATTTATGGATCGACCAGTACCGCTGATGCGGACAGTCTGCAGACTCCCGACTGCTTCCTCGTCTTGCCCAAAACCAGGAGGAGCTTTGGAGATCCATCGGAAGGAATTAAAAGTTCCAATTCACGTCCGCGCTTCTCTCTCTCGAAGTACGACTCTTCCAACGAAAGTTCCAGCTCTAACGAGGCTCTGGCGACCTTCATGGAATCGATAGACAATGTCGACCGGTCAAGAGACAAATTCAAGTACCCTGGTAGCCCGCGGGCAAAGTTCTTGCAATTGTTGAGGGAGAGACGCAGAATCGTCGAAAATACGAGAAGCACCGGTGCCTCCTGAGAAGTTTCCGCCGCAGATATTTTTTACGCCAATGAAACAAGTCGCTCGTTTCCACAGCCGAATATTTTTTTGTATCGTCATAGAAAATCTGTGAATCACTCCGATTCGACCGGAGCTTTCGTTCTTACCCTGACGAAATATTGGGACGTGAGAGAACGTTTAAAATTAATGACAATTGTCCCGTTTGATATTTTATATAATACAAATTTATATTTATCCCGTTCGCCACTTTGCTGATAAGCAAATTTTCTGTAGTTCAAACTCCATAGAATTGCAACGTCTTCATAATCATTATTAAGACTATGTGGCACACACATGTATAAGATAAATCGAAATATTTTTTAACGTGTTACTTGACTGTTCTAGCTGTACCGTATGTGTAATTACATTAAATGTTTTTCTTTAAAAAAAAAGAAAAGAAGTGCATACATCGGACCTACCCGCAAATTAGTTGAATCTATCAATTAATAATGCAAATGCGATATCGTATGTGTGAGAAATGTTATGAAATTTACAACTCGTTCGATATACAAAGTTATATAAAACAACGTCCGTTCATAAATTTATGTTATTACAAATATTATACGAATAATATTGTTATGAGGGAAACTCGACTAACATTGCTTTAACGAAATTTCAACGTAGCAGCGACTCGAGATCACCGACGAGGCATATTCTTATCACCCCCTTTAGCAGTTATCCCCGGTGTTGACATTGAGCAAACCAGAAACTTGTGATACGTAATTTTTTGGGGTGAATTCTCCAAACATTCAGCTATTCGGGGTGCAAAAGCTGTACTGCTGGTCGAGCTTGCATCGACGAGGAAGGTAAATACGACGACCACCTCGTTGGGCACGTCCTGAGCGCATTCGCACTTTTTCAATCTACATTTTATGGAAATTTCGCTTCTTATCTCGTGGTCGCAAGAAAAATTCAATTTTAATGTGTGAATCGAAGACCGGACTACTTGATTCTGGGCAAGCCGAGAAGCAACTCGGCGGAAATATTGAGGAGGTTGTAACCTTTCACAATACTCTAACGAGTGTTAAATTTTTTAAGTTAAAGTAGACATTTTTACGCACCTTTTTATTACAGTAAATGGTTATTTGCATTACAGTAAATTCCTTAGTGTAGAAAAACATTACTGGCAATGGTATTGCAAAAATATCAATTGATTTTTGTTAATTCTCGAAAAATAACATATCGCTTAATTTTTTTTTTCAAATAGAAATCTTTTATTGTTGTCCAATTTCTTTCCACTCAGCTCGCGTTGTGCCGGCCGATCTATCTGCTTCATCGAGCTAGTCATTGACCCTTCAAGAAAATTTGGGAAATGCCGTTTGGCTGTTTCAAATGTGGGGAAATAAGTCTTCGAACCTCGTCCACCGAACACTATCAATATTTCCTTGCGACAAATCCGAGGGTTCCGAGATCGAAGCAACGCCTTCGTGAACTTTAACCCGGTGAACGGCCGCGTGTGAATCCAACGAATTATCCGTTTCGGTGGAACTTCTGACGTGGTGTCAAGAGAAGCAGAGTATTCGTATCTCTCCTCTGAGCGTCTTTAGATAAGCGTGACTCAAACGAAACTCTTAAAATTCGTCTGCCTATCCGTAGTCTGCGGTAAACATTTGTAAAGATAGGACCTCGAGGACAAGAATCCGGCGCATTCATGGACGAGGAACCTCCGGTGAGTTAGCGATTACGATAAGTGCAGTTTAAATTGGCAATAAATACTAAATTAATGGAGTTGCTTGAACCAATAAAATTTGACGACATTTTCCATCGATAATTAAAAAAGAAAAAAGTATGAATGAGTCTTCGAGGACGGTTGAAAGTCCGTTTTCGTGTCATCGAAGCGGTTTCTCTCGACGCGAAATTTCAGACGATGTCGTTTGCATGTGACTCGTTTCCGGAAACAATGAGAGTTCAAAAGGTCGGAATGATAGATAACCGAGCGACCCCGACTTGTCGAGCGAACGGCGATGCGTTCGATGCGCAGAAAGTTTCGCAACGTCGATTACGACGGGTGCATCTGTTCTCGCAGTGTATCGCAGTTGAAACAGTGCCGGTTATTTCGTAAGAGCATCGGTAGAGCATCGACAAGTACAAACATACAGTTATGAGTGACACAAACAAAAAGAGAAATCTACCTGATGGGAGCAACGTGCGAAAAAGGATTAACAATAATGTCCCGGCAAGGAAAACACGAAATAATTCGAGACCGAGCGCGGTTTTTGGCGAAGTAATCGATAAGAAAGTCTTTCTGTGTATCACATAATTACGATGAAAAGGAAAAAAAAAAAAATTGTTTACGACTTTAAAAAATGTCTAATGTCCAAGGGAAGCGAACTGGTCGATCCATTCTGCGTGGAGAATCACCCGCAACTGTTAACATTCGAGGACGTGAGCTCCGCGGCTTTCAAGATCAAATGCGGCATCATCAATACACCTTGCGTGGTACGCATATGATTTTGATCACTGATAGCAGTCAATAATTTCAGTCGGTCATCGAACCTGCACAGATAAAAAATAAATCGATCAATTTCATTGAAAATAATTTAACTTTCAGCGATCGCGCTTGTCGGAAGTGACCGGGGTGGATCTCTTCCTGAAGAAAGATTTCCTCCAGGTAACGGGAAGTTTCAAAGAACGGGGTGCACGTTACGCCCTGTTGATGCTATCCGAGGATAGCAAGCGCAGAGGGATAATTTCAGCGTCCCTCGGGAATCACGCACTCGCTCTTTGCTACCACGGATCGACCCTCGGTATTTCCGTGACGGTTGTGATGCCGATTGTTGCACCTATAATGAAAATAGCCTCGTGCAGACAGTACGGCGCTAAGGTCATCGTCGAGGGTATCAACATGGCGGAAGCGAAGCAAATAGCTTTAACGCAGGCCAAAGAAAACGGTCTGACCTACATAAACGGGTGAGCATCCATCAGAAACGATTTACCACTTGAATGCCGCACATTTGTTTCTCGAGTGGAAATGCATTTAACTCGGCGGTACAAGTCCCTATTGTTTCGCCGGTGGCGGTTTTTGTGTGAAAGGGTGTGGGTCAAGTACGAAAGTACCTTCTCGTGATTTCGCCTCGTTCGTGCTGTGGCAAGTGCCTCTGAGAGCAGATCTCGAACGATGCAACCCTCGCAATTACAACAGTGCAAAGTGTACAGCCTAATTGGCGATAATTCGTCGTGTGGCGAAGATTATGCGAACTATGCACTATTTGCCCTGTTTCGTGTCCCATGGAAGCGGTGTTAGAATTCCGAACGGGTTTCAGGTACGATCATCCGGATATAATGGCAGGACAGGGCACTCTCGGTCTGGAGATCATCGAACAGGTGCCGGACATCGATGCGGTGGTTGTTCCCGTTGGCGGTGGCGGACTCGTCGCTGGAGTAGCAACAGCGGTCAAAACACTGCAGCCTCGAGTCAAGATAATCGTTAGATTCGTCTCAGTCATTTCTTCCAGATTCCTGAAATCAATCGTCAGAAATCATATCACCTAATCAAGCAAAATATTTTCTTATGATATTTATACACTCATTTCGCGACCGGAAGTAACGTCATTGAGGAAACAAATCAATTCCGACGAGAGATGAGATTCTCAAACCGGAGATGAATTATTTTCGGTATGAAATCACTTCCGGTGTAAAAAAAAAAAAATTGTATCTCAGATCGGGAATAAAGTCATCGGTGAAAAAACCCACACCCGTCACAATTAATGAAACTTGTTTCAGGGAGTCGAATCCGAGAAGTGTCCGAGTTTCTCCATAGCCCGTGATGCTGGCAAACCAACACTCTTATCGATAGGCTCAACTCTGGCGGACGGTCTCGCGGTGCCCATGGTCGGATATAATGCGTTCGCAAGCGCGAATCCTTTGATCGACAAACTCGTTGTTGTTAAAGAGGAATGGATAGCCAGAGCAATCCTGAGACTTGTCGAGACGGAAAAGTGCATAGTCGAGGGCGCGGGAGCGACTGGACTCGCCGCTATTCTTGCCGGGCAACTCGACGAGCTCAAGGGAAAAAGGTATCTTCAGCGTCTTAATCATCAAAGTCTGAGTGTTTCGGTCTCGATGCCAAAGTGATGAAGCAGGGGATGTTAGAAAATTAATTAAAAAATTACTGCTGTAATTTTCAGGGTGGTTCTGTTGCTCTGCGGTGGAAATATAGACACAACGGTTTTGGGAAGATGCCTCGAGAGGGGCTTGGCAGCGGAGGGAAGACTCCACAAGTTCACGGTGACCGTATCCGATCGGCCGGGTGGCATAGCCGATTTGTGTAAATCTTTGGCCTCGATCGGTGTGTCGATAAAAGACATAATACACGAACGAGCCTGGATAATGTCCGATGTGTTCTCCGTCGAGGTTAAAGTAGTCTGTGAGACCCAAGATCTGGAGCACGCTGCCATTCTCAAAACTATGCTGCAGAATAATTATGGAAACGTCGTGTTCGGCTACGACAATCTTCCGAATTCCATTGGACCGACGTCTTCGCTCAATTGAAAGATTATGTAAGAGGAATAATCAGTGTATAAAGAATACGATAATTTATTGTTATTGTCGCGAGATTGCTCTTCTCCCGTGGCCGAGTTTATCGAAGCCTTTGCGTCGATACTTACATCGATGATGTAAACTACCGACGGCTGAACAAATTGCAAACATCGTTGTGTGCATCCGTACGATTTAACTTGGAAAGTCATTCATTATAATTATCACAATTACGGATGAAGCAATTTGCCACAGTTTGCCGTTACTCGGGCTCGGCATTTAAATAAAATCAGTTACCCGACGTTAATTGACGGGCGAGAGTGGCTGCTCGTGCGGCCCCTCATTAAAATACACCGAAGCAGTTTCAGTCGCAAGACGACGAATTGTGCCATCGACGAACCACTTCGGTGAACTTTGAATGTCGTTGGAGCTTTCAATCGTGATATATTTTCAATACACACCGCATGTACCTTCTTCCATACGAGGTGCAACGATTTCGACAGGTTTCGTTCCCGTTCTCAACGAGATATTCAATTAACCGTGGCTCGACCCGGCCCGTCGGTTAATTTTGTGGAAGCCTCGATCCAAAGAGTTACTCCTCGAACCACCCTCGATACTTAACGATTTCGGTCACGTTGGTGAACCTTATCCACCCGCTTCGTTTCAGCTCCCCGCAACGTTCCTTGCTCTCATTGAAACGAGATTCTGTAACATCGCCCTGTATGTGTTGGGAATCTCCCACCACACGATTTCTACGCCCACCTTTCGCTGCTGAGTTACCGAGCTTCTCCGAGCAGTTACCTTTCCTCCGTGTAATCGCATCGCCTGTGGATCTCGACGAAGAGAAACGGGAAAGCAATCGCTATTGTCAATGCGAATCCCTCAGAATCTACAAGTCCCGGTAATCCTGGAGTTCCGATATCAAACCGGACGTTCCGAAGGTCCAGGTACTTGACCGAAGTATTCGCCAGATATGAAGATCACGCCGGTCCGCTCGAATCACCTCCGAGGGGGTTCGTAAAGATCAATCCCTGGAGGAGTTTGGGACGTGGTGACCGGCTCGTACGACGATTTCGGCAGGTTAAACAACCCCGGGTCGTCCCTTCGAGTTCCTGCAATAAAATGAAAACGGTAACACTCAGTTTAGACGAGATAAGGCCAGAGAATGCGAGCAGATTCGAGAAAAAAAAAATAAAAGCATCCGGTCCCTCTTTCAACCAGCTCACGTACAGCGACGGGAAAAACGGAGAAGGCTCGAGTTATTTATTTACGCCATTTGTCCCGAGGCTCGGAAACGGCGGGTGAGAAACCTTTGCCGGTGTGCCGAAGCTCTGGCTTCGACTGCGATGAGAAGAAGAGGGGGGACCGGGGGAGAGATTAAAGCGTTGCGCGTTCGCTGCGAAAGATTGTAAAGTCTTCTCGTAGATTGAGCAGCCTTTAATTGCGGATTAGTTCCCGGCGGAACGGCGAGGGAGGCGACTGAGAGGGTTAAAGAGTGACGAGGATCAACAAATATTTTTCCACGAAGTGTCGAGCCGTCTCGAGGTGTTTCGAGTAGTTGTCGGTGGAAGCACGTTTTCGAGCTTAACGACGAGCTTCCCTCGCGTTTATACTGTCACAACGGTTTGCGCATGGACAACGAATATATATTGTGTGCCCGCGAGTGCCCGGGATAAAATTAGAGAAGTCACTTTTCAACGAGATGAAGAAACGCTTCGTCGCCCTTGACGTTTGCGGCTTAACGGTTTAATTTTAATGCCTCTCACAACGGCGACTCGTAACTGGCGATTTTCACTTCTCCTTCGGTAGCCAGCATACTTTTCGTGATAGCCAACTGATACAGCGGAACTCTCGGCGCACACACTGTGTTTACGATTCCTCTTTCGTCCGCTCGTTTAAATCCCGTAAACGCGAATCTCCACCATAACCGCTCGCTGAGCTCGCATTAAAGCATAATATCTACATTGCTAATTCCGAAATAATTCCATGACAAATTCGCAGGCTGATAGGTAAATGGCACACGCGCGCAATGTACCGGGATAAATCTCATGTCGCCTCGATGGCATTCGCGACGCATTCGTCGCGACGAGAGGGAGAGTGAATTTTCTCTAATGCAATCCATTGCCGTTGAAAAAATGCGCTTGAATCAACCGAAGATTTAGTCGGGGACGTTCGAGTGAATATTTTGTGAGAGTTGATGCAGCAAAATATTTCCAAGCCATCGATATATTTTTTTAAATTGACCAATGTATAGAATTCAACGCAACATTTCCCGCGCAATCTTAAGCAAAAAATGTTCAGCCTATCAACATTTTTTCTATGGTACGATCCCAGATGAAGTCATGCGTTTGTCCGGGACGGCGATGATGGCCATCCTTCTTTCTCACTCTGGTTCTCGCACTCTCTTGAACACCGAATTTACAGCATTTAATATCGGCAAAATGAAGTACGGCCTCTGCAGGAAGAGGTGGAGGACCATTTTGCGGCATCGATAAATCCCTTTTATTGCCGTGGCTCGCGTAGGCGGGTGGTCGACTCGCTGTGCGGTTACATAGTCGGTACCATACATGCAACCGAATGATGCTGCTTCTGATTCTGTTGCCCCGCCACTGTCCTACGCTATGTCCGTCCTTCACCATTCCGGTACCCCATTCGGTCTTGGACCACTTCTGCGTTATCGCGGGTCTCTTCCAGCTTTCATTTGCTCCCTCGGAGCGGTGTGTAAAACGCAGAGGCACGGACTAATAGGCCAGCGATCCGGTCCACCGTCGTCGTCGCTGCACAGGTGTTGGCCAAGTTTCACCGAATGAAAAACGCTTATTTCACTCAGTGTTTGAACAAAAATAACTCGCACACTTGGTGCCAGCGACCACTGCAAAAAAAAGAACCTTGGTTAATTCATCTTCCTAAATGTTTTTTTTTATTATAATGGTAATTAATAATAATTAGCGTGCGGTATTTACTGCCGTAATAATGATCAGCAACTTTCAGTGTTTGTTGGTAACCGTAACAGAGTGGACCCATTTGGTTGCAGATGCAATAAATAACAAATATCGAACGGGTAGTTGCGAGCATGCTGCTAATGTATTCAGACTATCGGCACGTGTCGTGTGCGCGATGCTCGAACTACTCTTTTAAAGCATATTAAAAGAAAACATCATTATCGTACGACAAAGGATTATTTGACCGCTTCAGATTAACGGTTAAAAGTACTTTCATTAAGGTGGAATTTTCATTACCACTTGGTCCGTACTAGGGACAGTTTCTCTCGCAGCAGACACGTCTGGTAAAAAAAGCGATGCGATGGCTGCTCCTCCAGCGGAACAACTCTCGGGGCCTTAAGTCCTCCGCGGTTTTCGAAGAAGAGACCAGCTGTATTCCAAGCTACTTTCAAATTTATCCTTGTTCTTCGTCTTTGGCGAGAACGGAGCGCAGACCCCTCGGTTGACATCCCGCGGGCGTTAATGATCGCCCGTAAAACAGACCATAAAATTCCACGCGTTTGAGCTCTAGTAGTGCCCCGCACCCTCTGCAAGTGCCGCTCGCGGAACTCACAGGAGTTTCCGCCTATGCGCCGGCTCGAGCTATTACTCGTACTTCGCGACACTCGCGACTTAATGAACGTTCTCTTCCACCTGTAAGTCATCCGCATCCGTCGTCGAGTCGTTCGCTCCAGCAAAACATCGTCGTTCGCTTGTGCGCTCTGCGAAGTCCCAGGCACTCGTCAGTCGCCAGAAAAAACCACGTAAGAAATTATCCTTCCAGCTTTCCCGTTGATAGTCAATACGATCTGAAAAAAAATGTGAACTAGTAAGGAATTTTCACGAGGTAAAAGTAAAGCTTTCGATGAAGGACTTTCACTGAGGATTGAATTTTCAGACGCTACTTGAACTTGAGATTGCTCTTCAGTTTAAACTTCAGATAGATCAGAAGCACGTAATGATGTTCGGTCTAAGCTCAAGTTCTCAAGTTTTATCTCGAGAGAGATTTTCAGTGTAAACTAATTTATTGATATCCGACCCTGGGAGAGGGATCTTGGGAAAACGAAATATGTAAAAGATTAAAACTAAGGATTTCTTGGATTAAAACTGAAAATCCCGTGGATAAAAATTAAGACTCACTTTACCTGGATTTGGCGATTTGGTTCGGCGCGTGCTGGAAAATGTAGATCCACCTAAGAACGCAGTATCGCAGAGCTTCTCGAGAAGCACTCGGTACATGATGTTTCTGCTGCTCCATACAAAGTATTTATTGCCTTGGCAGGCTCGAAAGGTAGTCGTTTCTCTCCGTAAAATTCCTGGACACAACCTACCACCCGAACAAACTCGTCTTTGCAGTGCCGGCCCGTACTCGACGTTAGCCCCGATAGATTGAAAATGTACAGTACGTTCTGCACCCACGATGGTACATCATCGGCCCGACTAGCGCGTCGGCCAGGTGTGGGTCGTTATTTATTAAAAAATCGATGCGAAGCACTGGAGCATATTTTAGAGGGGAAGTCCACCCCGCCCAACCAAAGCGTCCATAAAGTAGTTCGCGAAAGCCGATCGAAGCCTGGGCCGAGTGTAGCAATGTCGAATCAGCCTCTTCACCATATATATACATACACGCACTCCGGCGGTAACTTAGCCCTATGATTGACGATTTCCCCATCCGGTTTCCCGGGTAGGACTGATATATCGTATAACTCCCACAGAAGTCCCAGGCATAGTCGAGAAATTATAGTCTTCCCTAAACCATTTCTGCTCGACTCATCATCTATAAAAAAACTCTCTCACTAAAATTCTTCAAAATTCCAGGGATAGAAGAAAGATCGGCCTCATGCAGGAAAAACGTGCTATGACAATTCTTTTGAAGACTATACTCAGACGGGGATTAAGGCTTTGGGATCCCTGCTGGATCCATTGTCTAATTTCGAAGCTAGCCAACCTACTTGCCGACTAGTCAGTCGATCAGCTGCACCCCGGTGCGTTGCCGCCGGCAACGGAACAATATGAGACGGGGGCTACGTTTCCCCGACTCAAGTATTCAATTACTAACGAATGTACGGACTATACCAAGAGTGCCGGTGTGCACGCGACCAACCAACTCGAGTCTCGCGCTTTGCAAAGGAGCTTGTCACGCGTGCATTTTTAACGAGGTTGCGAGCTTTAGACTCCTTTCAGTGCCAGCCAGGGAACTCGGCTTGGAATCTAGCCCCGGCGCCATCGGTAACCCGCAGCAACACTAGCGATCGCGAACATCTCCCCCAGGTCTCCCGTCGACACCCTGCGCGTCGTTATCATCCCGGGGTTGATACACTCGCCGTGAGCCCGGATAGTCTCACCGACGTTTAGCGGAGTCCGCTTGCCACTGCTTCACAAGAACACTGCGGAAAAAAGACTTGCTTAGCTCCAACTGTTTCTCGTTCTCAGTGCACTCATCTTCAGTCACAAAACCAATTATGATAAACGTTCATTTACTCACCATTGAGACTTCCCTTCTCTTGAGATCGACCATACCTCGCGTAGACCATTACGCGAGGAAGTAGACGGGTCAAGTAATCGCAGCGAGTCACGCGATTTGCTCGTCTGCTTGCTCTTGAATCGTCTCATTCGGAAAACCAGAAGCAAGACTCTTGCCGTACTCGATTCACTCTTGTCCCGTGTTGATTCCTGCCTCGCTTGTCGAACAGCTTCAATCTATTCGATAATCGCAAGTCTCACGGATTCCGTCACTCCGAATTGCAGCTTCTTGAGCCTGTTCAAAGACGAAGTCGTGAAATGAAATTTCATTCCATAAGATAGATCTGTCCGTGAATGGTTGGTGAAGATTTTTTTCTAATCGATGAATTTTCTCTTTTTTTCCTACTGGACCTCAAAACGTTTGGTTATTGATAAATATGTTGCATTTATTATAAATATGTATAACACCAAGTTTAACATATGATCAAGAGAGAAATTCCGAGGTGAGAAAATTGACGGGACATTCGCTGCAAATCACTCCAGAGGCTCTTCCGTTTTTTCCTGCATTGTGTGATTCGAAAAAGAAGCAGCGACACTCTTGCCGTACTCAATCCACTCTTGTCCCTTCTCGATTCCGTGCTCCTTCGCCTGTTGAGCGGCTTCCATCGCTTCGTTGAACGTTTCTTTCGCAGAGTCCATCGCTCGGGCTGCAGTTTCCTGAATCTGTTCAAAGGCCTCTTGGGCCTTGGCCTTCATCCGGTCTATCATGTCCTGGGCCCTGTCCGGCATCGATGACGCATCCTAAACACACCAATTTTTCACAATAAGAGAAGGTTTCAGTAAAAACTACCAATCGATATAGAATTATCTTGATCGGTAATTCGAGTTGCGAATAAACTAAAATTATCGAAAATTAAAAACCACTGTGTAATTAGATCGTAAAACTGATAGCAAAAGCTAGTTGGATACGTATCGTACCTGGACAACGAGACACATCAAAGTCAAAACAATGACCGTACAGTTCTTCATGATCGACGATACGATGGAGCACTGTGCACGCGCGAATTTTTCAGCGAGCAGAGAAGCGAGTCGACCGTGTGACTCGTTAGACTGATTCGAACGTACTAGGTATGGAAATGCGTGGGAAGTCCACCGGGGACACGCTAATCACTAATCAGTACTCCTCGTATCTATATTTATTGGGCAAATTACAAAAGACCAGAGCGGATGGTAGCTTGATTATAAAGTCTCGACAATCACATCTCATCAGCGGTAAATATAGCACGCTGCCATTGTTGCTCAGTCGTTTTTACCGGCTGCATACGTCAAAAATGATCGCGGCATAGCACAAGACAGGAAGCTTTGACACGATTGCGGTCGAGGTAACGGTGGCGGTGGGAATTGGTCGCGTCATGGTGATCGGCCAGGAACTTCGGATCGTCGCTTCGACCTTCGACACTAGCGGTGCATTCTCGGAATAATATTTTTTTATCTCAGTTATATATCTACCAAGCGAAGATTGTTTAATCGCTAACGTGATGAAGTACAACCGTGATGAAGAGACGATGTTTGATGTAATTCAAAACATCGGAGGTATTTTTATTTACAAATATTTACTTTAGTTTTACCATAAAAGTACTTTCGTTTGTACAATTTATTTAAATTTCGACGAAAAAGCCTTCATAATAATTGTACATTAAAATCACGATTTATTTATAGCCCCCGATGCACACGCTATGGTACAGCTATTGGTTTTTTATTATCGATACCTGGTGGAATAATATTTCGTCGGGATTCAAGGGATAATGCTCCGAACCATATCGAAGCCGGTTTTCACAGTCTATCCGGGGAATATTATTGTATCGGTCCGGGAGTGTATACCTTTGTCAAATTATTCCATCTCGGTGTGCTTGATATAGAATAGGTGCACTGCACGGACTCTAGGGTATTCAAGATGTAGCGGAGTGCATCACAGCCGCCAGACCGGCATTGAAAGCAATCCGTGGTTAAGAGGGAGCGCTTCGAATCCGCAATGTGACAGCTTTTGCATTTATGCGGAGACGATGCCGCTGCGAGTGGCCATGTGGCTGTCCCACGGGAGATTTCTGAATCGGGGAATGCACGAGCCCAACCGCTCGCACCTAGTACAGTTGCAACAGTATCGCAAGGAGCGCGCGGTGCAGCAATGCCATTCCGTCTTCGTATCCTCGTGTACTGGTATGCTATAAGCAGCGGTGAGTACGGAGCGACGTACTCCCGTCGCCCAGTAACTACCCACAATAAATATGTATCAACATTGCCAACCAGTAGACAACCTTACAGGGAACTTAGAAGTGCACGTATCGAATTATCATAAATAGTTGATTTTCAGATAAATAAAGTAATAGAGCTGACGCTGTCTCCTGACCACTGTAGTCGATGATCCAAAGCCATATAAGTTCTTCACCGAGATACCTAAGGTTGAAAATTGAGATTAATAAAATGGCTGTGACATTTTCCCGTTCGACGGCCTTTCCATTAAAAAATCTGAGATCCTCAATTTGCAAGTGACGTCATGGAGAACATTTGGGATATTGGAGAAGTTCCGTTGACTACGAAGAGTTAGTTTTTGCCAAATATTAAAAATAAACTCGAATCGAAATTGTACAGAATTGGTATGAGGCGTACGAACTGTCTCGATCGGTACGCCAAGACTCATCGTCGTCATGTGTGCGCACGTGTTCCACATGGTACCCGCCTTTGCAGCATTTGGCATCAAGCTGCAACCGGTGAGCGGCTGTTGCTGCTCCGTACGGAATGCAAAGCCGCGTTCGCGATGAATCGGCCCACTTGCCTTACTGACAGAACGTTTAGTGAAGTCGACGAGCGGTCTGTGGCTGAGGCGCGGTCATCAAAGGACCAAGAGACGGGGAAAAGAAACGTGGAAGTCGCGGACGTCTTCAACGGCGTCGTTGTTGCAGTGGGCGGATCGCGCAAAGTAGACGACGTTGAGTCTCACGAATCGGACGCGTCCCATTTCAATTCACGAACGTCCGTACGCTAACTCCCAGCTATTACTCATTGTTATTCAACGGTGGAGAAGTTCCACCCGTTAAAGAGAAAGTGCGTGTATTCGTGACGACATTTTGGAAGTGCGTCCAAGACGGTCTCTTTCTCAAGGCGGATAGCTCGTCACGACCGCCGCGGTTCATATATCGTTGACAGATCGCTCCGGTGAGCCAACGTATCCGAGACGAAGTCATCAAAGAAGGGGACCGAGTCTGGTTCGAGCGGGAGCGAGTCAGCGATGGATTGGTTCGCGGAGCCGAATCCCTCTCGGGAATCATCTGTCGCGGGTACGGAGAGCGATACAGGGAGGACAGGGAGAACCCGGGCTAAGTAGAAAAAGCCCATGTCGGACTGTATATCGTATAGCCGTTATTATTATCCGCGGGGGTAGAAACTACTGCCGGGACGTTCCGTCATCCGGCGCGACGGGGATCCACGGTTTAACGAACCCACCGCCACCGTACCGTGGCCATTATTATTGCCGCTACAGCATCGCCACCGCTCTCTGAAGCTCACCGCGGACCAGCCCGACCAAAACGCATTCGAGCGACAGTGCCGGAGAGTCCGGAGTGCGCCGGATGCGGTTGTCATACGGCCGAGCTCGTGCATCATCTTCCAGCGACTTTCCTGCTCCGGCTGCTCGCCTCGCAGCCGGGTTGGGGTCCGATGAACCTCAGGTCCGACCGTTCTCCCTTCTCCCCTCGAGGCACATATTACCCGACCCCGATGTGTTCAACCGGCAGTCCATATACCTCCGATCCACCGCGACTACCGCAGACCTCCCGCCCGCACTGATATCGCACCGCCCTACGCCGGTCCCTCCAACCCCGTCGGTTATTAATCCTTCGTTTCGCCGACCCGATGTGTTTTCATTCGCCGGTGTCGCGCACCGGCGATCCCGGAATTCCCGGACCTTCATTTATATCACGAGCTGATCCGAGCGAACTGACTCTCGACACCAAATGTTCGTCAAGCTCTCAAGTGGCGGAGCCTTTGACGGTTTTCGTCGGCTGAAAAAGCTGACGGAAGCTTTTGGGTTTGAAGTAACAGCGGCGGTGTCGCTGCGCGTACCGCTGTCGTCGTCGACGACTAATTACACGGAGTTTGTATTAATGCGGGTGTTAGCATTCCGACGGGTGAGCGTCGCTCTGGGAAGCTTCGGCACTCCGGTGCGCGCAGTTACGTCGTCGTCCTACGTCGCTACAAGCCCGTAGCTGCTACGAAGCTGGTATGTGCGTACGCCACGAGCTGCTGCGTCACTCTGACGCTGTCGCCACTGGTGTAGTACGTGGATGTACATGGATGCATACTAGCCCAGCGGAGCCCGGTCGACGGGACGTGCGACGTCTCAGCGACCCAGCATCCGTCGACGCCTCTTCTCCATAGATGTCATACGGCAGCACCGGGTGGATTTAAGCGCCCTCGTACGCATGTAACGGTGGCGTACACGTTCCGGAGTTGTTGCCACTTCTGCGGCTGGTAGCGACGACAAGTCTCGAGTCACTGCGAACAATATAGAGAGATGAGAGAGGGCAACATTTATTTGGAGCCCTGGGACATGTCAACAGCAGTGTGAAGTCATGAATACAAATCCCAAGTAACATTGAAATTAGCCGAAGTTTGCAAATACTCGTGCGTAGAGAAATCTACTTAAATTAATTAAATTATATTAATAGATGATAATGCATCATTCTGACAATAAGACCTTAGTGGGCTGGAGGATTCTGATCAATGATTCATTCAGCTAAGGAAAACTAGAATGAAAAATGTGAACATACCCGCTTTAATATGTTCAACTTATAGTACGACTAAAGTACACATTGTAACTTGCTGAGAACACAGATGACCGAATAGAACACTATGTTTCCAGAATAGACATAGAGGGGAAGAGCGAGAGTGCAGAGATGAGGCAATTTGAGATTATACTTGATAATAATATAACAAGATAATGAAGAATAATAATAAGCTAAGTGTAGAGGTAAATATGAGTCGAGAGTGGATTGGATAGCGTGATGTTGTGGCTCGGACATGGTAGACTCAGGCCTACTAAGATACTGCCCTGGCAAGCGATAGTTATTTCACGTATGTCTTCGCGAACGGATTGGGAAAAATCCAGCGTCTAATGGGTCTTTTATGCAGATTGCTGGAAAAAACGTTCCCCAAATGCCGCACAGACATTCCTTCGACTCGTTCATCGTGTGGGCACCGAACTTGCGTCGGGTAAATCCCAGGCAATTTTTTTCGCAATCTGGTATCCGACAGCAGTATCCTCGAAAAGTTTCCAGAATGCACGAGGCGCCGACCAAAAGAGCCATACCGCCCGAAAGGGTTGAAGATATATTTTCTATTATCTCTTTTACCCCCCCAGCACGTTATCCACTCGGCGCATTGTTTCAGCTATCGTCGCGTAAAAAGTTCGACAAAAAGGCGAACGGAAACATGCTGCAGCAGTAAGAGAACGAAGGCGAATCCTGCGAGAGTAAGTATAAGCTTTTAACGAGCAAACTTTTCAAAATAAATTTTCCGAATCAGCAGTACGTTTCTACTGGCGTGCAGTGAAATCGATACGTGTGTTTATGTATGGGTGTACATGCCTCGGTCTGCCTTTGCGTGTACGTGTGCACGCTTTTCGTGTTGCAGGTTCGCACGACTGTTTCACTGTGCAACTCGAAAGCGCACGTACTTTTCAGCCGCTGCAGCTGCATCAGCTTCCGCAGGTGCCGATAAACTGGAAGCATCATTGTGCGGACACGCCGGATCTTCTTGATGGTCCCGAATATATCGCGAGTTTCTAAGTTGCCATGAGCGAAACAACGAGGAGACTGGAGGATTTGATAAAGCGGAGAATACGGCCCATGCCGATTAGCACTTGCATCAATGTTATATTGACCGATCCATATTCTCTTGGGCTGTTGAGTGTTCGCCAGTAGAAACATGTAGTAGGCACAAGTTCACTGAGGAATCATCACTGAGAACATCTGTTCGACGACGCCAGTGGATCCTCTTTTTACCACCAGTCGTATACACCAAACTATAGACATACTAAAAGCAGTTAGAAAATGTGCTGGGACTTAATTCTTCGACGATGACTTTAACGATCTCGAGAGGATAAACACGTACGGCGCCGAACGGCTATATAATATCTTACATAGGTACCTAAGTCGCGCAGTTTCCGGAGGGTTTATACCGCCCTTCGTGGACCACGTCCAACATCTATAATTCATGTAATCAATTGGTAGAATGGACGATAACTTAACTCCGTGGTGCTGTTTTACGATCGCACTTCCGTCTACGGAGACCGAGCGTTCCGCTCTTCGCTCTGCGATGCACCGTCCAAATAAATAGATCGTCATGATGACCAAACCACGCTCATGTTTTAACCGATCGTTGGATTGCCACCACTTGACTAATATAGCTTACTTTTCTATTATAGAGTGTATTGAACTACCGACCGAAGAATGGATAACGTTGATCCTCAACGAATCGAAAGGAAATGCGAAAGAGGCTGAGAACGAGCTGAAGAGCGCCGGTGCGAGCGATAAATAGAAACGGAAATCCTGCGGCTTACGTTGGTATCTTTCGAGGGGAAAAAAATCCCATAAATGCAAATTGACGAGAGGCACTCGAAGTGAGTGCTGTGAGAGGTACATACGAGCTGAGGTTGGCCAATGTGCAACTGAGGAGACCCACTGTGTACAGGGCAAAGTGTACGTAGTCGAAACGGCAACTGGTGCATTGCAGTGGCCGGTTAAACGGATAATCGATATACAGGAGGCGTCAACTCGACTCCGTCGTCGAATTTACAACGTCTTTCCGTCAGGTAGGGATTCCCCGCGAGACCGAGCCGACGGAGATGGTGGAGGAGGACGAAACGTGGCACGAATGTTTCGCGTAATTGACCTATTTTGTCGAGGCTCTGCCTCTGCCTTTGGCGACAGACAAGCCAGAAGGATTGTATGATATAACACGGAAGAAATGCCTACTTGGACACGTCCCTCCACTCGCTGCTCAACGGATTGACGATAATCATGAACGAAATCTACTCCAACGCTTTGTGAAGCCATAAACATATGCAGCGAAATCGCCACCTCGGTTGATCCAAGTAACTTTCTTCAAGATTTTTTTTAGTTATGTACCGCATGCTCTGGCTCGATCACTTGAAAGAAAAAAATTTAATGGAAGTTTTTATGCACACACTGACATATTAAACTTCATGTATCATTGTGATGAAAAATAAACGTTCAGTGCGAACGCATTCCAAGAATTTCAAATTAAACCATGTGCTTCAATTTCGCTCGGAAAGTACATTAATTTTTCCTTACAATTGTACATTAAATTTAATGTACCAGAATCTGCATAAAAACTTCTAGACAGGTGCATCAAATTTCCTTCCCTAGGTCAAGTAAAGTCGGACAGGGATGCTGTTACATCCTCGGAAGTACTGGTGAGAATGATTAAGCACAAAGTGTTCCCAAAATGGTGATTGCTGAAGCACCGGAAGCACTGCGGATCTCGGGGAATCCTGCTTGGAGGATTGACAGTGAAGGTAACTTAACATTCCGGCGTTGCAGTTTATCGAGACCACGGAGTCGTCCTTCCCTTTCCCTTCATCGTCCCTTCTGGCGATAGCTCTTCGACCGCTCGCTTATAGTCTTGCGGGACATACTGCACGAGTAACGAGGATATTATGTGATACGAGGGTCCTCGAGCATTCTCGTGGTGACATCGAGGAGCCCCGAGCGGCGTATCACGAGCAAATACTCGCTGTACCATGGAAAGGTGGGAAATTGGTAAGCCGAAGTGAAGCTGCTCGCACGCGAGCAGAAAATTACGGTTTCATGGATACGAGCCAGGTAGGTATCTATGTAGGTGATAAACGATCCTCTCGCCCCGTGGGCCCAACCGCACCTCTTATCCTTTCGCCATTGCCTACCAATACCGACCGCTTGTTATCCAGTAATTCTGAACAATTCTCCAAAGTACTGCGCTGCATCCAAGTGGATAGCATAAATGTCCCTCCAGCACTTTGTGTCATGGTTCAATTTATCGGAAGTTTTATCTTCATTTTAGTGAGGTGTCATCGAGGGAACTCTCTATAATACCTATTTTATTAGGAAATAAAGATTTAAATTGCTCTGGGTTTACCCAGTAAGAAGAAATGACCAAACTTCGTATTGCACAACAGCATAGCCAATTCTTGCTCCGTTAAGATTCTTCGCTGAACAATAATCGCTTATAATATGCGGTACAAAGTATCCTCGGTGGAAGGACGAGGAAGGAAGAGATAATAACTTCATATACGAAGCGCCGGTGGTCCTTCACGGCGTGCATCGCGCATGTACAAGATACACTTGGGAATCGACGCTTCGGGCGTCTTGTAGTGCCTCGCGCGTCGTGTTCGTTGATCTCATGGCGAGTTCCGAACGGCATCAACAACTTTCAGCAACACATGCAATGTCAATAAGTATGCGTTTGGTTTGGTTGCATTATGAACGTCGTACCTGTGCAGTTGAGTATGCGTGTACCGTGGAGGCGAGCTGCTTGCACGCACACTATTGAAAATCGTTCGGTAAGCTTTTACCCACAATAAGACATTACGGAGGCCCGAAGAACGATGTTCGAGTGGGTGTAGAAGACGAGCATGTTGTACAGGATGCACCAAAAACTCCACGACCAGATATGACTACAGTCATACCTTGGTTACTGAGCAACCACCTCAATTCTCTGCCGGCTCCAAGGACCTCGAGAAAATTGTATCCGCCGTAAATCATTTGAGAGGGCCAGACGTATATCTTCATTTGCAACCGAATTCAGTCGGCATTCACTTAATAGCGCTTTTGGCACGTGCGGTATACGAACGGAGCGCTTATAGTCTCCGTGCCATGCAGAACGTTCACTTGGATTACTCGCATCTACGTACTTGTTGAATACTCGAATGTTGATGCACCGTGTGCGAGGGGGCACGCCATGATCGTGTAATAAGATATCCCGAAGCCGCGCGCGGTAATAAAGCCGCGAGTGTCCAATGGATGCGGCCAGGCCGATGGGAAGTGAGCTTGCCCGGTGGTCCGAGTTCACATTCCTTGGGATACCGAACTAGGATGACGTTCGCTCGCAGGGGCGTTGTCGTCTTGCCGGCCGTCCAACGATACAGGTAATTTACTCTTCTCCTCCGTGTTGGCGGTGTACGTTGCGCAGATTGTGTACACAACGAATTGGTACCACATTAAAAATAGGTACGTGGGTAGTTGGTAGGTTCTTCAGTTCCAGGCTTTTAGAGTCCTGGATCTTGTATTCATCATTTGGCGATAGCCGAAGACTTGATGAGATCCTCACGAATGAGGGTGATTGTCTCAAAATGCAATATAATTATTTTGGAGTGAGCCGAGAGACATTGAATCCCCGGGTATGCAGTGTCGACGACGCGAAGGACCGGAGTAAGGAGAGGACCGTAAACATTTTAGGTGAAGTAGTTCGTGACCCAGCGGTAAGTGGACTGTACCGTAGTTGGGAAGCGGCGGTCGATGAGTAGAACGGGGGAAGACTCAGATGAGTGAAGGCGCGTCAAGGACTCAACGGTCTTGGATGGATCGGACGAAGGGTGGTGAAGAGGAGCTCATTGAAGGGATAAAGGATCTCCCGCTCTCGTTTTGCAAAGACCCTGTCCGTCTTACGTCTTCCTCTCGGTCTCCTCCAACTGAATATACGTGAGAGCCTGTAGAATCCTTATGTGGAGTGCAAAGATGTCAGGTGCACCGGAGGAGAAACAAAGAGCTCCACGGTGAGTGATCGCATCCCGATTGCAGATGAGGAAGCAGGATCGAGAGCCTATTCCGTACTGAATCGTAATACGAGGCTAATACTTCGAACCGTATAAACATGGAGCCGTGATACTGTAAACAACGCATTTCCATCGCCCTGTCGGCTGGGAATGGAGTGTGGCATTTAGCTACAGGCATCAAATCAGCTTGCTTAGGTGTACCGTCGTGTCTGTCAAGTTCGTGGACTGGCTTTTGAAGATAATGTACCGCACTGCATGACGGAGCAAGATACCTAAGACGGTATTTCTCCCCATACTGACAGCCATTGTATCTATCGTCGTGACTTGATCAGCGACTTGATTATTTATTGGAATTATTGGGTGATGTACCGCAGTATTCGGTGGAGCTTACTCACGAAGAACACTAGTTCTGTACGTTTTAAGTTAAGAGCTATGTATTTTTATCCAACGTCTAAGGCGTTTTAACGGGTAGGATCGAAGAGGAATTAATTTATTGCGACTGAAAATTGACCAAGAAAAAATTGGATCTATTATTCCCACGGAACATCGTAATCATTCAGTTTTTACGACTTTTTGAATGGTCTGTGTATGACGAGAAGGTATATTATGGATGTTAACCGCAGCGAAGTTTATACAGCGGTGCATGCTTCAACCTAATGCACACCTAAATATAGCTGTACGTGTATGTCCAGATAGAGTGAAGGCAAGTGGGCTGAGAGTAACTCCCGCTGTTATATTTCGTTGGGCCAAATGTTTGCACGAGTTTGGGGTATGGGGTTGCGAGAGGGTCACCATTCAATAGGGCCTCGGGCACCCCAGCTTCGCGAATCATGTTCCAAGTCTCGTGAGACAGTCGATAAACAGGCTTCCGAGTTGGGCTTGCGCAACCGAAGTACCCGTTCGTCCGGTAACACCGGGACCTCGCATGAATATTCGAGCCTAGAAACGGTAGTTTGGCTGCCCTCACTCCCACCGTACCATGCTATAACTACGTAAGCACACCGTACGTTTGCATGGCGTACATCGAGTTTGAGTCATCTATAGTTTCTTATAAATATTGTACTCAGGCCGTAGAAGCTACAAGCAAGTTTCATTCGACCCCTTTATCCTCGATGATCTCCATCTATTTTGTACAGACCTTCTCGCACGGCACGGGTAAAACACGGCTATCGAAGCCCAACAGGGACTGTCACGCTATTTCAATCCTACTATCGTGCAATGAATTAATTCTTAATAACCAGAACTGATAATTTTTGGTTCACTTTGGCTGCTACTGTCAGTCTTTCTCATGTGTGACCAGCTTTTAAAACTACCATTCTGAATTCCCAGGCGTTTGCAAAGCTGCAGTTTTACGGTGTTCGTGCAGACGAAAATTACGAAGATTGTCAGAGCCTGAACGGTGTTTGCTAGATCTAGGATAGCCCAGAAGTATCGCAAAGAGTTTCGCTCGCACAAGCAGTTGATTATCTCCATCGATGAGTTTATTACCATCATCGTGCAGAGTTTTACCGAGAAATCGAACCTGCACAAATTAGAGATAAATGTTAGCCACAAGTTGATCAAAAGTCTATCAAAACATTAAAAACATAAAAAAAGCGCTTAAACTTCGGAATCTTCCGTTTTGTTCTGTTCGACTCGTTTTGGTGTAGTAGTGGCGGTTTCGGTTTCGTAAATATGATCGTCCAATATTATGAAACGAACCTTTCCTTGTTGGAGTTGTGACGACGGCTGTCCACTGCATCGAGATGAAGAGCCAGTTCCTTTCTTTGCTCATTAATCTTCCTTATGGTTGCCGCAAAAAGGACTAGGTTGAAGGTTACCGAGATGCTTGCTGGAGCGTAGTAATAAATCGCACGAGCAGCAAAGGCTAGAAAAGTTACGAACGATACAGAATCAAATTTTAGATTTTATCTGGCCCATTTATTAAATTATTTATTTTGTTAATACCGTGCTAAAAGTGAAGTACGTACATTTTTTAAAATTAAGTAAGTAATTGTACTTACTTCCGAATACCCAACAGGCTTTGATACCCAATTCCGGCTTAATGAAGCCATCCGGTACGCTTGGAACAAAATCAATTGTCGCGCATACGCCAGTAAAGAATGCCGCGCTGCCCCAAGCAAAAATGGAATACATTATCCATTTTCTTCGTTCTGATTGTTTCAGGTTACTGGACACTGATCTGTACTTCCTGCAAATAGGAATCAAATGGCTTCCTGCGAATAGAAATCAAATGGCTCTTGTTCAACATGTTCATGTACTCACCGGAAGGTCCACCAGATATCGAAGGACATGACGTTTACCCAGGAGAAACACGTCAGGGAAGTGAAGTACGTGATGAAAACTGAATCACGTAAACATTGTCAATCGTGATTGCAGGGGAGAGCCAGCGAAATGGAACGGTAGGACAGAGCGGGATGATTGAGCAAAATGCAAATTTCCAATAACATTTGAATTGGGTTCGAACAAGGTTTAAAAATTTGAATCTATTCTTGGGACAAAATGAGGCATCGAAAAATTATTGAACAATTGAATATTGCCCAGCTGTTCCATTTTTTTAGGCTTTCCTCTATCCGTAGTCTTGATAATGTCGTTGGTGTTACCTAGCGAGGCGCAGAGGTTCGTTTTGTCAAAGTGAGAAACGATGAGAGATATGAACATCACCGTGAGGCTGCCTATGTACGCCCGGAGCGTCATTCCATGCATGTTCTGGAATCTCGGTAGTATCGTGTATATAAGAAATGTTGCTACGAGAAACGGTAGCGCTACCGCCGTTGAGATGAGATACAACATGGTGACTGCAGTATCTCCATTGTTATCCTCGGCGGATGGAAAACAAACAGCCTCAACGCTATTTGTCCCGTCCTCGGACAAGAGAGAAGTGAGACAGTAGTAATTCTCCAGGTCGAGCCAGTAGTCGTCGTAGCCGTGCATCGAATTGTTCTCGTAGATTGTGCCGTTCTCCATAACATAGAAAACAATGTCGTACTGCGTATCTTGACCCAACGAGAATCTTTTGTTCCGCTGCTGAGTAAGTTCTTCTGGGCTTACGTGTAAGATCGATAGATTGCAGTCCGGGATTGCCAAGAAGTGGATGTCCTTGATCGAGGAAATTGATGCATTCGCGTAGCAAGTCGTCCTATTATCATACCGAACCGGTTCACAGCAGATCGGTAGGCACTTCTCATCGTTCAATGTACAACTTCGAGGAGACACCCTGCCCTGTGCAAACAAATGAATGTATGTAATTAAATACCGTTAGATGATAAATAAAACATGACGGCACGGGGCATTTCTACGAGCGACTGCTGGCACGAGCAGCTCCACGACAGTTGTAACTATCGCACGTTGCATGCGACACCTTTTCGAATACCTGCAAAATAAAATAACGTTTGTTATCTCAACATTTCCGGGTGGTCGAATTTTAAGGCGTTAGTTTAAACTTAATATCGAACTCAAGCACGCAATGACCTTCGAGCTATTCTTCAATCTTAAGTTCAATTTCTGGAGCGACCTTGAGGTTAGACTGAAACCGAATTGCAGGTCACTTGTAATTTTTTAATTTCATAGAAAAGTTTCGGAAAAAAATGGTTTCAACAGGTTAATAACTTTCATCGAGCGCTAATGGCATAATATCATAAAATAAACAGACTATTAAAAATAATCCGATCCTTGAGTTCTGGACCTTGATCCCGAACATTATAGCTCTAATAACCGTCTCACGATCTGATCGCTCTCCCCACTTTGTTGCACTGTGCACATCTCAAATCCTACCACATTCACATCCCCCACTTTGTCACCCGGATAACGATATCGTTAATACTCAGCATACAGGTTTGAAAAATAATCCACAGTGATACACCCAACATTCACACCTAGCAATGAAATTACATTTTGGTGCGAACACTATCGATAAAAAAATCGCTTTTTATTGGTTCGCGAACGAGTGTCGTGAGCCAATCGCGAGGACGCCAGGAAAATCTCCTACGTTTTTTCATTAAATTTAACAAGCCTTCCTATAGTCAATGTTCACCTGATCACTATGCGGAGAGTTGATTATTCCTCGCCCCGATAAATCCTTGATCCGAACATCACGATCGGCCCGATTTGCCGCAACACTGAGCGTAATCGTGTGCGTTGTAATGCAAAGTATCGCGACCACCACTGGCAAAAACATATTCTCCGACTAGCGATCCGCGCAGTACTGACCCGAAGAAATAGACAGTGAATCCTTTCAATGTGTATATGTAAGCGGTCTGTAGGCCAACTAACACAGCGACATTGTCCGTTCACCTGCAGAATGGATGTAACAATTACTACTGTTTGCTGATGCTTTTATAAGGAAATATACTCATCGATCCGTATCTTAAGTGAAAGAGTTGGCATCCATCTTAATATAAATATCGAATGTACGCAGAATGTTTGTGTATAAGTTCAAGCTGCATTGTGTCATAACTGATAATTTCTAGCCTGTTAGAGCATACCTTTGAGTCCAAATGATTAAGTGCTAATTTATCCCGGAAGGCGGTCATTTTTTCAACTTGGAGTATCATCCACATTCCCACTACGCAATGACCTTCCCACCTGTTGGGCTCAACGAGTTTATTGCGAATGTTTTCTAGATGCGGTTTTTGCAGTTCTTACTGCAGCTACGAATTCCTAGCAACACTTCTGGATTTTGGAGGATATGACGTTTTTTTTTTGTGATAACGGTTAATTTTTTATTTCTGCTCGTAATCGAACCAGTGCTTTGCTAGTTTCCCTAATTTTTATTTCTGATACCAAGCTTCCTCAATTGCAGGCACATTTCTTCAAAGCTTCGGATCTCGAATCTTAGGTGCTTCATAAACCGTTGTTTCACTTCGTCCGTCCAGACGAATAGTATGAAGATAGTGATGCCCTGAAGAACGTTGGTGAGATCCATGATGGCCCAGAAGTATTGCAGCGTGTTACGCTCGCACAGACAATTAATGATCTCCATGAACCAATTTATTATCATCATTGCGCAGAGCTTCACAGCGAAGTTGAACCTGGTGTAAAGCAGAATAAAATTTTGCGACTACATTTCCAGATCTGTTGACCATTTGGGAATGGTTCTCTTTTAACGTACAAATAAAAAATTCAATTGTTGACACAAAGTTTTCTTTATTCTCGTAGTGGCAACGACTGTCCGTTCCTCGGAGATGCTGGACGATTTCCTTTTTCTCCCGATCAATAGTTTTGATCGATGATGAGAAAAAGTACATGTTGCATATGACGGACATGCCCGTTGGAACGTAGAAATAGATAGCGCGGGCAGGGAACGCTGAAAAAAAAGGTAAACGGTACAAAATTCGAATTCCGCGAACCGTCGACATTGGTTGGGTCTTCACATCTCAGAGTGCTATATACGTATCCTACGTCACTTCTCCCATTTATATTATACTCACATCCGAATACACAGCAGGCTTTTACACCCAGTTCTGGTTTAATGAAACTGTCCGGTATATTGGGTAGGACGTCTATGAGCGCACAAACGGCCGTCAGAAGCGTCGCGCTGCCCCACGCCAATGCCGCATAGATCATGCATTTTTTTCGTTTGGATTGCTTTCTGCTGCTCCGGGTCGGTCTGTATCTCCTGTCAACATAACCAAATATTTTACTGTGCTGTAGCTGGACGCGATCTGTGCTGTAAGAAAAAGTATGAATATCGTTGTTAATCATTTTGAAATTTTGAAATCCATTTACTTGGCTATTCAATTCGTACCAAAATTATAGCATGTGGAATGGAATATACGAATTCCGAAACTCCCCGATCCCCGGTCTTTATAAAAAAGTTTTGTATCAAAATTTTGAGTGTCTCACCTGAAGGTCCACCAAATATCGAAAGACATGACGTTCACCCAGGAGAAACAGGCCACTGACGTAAAGTATGTAATGAAGACTGGGACATAAAAAAAAATTGAAGGAACACATTGTCGCTTGCTCTTTTGCATTAATGAATACAATCTGAATAACGATCAAACAATTATAGCGGTATTACCTAGTAGGGAGCAGAGTTGCTCCTTGGCAAAATTGGGAATGATGAGCGAAACGAACATCACGAAGAGACTCGCCACGTAAGCCCGTAGAGTTAGTCCGTGGATGTTCCTGAATTTCGGGAGGATCGCGCAGGCGACGTAAGTCGCTGCAAGAAACGGCAACGATAGCACCGTTGAGACCACGTATATCATGTTTATGTTCGTGATTGGAGCATCCCCTTCGGCGAGAGGGAAGCAAATGGCCTCCACGTTTCTTATTCCGTTCCCGGAAGTGCCGGAGGCGAGGCAGTAGTAATCCTCCAGGTCGAGCCAGAAGTCCTCATCTTCGTACATAGAATTGTTTTCGTAGATCGTGCCGTTATCAAGCAGATAGAATATCATGTCGTACGGCGGATCGGAATCCGCGTATCCATTTTTCCGACGTCGAACGACCTCTTCCGGATCCATAGCCAAGGTCGAAGGATTACAGTCGCGGATAGCCGAGAAGTCGATGTCTCGTGCCAGCGAGAATGTGGCATTGGCATAGCAGGCGGAAAGATTGCGGTTCGGAACGGATTCGCAGCATATCGGTATGCAGTACTGATCGTTCGGTGTGCAGCTTCGATGTGTCTGTAAATGCCGTTCAATTAAAG
Organism: Listrodromus nycthemerus; assembly: GCA_963978505.1. Classification (NCBI taxonomy): domain Eukaryota; kingdom Metazoa; phylum Arthropoda; class Insecta; order Hymenoptera; family Ichneumonidae; genus Listrodromus; species Listrodromus nycthemerus. Next base: position 1,570,725 of record OZ021680.1, read on the forward strand.
TTCATCGATTCACGCACTTCAATGACGTTCGCTCAGCACAAATGGAAAATTGCAAATGAACAGCGACGCGAAACTTTCACGATTCTTAACAAAAGCACGATCGTGGAAACTCACCGAATCGAGATGCGTTGAGTTGGCAGTTCGTCTTCTCACGCTGATGTCTTGGCCGTCGGTCCGATTGGGCGGGATTTTGTGTCCGGTTGCATGCGCAGTAACGCAGGTGATAACGGTCAACACCTGCAACAACATATTCTTAGATCGACGGTGGACGATAGACTGATCAGTGAGAATGAGGATAAATTATTGCATTGGATGCACACGCTGGTCTGTAAGTCACCTCCCGTAGTTTCCTTCTGCCTCATCCGCGGTTGAATCGGCGCAGACTCTTGGTCGCGGAACCGCGAGACTCATCCGGGATCTTGATGGTACGTTGCGTTTGCTTTGACCGGTTGAAATGGAGCGGAAAAGCGACTGGGATTCACGCATTGACGGGAAGAGTCAGAGTGCACTCTATGGGGGAAGTATCGTATGGCCGAGCCAGCCGTACGTTCGATTACCTATCGACTTCTCGAAATTACTTTCGTCCACGGAGAAAGACCCCGGTGGATGATCTATCCACTCCCTTCTTTATTTCCTTTCGATTCAGCGGCGAGCGCTGGGCGTTCCATTCCATTGTAAATCGCTCATAACGCTTTCATTCCACGGCTTCCGTGTGTGGTCGGGCTATCGCTTCGGCAACTACAGCCAACCACGCTTTCGCTCGTTTCAACTTCGCTCGAAAATTTCAACTATCCTACGAGCGAACGAATCCCTGGAATGAGAATGGCCCTGAACATGGCACAACATTCGTCTGTCTGTTGTGCTCTTCGTGCTACGTAACCCGTCCTCTTTGCGATATTGCCAACGCGCCTTTATTGCGGAACTAATAGGAATTATAAATCTTCCCTCAAAACGGATCAAACTCGTGGCGATCGTTTGGGATTTTAAACGGAAGTTCCGAGCTCCGTGTAACGCGAAAAGAAAATAAAAAAATTCGTTCCGAACATTGTGAATGCCATTAAGGTGAACGGTCCAGTTTACGGCACTGTCCGACGCTGTTAAAAATTCCAGTTCGAAAATTCATGAAATGTATACGAAATTTTATGTATATACGGAACATAAAATTTTATTGACACGTATGTAAGAATATTGCGTTGCAGGGATATTAAAAAAAAAAACATTATTTTTATGATGTTTGTAATCATTGAGGAAATTCCATTTACAGATGCCATAATTTTTAATGTCACCATGGGTCGTTTTAATTTACAGGTGTCGCATTGAAGAAACTGGATCGTTTACCTCATGCTATGTTCCTCAAGATAAAATCCTCGCGAATGAGAACCACCGCGGAGCCAAGAGAATAAGAAACGCAAAGATGAGACGCGATACGTTCAGGCGATGTTCGGCATCGCGAATGGCTCGAACGTATGGATGGGATCTCGGCTCGCTTCGTTCGCTTCGGCGGGTAAGGCTGAGCGAAGGGTATTATTAGGAACGGGCACCGAACGTAATGACTTAATACCAGCACGCGACCGTGTTAGTTAGCCCATGTGAAAACGCGCGTCTGGCTGTCTCTGTGCCTTTCTCTATCTGCCCTTCAGCGCATATGCTGTTCGGCACGCAGGATCGCGAGACTCCTCGTGCTAACCGTTGTTATGCCTCGCCTGTCTGCAAAGACGAGAGAACAATATGTTTACATACATGCATGCAGAGTAAAATCGTTCGACGAGAAAGGACGGTGGTGATTTCGCATGTAATGTACTTAGGCGCCGACAAGTCGCCTTCCGATTGTGCGCCTTACTAATATTTCGCAAAAAAAAAAGGTCACTCGATGAAGATGAGGCGGCTCGAAAGTTGTCGATCCATCTTTCGAGCTGCATCCCACATAATAATTGGATGACATACGTCCTAAATGGGTGGTCAGAAAGGGCGGACTCCTTGAATGTGCTCCAAATTTATTTCGATACGAACTCTGAATGTCTTCCGAAAGAAATCGCACGCGTCAATTTCGGACCATTGTTAGTCTTGACGAATGTGTGAACTGTTCAAGAATTCTTTATACAATGCATTGCATAAAATTCTGGATTATTAGCTGGATTGTATAAGACTGCCAGTGGTCCGACATCGGTGCATTCGATATCTTTGAGAGGACAATTTGCCTTCGTGTAGAAATAAATTCAGATCTGAGTGGACTCGGTCTTGAGCTCTTCCGCTGCACCGGGCGAGCCCTTTCTTCTCATGTGCTTCACTTCTGATCTTCCTCTGGTATTTTTTCGCCCCGTCTCATTGCACGGTCTGTTTTACTAGTCCATCAAGCTCCCGCTCTGTTCCTCGTCAAGCTTTACCCCAATTCTTTTTATTCTTACAAGCTACTCGCGGAAGCATCATTTTTTCTCGCCTCCATCTCATCGCTCTCGTCAGCTCTCAGCAGAAACGAGAACGAGACGATCTTGCTCGATGCTCGAAGAGTCGGACAACATTGGCGAAGCTGCGGTGCTGGTTGCACCTCGCAAATGTGCGCGTGCAGAAAGAGCACACACTCGCCGCAAAGGGATACTGCAAGGTGAGCCAGTGTTGGGGCATTCGAGTGCGTAACGACCGTAAAATTATAACCAGCGGAATTAGCGAGAGTCTGCGTTTCGCCAGTCCTCTCGCGTCTTCAGCTGCATCGCTCTTGTTCTTGTGCTCGCGTTCCTTGCCAAACAATTGTGCAACTCGTCGACACTCACGCCGTGAACGTACACATGCATACTTGACTACATTACGCCCATTTCGTGCCCGACTGAGTTTAGTTGCCGCTGAAGTGCTCACCGTCTGTTCCTTAATTCATCACCTTCCGTCTCTCGCTGCAGTCCAAATTAATGCCGAATAAATTCCAAATGCATCACACGTACTCTTTTACCCACTTTCCTGTTCCCCTCAATTCCCATTCTGGCATTGGCTGCATTCGAGTGACATCTTCCAGAATTTTTTTTTAAATTCTATGTAACGTCACTTGGAGTTTCAAAATCTTCATTTTCCACCGGTAGTCTCGCTGACTTTCGTTGGAGTACTGAAAGATGGAGATGCTCTAGCGATGCCGCTTCTTTCTTCCGCATGCTGATGCTCTGGCGCAGGTAACTCCGGCGAACGGAGGATCGGTAATGACTTCATCAAGACTCTCCCTGTGAGGATGTGATTAAAGTAATTACTTTGGGCTGGCACGCTCGCGCTCGATGAGTTATCCACCTCGCGTCGTTACATGTGAGACAGTATTGAGTGCACGAGCCTCCGGCATGGCTCACATGCCGGTGGCTTACGCGCCCAGAATCCGACACGCTCTGGGGCGAATATGGCCCACCGAGAGGAAAACCGCGAGCAGACCGAAGTCGGACCAGGCCGTATTCACCACCGTCGACGTGGAGGTTTTATACAGCGAGGAACGCACAGACCGAATACCAATTCGATGCATTTGATGTAGAAATGAGAGTCGAGGTAGATTCAGTTTCCGGACTGTCGAGATGGGAATGAAAAATATTAGCCCGGGTGTTCCGCGGCGAATTTTTAAGTGGCTCCTTCCGAACCGTCGATCCATTCTTTTGTTATCACTTTTTGCGGTGAGACGCATTGGGTTTCTGGCCTGGGGCGACTGCGGCGACTTGCAGCGAGCTGCCCGGTGCACGGACTCAACTTTTTTGTGGTTTCTTCGGGAGATAATAGGCACAGGTCGGGGCCTTGTGAAACGGGATGAAATGTCTCATTCGGGGTTTCCTCAGCTCGAGGGCGTTGCAGTTCTACGGGACGACCGGTTAGGTCTCCGGATAGGAATCGCGGCTTTGCTTCGTAATTACGTGTTACTGCGGAGCTGACGAAACGATATGGGGCGCTCTTTCTCTGTGGCACCATCGATTTCCGTTGAGCGACGAATGGGCAGGTGCACTGGTAGAAGCTTGCTGCCGAGATGAGCGCTATGTTGAGGGACCAGATTTTTGTACCCCGAACTGATTACGAAAATACTATTCAATCGATCCAAGATTCGGGCAGGGATTTTAAAATAAATATTTTATTGGTACGTATTATTTGTCGGTCTCAAAATACGTTTGATGATTGAAAATATTTTTTCTCGTCGATTCAGCTACCTATTGAATTTTCCCTGCGCTGAATCTTCGGTCGATTCGACCGTGGTTTTTTTTTATCGGCGAAGTCTTCTGACCAGCGATTAAATATTTTTTTATGTTCCACCTTGCCCCAGTCTCATCAGTGCCTCGATAATTTGTTCGGACTTTTTTTTTTTTAATGGTACTCCATTTTGCCCCGGGTTTTCGTTGGTGGAAACCGCGAGGATGATGATTTATTCGACATTGAATGCAGCATCGCCGAGACTCGTCACGAGTCCTGCCACCTCGCTATGTTCGGCTGCCATAAAATAAAAAAAAAAATTCCCTCTTCGTGTAAAATAGCATGGATACTCTCGTTAATCATTACTTGCGCTCACGCGCGATGGGTATAATCCGGCTACCGTTTTGGTACCGGCGATCGGTCCTGTGTACGCGGCCGAAACGTTTCACAGTCACGCGATAATCGTTCCCAGTCACGAATAAATTTATTTCTCAGCTTATGGGCGCCACTCGCCGAGAACTCGTGGTCGGAGGAGCAGTGACGACGACGACGATACGGCTACCGTATAAACAACCGGTTTTATCACCACCTCCCCCGTTCCCCGTCCTTCATAAGGGACCGGCACCGTCGACATCAGCAGCACGGTTTTGCCGTAATTTTAATTCAATCAATCTTCCACGTTTTTGCCAAAAACTTTGAGGATTATAAAATCCGAGAGCTCTTGCTTCGTGGAGGAAACGAGTTTCGCGTTAATGAGTTGAAGCGTGGTCGATTTCGACCGGGACCCGTGGACATAGACACTATATTTACGGAGGATTTTCATATCCGCGTATATTAATCCCTCGTGTAACTGTGCAGGCTAAAAGCGGTGAAGATGAATCACTAAGCAGTTTGGACCTCCATCTCGTACCGGAGGTAAATCCCACAGTCCTCGAAGGAATGGGCACGTAACGACATCTATGAAGACCTATCAATTTTGCCAGATTGCATTAACCAAACATCAAAAAAAAAAAAAAAAAAAAAAAGTTTGAGCAAGTGTAGTGACGTCAAAATTTCGGTATACGATGTGTTCATGTCGAGGGGGAACAACTTTAGAGGATTTTTATTTTTTCATGTATTAATCCCTTGCGTATCTGTTTAAGCTGAACGTGTCAAACGTGAAACGACTACAAACTTTGAACCTGCGTTTCCACTTCACCCACCTGAATCCCACTCTACCGGCAGGAATCGGTGTCGAAATAATATCCGTAACGAGCCCTTCGACAATTTTGACCAAATGGTACGACAAATAATTAAATTAAAGCGTGGACAAGTGTACCGACGTGTGAGCGGATCGAATCAACCCAACTTGAGAAGCGGGTATTTCGCTGCTCGTAACGAAGGTCGTCAGGACTTTGGGACTCCGTCGTCGCGTCCTCTTCCTCCTTCAAATAGTTTTCCCCGCCAGCTTTTGCGTTAACTCCCTTTCTTCTTCCTTTCGCGCCACATCTCTGCTGCCCCCCCCCCCCCGTCGTTTCGAAGCGGTTAAATCGAGCATGCTTCAACGATATCATAAAGGGCTTGCCGACGAAGGCCGCTTAATTATCTGGAGCCCCGTGGCGAAGAGGGTTTTCCCTCCTTCGCTTTATCCGGTCGCTACTGAACCCGGTTACGCGGACCGATGCCGGCATTCGTGCCACGAGCATCCTCCCGAAAATCGCATCTTTTCGCAGTACTTTTCGTAAGTGGCGAGAAATACTCGGCAGCACTTTTTCGGAGTGTTGGGGACGAGCTTGACAACCGTAAATGGGCTCCGGCGAGTCCAGTTTCCGTACGCAGAAACGATTTACCGCGGTACTTTAATAATTATAGCTGTCCAAGGCGTAAATCACTTCGCCGAAAGCGTGGTTAAAAGCTGTGTCTCAACGAGGATCTGGTTAAACGTATGTGGAGACCGTCGACCAAGCGGGGAAAATACGGGCCGCTCGGTCGCCGAGAACGTTGACGTCTTCATCATCAAACGGCCCAGGCGCAAAGACCCTTTCGTCCGGCTAATGTCTTCATTGCCTCTGCGATATATTTTTTTTCCGGCCACTCGCGAACTCCGAGTCGGACAGCGAGGAGAGTTGGAAAAAAAAACGGAGAACGGAGAATATTTTTAAAAAATAGAAATTTAACATGGTAATTCGTGGTGATCGAAGGAAGCTGATAAGCCAATCAGACTTGACGCAACAACGCGCGTTTGGTATTTCAATGCTCGCAAAGCTTTCGCCCGGTCTCCTGTTAACTACGATAAACACACGGATCACTGAGAGATCCGGAGTTGAGATAATGAAATTATAACGAGGGCATTCGTGCGCGGAACGCGATAAATTTAATAGTCTGTATGGACGGGGAAGCCGAAGCGAACACGATCTATGACTGGTGCGGCAGATAATACCCGTTCGCGATCTCGACGCACAGCCGGACGCCTGTGGTGCGTTACCGTAATACGGCTGGAATTTTCGAGGCGCCGGAGAGTATAATTTACTCGTGCCCTCCAGGGAACTCTGAACTTGACGGTTGATGGATGAAAAATTTCGTGCATAAACACAATCACACACGCGCAAATATTAATCCGGACGGCAGCTAAAAATCGCGACGTTCAGGCTGTTTGAATTCCGGCATTGAATCTCAATTTTTTTCCTACGAAAAGAGCTCTCTGTACGGGGAAGAAAAAAAAAAAATTGGACCTAAAATTTGTGCCTCGGAAAATGCAACGATAGAAATTTTCTACAACAAAAATCAGACGTTTTCGAGTTTTTCAAGCGAAACTTCGGTCATTAACAATTACTCAATTGCCAACGACAGCGCCGGATGCCGTTCAGCCTACGCGCGCGCTTCCTCCGATCTCTTCGTCATCCTCCTCCCAATTCGTCCTAAACGACTTGGTTGCACGCGCAGGTGCGCGCGCGTGGGCGCGGGCTGAGATTATTACCGGACTTTTTCGTTCGAGAAGCGAAACTGGAACGTCGGCGTCGTCTCGCGCGTTGAAATTATTGCACGGGGAGGTTGGAGCAACGACGGCCGTTGCCGGTGAAGGAACAGGATCTATAATAAACACCGACATGATCCGGCGGGCCCGAGAACGAGACGGGAAGATGAGATAGAGCGAGATCGGGAATATAAGATTCACCTGCCGAGCGTTCTCTCGTAATGACTCTATCGGCTGGGCGGCTTCGCCGTGGCACCTTGGCAATCTGTGCGCCCACCTGTCGTCATTAACCCGAGTTCGGCGGGCCGACCGGCTCGGATGAGAAACGAGTTACTGATATAAGACCGATACATGATACACATGTATGAGGCACCTTTTGCTGCCTTGGAATATGCCTTGCTGTCGTAATATCATAGCGCGCATAACGCGCTCTTAATTTCGAGTGAGCGTTGCCTCGGGGCGACTACACGAAACGCGTAAAATCTCGGTAGCGAGTATCGAGAGTAGATAAAAAAAAAAAACACCTGCCACACGTGACGGAGGAGATTCGAAAGTCGGCGATGTTTATTTGCACGCGTATTTTTTTTTTTTTTCACGGGATTATTAGCGGACCTTTTTTTTCGGATTTTTGTGATCGGTGATTTATTTGTATAGAGAATAGTGTTCTGGCATCAAAATTACCGCGTAGAATCCAGGGGTGAGAGGGGTAAAATGGAGTTGGGATAATGGAACAAATGGAATTTTTCAGTAACTTTTAGTGGCGGTGATTGAGTAAATGGAGTAAAACGCGTGAATTGTCGTTACCGATCGAAGTTGAGTGCAAAACACCTGCTACGCGTGACTGAGGAGATTCGAAAGTCAGCGTGTTGCTTGTTTACCTGGAAATTGATTTTATCTCGCGGTATTATTAGTGTCCTGGTTTCTCCGATTTTTTACTAGATCACACTAATGGAGTCTCCATTCTCCACACCTTGCGCCACGTAAATGGTTATCTGGGATCGTAAGTGGTTAGGGATAGCGATGGTGTTGATTACAACTTCGGCGGTTCCGTCTGATCCGTCGTTTCGTTTCGTTGAACTATCTCAATCTCCGAAGCTAACCGGCAGATTTTCGAATCGAGATAATACCGGCCACAGCCGGAAAGTATATCTGTATCTAAGATGATGTTGTCGGAGTTGTCGGCTTCACTTTGGTACACTGGTCGTTAGTCGGTGGCGCCGTAACTAGTTACCGTCCGACTCTTTCACGCCTATTAATACTAAATAGAAACCTATCTGCAGGTCCATCCACAACTTCTGGACCGAGATGAACTATCTATGATTTGGCCAGCGAGTACCAAGCGTAACCGGAGCAACTCCGCGTCTCGATTCCATCTTTCATTTGCACGCGCCGCTGTACGTACTACCGAACCGTATCGTACAACCGACCGCAGCGGCGACTTTACAGCAGTGAGCGTTAGCCGAAATCCACGGAAAACCACCTGCCGTCGTTACTCAGACTGTTTGGTCCGAGCGTATGCGCACATAAACCTTCCGGGCTTAATGCTAAGCGGACAAACCCGCTCGGACCAACAGCCTCGGAGCAATACATATATAAAGAGTTTAAATCAGTTCACTTTGGAAATGAAGGTTAATTCACTTTCTTGAACAATCTTCAAATCGAATGTTACAACAGACTTTATTTTCTATGATCCGGTTCCTTTCCTTGTCAACCGAGTTGTTTTTTTCTCAATCGTTGTTAATTTTTCCCTCGAATTGCACGAAAATTTGCACCACTTTTTTTTTTTTATTATGTCGTATTAATTCTCTCGCCGATGTGACAAGGGCCGTACCAAGGCGGTATAGCTGTAGTTGCCGGTGCTCGACAATTTTCCTATTTTCTCGGGACGTTACTATTTCTATGTGCGATATCCACCGCTGTAAGCGAGTATCCGAGCCGCAGCCGCTACTCCGTTAGTCTCCATATCCTATCGGCGAAGAGAGAGGACTCTGCACGAGGGAAAATACCATCCAGCCGTGCCAGAAACGAGCTAGCGGGGGTGCAGCAGGACGGCTTAACCCCCTCGCGAGTCGCGGGAACGCGGATAGTGCAGCAGGTAGATGGCACCAAGGGAAAATTGGAAATGCGGCCAAAACGAGAAAAAAGTTAAATTAAATACTGCGCAGCGGAGTTGAGGTCGTCCCCTCCCAAACCCTTCGCGCACACACGTGCAAAAACGTATACAAATGTAGACACTCATCTCGTTCACACACTCCCAATCCTCATCGTACGAAATATACATTGCAACTACGAGATGCTTTCTCACACGGATGCAACCCTCTCGGCAACGTCCTTTTCACGCAGATTTTTCAATTTTCTCTGGGGGGCAAAACCCCCAAAGCCGAGTGGTCCTCGACTCCGACTCCGGTATCGAGTTTCCACTAGCTTTATGCCTCTTTTTCACCGCAGTTCGCTTCGCGACCCTCTCTCTACGAGACTCCCTTACTCGATCTTCTCGGCTTCCAGTTGAACGTCGCTGGTTTAATGCATCGACCACGATACTGACCAGTTTCGTTGCGTTACATTTTCACGGCGAATGGTCATCAATAAGCGAACATCGAACGGAGGGTTAGTGGATGCTCAAATTTATTTACTTATTTGTATATACGCGAGTTTAAAACCATTTACAGGTCGACACTGCTACATCGGCCAGGCGTAACATTGGCTGTGGAAAAAAATCAAAATACGTGAAACAAAAATTATGGCAGATTTCTGATAGTTTCCTGAAGACAGTTTTCTGAGCAATGAATTTATTTGTAATTATTTATAACATGTAAATGTCACTGTAAATCAATCATCTTCGATGGGAATCGTCGGGAACGACAGCGTTTTTCCCTCCCGCAAATGAAGAGATTTAAAGAGTCGATCAAATCTACGAGCAAACAAAGTGCAGCCTCGAACCTGTTGCAGCCTAGGAAGGAAATCGACGGAACATTGTTGGGAATTAAACTGGGGAGGTTTAATTCCTCCAGGGAACGATCAAAGTAGCCAGGCAGGCCGTGGACGAGCAGCCGAGCAGGCAGCGAATAGGCAGGTAGAGATGTTGTGTCTGGCCTGTTCGAAGTTGCCCCAAGACCTGTCCGCTCCTTTCCATTTCCATCGCTTCGTGTCCCAGCACCCGTCTGCCTACTAGAGTGCCCTCTGCACTCTACCGTTGCTCCGCTACAACCACCGTTACTATTATAGTTGCGAAGTCTAATTGCCAAGTTGTCACGAGAGTCCGGCACCAAGTGCTGGCCGTAGCAATTCGCAGGGCTTGCCCGCCGATGGCCAAGGGGCTCTTCTTGCCCGATAATTTCTGGCGTGTCAGGGAAATTACGGAAGGAAACACGCTACCGTAAAGACCTCTTGGCCAAGTGCTCGCGTTAGCCCGGACCCGCCTCTTCGCCCGTAATTCCCTTAGACCAGTGGTGGTAACGAAAGCTGAGCGTCGGCCTTTTGTAACTTCGCTGCTCGTCGTGGAATGCGAAAAGTCACGGGAGACTTTGTGAAATCGTTCGAGCGTAGCTTTGAATTATATCAGAAAAAAAAAAAAAAAAAAAACGACACTGTCACATGAAGAATTGAGGTGAGCAACCCCTTCCTTGTCCCAGATCATTGTCAAAACTTTCTTCTGATACGCACACGGATAATCAATTGATAATCCGGTAACTTTATCGGTTCAGTCGTTGATTACAGTGGAAGCAAACGATTTATAAAGTTTTTAATATACTGTACAACAAAATTGTCGTCGCAATTAGTCACGGAATTTTTTTTAATCGTGCACCCAATAATTTTTTCGACGTGTCGTTGTTCATGGACCGGGCCGAAGATTAATATCGTCATCGATTAATTCCGCCAAGTTGAGTCTCAGGAAAATGGAGTTCATTGGGATATCAATGGGCATGGTCGGAAAAATCGAGACCCGGTGGAATAGTCGAATTAAGACGAAGATACGAGCAGAGGATGTACAGTGGAGTGGAAATAAGCAGAAAGGCAGCAGAATAAATAGATACCTCGCCGAACCGAGGTCAGCCAATTACTTCCTCTCGGTTACACTCGGTGTATACCTAAACCCCATTAAACTGTTTGTACAATCATATTGAATTAGCCCGGGCTCGCCCTTGGCTCGGTCCTTTGTGGCCTCGCGAACCTCAGCCCCCGAGTAAGTGCGACAAAGCAAACAAGCCACGACAGTCTCGGGAGTTGGAGCAAGAAAACCAAAAAGAAAAGGTACCGAAAGCTCGGAACCGTGAGCGAAGCTTCGACTGCCTGGAATCGTCCCGATTAGATTAATTCGCCTGATTTTATTAAGACCTCCCGACTCGCGAGACGGAAACCGTGGGATACGGACCGCAAACCAGCGTGCTCGGAGATCCGAGCTTCTTTGTGCTGTAAGGTTTAATTCCTCGACGAGAACCAACACTCCCAAGAATTCCGACGAGATGAGCAGCGCATGCAGGGTAGGTTCACTCTAGTATCTTATTTTCGGTATCGCGCGGAGGGAAGAGAACTCCGGTGCTTTCGTTCTCTCCTCCATGTTTGCCAACCCGATCTTTATACTTGCTATACGCCGGTTTGCCCTACGTGAAATTATAAAGCATACATTGCATTAAAAAAAAAAAATCGTTAATTTGACTAAATAAGTATATTTTTGTATTTCATATATTGTAAAATTAATGGTCTTCATTGGCGATTGGGCTTGTAAAAAAAAAACGGTACTTTGCACGAATGAACAAAAAAAAAAAAAAAATTTTGCCAAATAAATACTTTTCTATATTTCCGACTGGATGCATGAAAGCTCTGGGAGTGCCACCGGATTGGGCTTGCTCGCTTTCCACCGAATCTCCAGTATTCCCATTGCAACTCGTTCGACGGTTCGTAGACATTCGCGAATTGGTTCGTACATTATAAAATTGATGGTTCTCTTTCGGTGATTGGATTTCCGAATAAAAAAAAAAAAAACTTCAAAGCGTTTTCACAGTACGTATGATCATTTCGTTTTTGACTGCCGGTTCGTCGCCTTCTTCCACTCCTCGTTCGATATTTATTTTGCGAATACGTGAAACCGACGTCGTCGGTGTTGGTAGAAAAAAACGTTGCCTAAATTCAGGGTGCAGCGACGGCATCGAGGGAAGAAATATGGTGAGAGGCGAGCGCGGAGAGGAGGCGAATCGCAAGTTTCACGGGCTTTATATAAAATATTTTCGCGCAGCCTCCTCGCCCTCGCTGTATCAAAGACTATTGGGATTTAGAAAAAGGAACGGAAAGCTTTCACGTAAGAGGCGCGCAAGGAAACCAATTTAAATTCCGATCGTTCATAGAGCGAAAGGCGGGCTACTCGAGTGCGCCCTTAACGTTCCCGCTACATTCTCGTCATGTCTTTTCCTCCTATGAGCGATATCTGTACATCTCATTCCCTCAGCGATCCTGAACGGGGATGGCGAGTATCGAGGCCAGTGAAGATGGTACAGAAGGAACACTAAATGCAGTGATATTTATATTATATTTCAGATATTTTTTTCGAGCGCTATTTTTTCCAAGCGCTCTTATATCGAGGCATTTTTTCGAAGAATATGTGAATGTGATTAAGGGATTTTTCTGTTTACTTTGGTTCGAACAGCTAATTGAGGTACAGAAGCGAAAAAAAAAATTAGTGGCACAACTACCGAAAGTTGGGATTTCTTATCGGGAGTGAATGCTCAAATCGCACCGCGTCGAGATTTTGCAAATTCCCATTCGAGAAGATCGGCGTAAAGTGGAAAACGCTGTACTCCACAGACACGTGGCAAAATGGGGTGTCAAAACATTTTGAGAACAAAGATCATCGTAACGCCACGGGGATAGTGCAGCGAAACGCACGCACGCTCGAGACGAACCACCGGCAACCAGTCGGGCAGACTACTCATGCAGTTGACGGAGTCGAGAATTACAGCGAATATCCGCATGGCGAATGGATGAGACGTGTGAGACGGAACTCCGGGTGAGGGTGGAAAAACGATTACGGTTATTTCTCGTGGGACACGCGGCGGGCTAGACGGTTCGGCGTGTTTCGTCGTGGCTAATGGATCACATCTCTCAATTCCCATGGCATAACATCCCTCATGTAAGATTTAAACCAACCTCTTTGGCTTCCCGACACTGTTCGCCTGGCGAACAAAATTACCATTCTTATCGAATTCATGAAAAAAAAAAAGACTACCATCGTCACCTTCGTTCGGTCATATTTTGGTAAGTGGGCAGAAATTTTTAGCAGCGCTATCCTCAAAAATCTCGGGAGTCAAAATATTGAACCCATACGTAGGACGAATCGGTATCTCCAAATTCCATGGGTGTGAATTTTAAAATACCAAAAAATGAGTGGTTCGCAAATGATATTCGATGTTAACGTTCCCCTTCGCACTTTTTTTCGGGCACAAGGGACTTTGACGAACGTAGGAGGAGTGACAGGTCCGCTCGGGATGGTTGGATTTCAGGCTTTTCGGGAGTCTTGAAGCCCACGGGACTCGTGGGCTTCATCCCAAAAGGCGTAGAAGCGACTGCGCGCGTTCCATGCGACGAGGGGACTTCCACGAGAAAATAGAGAAGCAGAATGAGTTTCTGGCACTTTGCAGCTCAGCGTCTGTTGAATATTTGATTGTGGGGGGGCAACCCCCTTCCAACTCCCCTCATTCTCCTGTCTCCGTGTGTATCCATCATCCCTTACAGTCCTCCCGGCTCTGCAGTCTCGCCTTTCTTGGCTCACTGACATTACAGCTTTCCCGCTGTACGCACGTACACTTCCTGAACTGCCGGATCTACACGCGACATCGCATACCTACCACGTACGTGATGTATCCGCACGCGGTATGCCCGACCACGTAATACATGAGCCGTCGAACACTTGTAAAGGACTTGCACTCCCCATAGACAATTGTTCTATATTCGTTCTATTCAAAACAGTAGTTTATGATATAGGTGCGATTAAATTTCATAAGATTTTCGGAAAGTGAACTTGAAAGTGACCAATTTTTAGTAACGTTCGCGAAAATTTGGACTCCGCAAATAAATTGTAGATTCGATACACGTGTACTTACAATTATCCTACATTGATTATAACAGTAGAACATTGATGTACTTTCTCGTGAAATAAAAATACCGGATATCAGAGAACCACATATGCTGAAACAGTTTATTCAAAAAAGTTTCCCGTACGTTAGTTTCACGCAGCGTGAAATTGCAGTTTCTGAATTGCATAGTCGACGACGAGGGCGTGAAGTGTCGCGAGTGCAACAATCCTTTTGTGTTCGGAATACTTAAAGCTCCTGTACTCATAATTTAACCTTCATTTATTCTCTTCGGGAGTTCGTTGCAAAAACTTTTCTACAATCGTCTGGAAACGAGTAGATAGTGTACGTACGTGTTCCGCCTTATGCCAAACTTCCCGGGCCGAAGATCGTGTACGGTAAGTTAGAGGGAATGCGCCCCCTTTCAATCGCAGTGGGGCTCACGTGGCCCACGAAAATAGGCGAGCCCCCTGTCTATTCACGATAGCTTAGAGCGAGCTCGAGATATCTTTCTTGGCACCAGTGGCCCCCGTTGGTTCTCTCGGGACTCAGACTTCCGAGCCCCGAAGGCGGATACTTTTTTGCCTCTCTCGAAGTAGAATCAGCCTGGCAGGCTAGAGGAGCTCAGACTCAGACTAATGCATAGTTCGGGCACGTGTAAAACCTTTCCTTTCACGTCCAGCGCGTTGAATACGCAAATCCTTTACCCCGCGACCCATCGCTCCTTCCGCCACATCTCCCTTTCCCCCCCACGACAGGTTTGCCCTCTTTCGATTAGCCCCGGAATTCGAGGGCTGAAAATTGAAAAGACACCGAGACCTCGGCGCTCCACCAATTTGTTTTTATTGCTCTCGCTCCGTTCATCTCTTCAATCTCCGTGCCAATCGTTATGCAATCGTCGTCTCCGTCGAATCTTTTCGGATATGATGTCACGTGCATGCTGTCAGGACAGTTCGGGATAAATTCGTTGGTACCGGGGATGATTTCAATTTTTTCTGAAAGTCTTTCTAAAAGGTATAAAAAAAAAAAATTAAATACTCATTTATTTGACTTTTCGTGATGATTTGTTAATAACGTTTTATAATCGCTACGGAATTACATTAATCTTGAGCTACATGGAAGGTTTAGATTGGTCAGTTAGCGAAGAAACCCATTGTCTCCGTGACGGCGAACGCTCTGAGGCGTTGCTGCTAGAACGGCTGTTGCTTGGGGTACTTCGAGGATCTCCGTCGGACTTCCGTGGCTTAGAAAGGAGCGAACTACGGCGTTTTTTTTTGTCAAAGGATCATCAAGATGTTTTTGACATACTGGGTGGTCGAAACGTGAGAACCGATATGTCGTGTCAGATAAACCAGAGGCACCGTCTATCTTTCTCGTTCGGTCTGCTCTCGTTTCGCCGGCGACGAAGGAAGTGAATGAAGTAGGTAGGCGAACAGACGAGTCGGAAGACCGTGCGCGCTCGAAAAGACATTATCAGAGGCTGGATCCGGCCCCGGGCGTCGCAGGACAGCAAAGTCCCCGCTGACGTCGTCCTCGACCTACGGTCAGCGGCATGAAACCTTCCGACACATGAAATCGGATAACCTCGCGCGCGTATACTGCGGTCATGCCGGCGGTTGCCAGCTTTCATTTGGCTGATGTCTTTGTGGCGGAGACCAGGCTCGCCTATTCGTTGATATACTTTCTCGGTACACAGCCAAAGTTTCTCCGCTGATCGCTCGAATCCCGCTACCTTCATCCTTTTGATGATGCACCAACCGTCTCCGGTGTCCCAATGTGGCGTCGCAGCGCCAGCCAATTTGGATTATCCGCATCAGACATCATAGCTTTGGCAACCGTAACATTTCACGGCTCGTACAACGTCAATATTGTTGGTAGTGAGAACGATCTCGAAAAAATTGCCAAGTCATAAACGCAGGGTGTGAAACTTTCGCAGGGATCATAACAATTTTTTTCCAGCTCGTACAGTCGTTTTTTCAGAAAGGTCAAAATTCCGCGGATCAAAACTGAGAATCCCGTCGATCACATTTTTTTATGCATGTACATACGAAAGAATTTTATTGACACAATATGCCGGTATAAGTTACAAGTTCTTTGTCGCCAGATCCATTGCAATTTCCATCGGATCCTTTCCTCACAGTAATCCAGAAATTTCGTCGACGAGGTCCAACAAATGGATTCTCCGGATATATCAGTAAATGCGAGCATGAATTTTTCGGTGAAACATGTCACTCCGGATCAATGATGATCGTTCCTCGAGCCCACTCATAATTCGTGCGCTATGCCTAAGATCGTTTTTCGGACCTCGAAGTACCGCGAAGACTGTGCACTAGCTCGTGCGAAAATCACCGACGGTATGCGAAAGAAGTGGCCAATTCCCCGGCACGTATGAGATTTTCGTGTAACGAGATCGGACCGCACGATATTTCTTGCAATTCCGCAACAAAGCAATTGGGGGTAATCGTGTCGAGGTACGTGGCCGGGAAAATTGGGGGACACAATTTGAGAAATAGAGGAAAAGATAATGGAGCTGCTGAACACTCCGTCACCATCGGTGCCAGCGAAAGAACGAGATAGAGCCCGATGGGGCAGTATAGAAATAGTGGTCTTCCCGGTCCGGTCATCTCGACTTCTACCGTCCAAGTTGTTGCCCCCCCCTGGCCATTCGTCCACGTCGTCGCCGCCGGGGAGAACGAGCGAGTCGATAACCGAGTTTCCGGAAGTAGTTCCCGCTCCCCGTCTCTATACCGAAGCGATATCGTTTCCTGCGAGGGCTGATGGAGGCTCGCCGGTTCGTCCGTTCGCAATGCGATCTTGCTCGATAAGGATAAACCCGTGAAAGCAAGCCACCCGATGCAACGTCGTGTTCGGCCACGCTGACGGACCGTGCAAAAATCGAGGACACGGATAACGAAATCCGAAATCGCCATTGATCTCCTCCACCCATTTCGGCAATAACTGCCACGTACCAAAACGTAAACGCAGCCGAAACGATTCGCAGAAAGTTCGGGAAACGTCTGCGGTTTTTCAACTATAGTGGGAAATTGTCAGGCGACTTTCCAATCGGACGGTAAATATTTGTAGTTTCTGTAGAATCTCCGGACGGTTGAAGCGAGTCTCAAATTTTTAAGTGCACGGCTCGCGCGATCGTATTTTCTGATCTCGCTTCTGCATTCCGGACCGGGTAATAACGAAACGGGTCGGTGACTGTGGAGTGAAAGATGGGCTAGGTCGTGAGAGGGTCTAACAAGGTTTTTCGTCGTTCCTGCCGGGTCCTCCTCGTGTGCGCGTCCGAAGGAGAGAGGACGACGGCGAGGAGGAGTTCCTGCCGGGCACTCGTGATGAACCGTGGAACCAATTTAAATAAACCATTACCGGGTGGTATCTTTCATCGGTGGGCCCACACCTCGACGGCTCCTGACACTCGTACTACCAACTCAGAACCAGAGATCGAAGCCAGAAGAAACAGTGGAAGCAGTTTCGCTGCGCCGTTGCCACTGCTGCTGGCCGAGCTGGCGAAGAGGAATAACAGGACCGCGGGAGGAACGCAGAACTGCTCGCATACACCGGAACCGCGGACCAATGCCAACTGCCAACTGCAACATAAACGCTAACGACTGATCGGCAACGCAGATAGAGCCTGTTAGCCAAACGCCATGCTCCTTATAGAAAACGAATATGTTAGTGGTTCCGCGGTGGTTAACGCTTTGGCCACGGGCGATCCCCTTAACCGCGCGGACCCTGCTACTGATAACTCGGTGTTTCGCTGATCGGTAGCACTACCGATATCTACATATGCATGCTCCTCTATTTTTTTCACTCCCCTTCAGCGCGAGCTTTATGATGGGGCTCCTCCGTCAAGGAGTGGACATGAGTCTTCGAGTGGACGTATGCCGGTTGGAAACAATGGCGGATGTTTCAAGTCGATATCTTGAAATGTTGAGGTATCAATAAGCGAGAAAATGTACGAGAAGAGTAAATATCGGTGGTGTCGGCACTGGATATTAAAGAGGTTTCGAACAGTGAAATAAAAAAAAAATAACAGGTTATTCATCTATCCGCGAACATTGTACCGAGACCATCATCCATCATCTTCCGTATTATTGGTATGCCATGCGGTATACGGATAACTGCACGACCCAGTACGATGATAAATATCCTCTCGCGAGTCGTTGGGTCTCTGCGGGTTAGCGAGGATCTTATTTTTTCATTTCTTTGGGTATTAACATGAGAACATGCGCGAAATAATGTGGGGTAGTAGAGAATATCTTCCGCCCCTTTGGCGAGCAGGTTTTCAGGAAGGTCCCAATCGATTAACCGTGCGTCAGCCGGAGTTGCGAGGGTTCTTGCATCAGAAAACTCATTTATCGGAGGCTTTATATTGGATAACTAAAAATGATAAATAATCAACGATCTCCGATCGGAGAGAACGTTTCGGAGGGCGTTGCAAAAAATTCCATCCCTCCGTTACATCCCGGTCACGTTGAGTACGAATGCCGCGAAGTCTTATTTCGCAGTTGGAACATGAGATGAGGGCAGTGAAGATTGGGACTTCCCCGTCCGGCACCTTCGTCAATCGTCGGACTCGGGCACCGTTGCGGGGCCCGTTGGACGATAAGAACCGGGTACGCGTCGCTGAACAAACTTTGGGCGTGCTCCTGCCGGCTTATAAATCTCATTCGCGCAGCGGGGCCCAGCAAGAACCGGTGGTGAAGAAGACCGCATTGGCGAGCGTGGTCGGCTTCGTCGTACAAAGCCTGAGGATACGACGAAGCCACATGAGAACGTAACAGATAGGTGTACACGATGGTAGGTGCCGGTGCACCCTTACGGACCACGCGTATATACGTTTTGCTTTGGGTTCGACCGTTGTCCCGGTGTTTGGTCTGACATTCGCGGCTTTTATCCCCGGGGAGTTGTGCGGCGGTGGTGTTTTCAGACCACGGAAAGCATGTGATTTACCGAAGGCGCACTCGGGGCTATCGATGGATCGTCCATTGAATGGTAATCCTGCTGGACTCGCGGCCGGGAATGCCGATTTGTTCCTCTCGTTATGCTCCAGCTGTTCGGATGACAAAGGGATTCGCCTTTTGGCGAATGTCGTGAAGAATGTTTACAAGAGCGTGTGCGTTGAGAGCCGTGGCAGGAATGGCTCAGGATACACGATTGTTATCGCGTTACTTCAGGTTAAGAATTAATACATAACGTTCATAAATTCGTGATATACTGTAAGCATCAATATTAATTACGTCCACTTGTTGCACAGCGACCCATTAATTAACGTTCTGCTAACTGTGTGGCCGAGATAAATCGTGGGTCCTCGTGATCTCTCGCCAGCGTTTCATCAAAATGGAACTGTGCTCTAAAAACTTGACTCTCCAATAACTTTTGGATGCCGCATTTTTCCATATGGACACATACGGATTTTTGAACCCGTTTTTACCCACTCACTATCCTCACCACCCCCAGCACCATTAAAAAGTTATTGTCAAGTTGCCTTTTGGCCCATGATCCTATTTTGTCCTCCAATCCCATTTTGCCCGGATCGCCCTTATTTTATCAATCCACTTGATTGGTCCGACCCGGGGCAACGCGCGTGTTGGCAGTCGTTTCAACAGACTAATCGACACGCTTGTTTCTAAACTGTCTACTATTGAAGTTTTGCCTCACAAAGTCCGATCGAGGTAAACGGTCAACAACGAAAACGACCGGGTACACAAGGGTGGCGCGGCAGGCAGCGGACAACGACGAAATAATGTTGTAAGAGAGGCGAGAGCGGAACGGAGCGGGGAGGCTGTCGGTTAACGGCGAGGTGTAATTAATATGGTGTGCTTCGTCGAAAGGCGCGAGTACGCCCACCCCGTTGGCGAACACAATACGTATAAATCGTCATGAATTTTGAGAGGCCGCAATTTCGTATTCAATTGCATTTTCAACCAGCGTTTCGACTCCCCTGCCGTCGCCCTTCGAACGCTCGGCGACCTCTCCGGTCCGACTCTCTCTCTCTCTCTTGCAATCTCTCTTTTCGCGGATCGCTCCGCGTTGACCACTGCGGGCTAACAACGGCGACCGGTACTGCGGGGTGGAGAACGCCCGACAGACAGGCGACCTGCGCATTTTGGCTTTGCCATTCGTTCTGATTGCCGGTTCGGATGACGTGGCCTCCGGCACATGTCCGAACCCCGATCCGCGTATGCGTCACTGTGTGCGCGATGAGCAGCGAGCAGCGCACGCACACGAATACCGCATCGTCCGAGCGGTGTGGCGAACGATCCAGCCCGAACTCCAGCGCCGCTGCTACAACAGTGCCCGATCGCCCGGAGGCGACAATTGCCGATTGCTCGATTGAGAAAAAACATTTCATGAAAAAATAATCAATTTCGTGAAAGTGGACTTTTGAAGTAGTACTGGCGATAAAATCGGGCGAAAGAAACAATTGCATGTTATTACAGCTTCAACATATGAAAAAAAAACCCAATTTTCAATGATTACAAAAAAATCTGAAAAAAAAAATTCGTGTTCATTCTGAAAAATAACCGAATTATTGCTGTGAAGAAAAATTTTGTCCACAATTTTTTTTTTTTTTTTTTTTTAGTATAATTGGAATTATTATTACGCAAAAAAAATCTTTGCAGCACCTCCCGTACGCTTGATTTTTTTTTTTAGATTTTCATTCCATCGAGAAGTGTTCGGAATTTTATCCAAGATTCACGTTTTACGGGAATGTATTGCAAATACAAACTCAATGGCAAACATCTTTGTAGATCTTTTTCATCGGTTTTTAATTTCACTTTTAATACCGAGCAAAGAAAGGTGTCGAAGCGATTTGAATGGCGGTTCCGTCGCTGTCAGGAAAATTGGATGCAGCCTGCGGAAGGAAACTGGCCGAGCGACGGTAAGATCGACCTGGGAGCGTGATACACTGGTGGTCGGAACGTACGTGATCCGAGGACTCCATCGATCATCCTGATCTCATCCAAGAGGTGCTCTAACGCGTACGACCCCGATACGTCATATCATCGGGTTTCCGAGATTTTTAGATGGCGCTTCGTGGGATGCAGAGAGGAAAGACGCCACGACGATGCGAGAAAATAAACTCGGGACACCCGGATGACACGACGTATGGGGTAACTTCTTCCGGTCTACACGTCTTACTCTTTTTCCTCGTCACTTTCTCTATCGCCTCCTCGTCCAATAACCGATGAGGAACTTCACGTATGCCGGCGACGATTTTCGATTCTGATCTCAATCCCCCGGAAATTGTCGATCTCCTTTTCTAGCTATCGCTTTTCGCGCGTACCGGTCGTATTATCCGAAGACTTTCGTCTGGCGGATATTTCGCTGACGCGGAATCCCGAAGTTTACAAGCCAATTTTTTTCTAGGTTGACGATGTGTGCTGTGACGCAAACCATAGAATCAATTAACGCCTACACTTTCTACGCGTGAGTTCAAGAAACTACTTCTCATTCGACGAGCGTGAACCATTCCGACCTCATCGGAAGATCCAAAGTCCCAATCCGGCAGATCTTTGTGACGGGAAGGAGAAAAAAAAAAAATTGAAGATGTATCGCTGTCGAGATAACTCATTGACGAATAATTGAACAGTGACGCTAAAGACGTTGCGAGTGATGATGTTTCCTGTGTCTCGTAACGTTCGTCTCCGAGTACCAGCGTCGAGCATACGAGCGGCGCGCTTCTCTGAAAGTTATGTCCCGGCAGCGTTCGCAGTCGACGTGCGTGGGTGGATTCCGTGACGAAATTAGAAACTCGCGGTCCTAAACGCCGCGGCGCGACATGGCTAATAAAGATCTCGGTTACTGAATATAATTTACATAGATACGGTACAATCCCGGTGCTCGTGCGTTCCGGTCTCGGGATGACAAGCCGTGTCAAGTCCGTAGCGCATTGCCAAACCGGCGAAGAGGCGACTCACGGGTTTATTTTCCACTTAGTCTATGTTACATCGCGCCCAAAGACTATCCGTCTTTTCTCGCGTCTGCCACCTCGATGCTTCCTCGCTCGCTCCCTCGTCCTACACAGAATCCGCTCTTATAGGCAGGTAATTACACAGCGGACAGGTTGGTGGAGCAAGAGTTATGGGATTCGAGTAACCGGCGCGGACGGTGTCTTATGGGTGTGGGCAGTAACTTGACCGAGGCATTAAGCCGTTCACCCGCGGCGCCCCATGCATACATTAGCTTCTCCTCGAGTTCTTTCGCGTCTCGCGTCGAAGACCCGCCGAGAGTAGATACGGATTCAACGGGAGGAGTGTCCGACAACAGATCCGCCTCCGGGATCGCATTGATCGACGATCATGATCTTTTGGAGAATCATCGAGATATGATAATGGGTGTAGAGTGTTTTCTTTTTCAATGTGTACGGTGAAAGGATTTTCTGCACTCAACGACGTACTTGACGAGTAAGATGTTCGAGGAAAAAAAGACGAGACGGAAATGGAAGAAATTTGCAGGACAGAGTTACGCGCAACGAGCCAACGAACTGAAGGGTGCGGACTGAGGCGCACAAACGGAATAGAGAATACGAGGATGGAAGGATGAATAGACGGGAGAAGAAGACCATCCTCTGTGATACTCGAAAGCTGTAGAAACGATGCTTTGAGTATGATTACACGACCGGCGGCGTTTCGAGCTGGGGGGAACAGTGGCTGCCAATCTCATTCGGCGTTGAACGTTTGCATCTCGTGTCCGGTCGAAGTTTCATGATGTTTGTGCAAAAAAAGTGAATGGATTTTTTTTTAATCTAAAAATTGAAATTTTCCCGATTTCACGAATCCGTGGCCATGGGGAATCCTCTCTCCGCGCTATTCGGTTCGACGTTCCAAGATGAACTTTAATTCCGAATCGTGATCGCATTCCCTTTGAAATTTCGCCATAATTAATTTTATCCCGGGGGTTAAGGAACGGGCGCCGAGCGAGCTTTTCACCGGGTGGAGTGAGGTGCGACACAAAGCAAAAGACAGAATTTGAGGCAAACGCGCGATGACTCTCTTTCTCCCTGACTCGGCGGTACGCTTCGCTGCTGCCTGTACAGTTCTTCCAGGATTCATTAATTATTTTAATACGGGCCGGTGAAGAGCGCGAGTTATCCCGTCCGTCGGCCGAGAGTCCTCGGAGACTTAATCGAGGCCCCTTTGTCCCGAGGACACGCTGCGTTTATCACTCCCGCACTGCCAGACGCGCCACTCCGTGAAACTCGCGACGATTTTTTTTTTTTTTTTTTCACCCTCCCCTGGCCCTGTTCGGGACACCTTCTCGGCTCGTCTGCCGACCGAACGTAACCGTATCTTTGCTATCGCTGAGATTCGCGAGGGTCGGAATCAGAGAGAAAATTCAGCACGCACCAGCACCGACGTTGGATCAGAAATGGGATTCGTGATGGAAAAAAAAAAATAAAAAAAAAAAAAAAAAAAAAAGTAAAAAAAAAATCAAAGGTTGGTCCGTTAACCATAAAACTCATGTGACATTGTTCCTACCTTTTAGTCCATCATTGGGCTATATACATGGATATATATATTTCTTGAAACCGGTAATCAAAGATAATCATAATAAATTATTTAAAAAATAGAAACGCCGACTGGATACGTTTGAATGACATAACGGTAATTTA
Source organism: Listrodromus nycthemerus (assembly GCA_963978505.1). Taxonomy (NCBI): domain Eukaryota; kingdom Metazoa; phylum Arthropoda; class Insecta; order Hymenoptera; family Ichneumonidae; genus Listrodromus; species Listrodromus nycthemerus. Next base: position 1,594,507 of record OZ021680.1, read on the forward strand.
GAAATTCGTGTAAAAATACACGGGTTCCAGTGTTAAGTAAACATCTTCATAAAGTGATAGTGATCGGCCGTTGGAGGGTCACCAAATTCGAATGATTTGGTGCACAGGTTTTTATTTTTATTTTTAAAATCCATTAATTCCACTAGAGTACAGTTGAATCCGCACCGAATCGGAGGGACGTCATACGCGAGGTAGGGAGCGAATTGCTGAAACGTGAATGGGATGCCGCAGGGAGTACAGGAAAAGTGAAAAAAGAAATGCAAAAGCAGCTGGAGTATCCGGTCCCGTTCCTCGTCGACACCCGGATTTCGCGAGCTTCGCACGCCGGAGATTGAATTACGATTTTTTTTTTTTCTTTTCTCCAACGACCCCAAGGGCCGTCCGCGTACACGCGTCCCTCTCGTCTTCTTCCTAGCTCGGCACTAGACTTATTACGCGAACGACCGAGATTAAGGACCCGGCTGCGTGCCTCCCCTATGTAAATCATCCCGGAGAGCAAAAGCTTGCTCGCGTCACCGGTAACGCTCCCGCGGGAGATAAATTTCACTTTGACTGCGGTGCGACGGCGCGTTGCCGGCGCGAGATCCCGCGGATCCATCCACCGGCATCCTCAATAATTTATTCTTGACGCCTTATGACCGCGAGGTGTGCGCCGCTGCAGATACGCGAGCGGAAGCGAAAGTCGGCTACATCGAAAAATCGAACTCATTGCGAAAACACCTCGCAAGCCGCCACGTACCTATCGCGGTAATGTGTATCGACGAGAATATATATTTTTCTTCAATTCTACCATAAAGTGGATTTGTCGGTTTATGCGCCGAGGGAATAAAAAACCAATAGAAAAAATGTTTTTATTTTTCATCGGAGATAAATTTCTCGCTTTTCCTCCGAGTAATTTTTTTTTCTTCGTCGTCTTTGCGCTTCTTTTTCACCCTCTGTGGCGGAGAGAGCCGAGCGCGCAATCTTCGCCGAGTCCCGGGGTTAATCAAGAAAAATAAACAGAGTTCTCGAGAACCGTGCGCTTCTTCGCGGATACGTCAGTGTAGCGCGGCGGTCTTCAGCGATGGGGCACACAGTTGGCGGCGAGGTTTCGAAACGCAAAGCGCGGAACAAGATGAGGCTCTTCTCGCTCTCAGCCCTTGGGCCAGCTCACCTCTCGAGAAGTAATAACATTCCGCGAAATAAGTTGGGGCAAAGGCCAATGCTGCGCCGGGTGAAGTTGCTCCGAGGATGCGCTACCGCTATCGTTTTCGCTCGGCGCTTTCGCGGCCGGGCTCGTTACCTTCCTCTCATATATCGGTATTTACACGCCGGGTGGGAATACGCCACGGTAGCTCTCCGCAACTCGTCTTCCATAAATAAGTGTACTCTCTCGTATAACCACGGAAATCCGAGATCTTAGGGGAGGAATGAAGAAAAATCACAGGACCGTCCAGGATTTTTATCTTTAAAAAACTCAGCGATGATTACATTTTCTTTTTTTCGTCGCGTCCTGTACAACCATTCTTGGAGATGAATTCCAAACAGATTTGAAACACATCGCGCACCCTCCACCCACTATTTCGTCGTTTCTCAACGTGCGGTTGAAGATCAATCAAACTTTTGAAGGATACTTTTAAAAAACAGTGGATTTAACATTTTTTTGAATCCATTTTGAATCCACAATGGCAATTCCACCGTCAATGCGCATGTTTTATTTTTTTTTTTAAATCTCACTAAAATGCTTCAACTGACAAATTGTAAAAAAAACAATGGCAAAAAAAAAGCCAAAAATACATTCAATCTCCGTGTCTCCATTTCCGCTTGCAATCGAAATACATAGCAGAGATCTTAAAAAAAAATGTTGCTTTGAAAAAGAGCGTGCGTAATACGTCTCGAATGGATTACGAGTTCAGCTCGTTTCGCTCCAATGGAACAGCCGTCTAGAAAAATCACAGGGACGGCACAGAGACGATCACACGAGGCAGGCAGGCGACTTGGTACGAATCCCTGAGACGTTTAGCTCAAGGGCTGCTCCATTGTCGCACGGAGACGGAGAACCGTCCCGGTAAGTGCAAGCCAGTTTGCCGATGAGGACTACCGGAGCATGACCGCAGGGCGAGAAAGCGACGACATGCACGTTAGTCAGTGCAGTAAGCAAAATCAACACGAGTACTGCCCTCGTACAATTGAATACACATATATATAAACACACAAACAAAAGACCGGTCGTTTGTCGTCGGAGTCCTCATCGTCGTACTCGTCGTCGGATGCGTTACAAAGGACTTCGGGGGGAGACGCAACGATCGAGGTCTTCCGAGCTCTCTCATGCTCATCGGATTCCCGAGACCGGAATCTAGCGTCGTTCGCGGTATAAATAGTTGTGACAGATGCCGGGTTATGTAAACCGGGCCTTTCGGCTCGTACCTCATTGTGTCCCGAGGATCTCGAGGGTCGGCAAACACGCCGAACGGTATAAGTTGGCCGTACGTTTTAACGCGGGACAATGACAGGATTTGCGAAATAGACGCGCGACATCGGCGAGAATCGCCATGCGCGAGGGACGTCTTCGGTATCGAGGACATTCCCGCTTCCACGGTTGGTCCATCGGTGGGGTGGAAAAAAATTGAATAAAAGAAAAATCGAAGACGGTGTCGCGGATGAGGGTAGAAGGGCTTTCGTGGATCAGTGGAGAGCGTTGGCGAAGTGATCTGAATGGAGGAGTCCTAGATCGCGTCGGTGACAGAACCTCGACGCTATCCTATTCGACGATCTTGAATGGTGTTTTTTTTTTTTTTTTTTTTTTTTTTTTTTTTTTTTTTTTTCAAGGGATGTTTGAGAGACGAACGTATGAATGCGAGGGGAGATTATGCAATCGGAATCGTCGATGGAACTCGGAGATCGAGATACGGCACTCGGAGACATTTCGATCTGTCCTTTCGTGGCATTATCTCTTGGGTTTGTACAGGTTTTTTCTTTTTTCAGTCGCCGGGATGATCCTCGAAGGATTTTCCTGGACTTTAATCCCTCGCAGGACAAATTCGGTCGTCCATTAACCGGCTGCACGGACCGGATCTACGGATATGATATATCGAAAAGTTTGTTCCTAGAAACACTTCTTAGCTTTGCGGGTTCGCATAGAAACGACTCTTGTAAATGCGCCGTCTGAGTGTCAGGATCATTTGGTGGCTTTTTTTGTGCATCAACTGATGTACACCGACTCGGTAAATAGAGTACCTTCGTTTTTGGATGGTTCACATACATATCTATTTATGATCTCAAGACTTCCAAAAAAAGGTCTGACCTTTTCTTTTGTAATTTTATAATTTTTCGTAAAAAAAAAAAAAAAAAAAAAAATAGCGCATAGTAAAATTACATTTTGCTTGAAATTTACGAAAATTTGCATGAAAAATATTAATTCGTATGGAAAATATTTTGAAATTTCCGCGTACATGAATTTGAAATTAAAAAAAAACAGTTTATGTAAAACCAACATTTTTTGGAGTGTGTCAGTTTTTTTTTTTTTTCCATTTGGTATCGACACTTTGGTCGGCTACCTGGTCTTCAGCACCAGGTAGCAGATCCATTGATCCGAGGAAGTTTGCGTGTAATTCGTGAGGTGTCGGCCAGCGGCGGACGCAGAGAAGCGGCGAGACCGAAGATAGAACGAGGAGCACGATGCGATCGAAGAGTCCCTGCCGTGTTTGTTGTTTCGCCGTTTCTGTACGAGGCGACGAGGCGTTGCACCCGACGCGCTTAAGCGAGGGAGGACGAAGCGTGCATAACTCGAGCGACGGTCCGGAGATCGGACCTTCATTGTCCTCCGAAAAAGGACTAGAAATAAAGAACGAACGGGAGGGAATACTCCGTGGACGACGAACAGTTCTAGTCGCGCTAATCGCATTGTGAATTCGCGCGATCCGTGTCGTTCGTGACTTTGCCATGTGAATCAATGCCGGTCGCGAGAAGGGACGCGGCATGCGGCCGAAAGGGCCCGAAAAACTGCTTCCTCTTCACGGTTAAATCGTGCTCGAGCTGGGTAAATTTTTCGTCCCGCGTCGAGGAAGTCCGCTATTCGTTGATTCAGCATGCCTTTGCGTACGGCGACGGGCGTGAATCGATTTACGCGATTCCGACGGCGAGAAGAAAGCCGGTCTCGCGCATGACGGGATTTAGTGACGCTTCGGCCAGGTGGCGATACCGAAGGTGTAACGAAGATTGGGAAAAGTTTTTGTCGCGGACAACGAGGCCGCGCCGGAATTCGGAGACTTCACACCTAGTTAGGCAGCTGCGTGTAATCAGGACGGATTCTTGAGATCGGTCCTGATGCGGTCAACCGGATGCTGCGTTGCAGAAACTCCACGTTATTCGCACTATTTATATTACTAATTATACGAGTACTTATATCATTGTGTAAATTAGAGTTTAAAAATTCATTGTAAACTTAACGTACCAGAACTGGAAACTTGCTCACTCATATTAATCGAACACTAGTGTAATTTTTCGTATAAAAAAAAAAAATTAAACTATCAAATCGCAACTCAAGTGCGATTGGAATTTCAGAAACCGTTTAGCGAAGAAAATTTTCCATTAACGTTCATTAATTTAGAAATAAAATATTTTCTTTGCAGTGCATTGCTTCCAATCGGCGAAGTTGTCGCGTTTAATTAAAAGTTCGCGCCCGATCGATATTTCAATGAAGATTAGAATTTCAAATATTAATATAGGAAATATTGGAGTTGGGAAAAATGGTCTGAGGACATTTTTCGTCACCGTCGATCGGGCCAATCTCGTATCCGCGGTGCCGCCCGGCCATTACCGAACGTGCAGAGTGGAACTCGTCCGTTCGTCTAGTTTTGGGGTAGGAATCGGAGTACCGGATATCCTGTGCCGCACGTGGCCGAGATTCGATGGCGATTCAGGTCGAACTTTTCACGATCGCGCTCGCAGAAAAGACGAAGAAGAAGAAGAAGAAGCAAAGTGGCGGACAGCTTTGGGGTGGCGCAGTGCACAGCTCTCGGTCGACTAGGGTGGAGCAAGAAGTCCTGGTATGACGCTTGTGAAAATTGCACCGACGGTGTAGTGCTCCCAGCTGGAATCTACATTCCTCCACCTTCGCACTCACCCTCTCACGGACAGCCAGAAACTCTAGTTACGTGAAACGTACAGGGGCGGAAATGACTCGAACGCTTAGACCAATTTTCACACGACAAATTTTCAAATGGTATCTTAAGTCCCCGGATACACGGATATATTTTTTACAGCCTTTTGTTTTTACGCACAAAAAAAAAAAAAAAACTAAACCAAAGTAAAAATATTCATTAAAAAAAAAACAAAAATTTTAGCGAAAAGTTGGAGGTAGAAGGTGAACTACTTTCTGGATATTCGTACACAAAGCTTTTGTGCTTTTCGTTTCTGAATGACGAAAATGTATATGTAGGTCAGGTGAGTTTCGAGTGTCCAAGTGGATCAAGGCTGACGCGTCGGTGGAGAGATTAAAGTAGGCTTGCGGCACGCTGGGATAAAAAAAATGGATGTAACGAAAATAGAAAGACACCGCGGAAAAATTGAGCTTTGCATTTTAAATTCGGGCATTGAACATGCGGGAGGCTGGTTATCGGTGCTTCCAGGCCAGTAGGTACGTATACTCTCGGCTCCGTCGTTTTCACTCGTAGCCCATTCGAACGGCCTGCCCGCACCCGCGCTCTTTCGTCTCCTCTTTTCATTTTCCATCCTCGCTCGCATCCACCGCTTCCTCGCGTCTTCCAGCGCTTCACGAACTCGCGGTGGTTGCTCGTTCGGTGGGAGTCACACAACGATATAAGGCACGAAGCATATACCTATGCAAATTGTGTGTTCGGAGTAGAATTCACGTGCATGTATCGAGGACACAAATATGCGCGTCGGCGCTGCGCCCGGTGTAGATACGGGTGGGCGGGTGAGAGGGCAAGATGGGACAGTGTGGCGGAACGGGACAACGGAAAAATGTCTACCACGGTGAGCCAAGGGAAATTTTTCAATAATTTTTCCGATGCTCCATTTTGCCCCGTGGATACTCTCGAATTTTCCGTGTCGTTCCGTCACGTATACTAAAAAATGATTTCATAAAATCGGAGGGTTAACTTGCGTGATAATTTTCTTAAATCAGTGAATTTTATTTTCCATTTAATTAATTCGAGTTTGTACTTCGGGGGTGGGGCGGAAAAATTTGGAGAATCGAAAATTGTGGACGTTTGACAATGATGGGTTGTTGAAAAAAATTCAAAATTTTTTTTGTACTGTTCACTGTCGAGTTAGAAAAAAAAAAAAAAAAAAAAAAATTGGAAAATCGCCTTTTGCTCCACTGTCCCACTTTGCCCCACTATTTTCTATAGAAGCGAAGCATCGAGGATGGGTCGGAGGGAAGGTCGACGACTGCCACGGTATTATAACAGTAACCGTATAACGTAAACCGGACAGATATGTTCAGCCTCTCCCTGGTTAAGTTCGCGAGTGCTCGGTAAAACGCGCGGCTATGTATAATGCAATGTAGGCCAGCAATAGCGGAAAGCATGGAGCGGAAAGCATGGAGCGGAGCGAGCATCATGCGCGTTACGGAGGCGGCGAGAGTCCGGTCCAGCCTCGGGGCAACTTTGTATTTTATTGCGATGGTTTTGCAGAAACGATCCCTGGCGGTTCTGTATCGTGTCCGGCGAATCGTGCGGGAGGATGGTTGTAACACAGTATCGCGCAATATATCGGCGGGGGTGGAAAGATGAAAGCGTATTTGAGAAAATAAAGGGGCGCGCGATGAAAGTGGGCATAAACGATGAAATAGACTCTTATTTCGCGAAAACAAGTCAGCACTGAAAGAGCGTAAAATATAAAAAATGTTATACAACGATCAATGAAAACAATGCAAATTATTTTTGGATGTGTGTCAAACGATGCATACTCTAGTAAAAAAAAAAAAAAAAAAAAAATAATAATACTCAAATTAAGCAATCGAAATTGTATCTATCCATTTATAATTTTCCCTACAGTCTGGTTTTTACTCCCAGCGGATATTTATTGTAATATTCTGGTATCAGATTTATTTTCGTGGATGCAGAATTATACGGAGTAAATGTTCGGAGGAAGCTAAGCTTGCCGTGAATCAGTATCGGGGTAAGCATTCGCCGACTGGAACCGAGCTCGGTCCAGATCACCCTTAGTTCGGCGCACGTTTGCGTATCAAAGCTAAAAGCTTTTTAGCCAATTCCATGTGGTTCAGTGATATACAAGAGATTTACTCCTATGACCACGAGTGGCAGCGGTATCGGCGTAGGGTGGACGGTAACGCGTGTGTACACTCGAGACCGCCAATCATGCTGATTGTGTCGCGACTGCAGCCGTTTGCTTTGGGGAGGGAGAGGGTCTCGGTGCAATAATGACATTAGCTTTGGGGCGACATCGCAATGGCGATCTCCGCAGACACGGAGGAAGCCTGGCTCCTTGTCGTCTAGCGGAAATAATTACAGCCAGGAAACAGAAGTGTAATTATTCTAATTAACATGGTGTAATGATCGCAGTGAGAGTTTGTTATTTATTTTTGACGCCACAACTTTTCTGCCGTTGCAGTTATGCGTTTGTTGCCCGATAAGAACGTTGTCCAGTCTTCGAAATATAAAACTCGCAAGTGGCCAACTTCACCCGAATACCGTTTACGCGAGACCGAGTACGATATTATATTTCGCACAGGTAGATACGCTCCAGGAGCTTGTATAAATATTTTCCTTCTAACCAAAGAGGATCAATATCGCTAATAGGATCAGTCATTTTTTTTAATTCAGTTATCAATTACCATAAGTCCCTCAAGCAATCGATAATTCTCGTCAAGCCCTCACCCAGTTATTTATTATTATCAAACCCTCGAGCAATTATTTAAATCCCCTTGCCGGTTGAGGCAACGACATTAACGATTTCGAAAAACCTTAACCATTTTGTTTTTTTTTTACAAGACAAAATTGAGGCAACGAATTTTCTTGAGCCCAACTGAATCCTGGATTTCCTTCGATATCAATGTCAACCATTGGTCCACGAGACTCCACCCTTTCTCATCGAATAGACGTCGCTCCCCGCGAGTCTAACTCATTAGCGATACTGCGGACAAACAGGCATCTAACCAGAGTTGGCTCGCTCTGGGAGATGCAATACCCGACCGATGGTCACTATAGGTACCTTCCTGAATGTGGCATGTAGACTCAGCGTGCCAGAGGGACCCTGCAACCGCTGGTCGATTGCACATACCAGAATCTCTACCCTTGAGTACTGCCATGTATGTATCCAAGCAGCAGTTCAACTGTGTATATCGCCATCGCTGATGTACAGTGGACGATGAGAGCGCCACTGCCATTGCGCAATGTTCTCCAGTGGAACGCCCTATCTATATATATCGATATTCCGTTTACAGACGGACAATTGCGAATAATCAACGAGCGTTATGGAGGAGATCGAGCTGTTTCGCGACGATGGATATCACAGCTATACGACTGTAGCGTATCCAATGGATTTTTCGGTATTTCGATTATCCATTCTGTGAGACGCGAATACCGAAATTCTGAAACGGTAGGATACGGAATTTTGAAAATTATTCTGTGTACTAGAGAAACTGACATTTCTAAATAAAAGAAAAAAAAAAAAAATTATCTAAAAAAAATGACCGTAGGTTTAACAGGACACTTGGTGGCCACCTGGGGCGAAAAGTCTCAGGTTTTTCAAGAATATTTACCATATCTTCGAAAAATTCTTGTAAATCTGGTGATTTATTTTATATTCGTGTGTCTCTTCCAAAATGGTGAATATACAGTACACGTATGGACATCGACGTAGATCCGGCGAGTTCACCTTGTCGCCGTGTTCCTTTGACTGCTCGTCGAGCCAAGGTGCCTCCCCATAACTTTATTATATGTATACCGAACGTAGCAGCGGCGGTTCGGTACGAAATTTGCATTTTCAGGAAGAGCCGTTTAGAAGTTCCTTCGTACGCGCTGCGGGGCGATGCACAGCGGACGAAGAAAAGAGAGCCATGTCGCGGCGTTCGCGGGGCTCGGTTACGGTTATTTAATGAATAAGGGGCGAAACAGGGGCGTGGGTGAGGCAAGAGGTGGTACGGTTTCGCCGAGAGACCAGAGCGAGCCAACAGCCTCGACTACGAAGGCCGCCCTCTGGTCCGCTTCTACCGCTGGTCCATGGAGGGTAAGATGTGGGATTGCATTTTAATAGAGGCATTACGCGAAGCGTTCCGTGGACCACCCAGCAACCACCTCGCCTCTTTCTACTTTTCCGTTCAGCCCTCCCGCAATGAGGTTGAACGTCGACGAACGTCCGTCTCGCTGCAAAGCCCGCGGTACCCGGAGGACAACGGGCGTCTCGCTATGCCCGAGGATTCTTAATAAAACCACGGGGTCCCGTTGTACACCCACGGCGAGCTACGGGGTTAGACGGAAGGGAAAACAGTGTAGAGAGCAGACAAGATGCAAATGCCGGAACCAATAAAACCGCGCCAGTCGTTACCGAGGCGAAGACTGAGAAAACGGAGCTCGGTGTGGCTTCAAACTCAGCCGCCCAACCCCTAACTTCCGCCGCGCGCTGGTTCGTCGAGAAAACGCTCCCGATAGCCCTTAGTGTGTGTGACAAATTTAAATTTCCGTAAGGTAACCGTCCATTAGAACGTATAGTCCATAGAATAGAATTTCACTGCGCCAACCAACGGTCCAATTCAACCGTCAGAAAATTTGGTCCACAGAATGAAATCAATCTTCTAACAGTTCGAGAGTACCGATGGAGGTGTTACAGAACAATCGCGGAGAAATGATCGAATCACGAGTCTAGTTGAAAGCCAATTGGCACAGTTCCGTCGGAGCCTACTTTAATTCGGTGTGATCGAAATTGCACGAGTTCGCGGCATTCATCCCCCATTCACAGTCGGCTCTTAGCATCCATTTAAATCCCCTCCGCCCCGATAGTTGCCGCTCGTATACAGTCGTATACAGCTTCTAAACCAGCGGAAACGATCACATTGTTGCAGCATCGCTTCGTCTGGCGGCTTTTTACCGAGAACGACCGTTATCCGTTACACCTTCGCGCTGCAATAAGGTTTACGTAATCGCGTTTACGTAAGTCCCCACCGTTGAGTTTCCGACTTGCTTTGGTACATTCAGAGGCTGCCGACGGTGCTGCAGCAATCCACGGTTCGCTCTCTCCGGTGCACGACACCGGTGCTGCGACAGCGAGACTCGTAAACTTCCACCCTCGGAATCGTAAAACTTTTTCTCTCTCGCTTTCCATCCACCGGGAGCTTCCAGCAACCCGACTTGCCACGTGACCCGACGCAGCACATCCCTCCGTTCGAATCTTCGTTCACGAATGCGATAGTTTCTTCGTTTATACAGCAGATTGCTGCAGCGCCCGTGCAGTCGGCTCTCCCCTTTATTTTAAGCGATAAACATACACAGCGCGACACGGCGAGCTACGTGTGTTTCTTGCGAATGTATCAACCAGCACAAAGTATATTCGCGAGATCGTTTCGCCGAGCGAACGCCTCGCTCCGCTGAAGCGCATCTGCGCATGCCTAGCTATCTTCCTCGAGGGATCGTGAAGAACCAACGATCACAAAAGATTTTTTTAATCCGATCTGACGAGTCAATTTCGAAGATCCATAATTCATGACCACTGTAAACGTTATTTCCGAGCATTGCGATGAAAATGAGCTTCGTCACCGAAAAGAAAACTAGAGGCCTAAGCTTATGATAATCCATATCGACGCTTTCTACCTTCCATCAAAAAACGCATTGACCGCGCCACCTCCGCCAATTCCATTGAGAGACCATTTTATTTTACCGAGATCGTGGTCTTCCGGGTCACGTGAACGACCTTGAACCAGTTGGAGCGATATGCGGAAACGCGCAGAGGCCTCTCGTGTCTCCACCGAGCGCCAAGTACCGTAGTGAGTCATCGCCGGTGTGCTATCGGTATAACGGAATGAGAAGTGGTTGAAGGAGTCTCTCGCCGAGTGTTTAACGACTGTGCACTCAAAAACGAGTGGGTCGCCGCGGCGCTATACCGCTACCCTTACATTTGAAAATGTAATTATGTCTGGAGAGGTGGAGCGGCGTAGCCGAAAGGCTATGTGAACGTTGCAACCGGAGCGGACCCAACGCAAGCTCTCGAGGAATATTCCTCGGCGGAACACCTCCGAAGCTGCCACCGAGAGAAGCGGACGTGTGCGCGAGGGTTTTTCGGCTACCGAGGGCTGTTCGGCAATTGGGAACGGTACCGTTATCCGCAACGTTTTACAATTACACCCGAGTGGTGTTGCGCTAGACACACTTGGCCCGAATTCAAAACGTTGTTCCTCTTCTTTTCAGTCCGTCCAGTTTCGTTCTCCGCCCGCTCGCTCTCCCTTCATGGAAAATTCGCGACCGGAATAACAAACAGGCCGAGGGAGGCAATGGAAAAAATGGGATAAATAATACCAGCGGGAAGTAGGTATAAGAATGGTAGAATGTGAAGAAGTATCCGAGGCTCCATGCTCTCGACGTTTATCGTCACATTAATGGTTTTTATCGAGTACTGGAATGAAATTATGTGAATATTCACTCGTGTCGAATTCGGGCCGAATTTTGGTACTAAGTTCAAGCTGACGTTTCAAAGTTCGAACCTACGTGGCCCAAAACTAAAATAATTGCACAGGTATGTTTCCGATAGACAGATAGGTATTTCTTTGAAGTTATTTTTAGTAATAATGTCGTTTTAGTAATGACGTCGAGTCTCGCGCCAGCGTGCCGAATCTCGGTGCTTATTGTTAGCCTTTGGCACTGGCGAGGCGATATACATGGTCCATTTACACCCGGTAAACGAGAACCATCAGCCAGAGTACGTATAAACTCGCGAGTGTGCAAACCAGCGCAATCCTTCGCGGTAGGATATTAGCGTCGGTAGAACAGGTTGCAGGACAGCGTAGTGTTGACTTTCCTCCAACGAGTGGACGACCGCGAATGCAAAATAATGAGGTCTGGCCTGTGAGAATAGCTCACCATCAGAAGTGAGCTGCGGGACTGGTAAAGCCAAGTCGCATGCAGCGGGTCTGCTCGGAGCGACCACAATAGCAGGTGTATGGTTACGACAAATCCTCGGTTGCTGCGCGAACTAAAACACCATTCTGGTCGGCGAACGCAGCCGCTAACACGCTCGTTCGCTGGCCTGCAGCCACGTTAATAGGAGCCTCGGAAGAAAATAAAATATGGAGAAAAATGTGATAAAAGTTTATGTCCGGCTCGCCGTCAAGCTTCCACCGAAGTGGCCCGAGGAAAATCACCCTCTCGGCGTTCAAAGTATCCGTGGATATAACGTCGAATAGCGCCCTCGATAAAGAACCGTTGACGAGCGAGGCGCGTTAACGCGTCCCTCGTTCCGAAAGAATCGAAGTTCATCGCAAGTATAGAGCCGCGCGATAACCGGATATGCAAATGAGTCGTGTTAGCGCAGTCGAGTGAATGAGCACCAGGCGAACCGGACCGCTGAACTACCCCGCACTCAACCACCGTCGCCACGAGGAACGCGCACTGTTTTCCATTCTCAAGAACAATGAATTGCTTCCTGCCTACCCTCCCGGCTAAGCTTAGCTCTACGAATATTAACGGTAAATCTACTTTCAACTGCTGAGGCTTTAAGCGCCGCACGAATAAATGGCCCGGAGAGGACGCTGGTGTTGGACGAAAGGGGATGAAAATCAAACGGAGAAACAGAGAAGAAGAGCCAGGATGGAAAATCGTTCCGAACCTCGCCAGGTAACTGAGTCTCGTCATTACCATTCCTCTTCCCCACCTAACTTCCTCCTCTCCATCTCCGCATCCTACGCTTCCATTATACCTTGCAGTAAATCGATTATCCGTTGATTTCGGTTTAGCAAGTCCGACCACCAGTAAGTTGCACAACAGCGAAATCCTATACCTACACCGAGCAATTGCTTTCACAAGCTAGGAAGCATTGCACTCTCGGAACAACAGAACTGAATAATAAAGAAGAAAAGTAGTTAGAGTAACCGGCAAAAAGAACCGGAGTAGTTATAACGAGAATCGATACCCGCCCGGATCCGGGAGTTCGCTTTATGTTTATTCATGACGCATGAATACCGATCGCGGTGAAAGCAAAAAAAAAAAAGGAAGAACCAGCTGGAACATGAAGAAACAAAACCACTTCAATCTGTACAGTGGTCTCGCTTTTATATTACTTTCGGCGACGAATGAAGAATGAAGGAGAAAGGTGGTCGTTACCCGCGACAGTACGTGAGCAATGGATTTTCCATATTGCACGGTTATGCACGTTTCCACTCGATGGCCTGTAAAACACCACGCGCGACAATTTTGCCACAGGTACTCGATGAATTTATCCAATTTCCACAAGTTTTTCATTTATTCGATTTTTTTGTTGTTTTCATTCAATTGACCCGATACTTAAGCAGGCAAGGGGAGTTTCCGGTGGACGGTTCCGAGGAAAAATATATTCGACGGGGTAGGAACGCCACAGTGTGTCCGCTGTGTTGCACAGTGTATGCATGTTTCCACTCGATCGTCTGTAAAGTACCACGTACCAGCCTTTTGTCACACGTAACCGCTCAATTTTTCCGATTTCTTCAAAGTTTACGGATTTTTAATACGTTTTTTTTTTTTATTAACTCTATAGTTTTACGGGGAAGAGGAATTTCCGGCGCATACCCCGGAGGAAAAAGGGCAAACGGGGCAGGAGCGCCAGATTTTGGCCGCATCAAAGGTGAATCGTCGATTCAAGCCACGAGAACTTCTCGGAGACACTTGCCAAAAGATCAATCCCCTCTTGGCACACCAGGGATGACCTCTTTCGTTCTCTACGAATTCGAAATCTGCATCTGCGAACAGTGCACCATGCATTGTTTCCTCACTCTCCTCGCTTGTCTGCCAGCAGCGGAGAGCTGTATCGGGAATTGTTCTCGATCGATTGCATAATCGGGCCACCGCAGCACTCTCCATTCCTGATAGGTACAAGAGACATTCGATGTTTCTGTCGAATTTTCCAGCAACTGAACGGCATTGCGCGTGTTACACCGAATTTTCAGTTGAATTCCTCCGCGTGTCGGGAGTCACGAAAATCGTCCGTGATTGAAACCTCGATGAGTCTACATTAAAACCAATGATTCCACTCCATTCTATTCCAATCAGGCGTTGTCGACCGGAGGATTAAAAAAGATTTCAGGCAACAATATAAAGCACTCCGCGTCAATATTGTTCCACCACCCCGTGATCATGCTGGGCAGGAAGTCGATCGGGCGGGGTGATACCAGAAGGTGCGGCCGTTGCCCGCGAGACAGCCGGCGCCAACCACCGGGAGCAAAGATTGTTTTCGTAATCAGAGTGCCGGAGTGATTTCGTGTGATTTTCTCCCGGCATGCTTTCAGCAGTCCTAATATTGTTCCTTTCCTTCCACCCTTCCTTATCGACTCGGGAGGAGCTTTATTAACTATTTAATTTGATGGGTTCTACGAACGAGAGCTGCGACCATGTCTATAGCTCGTTAACTAATACTCCATCGAGTGTGTATACTTAGTACAATACTTAGTTCGAGTACGTAGTGCATCGGTCCGGCTCGGCTCATAACACATACGAGACCATCGAATATCCTGCCTGAACAAGAGGCACAAGCTGGACCAGAGGTAAAATGCATCCAACTTAATGCACCAGGCGAACTTCAATTGCAAGGTGCGACTGGTAAAAAAGGTAGTAATGGTACGAAAGCAACGAGAAGGAGGGTGAATGAAGGCGGGGATGAAGGAGACCGGCGAGGCCGCGAGTGGAAAGGCCACGGAAACCGAAAGACGTGGCTGGCCCTCGCCGGCCATTAATTGGATTCCCAGCTCGAAATTCCCCGTGTGCCCACATACCACACTCTCCTCCTGTGCAGGCCACTCAATTAAACTAACGTTGCGCTCGGACGGTTCGGATGCCACTACTCCTATCGATTGCTCGACCAATCGAAGCAATATCCCGGCTTTCCCTCGAGCTGTACCGGTTCCGAGGCCTTTAGCGTCGATTGTCTAGACTTCCTGCTTACACTCCACTGTAGGGTCCGCGTTCAATCTCCCCTTCACCCTCTGCTTCGAGTACTACACGCCCTGCATTACTCGTGGAATCGCGAATTCTCCAAAAAGGCGGAAGTTTCAATACCTCACTGATACCTGCTTTCTCTGGATAGTTTGCTCGATGTCTTGACCTAATCGAAGATACGAAGGAAACATGAAAAAACCGGACTTCAATGATCTTTGAATGCACTTTCACTGCTACAACGGAACTGTTGAATCCCACAAAAATTCTGACTCGACCCTGCTGCAATTTCCCTCGAGGGTGAAGTCAGAGTCACGGAGAACTTCCATAACAGTTCTGCGGTAACTCCAAAGTCCCGCTGCAAATATGTGTCACAGTTAAGTAGTCTGGCGGCGACATCAATGAAAAAGAAAAAACTGTCGTTCAATGAACAGGTTCACAGGTTGAACGAGTCTGCTCGTCGCAACTCCCACGATCATTTGTCCGAGAACCGGAGCGTCATAAAGGTGTGCGTTTTGACGGCGAAATTCGGCGGCTTCTTCAGGGAAGCCGCATTCCCATCGGAGTCGATCGGCGAGTTTGTCGCAGCAATTCATCGGCCGCTTTGCAACGTAGCATCGCGCAGGCTTCGGTGAACACGCATGAAAGGTGGCAAATAAATAAAACACTGTTACCCCCGACGGAGTCTTTGGTGGCGTTTGCCCGGCGGGGGTTGCGCGTTTCTTCGACCCCTTCTTCCGCCTTCCCTTCCGCCGTCTCGCATCAACGCGCGATTCTCGGTTGTCGCTTGAGTATCGGGAACGATTCACCGTTCGAGCTCGCACCAGTTGCCGCGCGCGTCCGGAAACTTCAAATGTTCGCCGCTCGCCCGACCGGGCAACCCCGCCGCGCCTTTGTCGCCGACGCGCTACCGATGTCCACAATGTTCTCCACTATGACACAGTGCGCTACCATTGTCCGAGCCGTCGCGGCTACATTAAGGCAGCGCCGACATCTACCGTCGTTTAAGAGTCGGAAACCGTTGACTGGACGAGTAACGCCGGCAAATAACGCCGCGACGGTTGAACGTTCCTAAGTGTCGACGTCAAACACACCGCTCTCGAGCGGCACAAGTGCCTAATGCACTTGCCGCTCGATTGCTGTCCGAACGGATTCTTCACGAAATGCCGCTGGGTGTTATAATGCGCAGTGCAACGCTGCAGTCGCTGGCCAAAAGGACCGGAACAATATTATAATGGGAGATGGCTGTTGAGGCCACTGAAACTCCTACGTCGCTCAGTTCGCAAACGGCAAAATTGGTCACGATGAAGATGAGGAGATTTCTTTTTTCCCACGCATTTCGCGAACCAAAACTGGTTTCCTTTTTTTTTTTCTTCTGAGCGTGTCGGTCGTTCGTTGTCGGGCTTGGTACGATCCAGCCGGTACATCGCCCGGATCTACGCATTACCGTGCGCAATCCTATTCCCAACTCCGCCAGCGAAACTGTTCCCGTTACCACTCGCGAATAGTGCACTAATCGTAAACATTTCTCGAAGCAAACGTCGTATCATTGTGTTCTCGCGGGTACGTTGTAGAAACAGCGGGAAGCCGGAAATTGGCCACGAAGAACCGAAGCACCTACTCGCTCGCGAGAGTGGCGAGAGTCTTTGGGGAGGGGGGGAAAATTCGCGCGCCGCGCGATGCACTTGGGCGTCGGGACGAGGTGCAGTACGAGGAGCCGGACGTTGAAAAATCCCGTTTGCCGCATACTGCGCCGTGATAGCGACGCTCCGAGTGCATCTCGCTTCTGCACTTTCGGCCGCAAGCATCCACGCACACAGATACGTTTATATATACACACATTTCTATAAACATTTGCAGAATGCAGAAGAGTTAAATTCGATCCTGCAGCATCCTCACCGTTGTCGTTGCCGCGTTTCATTCTGCAGTACCTCGTAGTCCGGGTATGGCTCGGTAAAGAAAAGTTTCTTGCCTTGCACTATGGGCTGCTAAGAAATGGCTCGAGGAACAGGAGCACGTTGAAGCGACGACGTCCCACTCATTTTACTGTAGCGGACGGAGAAACGCTGAGACATTCGTTGCTAGAATGCGTATACATATAAACATATATGTATTCAAGGGAGAGCGGGGTAAAATAGGAAACGAAAGAATTCTCCGAAAATTTAGTTTTGCCCCACTGTGTCATTTTGCCCCGGTGTTTCAAGCATTTTACTCCAAACCTAGCGTAGCAGTACACGGCCAAGATGCCGGCGTCTATCTACTCGCGGACCATACACTTTTATTCCTGAGTACACAGTCAAGGTATCGGCGGCAGAATTCGCTACATCCGCACCTGCACGATACGCTCAGTCAGCTAGATAGCCTCGTTATTCGCGCGTTAGCCGTGCCGTGGTCTCTCCACGGAGCTTCCGCACGGCGGTAGACCGGCACCGGCACCACCGGGGCTAGATCGTTTTTATCATCTACTTAGCTAAAAGCATCGTGAAAAATGGCCGACAATTAGCCAATAAATAGGACGTGAGGTAGTAGCGAAAAGTAGGAACTTGAGGTCGGTGCATTCGCGCGCTGCGCAGTCGGGGAATAACAAAGGGGCGCTGAGAGGTGTGATAACGAGATGCATACGGTATCGGGCACTTAGCGGGTTATTGTGGCCGGGACCTCACCTGTAATTTGCCTCGTAAATCGTTACCGTTATCCTCCCGTTCGGTTTAAGCCCGGATATGCTCAGAAATCCCCGTCGTCCGTTTTCCACTCTCAAGCGCTATTAATATACGTACGCGAACAGACAACAGCTGCGGCGGCAACGGGATAGTTGCGATCCCATATCCACTTCTCTGTATGTATCTTTATCGAGTATTCGGCCAGACCTGTGACGCGTTTGATTGGGCACTCTGTCCCGCAATAGCGTCATTCCGATGGACGAATGGTTCCTGTGTTTGCGCGCGTTCGTCGCGTCGGCGAGATTCCCTTATCCTCTCATATGGTCCGTGGGGCGAAGGATTTTTGCAAAAAATAAAAAAATTTAAAAAAAAATTAATTGGCTCTTCAGTCCGCGATAGCCCACGTCCATCCGTTTCGATAGACGTCATTGCAGCGCAGCGCGCCCGACTCGGCCTACTTTTATTGTCAAACCTGCCGTCCCTCACTCCGCCATTTCGTACTGCAGGCGAACCGCTAACCACTTTTTTCCATGTGTCGAATTTTACCAACCTTTCTGTTACTTCGCTTTTTTTTTTTTTTTAATTTTTCTTTGTATAAAAAAATACGTGGTTTGAGAAAAAAAAAATGTACAAGTGCCAATCAACGGACACGAAAAACTGGTATTTCGATACGGAAACGAAAACGTACACTGCAAAAAAATGTAAAAATGAAGTATTTCCATTGTTTGTAATAAACGAACATTATATTTTCATTGGAGATATAAATGAAATTTATGGTTCCATTTTGTGCAATAAATTTCGCCAGCGCATTGTCAAATGAATTTTCTCAAAGAGAATAAGAAGCTAATTAAATGGTCGTGTTTCCGATATTTTTTGCTTGACGGAAACGTCACGGTAATTAGAAGCGAGCATCCAGGTGACGCATTTTGTGTGCTAGAGTCGTCAGGAAAAATTTCAATACTCGTGGGATTTGTGTTATGGCATAGCGTGGCGGCTGTAGCGAAGACCCGGTGAACTAAAGAAGACATGTATAGGTGTAGAACGGTAGGGTACGCTTGGCTACTTTTAAATTTTGAGGGGTTCGGCCGCCGTATCGCGAGTAACTCGGGCAGGCTGTGTTCTTCTATTGTCTGTTTTGCATTCGACGATCTCTTACGCCCGAGTGAATCTTTTAACGACCCCGAGGAGTGCGACAATGCGACGACGCTTTGGTGTCCCATTAGTGATTTGCGGAATCGTCGACATCGCCCGACGGTACGCTCGGCTTTAGAATTTTCATTCTCCTTCGTCCCGCGATTCCTTCTTTCCCCAATGTAGGGGAAACTTTAGGGCATCGATTTATCCACATTTGACATCATAATTATTTTTTTGTCACCGAACGCTCACACGCTCCAAGCTCGATCGTGATTTTGTCGAAACCGTCATTTTTCTGAGGTATCGAATTTTCGTCGAAGGAACCTAACGAATTTATGATGCCGAAAATAATTGGTTATTACGGTGATTCGTCTTAGTTTTACGAAAAATTGATTTTCCGGAAGACTTGAATTTTTTTTTCAAGTACCACAAAAATTCTATAAAAAAAAAAAAGTTATTGCAAGATTAATAATTCGTCTTCCACGCAATGCATCCTTACATCTCCACGGAACACCGTAGAACGTAGCAGTATTTTGTTCGGTCGCTGTCCCCACGAATCCCGAAATCTCCGTCACAATGGGGCTCCGCTAATGTCGAATGACAGAATCGTGTTTTCGTTAAATGTTTGTCACCGAGCGGAGGAGTCATTCATGCGGCCAAGCAGGTGCGTGGTTCCTTACTACCGCGGCGATGGAACACTCAGAGAGCTTCATGGATCTCCTTTGATGTCGCCGTTGTTCGGGGCCATCTCAGCCACCGCCAGCAACAGAGTTTTCCCCACTAAATGGTTGATGTTCGTCCAGAAACTACAATACAGCGACGCGCCATTTCCACGATCAATCGAAACGCTTGTTCTCGAAGTTGGGCGAAAGCACTCGTCCATGTGTGACCGAGGAACAGTTCGCGGCTGGAAGGAGCTCGAAGTCTTTCGATGATACTGCATGAAACTTTGGTAGTCGAACCAAAGGAACCAAAGGAACACCACAGGTAGCGAGGCCGCCCGAAACCGCAAGCGGAGCCAAAGTCACTCTTGGTACCAGGTCTCTCTGCATGTGTCGAGCCGCATCGAGCGACGCATCGACAGCGGTTTGCCGACATACACTTGCGGTGTATCTGGACCGCCGTATTAGCACGTCCTCGTACGCGGAGCTTCGGTAGTCATCGTTTCTATTGTGTCGCCAAGACGCGGCGAGCGGTTCAGCTTTGAAGGTGTCGACAGGACACCTGGGCCACGTGACAATAACGAACAGGGAGTCCCACCCGTCGAGATCGGTCGGTCGTCTGTCGGAACCGAGATCGAGTCTATGAGAATGCGACCCGTGCTGAGAAACGACGGAGACTGAGAGTGGAGAAGATGATCCGACCGTCGTATCGCCGTCGTGCAGGAGCTGGTGAGCTCGCAATTATAAGCATCCGCTCGGCTGGGCGCCTCGAGACTCTTCTCACTTTTTTTTTTCAAAGGGTATTACGTTCTCCACCCACAGAATCGTCGCCACTCTCGTCTCGTTTTCGTTTTCTTTCACACATTTTCCTGCTCTCTCGTTCTCACTCGACTCCATGCGTGGTGCGCGCTTTTACGACGCGACTGCGGTAAGGGATCTGTGCAATCGCACTTGCGAGGGAATCTCATTGAGGCGCTTTTTATTAGGGTTATGAAAGTATGGCGACTCGGATCGGTAGGCGGGGTAGCCGACTTGGGCATTATTCATTCAGGGGTCCATCATCGTTACGTTTTAGCCGAACAAGAGGACGGCGGCGACGAGGACGTCTGAGGAGTTCCGAGAAATTATGAAAAGAGCGGATTCGTTCGAGCGCCTAAATGCTTCCTTTGCTGCCGCTCACGCGAACCATCGACCAGGCGTCTATTCTCCGTGAATGAAAGCTGGTTGGTTACTTCATCGTCCCGATAACTGGGTCTCTTTCTCCGGACTTTTCGGTGTCCTCGGGTACGATTTTGTCGAAGGTTTCCCTCATCAATTTTCAAGCGACCAGTCTTACTGAAACTTTGAAGCCATTATTAATTAGTACTTTAGTCATTTAATAGTAATTAACATTTTTTATTGTTGTCATCAACAATGTCGAGGAAATATATTTATTAGGGTAGAGCGGGGCGAAAGGGGAACATAAAATGTCATAACAACGTTGGGCAAAATTTGTCGCGAGTCAACTCGAAATGTACTCTGTACTGCCCTGAATGGATTAAAAAAAAAAAAATTCAAAACCACTCTCAACACAGTATTTTCAGTGAAAAAAAAAAAATTGAAATTCGTTATTCAACTATGCAATTAAAAAAAACACACACACGAAGTTTGAGCGAGTAAAAGATGATGCAATGGACTGCGATTGGTCGAGGTGTCGGTCGGTCGACCGGTGCTGCCACCGCGCCACCGGGTATTCGAACCGGCGAACGAAGAGCCGTTACGAAGACCTTACCAAACAGATCAATAGATGTCGCGAAACAAAATCAAAGTCCGCTGGAAAGGTTATAAAAAAAAAAAAAAAATTACAAAATACCGCTCTGCAGCCAACGGATTTGCCCGAGTACCCTGCGAATCAGTCACGAGCGATTTTATCCCAAATTGGCTAATCGAATTAGTCCCTGACATACGTAGAGCTACGGCAGGCGAGGAGGCTCTCGAATCGAGCACACACACACACAAGCGTCAGAGTCGAGGCGCTCCCGAATTCCCAGACGTCCGTAGAATCCTCCGGATCCAGAGAGTGAAGACTCTCCGGTTTATGCCGTACGATAGTTTCGAATGAGCCGGGGAGCGGCAGTTAGAGCACAGGACGAAGCGTAGGTAGCTAACGGAGGGAGGCAGTCCGGCGATGCGAATCCTTTGTGACGTCTCTGGGTCCTCTCTCCCTCTCTCTCTGTCTCTCTCTCGAGGATCGCCTCTCGTCCCGTACCATCTGCAGGCAGCAGAACCCTTCCCAGCCTCGAATTATCCCGGATTCTCATCGTGTCAATGGGAAGAGCGACGAACCCTTAAAGGAGCGCCGGAGCTACGAGAATCCAATTACGTAATATCGCTGGCTGCGGTTACCCATCGTCGGCGGAGATAAAGATGGGGCCAAAGTGAGGATAGCGAAGTGCATCGAGTAGGCGAGGTGAAGAGCCTGCGAAGCCTACGCGCGATAGGAAGCCGTGGAGGCTCCTCTCAGCGGGAGGGAAGATCGCGGCATTAAGGTAGTTCTTGTAGGTAATTCGTAGGTAACCACGTGAGCCAAGCGAACAGACCGCGCGCGGTGCTTCCCGAAGATCTGTCCCAGAAGTTGAGAAGAAGATGGACTGTATGGGGTTAGCCGGGTGGGAATAACGCGAATCTCACGGCGTCCCGAATCCATCCGGCCGGGGCGAGCGGCATCGTTGGACCGCTCTTTGGTCCCGGTACATACTCGTACCCGGCTTCCCTCGTGTAGATTCCTCGCTCGACACGCGCATTCATGAAAATAAACGAAATCGAATGAGGCCACGCTCGAGATAACGTCCCCGTCTCGTCTCGGAAAATGAGGATGGACGTGTATTCGCGCAAACCACCGGGTCTATGACTATAGTGGATTCTGTTGGCATGACGAAGGGTGAAAGAGGTGCTGCCATGCTGAAACCGCATTTATAGGATGGGCTCTCTCACGCTGAGCCGCTGGGCGAGTCGACGGATCCCGGGGTATATTGTATGCGCCTTGTAAAATTAACTCCTGATTTCGAGAGTGAAACACCACTGTGCGTTTTTTCTCACCGGAATTTCGGGTCAAAATTAATTTCAAGATTTTGTATTTTGGGATTTTTTTTGCTTCTCTTGTATGACCGTGTGTGTTGTTACACCTTGATTCGCCGAAAACGATTGCGATTCAAAGACAGCTCGAGGCGGTTGCAAATTTGGTGCACTAGGAGAATACTCGTGTCCATTTCCTCTATGATCAAAAACCTTTGGTACCGATTTTCTGTAAAATTGTTCCCCATGTGAAAATAAACTTTCCAACTTTTTAAATATCGGTTATGGTTTCACTTATTAATTAATTTTTTTTCACTGCAATCTCGATTCAAATTTCGTAGCAATATTATTTTCGACGTACACATTCGCCAGTTTGGACGCCCTCATCGACCGTGGAATCTTACGATACGGGAAATGGCCAGAGGAAGTAGAGAGGGTCGGGGTTGGAGCTTCGCTCGAGGAATTAATTTCCTTTGTAAGCTCTCAAAGAGCGCGACGTGGCTGCTTTTGGGAATGACGAGAGGTTGATTGTGGCCTGCTGTTGCAGCAGGGGTGGCCTCACTACGGTCGGGGGAGGAAGGCAGAGGAGACGGGGCCGCGGTACCGACGGCTCTCTTGTACACAGGTATCGCGTTGGTGCAAGGGAGCGACGACGAGAAACGTGAAATGCTAGCTGCGCTGATTCGAACGGTTGAAAGGCAAGAGTGGAGCGTACAAATTCTCCGCTGCTACCACTGACGCTGCTAGAAATGTTCCACTGTTATATACACGATAGAGGGAGCTCAGCACTGAGCAACTTTTAAAGGCTATTAAGATTGTAGGCGCACCTAAGCGGATCATATATAGCCGCGGGTAGCGGTCGATGAACTCTAAGCAGAATTTTTTTTTCTCGTCTCTCAACCCGTGTTACTCCGATCCTTGTATCATATCACATGATCAATACGATACGAGCCACGTGTACATGGAATTTACATAAACGAACGAGACGAATAATAAACATGTGCAAGGAAAATCTATTATTGCAGAGGAAAAATAAAATCGTTGCAGTGATGCAATTGTGCGACATAGCGTAGATCGTTGCGAGAGGATATTTAAAACCTCACGAATAATATTGTTTTTAATATACCGGTAACGCAATATTTTAATATAAATGTCAAAAAGATTTTCACACCGAAAACTTCATGTACCATTTGTGAATTCTCGAATATTTTTCAAAGTGAGGATATTAAGATTAAAATGAATTTTCCGATAAATTTTTTATCGTAAATTGTGAGATTATGTTTTGTCCTCGCTATACCATTTTGCCCCAGTCTCCCCCTGATAAAAGAGATTCACGGCCCAAGTTGATATTCAGAGTTATCTTCTTGCACCGAATTCTACACCCAATGTTAATTTTACACCTTTGCAAAGGACCATCGACCTGGGTCCTTCAGCCCGAGGAAAAATGATTTACGATCGGAATATAGACCGGCGGTACTCTGGCTCTATATTCCAGCCGCGATAGGCGCACGCTCGGTCCTATACACGCGTCCCACAGAAGTGAGAAGTAATAAGCCGTGGCGAAAAAAATTGGGCAACGAAGGGACAGAAGAGGGGTTGTCATGGAGCCACCCCAATGGAGTCCGCGCTCCTCTTCCGGTGTCCATCGGCGCATGAACGAACGACGTTCAGCCGATATATATAATTCGCAGCGCATGCACTTTCTTTTTTTTTTTTTTTTTTTTTTTTTTTTCGAATAAAAATCCGGAACTCTATGAAAGATTTGCGGTTGTTCCCTCGAGCGAGATGCTTCGCGCCGACTCCGGCGGACCGACTTCTCGTTCATTGCCTTCTCATTCTCTTCATCCCCGTGTTACCCTCCGGCAGGCTTCGTCCTTCTTCCGTCGGAGCATCCATAACTCTCGGTGGGCGCGGTAACTCACCCTGCCGAAGATATGTTTCAATAAAGCATTCAGGTAAGCCACCGGTATTTGTGCGGATTTCTCGATACACGACGTCGGCAGAGAAAAACCACCGAGGTTATATATTTCACTGAGACTCGCGGTGCCGGTTCGTTTATATATCTGGGAGAACACAGAGGCACACCGGTGAACGGTGAGACGAGTTAGTAACGCGTGACTGGCCCTCGGCGACAATGAACGTCGGTCCAGTGCAGCAGCCGCGGGGCTCGTTGATGCGCGGTACACGATACATCGGTATTAGTCGCGCGATACAGGGAAGTGTTGTGCACGGGAGGAGAAACCGAAGCTTGGCTCCAAGTAATATTGCTCAACTCGCCGTGAAGCCAACATGGCGGAATGGAGATCCATCTCAGGCAAGCATCGAAATCCGGAAGCCACGTGTCCATGTGGAAGATACTTTGATCCTTGCGACACATCTTTCTACCAATACAGACTCCGTAGTTAAAAAAAAATGCAAATTTCGATTCAATGTACAATTGTCATGAAATTTTTTTTTTTTTTGAATTTAAATATATTTACATTGGGACTGAAATAAATGATCGAGAGTAAAATGTTTTGAACGTTTTTCATTAAATTCACATCGGTTTTCCATCATAATTGTATGCGACATTTAACATTTCAATTGTCGATTAAAACTTTCGGCTCGAGTACGTTCAATTTCGTAGGATTTTTTTTTTACATCGCACCTATATCAATATCCTATCGAGTATCATCGCTACGTCTGACCCAATATCCGTGAAAGTTGCCAGACTATGATACAGTAATCGGCGCTTTTTCTCGTCGCATCGAATTCGTTTTCGATGAAATCCGAAAAGTATTTTGTGGGGTATCAATTTATAGAGGTGGCCGGGGGGGTTAACGAGTTTGGGCAATTGGAATAATATCGTTAATATGCAAAATACGGCGCGCGGCGGATAGTGAGTGAGCCCGAACAACCGAGCCGAAGAAAAATATTGAGACTCGAAGCGCATGAATTAACGTCCAGTTTCGCGATCCGTTGAATCATGAAATTGGGTTAATCGAATTGCCGCTAACACGCTCGCGGTATACACGATATATATATCGGTAAACCGAAGGCACGGGAACATATAGAGGCGCCGGAAGGCAGGGATACAGGGAATAAAATAATTCGCCAATTCGGGATACTCATGGAACCGATAATACTCAAGGGTATTGTACGTATAATCGAAACGCGCTCGCGAGCGACGCGCGATCCCGAACGAGTGAACGTTCGTTGCGGTTTTTACCAACAACTCATGCGTTGATATTCGTCCACGGATTTCCTCCGCGACCATCGATCGAGATTGTCGACCATTCTTTTGCCTTTCCATCTGTTCCAGAATTTTTTGTTATTTATTAAAATAAAAGAAAAATAAAAATAAAATAAAATTGATAATACATTAGCGCTGCGTTTTTCGCGATCGTGGCCATGACAATTTTTTTCTCCGTCGGACCGTTTTGCCACATTCTATAAACCATCTGCGCGGTGGTAGAGTCTGGAAGAATTTTCTGACAACGCCGACTCGAACTTCGTTCGCCTGTCATCTAACGTCCGATGTGGATACCGCTCGACGTGCCAACCACGTGACACTCGCGTTGCAAGGGAACGTTTACCGCGCGCGTGTATATATATATATATATATATATATATATACGCTTTTCATTTCATTTCGCGGGGAGCGCGCAAGAAGTGCGTTATTTATCGGTCGGACGCAGGCGGCGGCACTCCGGAGGAATTATATCGTGGACTACTTCTTGCTCGTTAGCGAGTGGTATCGTTGCGTATAGCTCGCCGGGACCGCAAAGCCTACATCCTCTCGTTATCCTTAATTACTCGTCTTCGTTGTTGGCCCCCGAGTCGTCGCATCCTCGGTCGCCTCAGACCGCGGCGCGATGCCCGTGGCAACTGTAGAAAATTGGTTCCACATACTTCTCTAGTTACTATGTCGGTGGATGCTGCGCGATGACTGATGCGAAGAACCTCGTTTAAGTGGTGGTTGTTCGAACCAACCCTGTCGGCCTCGTCATCGAGAGCACCTCGCGGTTAATCCTCGGCCCCAGCCATTTTCGTTTTTTACCCCTGTAAAACTGAGCGATATCGTTCTCGATTCGGGTTAACTGAACAGGGTTTACGAAGCACCGTATCTTAATTTCACGGACTTTGACGTGTTAACTATTAATCTTCGGAGTTCACCCAAAGATAGTTTCACGTAAAAATCCATTGGACTTTATGACACAGATGGACTTCGATTTTCACATGAATTTCTTTTTGCTCCGGCAAATTTTAATTTTCAAATAATATTAAAAAAAAAAAGAAATTTCAATTGAAAATTGCAGTACATATGTTTTCGATAACGTTCATCAATATTAAAAAAAAATTGTTTACACTGGTACATTTCGATGTGACCGTGATTTTTTTTTTTTTTTTTTTTTTTTTTTTTTTTCATGCGCCCAAAACATAATGTCATTCTAAAAATTAATGTTCATCGACGAAAAGCCAATGAGGAGCATCTCCCCTCAAGGGGCTCGTAAAGTACTCAAAGAACTCGCGAGACAAAGAGTACGGCGCCAGTGCTGAGGAGTCGCCCGGGCTGGAACACACCAAACGGAATTCGAGATCCAATTTCGCTCCTCTGTAATCTCAGGTCCGGCGAATCAAAGCTCTCGAAGTGCATTATCGAATTAGCCCGGGGAGGGTGCCTTTGACTGGCGCGTGCTCGCCCCCGACGGCACAATCGCCCGCTGGCGAGTTGTAGTGCTCTCCGCTTGGCAAGACTCCGAAGCGTTATGTTCCCGGTGTTACTTAACCCTGCTCGGATTTCTCATCGTCAACTTTTGTCTTTTTATCTGTCCGCCGTTTATTAACATTGCCCGCTGTCGATGTGCGACCGTTCGGAGCCTAATCCAGAGTACAATTAAAATGAAACTTAGAATTACTATTTGTCGTCATTATTGCCAATATTATTGAAAATCCTATTTCGCCCAATGTTCTGGCTCACGTTCCGCATTATCGGATGATCCCGGTTTCTCCCATGCATGGATTTCCTCTACCTTGCATCGAAGCTTTTCGCTCGTACTGCCCGGAAAATCGCTTTGGCCACTTTCGCCCCGGTTTTCTCTCTCCGCTATGGACTGTGCCGGCCCTATTAGAATTTTAACTCGAGCCTGCGGCACCGAGGACTAAACCGTTCCTGCGAAAATGAGCTGTATGAGGTAGCGAGTATATATATATATACACGCTCTACTCGATCTTTGAGGCCCCGCAGATGCGCGTACTTAAATTTTCTATCACCACCTGCACAGTCGCGCTGCACGTACGAGCTTACGTACAACGAGTCATGTACACGGACTACGTACGGTCGCTTAATATCCACCGACCTCCTACATAATTTTCCGAAGTTTCCTATTTTTATAGCGCGAAATATCGTGTACTTACCCCATTCGCCGTTCAACGACCCTCGGAGATCGCCCATTCCGCACGCTCGCACTGAAACCAGCCCACCGGAAACTGCTCGGTTCTTCGGCAACTAAAATTACAATATAATAACGAGATTATAAGTTGTTATAGGGATGAAGATTTTCTTCGCGCAAGCGAATTATAGTCCGGTGAATATGAATATTAGAATTTTCAGATGTTGTTACTGTTCATTAACATTGATTATTACAGACGTTACCGCAAAATGTCGAGACGACGATCGACAAACGAAATGATGGGGTGTGAGCAAGGAAATTATTTTATCCGCGTTGATGATGAAAAAAATTTTTTTTATCGAGTCAAAATAGTGTCATTGAGGAAACTCCGTGATATGAATTTTTCTGGTTTGTTTCCACGTGTTCTTGAAAAAATTTACGAGTGCGGAAATATGGACGGACGGAGCGCGGTTTTCGCTCGTACCGCTTGGCCTGTCCTACGCTTTGAATCGAAACGAATCGAACACCGGTAATCCATCCGTAACGGGTTTTCGCTTTACGACCGGATGCGCCGGTTAAACACGGATACTCGCTGGTAGGTGCCGGTGTGCAGCTCTATATACAGTCGGAGCTTTGAAATGAGAGAGATTTCGTTGGTTTGTCATCGATACGCCAGCTCCCCCGGACATCTGCGAGCTGTAATGTCGGGGATTCAACGTGTCACGAGCTACCGATCTATCGTATGCTGTATCTGCTAGTGACTTATGGGCTCGCACATGAAAAAAAAAAATATATATATATATATATATATATATATATATACACAAACTTCACCCGCTCCCAAACGTCAAAAAAAAAAAATGGTGTAAAGCCAAAACAGCAAAGTGCTATGGTCATAAAAAAAAAAAAAAAAAAATCACTTTTTTCTCGCCGGAACGAATTTTCATCAATCATCTAAGACGCGGTCTGCACCTTCGGGTGAATTTTTACAATTTCGCGAGACGGCCAGTCATTTCACAGTGTTATACTGGTGGCGCGATCGCGCCCGAAATGTCCGCAGTGCGTAAATACATACCGTATAGTTACATCACGGAAATGTTCGTGAGCATTTTCGAGTGAATACTCAACGCAAAGCTACGAGTTCGGTGGCGATACCGGGGTTGCCCATTCATTTCAAAATATTGCCGAATGCTCCGAAATACATCCGTGTACTGACGCATGGTGTATGTTGTATATATGCACTAGGGTGTATAAATGGACGAGCGTTTACCATCGTGTTTATCCGGTATTTACGCGCGTACTCGGTAACACAACGAGCGGTACCACTGACTGCTGGAGAAATCCAATAGCGTTGCTACGTCGGTACGTTCCACCATTTAAGCATATTTTATCTCATACCAGCTCCGCATATATTTTCCATTTGTTACGGCCGAAAGATTTCAGAGCCGCGGCAATACAGCGTAGCTGTCCTGCACGAAATTAAGAGCGAAATTGTAATTGTTCGTTATCCGATAAAAGTCTCCATAAAATAAACAGCGTATTCGGGACTTTGTCAAAATCGATCCGATCGATTACCAGAAATATCCATGAGGAAAAATATGATCCAGAAACAGCTCGAAAGTCTATCGCCGAGGTGAAGCAATATCGCGAATCTAACGATTTATCCGCGGTTTTAGCCGGGCTCGGATCACGGGGCATTGGTCAAGAGATGAGCTCGGTGAATTGGACGTGGATTGGGACACTCGTGTCCGATTCTGCACGAGAGTCATTTTTTCAAAGCGGCAATAGAGTGGGACATGGAAGCAGTATACTTCATAGCTTGCTCGCTCGTTTCTCATATATCCTGGTAGAGCGGTACATATCTTGGCCGTTCTACTCGTGCAGCAACTGATATTTTATTACGCTCGCGTCATAAGTTCCGGATTGCCGGCCGTAAGCTTTTTATGTCTCTCGCTGGGTTTTATTCGACGAGGAGTGTTGTAGAAAAAACTACGTGAACCCTCTTCTGTATACGTATCGGGCGATACTCGGGCTTGCGCTGGGTGGCTTTTTTCTTGGGTAAAAAGGGGCGCGTGTATCGCTTCGTTCTCGTTATCCCCGGACGATACAGTAAAGTCCGACGGTGCAGCTTCTACGGCTCGCATTTCCGGAGAGGATCAAGCATTCGGCCAATGAAACTCCGGCCCGATTCATCGCACGCTTCAAGGAGTCGCAACTGCAACGCCGCACTCCACGAACGAATTCGGTCCTCAAGTTTTTTACCACCCGCGTACGTGATACTGATTTTTCCGGCGGCAAAGTCGACCGCGGCCGGTTGTGCGTAGGCCGGAGATAAAACCCCTACGGAGTTGGTTACTTTTTGCCGCGGCTATGTCGAGGACGCGGAAAAAAAAAAAAAAAAACGAAAAACTAGCTCGTCAGTAATTCCCCGTTGGTCTATCCGTCTATCCAACGTGCTGCTGCTGTCGGGCTTCGATCGCTGGACCATGGTCGACAGCTCAGCTTATGAACCTCCGAAAAATCGTGCCGCAAAATGATTCGACGTTCGAATTTATTTTCGCGGCGATGTTTCATCACATAAATTTCGGGTAAAGACAATTAATTTACCGAAAAAAAAAGTACGATTAAAAAAAAAAAAAAAAAATTACATAAAAAACGTATTGTGAAGAAATTTAATTTTCAGAATGGATAAAGATAGTTCCGTTTTTCTGACGGACTGTAGGTCGTTGATAATTTATTGTCGCAGCAGCGAAAATATTAGTTTCGACAGCAAACATTTTATTATTCCCATGTTGACCGGGAAAATGAGTCGAGGCAACGAAATCCTCGTGTTATTGGAACACGCGTCGGATAAAGTTTCACGATGGAAAGTGGGTCGTTTATCACAACAACAAAAAATACGAACTGACGGAAGTTTAATGAACCGCACCCGGTATAAATTGCGGATTCTAACCGTGATTTTTTTTTTTTTTTTTTTTTTTTTTCATCGGCATTGCTGCCGATACACGTGTATGCGAGGCGGAGAAAACAATGTTCGCACGTACGATTTCTGATACAGTTGCGTGTTGCACGGGCACACAGAGGGATCGTCCGCGTCTTTACGGTTTATAGGGTTGCGGTGAAGAGCCAGCACTGGGTATGTCTATACACATTCGATGGCGAGGTGTGCCGGGAACGTGGATTCATTCGACGAGCCACGTAGCAACCTTTAAGGCCGAGGGACTTGGCCGTGCACGATCCTCGTCTTTATTTCGGTCACGTTTGCGTGGCGCGATCGAAGTTACCGGGTGCGTGTACCTCCGTTACCGCGAGACATCGACGCTTTTCCTCCGGGCCACTCACCGCTTTTCATCGGAACTCGGAACCACTGCTCGATACACATCGGGCCTTCGGCAATTGGAGCAACGCGAACGCTTACCACGCTCAACCTCTCCGGAGCGACTCGGTTGCCCGTGCGATCTTTCCCCCCGTGCGATAAGGGCGCGAGCTTGTTCTCCAACTTTTTTTTTTCCGCAACATCCCGATAACGTGGATACAGTGAAGTCTCCGGAACGGTCAACGCGGCGATACTACCGAGTTGTCGATAGCTTCTCCTCCTCCGAGTTTGCCAACTTTCCCAAACTATCCAGCGAGAAATATTCGCAAGTTTACGAGAAATAAAACGTAAATAAGAACGATACTCATACTATAGATATTAATATTTAATGTAAAGAGAGACTCGTGTAGAAGCGAATAAATAAAATGAAAAATTTCAATATTTACCGACAGGATTTTGTTCACGAGATCCGGATAAAGTTGGTGTGGCGAAACTTTTGAAACAGACGACTTCGCGCGATAGTACCGAGCCATCGCGTCATCTCCGAGTCGGTTTACTTCCCAGCATTTTCCCGTGAGAAACGTCGGCAAATTCGCTGTCGAAGATATCCGAGCGATACAAAAATACATCACACATTCGTCCTGAGTCGTCTTGAAGTTGCGATCGGACATCGATGGCAGGAGTGTGCTTTTGAGAATCGCGAACCCCTCGTCGGTCCCCGATCGTGATATCTGTACGAGGAACTGATCCGTTTAATTGTAAGCCGCTTAGGTCGACGGAGCCATCGTCGAAACGGCGCAACGACTCGAAATCCCTCTCGAACAGTCAAGGGGATCTACCAATAATTATTTTACGAAGCGACGAAACCCGGTATTTCAGTCAATGGCGGCGAATATTATCGCCGAAGAAAGTCTCCCTTGCCGGAAGCACTCGGGATCTTACACGGCAGACAGTGCATTACCGTAAAATCTCGACGTCCCGGGTTCGTTCGAGCGAAACGCCGACAAAAAGCACCGGAGGGACGTGAGCAAGAAATAAAAAAGACTAACTTAGCTTCATCCCCGTCGAGGTGAAAAAAAAAAAAGAAAAATGATGTATAGGAGGGAACATGCGAAATACGAAGGTAGACGCGGGCGAGCGAGGATTTCGAAGTCTGACTCGGCGTCGATCGCGCGGATGCGGAAGAAGACGTCTGGGTTTGGGATTTTAGAGTTCTGAATATTTCGTGGTTCGGGGGATGATAGAACCACGGAAGCGTACGGGACTTATCCGCAACCCCTGGAATATGCGGTAATGGAGATATAGGCGGTGAATGTACGGAACCTACAAAATAGGGAAGTAAGACATGAATTCTACGTATCCAAGAAGCCATACTAACATCTCCGCCCATCCCGGTACGGAAGACTCTTTCATACATTGCCGACTTATTCACTCCCAGGATTTGGAAAATAAATTATTATTATTTTTTATTCGCGAATTCGAGTGGAGAGCCACGCGTACAAGATAGGGTTTGAATGATTTGGGAAAAAATAAAATTCTCGTACGAGAACTCAATTTCAGAATCGTGGGCGCCGAACGTTTCTTCGGGAATTTTTAGGAACGACACTTTGCGCGACCTCTTTGCGAACGGGATGTCGACATTAATTTGCAATCGTCACGCATAAATCATGGCGTGGTGGGATGTGGTTTGTTACACGTTCGGTGGAAACAGCGTTCGAAACTGGCAAAGAAACGGCGACTGGGTCGAAAGGGGGTTTGGTTTCAGATTGGCGAGCCGGAACGAGTTCCGGCGCCGCTCTCGCGGTATTAAAGAAAGTCGTGTTCACCTCATCAAATTCCCATCTGCCCGAGTGCCGAGAGAGATTGCCACCGCTACGTACACCGTTCCGCCTCCCCGTACCGCCCGTTCCACTCCCGACAGCTCCTTTTCTCTCTCGTGGGCGAGCGAGTCACGCACAGAACGCGAGCAAGATTAACAAACGAAAAATTGCTGGTGGATAAAAATAAAAAGTTGGAAAGGAGAAGAAAGAGCACGAGGCGGCAGGAGAAGGAAGCGAGCGCCGCGAGTTGTGCACAGGGTGTTTCAGAATTGATCTAAAAAAAATGAAGTCTTCAATCCACAAATTATTGTACATTGATGCTCGGTAACGCTGTTAGGAAAATTATAACTCATCATGAAGAGAAACAATTTAAATAAAATTTCGAAGAGTAATACAAGCTTTTAGAATTAAAAAATCGTAAAAAATTAAGAAAATTGCATAATTTTTTTAGATGATTTTGGGTCCAATACTTCATATTTCGTGTACGATATGTCTGATTAATTTGTATCCCTGATTCGAATACTGGATACCGAGTTCGAACTGCTTCACCTGTTCGGCAACCACGTTGCAAAACTGTCTCGAGTCTTTCGCCGAAGTCGTTTGGTTTCTCCTGTTGCGGAGAAACAGCGAACCGGTGAATAACTGGCAAAGAGGCAGAGACAGAGCAATAAATAACTGAATTCATCTCAGAGCCTCCTTTCCCCATTCCCACTCGAGTTTTCCCTCGCCTCGCGTATGATGATTGCATTGCGAAGTTTACAAAGTTTTTTTCCCGCCCAAGGAGACCGACAACGAGTCTCTGACCTGCGGAGACAATTCCACCGGGTCGAATAAGCAAAACTCGCGACGGTGGAAGAGACCGCGAGGGAGTCTCGGCAAAGGGTAATTTTTGGTAAATATTGCGACGAGACTGCCCGGAGAGACACGAGAAAAATTCGAACAACTTGCGGCTCGCCCGGCTCGCTCGCGGTTCCGGAATGAAATGGAATAATTATTGGGTCCTCCGCGACTAAATAAAATTAAACTCGGCCGCGTAACGCTCGCAGAAGCACAGAAAAACAAGAGAACTCACCCACGTACACAATGGTAAAAACGCGAACAAGAAACCGATAAGGGATCTTTCACTTAAAAGACGTTCCGTTTCTACGTCGTTCGTCGAGTGAAAGAGTGCTTTAGCGAATCGTATATCTCGAGTGTGTCGAAGAACGAGTGAAGAAGGGTGGCAAAAAATCGTTCATGCGAGATCCAATGAGAGATGAATTGAAGGAAAATCTACCGAGGAGGTAAAAAATTTAGGGGTGGCGAGGAACACAGACGAGAGGCACAGCGCCGAGGCGAGCCGGAAAACGCACCACCTCGATCGGTCTGACCTTCCTGTTCGTCGAGTTTTTACCGCGAAACAGCCACCTCTCGACCCACCCTCGATCTTACAAAAAATCGGCTTCGGCTAATGACCCGAGCGAACCTTGCATCGGGCAGTCGACGTGACATCGAAGGAGCCTCGCCGGTAAGGGACTTCGACGAAGGGTGGAACGAAGAGCATAAGTATAATTCGTCAGATAATTTTTTTTTTAATTCACACATTCACAGCCGACCGGTCGGGTTTCCGGTAAAAATTTTGAAAAAAAATATGGTCATATCGGATTAAATAACCCAACCACACTGAGAGAAGCTTGGATCAACCTCTCATTTATTTTCGACCCTTTTCCGTTCTCTCGACGAACGATAACCGTTTAACTGTCCCAACTTTGTACGAGCAGCGGCGAACGAGAAGAAACATGGACGGGCTCGCTTTTCCCATACAAAAAATCCCCAACGGAATGGCCGTTTTTATTAGTCTCGCCATAAAATAAATTAAGGATGAAATTATGAGGGCGCGGACCCGCAGCTCAACCCTTCAGTCGGTGCGTTCTGCCTTCAGTCTCGAGAACTGTTCCCGCGACTTATCCTTCCCCGGTTCGTCAAACGACGTCGGAACCGAACGGAAAAATAAAGAAAAGAAGTACAACAAAATTGTAATCTCGAGAGGCTTATGAAAAAGTAGTCTAGTACAAGCGATAGTAAAAGAGAAAGAGAACCATAGGGAAGCGAAGGGTGAATGTTGGGCGGCATGAAGGGTAAAGTAAAACGAAAGTGGAGAGTCCGGTGGCGGGTCAGGCTATTAAACGTTGAGTAAACTGCTGCCTTTGGTGCCGAGACTTTTGCGCTGGCTGATGGCTGCGGAAGGTTGAACAAACGAGGCAGACTACGACCACCATCGGCATCAGCGGGGCGAGGGCGACCGTTCACGACAAAGACTTAAAAATCTCCAAGCTATGCATAAGGTCGACGAGCTGCGGCGACCCTTCGTACGGGGCATAATGCGCTGGGCTCGTGCGACGTTCGGGGCAAAAAATAAATGCAGCGAAAGTTCGGTCGTCGGGCGGCTTCGTTTCTCGGCGATAAGTTCATCGGTTCTTCCATTTTGCCACTAGTGTCACATCTCGAAATTCATCGACCCAAAATTTCGTGAATTTTTTTTTTTTACGACATCTGTTTTTTTTTTTTTTTTTTTACTGTCTGTCGAGGATATTCTTCAGCGAGACACGGTGCAGTCGTGCGCGATGCGAGGTCTCGGTTGCTCGACATTGGACCGTGAAGAATCGTTGAATTACGAGATCGATCCGAAACTCAATTTCCTAGGTTCATTTTTCGGATCGCGATTCGTCTCGAGTGGTGCACCAACGTGATGGGAGTCCGTCGCGGTCGGTGGAGGGCTTCTTTGCCTAGGAAAGGACAGTCGACACTGCAGGAGTGCGGCGCGAGGTGCGCTCCGCTGGCAGCCGGTCCAAAGCCGCGCGCACGCGGCAGGAACTGCTTATTAGTAAAAAGCATGACAAACGACTCGTGGTTTACCCCACGAGGCACTAAGCCGGCAAACCGACCCCAATAGGGCCGTAACACGCTATACCGCGGGACACTATGGGTCCTCGCAACCAGCGTTCGCTTCTCCACGATGATATATCGCGTTTTTTAGTCACGCCTTTATACGGAAATAAATCCAAGCCGGTTAACGTGTGGCTCCCCAGATTCCCGTAACCGCGTACATTGCACCATACAGGCGCCTGGCAGTATTGCACATCGGACGATAAGCACCGACATGCCAGTTTTCGCACTTAAGTAACTCACTTCTGGCTGTTTCTACTTTCCGTCCGGCTCCAAAAATCCTTTTCCTCGCCAACCCGGCAGACCGATCGCGAAAATTCGATGGTTGACATTGATTCGTTTAAAACTAAAAAAAATTAATCGGATCCCGTCGTGTCGTGAGATTTTAGGCGAAGCATGCATATCCCAGCGATTAATATCGAACGCTCGAATTTTGTTAACTTCACCTCAATTCAAATGAATTTGTTAAACCGACTGTTTATATCGGTGGCAAAAGGAGAAATCCGTCGGAATAAATAAATGAAAAAGTCAAGTTAAAAAAACAAAAAAAAAAAATACCAGCTTGTAATAAAATATAGTAGTTACGTAAAATGATAATGGTGAAATATTTGAATATTAATAGCAGCGATGCGAATAAATTTCATAAGAATGTACGGATATTCCATCGACCACGGTGGAACGGTACTTCGTCATTGGTACTGTGTCGGTCGTTGGAGCGATTCCGTGTTGCTTTTGGCGAAGATGTCTGGTACGCATGGGCAGGGTCGAATTCATGGAGTGCGACTCATAGAAGGCGCTCAATTGAGTTAGCAGGAGCCGCATTCTAATCCCCGACGAGCAATCTCGCTGATACGAGCGGCCCGTAGTCGATAATACGCGTTGGGTCGCGGTAACAACCTCTCCTCCCAATGGCCCGAGCGGAGATTCATCGTTATAAAGGTATCCCGCCAATTCGAGCACGTACCGGGTACATAAGTGGATATGTGTTAGGTGGCAAGGGGGTGGTTGCTCGGTTCCCACTCGAGTGATGGTGATTAATATGCCGGAGCTTGCGAGTTCCCGCCGACGGCTCATAATCCTCATTACGAAACAGAATGGAGAATGTGGAATTAGCGTGAGATTAGGGACACGGACATTAGGGTCACTTAGTGGGGCAGCGGTGGAACGTACAGGGAAACCATCGGGTACACCAATGTCGTTCACCTCCGATCCTTTCTCGTTTTGGGTGTCGATGAGCCATCGAAGGATATTCGCCGAAACGGATACCAGGATATCCCCCGTACAGTTCATATAAACGATATTCATACGGATATTGATACGCTGTACCGATAACGGTATCGATAATTTGCCATATACACAGATGGGTTGTACATAATATACACGTGGAAGCGAGTTAACGAGGACCACTTTCGACTTAACACCTCTCCGATATTTATGAGCTCGCTTAAAATTCACACCGACCGCACAGACGGGAAGAACCGACGTCGACTAATGGGCCGCGCGAGGTACGAACTCGGGAGAATGGAGGGGTGGTGAGATCGAAAACGGAAAAAAAAAAAAAAAAAAAAAAACGGACCAGGGTTCGTAAATCACCAAATCGGAGATGAGAGTTCGAAGTCCGCGCTCGGTTCCCATAATAATGTGGACCGTCTCGCGCGTATACCTGAGCTTCCTTTCTTTTGTCTTCCGTCCGAGATGGGCAACCCGAAACAGTCGTAAAATCATTCTGGATATCGTTTAGGACCCTCGTTATAGCGCAGTTCGACAAGGTCCGTTAAGATTACGGGCGTTAAACTATTCGTTCGAGCTCTACTGATCTGTCTTCGAGGAAGATGAAGGAAGACGGAGCTGCGGAGGGTGCCTTATCCGTTGACTAACGCCCAATGAGATAAACCCGGAGCTAACTGGAGGATCTGGACCGTTGATTCTAGAGCCAGCGGTGCGATTAATCGGGGGTCGATAATCGACGATCAAACACCGATTAATTATTTTCCCATCGACCCTACAGATGCGGACATGCTGATAATCGGTAGTCGGTAATTTTCTGATAGGTCCATTATTGTACCATTTATTTTTTCTTCTTCTCAACCCGGAATAGTCGGAGCTAAAGTTGGCGGTACGATTAACCGATTAATTATTTTGCCATCGACCCTTCAGGTGCGGAGATGCTGAAAATCGGTAGTCGGTTGTTTCCTGATCAACTTTGTACCGTACAATGGCTTTGTACCTCGTTCGCCACGGTCTTATCGTACCTCAGTGCACTTTCGGTGCTGCAGTGTAAAGCAATGTTGGTAGCCTTGCAAGGATATACGGAGAAAGCATCGGGGCTCGTAAATCTAATTTGGAATGCCGGGAGCAAGCGCGAAGTCGGGAGGCACCGGAGTCCACAAACCGACGACCAAAGAAACAGCGCCAAGCGAGAGAAACGGAAATAGTTTTCGAGTGGCACGAAAATACCCGCAGTCACTCGTAAACAGTATCGATATACTTGATTACCGCTCGTTATCCGCGACAGCGGAGTAATGCCCACCCTTTTCCTCCCTGCCAGAGCTCCATTCCGGACGCTGTTATTTTGACTTTCCCAGATCTGCCGAGCGTCATGCCGACATCCGGGAATCATTTTGTACAGCCATCGGGTACTTTGTTCACTTCAGGCCTGGCAGTAAACAGATGTATATTCGGTCATATTCGGATCTCAAATTTAGATTTTTATGTCGACCAACCCCACCCCAATAAAAATTGGAGTGAAAAAATTCTTTGCGATATTACAGCGGAAATACGGTCTCGAGTTAAGACAATATTTTATTTTGCACTGTCGTAAAGTAGGAATTTTATCCACGAAAAGTCTGCGCAAGACCGCAATTTTCGCGCCGAGTTAAGTAAGTCACTAGCCTGGTAAGTAACCGAGTAAAATCATTTTTCTCGAACGCTCGGCAAAAAGTGCTCCTTTTCCGCTTTACGGACGTTCGTCCGCGTGTAATAAAAAAATCCTGTCCACGGAGCTGAAGAATTGCCGGAACGAAGGTTTCAACAGCGACGTTTTGGCTGATACTCCCATAATTTTAACTATAGAATTTATACGACTTGCCACGAAGGATTTTCTTTCCATCGATGAACGAACGAAACCGGGGACGATCCGTGCACGCGTGCCACTTCGTCTCTGAATGAAATTGTGAACGAAAGATTGATATCCCACGTTTAATTGGATTTTCCACCGACGAATCC
This sequence comes from Listrodromus nycthemerus, assembly GCA_963978505.1. NCBI lineage: Eukaryota > Metazoa > Arthropoda > Insecta > Hymenoptera > Ichneumonidae > Listrodromus > Listrodromus nycthemerus. Next base: position 1,633,749 of record OZ021680.1, read on the forward strand.
GATCGGACCCTTCTCTCCTCATTCTCCGCTTCTTCCCAGCTGCTCCAAGGATTTATTTCCTTGAGATCCTCGTTCGTTCCTCGTGAAGAAGTGGAAGGCTTCGATGCGGCCTCGAGGAGGAAAAGGGTAGGCACTGAATTTCTAGAACCCTCGGGTACGGACGGTTTTTCGCGAGCTCCGACCCTTCTCGTACCTCAGTCTTACAGCACCAGAAAGGAGCACCACTGGGCACTCCCGATTGGGCCCGTCTCCATTTCGTGGAATTAACGTTTATTAGCTTTTCCTCACCTGAACGTAAATTCACGGGTTAGCTCCACGGAACCCTCTTTCCGGCAACGCATTCGTTATCTGGACACGTATAGTACGACTGGTGCGGCTCTCGCGCTAATTCCGCAACGCCAGATCCTCGGTCACCCTACCAACAGAAAACCAGCACACTGAGATCGTTTATACATACAAATAAATATCTAAGAGCATTTAATATCTTAAATTTATTTAATCAACGGAAAATACCGGAAACCGGTGCAATTAATCATTGGGACATATTTATTGTTATATAAAAAAAATTACCATGGAAACATGTGGTTGTGGTGACGTGTCCACGCTGAGAATAGGTCGGATGATCGAGCGGGAGCATCGAAAGTCTTCGCTTTTGTGATCCCCGGGGAGGTGCTCCAAAACGCTCGCGACCAAGAATGACTCTCGCGCCTGGAACAGTTGCAGCTTCCCGGCTTTTCGAGTCGCAGACTTTTTTAGCCACGTGTTAAAAACATGTAGCAGGACAAGGAGACACATGGGCGGTCAGGCCTGCCGCTGGGCCCACGTGGCGGACTTGGAAGGAATCCACTGCTGCTCGGTGTTTCCTCGCTCCCGGCCTGGGCCCTTTCGTTTCCGTGGCATTGCCATTCAACGGCCACATATGTGACTGTCATCGTGGCAGAGTGGGAAAGAGGAACTTAACGACGAGCTATTAGCGTTTCCTGAAGTGGCCCGGTCGACTTACAGATCGCGTTTAACAGCTTGACGGCATCGAGGGCTGGACCTGCATCGGCTAACCAATAGCTCTCATCTTTCTTTTCCCTTTCTTTCCCTTCTCGTGCCTTTCACCAACAATCTTACGGATATTCTCAAACACCCAATTTCCGCTGAGACGTTAATAAATCTGGCGACGATGGCGAGAGGAAAAGCGAGGCGGATGAAAAAACACACGGCTTTTCGAGGACAGACGTATAATAAAAAAAAAAAAAATAGCCCAGTAAATTTTATGCAATAAATGGTGTATTAAATTTCGCGTACAATTATGACAGGAAATACGTATCGGAAGCTTTTCGCAAAAGCTATTTCTCAAATTTCAAACACACGCGCGTTGCAATTTTACAGTAAATGTTGAACTTCGAACGAAAATTGGTGGAAATATCGAGCGAAACATCCGCCAATTTATTATCGAGTATTTGACGCTTCCGAAAAAGTGCTCTGATGATAAATTAACGTGAGTAAGGCAAACAAATTTCGAGACCTAGTACATTAAATTTACAATTTATTTTTGCAGCTTTAGCCCACTGCTTAGCGTTCGCGAATCCGCGCGAGGGATTACTGACTTGGGATTAACAATCGGAGGGGAAATGAGCTTAGCGAGCGAGCCATGAAGTACGAAAGTTGATGATAATGATGCAACATCGAATCGGTAGATTATTTTAAAAAAATTCGTTGCGGCTGATTCGCCCGATTGCGAATCGTATCGGGAGGGAAAAATGCTCGTTGCACCTGTGCACGATTGGGGTGCGAGCGGCTCTGCAAACTCCGGCTCCCGTCTGGATAATGAAGCGACAAAGCCAACCGGTTCGAGTGCGACGGCTCGCTCTCCCATAATTCATTCGTTTACTTCGTTTTCACGAGACACGGATGGAACTGTAAAGCTTCGTACACAATGCACATTAGTCTATATAGCAGCAACTGTACTGCGAAGCTCTCTGCCGCTCCCCCGGCCGGCGGAACCATTGAATTATGAACAATCGTGCTCCGCATTCGCGCCGAGAGTGCAAAAATGAAAAGTCTCTTCGAAACAGAGCCGGGGCGTTGTTACTGACGTAAAAACAAAAAGCGCGAGTACGAAAGAGCAGTTCCCCGCTCATCGGCTCCGATCCGGTAATCCTCGATGCAATCTCGACCCCGAGACCCCCTATTTTTTCACCTCGCCGTAAGCTCGTAACGTACAGTGGAGTGCTCAATTATACGAAGGAGAAAAATGTCACCGGTCGAGTTTCCCTCGCATTGTGACTCATGATCAGTGAGCGAATATAATTCTATGACCGGCACAAAGATATCGGTATGAAGTAATAAACGTTAAATCGTAAAAAATATCCGATCGCGTAATTTGCAACGCGTGATATTTTTTTTTTTTTTTTTTTTTTTTCGAAAATAATTTCCGTACGAATTGACGAAAGCTCGCTGATGGTTCGATTCTAGCGAATTCGAGAGTACATAAAAAGCCGCAAAACCCGATACACGCGACATCCATCGGAAAGCTCTGTTTGCCCGATTCAACCCTTCCACGCGGTTGGAACAAACTTCCGTAGTCCTGACGATGTGGCCTCACCGACCATCGCGATGCTATGGCCTGGAAAACTTTCTAACGATTCTCCCACCCCGACCTGTCCGTATGTGTTCACTTTAAATTTTCGCGATGCACTCGTGCACAAAAAATAAAGCGGAAAACTCCGACAAACGCAATACCTGCTGTTTTTATTTTATTTTATTTTATTTTATTTTATTTTATTTTATTTTATTTTATTTTTTTCGTTCCGACTCGGAAATCTCTATCCTTCTTCGGGTCCATCCTCGGCGCTGGATGCGGCACGCTTTTCACCGTCGCACTGAATATTCGAGCGTGAAACCGGCTAAACGACTGCGCCCGAACAGCGAGACGTAATCTCGGGCATTAGTCGAGTAACTTTGGTAAAAAGCTTTTTTCTCCGTTGCCACCGCCTGTTCCCTCGGCCTGCCGTGGGTATTTTACCATGCCGACGCTCCTCGCGTGCATATAAATCGTCGAAGCCAGTCGAAAAACTTTCTTCCGCTTGCTTTCCTACTGGCTTCAGCACTCACTCACTCTCCCCCCGTGTATTCCCCGATATACTCGACTCCGTTGTCGTTTTTATCGTCCGCACTCCAAACAATCTTACACATTTATTCAGCGAGGCTCGACGTTTAACATCTTGACTCGTGCTGAAAACGATAATTCATTTGTTGTCGCTACTTGTTGATCGTCGCTCGATTAATTATAAAATGTAATAATAACAATTAAAACCAAATTATTTCAAATAATAGTAACTAACATTTCACCTCGCGCTGTATATAAGAATCCAATTTTTATTTCTCCTCAGTTATTCACTGTAATTCGATCCTTTTTTCAATTTAAATATCACAATAATAGTCACCAACAATCGTGTGTGTAAATCTCGCGCGACCCTCGTCATCTCGTCTTTCGATCGAGTCGATTATGTTTTAGTCGAATATTGCGAAAATATTGTAAATTAAGGAGGAAAAAAAATGGTACAGTGAGGAATCGTCCAGACAATTTTGGTCCGGAAAAAGCTGACGGTTTTTCGGATCGATGATGGCCACATGTTATCGAGGAAGTCAGTCATGTAACCCCTAGCTCGGTAGGTCCCGATACCAGTTGCGGCGTTTCCCGGAGCGTGGGTCCCGTCAAAAAATGTTCCGAGCCACCTGCCTGCGGGGAGTCCCCGGGGAACCGTGGGTCAGACCCGGAGATATCCGCCACGGGCGTCGTCCGCCACGAAATCCGAGAAAAATCTCTTCGACTCTTCGCAGCGCTTTGGGAACGCGACCGAGATCTGGTTACACGGTGAAAAAGTATAGCGACTGCGCGTCAGCCGGAAGCTAAAACGGAGCCCCGCCGGTGAACAACTCGAATTTCCCCATTTGTTTATTCTCCCCGAGGAATGCAAAAGCGAGAACTGATATCCGCCTGACAACGGACCAGAGAAAAAAAAAAATTACCGACGAATGTTAGACCTACCGTATTCGATCACACTCGGGATTTTTAGTTCTGGAAGAAAGCCTACCGATTTCTCAGTCGGAAGGATGTTTATTATCCAATTCTGCTGTTCACCTGCCGGTTCTCAACTGCTTTCAACACTGGCTGACCTTAAAAAGTGCAGGGGAGGGAAGTCGTGTGGCTCATGAGACGATGGTTTGCCGACTTATGGTTCTTGTAAGGGCGCAACGATGTTCCGACGTAACACACGTGTTCCCTTTGACCCTTGCGGCTCGCCGAGGGCGCATATCGTCTGGTACGACGAACTGGCTCGGCTATATCGTTGCCGGCACGGAAGCGCATTGTAAGAACATCCATGCCGATAAATTCGGGCGGGCGTCGCGGTGCTGCCACACCCCCTGAGGCCAGGGCCGATCGTCTTTCACCCCCGATAAATTATCCCCGGCGGGATGACACAGACGTTATAATATGAAGAAGGAAAGACTTTTTTCCTTCAGGGATGTGTTAAAGGTCTCGTGCGGGGTCGAACTTACGCGTAGCTCCTGGCAATTTGTTGGGTCACGCGCCGTACAACGAAAAATCGACGTGAGAATCCAAAGATATGTGGTTTTTATACAGGGGCGATTTTGGTAAAGGTGCCGCGTGGCTTAACGCAGAATCAATGTACTTTTTGTTGGAATATGAGTTGAGGCAATCGTCCGAGGGAAACGCGAATGGCGAGAGGAGCAAAATTCAAGATGAGACTTTTTGTTCCATTTGCTGATTGTGATTCCTGCGACCGATCAATCCGCTTTGCTCCCAGCTCACAAAATGCAGTGAATTTATGAAACTGACGAAAGTCCCGAAGTGGCGAAAAGGGAAACACGCGTCTGTATCGAGAAACTTTATAGCGCGATTTTTCGAAGTGATTTTTCGCTTTGCAGCTGAGAAGCTTTTGGTGGATCGAGGAGGAGTGCTCCACCTCTGATCGGTACGAGCGATCGGTTGCAAGACCACGTGGCAGAGGCCGTCGATGTCGAGCAGATGCAAAGGGCGCGACTCAGTGCAGACTCCACGAAATGCAGCTTGCACGTCGCGCGTGGTTCGGCCGTTCTTCGCCACAATGGGGAAACGTGGACGGCCCATCGATGATTTATCGTTACTATTTTTCCCTCGATAGACGCCACGAGAATACCGGACGAAGTTTCCCAAGTGGGTGTGGTCCGCATCGACGTTGCGACGATGATCGTTAAACGGTCTCGATGATCTAGAGCCGGACGAAAAGGACCGTGGGGTGACGAGTCTCTCGGGGATGTTTAACGAAATTGCTCGACGACTGGTTCTCGACCTGCGGCTCCGGAATATTTTACCGGGAGCGACGAGATCTCTTTCTACGATCGGCGACGATCTCTCGGGATCCACGGATCGATCCTTCTTGCGGTTGACGCACCCAAAGGGACTTCGCAGCACGAGCCATTCACAAATTCTTCCGATCGTCAAACAAAGTAGTTGAACTCACAAAAGCCGGTCTTCCTTTTCAAACGTGTGCCCTTCCAAACTTGCATGGATAAAAGAAAAAAGATTGGTCGATGAGTTGTCCTAGGTAAACTTAGCGGTTGTTAATTGAGATATTGAATTATGTCTCTGAAAATTGTCTGTAGAAAGTGTATACTTTGTGCAGCGGATTGGAAGTTCTCTGTGCGAAAACTGATGCATTAAATTTAAGGCGGAATTGTGTGAAAAATTAATGGATTTTTCGACCTAGGAAACCAAAGTTAATTATTGGCAATAAAAATTATTGAAAAATAAACGTGCAAATTTCGGTGATGTTTGCCTCACCGAACTTGCCAGTTCTATTTGCCCATCCGTTTCCCAATGACAAATGTTCAATTATCGTTCGATAAGCTTAAAGTATCTCGAAGAATTATAGAAGCATTTATATCTCGCGATTCGTATCAGCTCGGAATGGACGATCGGGGAAAGCTGGGTTATTTGTGGAGAGAAAATGGCGGGAGTTACTTCTCGGCGCATCGTCGGAGCTCCACCGCAGGAGCAAAGTTATCAAAGAGTTATTATCTATAGCCTGGCAGGTGCTGGCGGATATAACCGCACGAGCAAACGAGCGAATCTCGGTAAAGTTTCTTCGATGAAATTCCCTCTCTACTCGCCGGTTTCCCCAAGAAACGCACCCGATGGTCTAATGAAACGGAATGGTAAACGGTCGCTCGAATGATTATCTATGCGGGAATCAACGCCGCTTTCACAGGCTTTCTTCATTTTTTCATCCTCAATTTTTTTTTCTTCCATTTTCTTCTCGAGCGAAAAATCCGTTCGCCGGGCGAAAAGACGACAGGGCGACGGTCTGTTTTCGCGAGGGAATCTGTCGCGCCCGCGTCCGGATTGGTGGATCCCTCGCGCACATTTTCCGCGAGAAGACTCATCCACGAATCGTCAGTCATCCTCCGTGTCTGTGACTTCCATCGTCCTCTCCCTTCCTTCTTCCTCTTTCACTCCATTCTCCCCACCTCATTTTACTCGCCTTTCATCCCTCTCTTCTAGTCAGGCTCGCCCGGTGCGCGAGGTGCCGGAACATCCAATTTTCCTAGGGAAAAAGTTTACTGCAAAGAGACCCAGAACCGGCGCAAGGAAAATTGCCCGTTATATATTAAAGACGTATTTAGAATGGTAAACAGAAAGAGCAGTGAGTGAAGTCCACGTGGATTACGTGACACACCATCGCCAAAAGACTCTTCCGGGTCCCGTTCCATAAAACTCGGTGTGTTCTACCCTTTGCCGCTACCTTTCCATCGTAAAACCTCTTCCCCATTTTCCACGTCCTCGTCGCCCATCATCCCCGACTATTCGCCTCATTTTATCCCATCTCCCCGAAGGCGAACGGTAATTCGGTCTTTCGCGCGGCTCGTTTTCATACTTTGATTCTCCGACGTTTCTCCTCTTTCAAGAGCGTTGTACACGCGAATCTCCCATGGCTCATTCAACTTTGGATGAAAGCGTCATAAGCCGGTCCGCTAGATGTGTGAAACATTTTAAACGCTATTTTTTTTTACAAGAGCTTACTTTCGTGAGGGACAAACAAAATTTCTTTGGTGATTAATGGCTGATGGTAAAAGCGTTTTTTCACAACTGTTTTCAAGACTTTAAACACATAATACGCGTTGTAATTTTCTGAATCTTGGATCAATGCACTGTCACGCCGAAATTGGAGTACATTAAAAATTCATGTGAATAATTGATTCTACAATATTTTTAAAGTTTCGTAAACATCACCCATTAATTTATATCACAATTGCACATGAAAATTAATACACGTTTTTCACCAAAAAAAACTTCCATTACCAACGCAGAAAAAAAAGATCTACAAATATTCATGTTCGGTATTGAAAAATTATAGAGTTTCAATAGAAAATTACAGTTAAAAACTGTGAATTGGTCGCATTGATAGGATAAATGTTTTTTTTTTTTAACTGTCAAAAATACTGTTTCAAACGCTGAAAACTGCAATTGTAAAATGCATTCTAAAAATTCATTCGGCAAACACGTACTATTTCATATAATATCTGTAAACTATACCCATGAAAATTTGTAAATTTAACTGTTTAACCGAGTGGAGGAACTGTTACGGAGAAAAACTTAAAATTTTAATGGAAATCTCGGTGATATTTCCACTTAATTTTTTTCCGCGAACTCATTAAATGACGTAAGAATTTCTGGTCCAGCGTGTATCTCGTATAAGATAATTAAAAAAAAAAAAAAAAAAAAGATGGGAATTCTTCATGTCAATTTTTTTCCAATACGCCAAACACGAAATTTATCGTCCATCGTCGGGTAACGTCAGCGGGCATATTTCAAACCTCGAGGAGGGTGAATTTTTACGATAAACATTGCGACCATTTATTCGATCACGAACCGACGTTAACGGTGAGAGAATGTGAGTGAGGAGTAGGCCGAAACGGATTGACCAAGGTAGCACGCGAGGTCAGGTTTTCCCTTCGGCGGATCTGCCGTTGTTACATCGGGACGTTGATCGATCGGCGCCTAAAATTTTAGGTTAGTTACGAGTGGCGTCAGTTTTATGAGCCTGGGAAGGCGCCGTATATAACCGTCGGGTCTACAAACACGTACGATTCTCCTCCGCCCTCCGAAATATATGGATCAGACTATCGCCACCGCCGCGGCGGGATTACGTTTTAGTGTACAATAACAATTCTTTCCCAGAGATAACAATCATTCTACCGTCACGTCTCCGTATTTTATATCACGTGAATCTGTAGCCGGGCGGTGGGCAGGTTTAGGTTTTCGTTTCCCTGCGTGAGCGCACACAAAAGGGAAGGCAGATAAACAAACTGGATAGGGGAAATGCGAGGAGTTGCGGTGGCCGTAGAGGAGGAAATAAAAACTGTATACATACACACAAAAATGCGGAGGTACGAGCGAAGGGAGAAGTCGCTCCGCTCGGCCACGGGATGGAAGACGAGAGAGGTAGAAACAAAATAGGAAGAAATCAAAATCCGCGAGCGACGCGGCCACATCTGCGATATTCCGGAATCTTCCGCAATTCCACTCGACGTTTCTAGCGGGCAAGGGAAGCAGGATTGCTCAACCCAAGTTTCCAACATTCTGTTCTGTGTTTTTTTACTTTTTTTTTTTTTTTTTTGATTATTATTCATCAATTACTGGGTATGAATAATTATTTTTTTATTTCAATTTAGGACGGAGAAAAATAGGACGCAGTAATTCTTTTGTCGATTATACTGCTCATCTTGTTGCGAGACGAGGCCACTGTCGACGAAACTATTTTCATTAAAACGGCTCATTTTTGTTCTACTTTATTTCCATCGATCACCGGATTTTTTCGGAGCACGGCATCCGCGGGAAAGCTCGACCCAGGACACGAATAAACGAACCTGCTCCGTTTCACGGAATAACAAAAAAAAAAAAATACATGTTCAAAAGAAAACTACCAAAAATAAAAGCAACTTAATTAATTAATTCTCATGCTCACGAGAAAATTTTAATTAAATGCTCTGTTGGCTGATAGGAAACCGTCCCGTCGCCGCAGTCGGAGTGCCAAAAGACGATAAATTAGAGACGAATGAGAAATGAGCGATCCACCTCGAGCCTCAAAGAGATGATAAAAATAAACATTGTCAAGGAATAATGGAAATAAGAAAGGATATAAAATTCTTGCCACGGGTTTATACGGCTCGCCTCAGTATTTTAACCACGGATAAAAATCGCCAGAATATGAGAGTCACTGGTAATAAATCTTGGGATAAAAACATAACAGCACCAGCGGCGGATCGTCGCGCGACGGCGCTCGCGGGGTTGGAAAAGAGGATGTCGGAACAGGGCGAAGGGAGGATCCGCAACGCGGAACAGAGCAGCGCTATGGTATTCGTGCGATGGGGGTCGGAGGGCGCGATATAATATGAATATAATAATTTATGGTGTATCGAGGCATCAGTGCAAGGTGTTGCCGAGAGCCGGCCTGCCACTCCGGCTGCAGTAGCGGCGCGGCTGAAGCGATATCCACCTCCGGGTCGTCCCTCCGACGACCGCCGACGGTCGTACACTGTACGTTACTCTCAACTTCTCCGCCATTGTCTACGCACGGCGAACCAGCCCGCAGTGACGTTTTCAACTAATTCTCCGACCCTCCGCCGCAGTAACTACAAATCCATCAGGGTTGGTTGGAAACGCTAAAGGTACCGCGACGGATACACACAGTTGTATGCGCGCGCGGCGAAGATTCCGCCAGATGGGGGTAGAGAACGAGATTCGCTAAGCTTTACGACGATGCATCGACGTGTCGGTGGCAAACTTCGCCGGTACTGGAGGATTAGCGATAACGTCGAGACGTTTCGAATACTTCGTTTCCAATAATGATTTTACCAGAAACGCCGGGGAGCGTATGATGCTTCGGACCGTGTTTAGCTGGTCGTGTACCTGGCGACTTGTTCGTAAGTTCGAAGGATGCTGTTTCCGCAAGTTCATTTAACTTCATCCGATGTGACTCGCGAGGAGGCCAACTGTATATCTTTTCGGTTACACGCCCGCCTTTCATCCGGGACAAGCACGAGATAATTAAAAAAACATGTCTAGAATTGAATGACATACATGAAGGTGCATGTAGAATAAATTAGAATGTATGCATATTCCGATATGCAGAATGGTATCGTACCTGAAATAAACGCTCCGCTAATGCCGCAGCTCCGCTCGGTGCATTTGCGCTTACGTAGTCCCGGCGAATTCACGTGTAGCTAAGCGGGATAGTATGAAAAAGGTAGAAAAAAAAAAAAAAAAAACGACGGCGTATAGGAAAAGACGAAAGTAACGGGTGGGGGAGAGCGGTTCGGGAACAAAAAACGGAATAGAACAGGGTAAAAAGGGCGCTACAGACGGTCGCCAGTCCAACGTGGCTATCGCACCCTCACTCGACCCGGTTTCCAGCGTGTTCAGCTTTTATTTTACGGGCGGTCGGTGCCGTAAAAATTTCATCAACAGGCGACTTTTACATGAAAAATGGCTTCTCGGACTAGAAGTGGGCCCGAGGTGGTTAGGCGGTAATGCTACTGGACCGGCAGGTCGACTACCATTCGCAACGAGCGAAGGACCGGCGGGCAGAAAGAGAAGTCTGGCACTGCGTCGGCAGGAGGTCGGCCCGGGAGTGGCGAGGGGCTAACTCCGCAAAAACCGTATGTAATATGCGCGAGCCCCGGAATTCATTACGGAAGCCCGAGCTAATTTGCATGTTATGGAATTTAAAAAAAGTTGCCTAACTTTAATTCGAGGATGGCGGAACGTTGAATCCTAATTTCCGTAGCTAATAACGCAAAACCGAGGGGGGGAGACCGAAACGCCCGTACTCACAAAGTGGCGCGCACAGCCCGGAAGATAGGGAAACTATACCGGGAGAAGCATCAGACGACACTCTCTTTGCACGTAACCGCCACCCCCTCTCAACGGCCTCGTTTAAACCGCTAACGCTCGGTCCAGTCTTTTTAAACGGACTTCGGAACGAGCTAGAATTAAATTACGAATAATTCTTTTCGCTGAAATTATTAAATGCACGGTAGGGACGCGAAGTCCCGGGGCCGAGAGCATCGGACCGCGAGACAAGAGAGACAAAGCCGCTGTCTCAGGGGTGAAGAGATTGTTTCATTCTCTGCACGCATCGCGCAACAGTAATCGCCACCGCGGAGGGACTTCAAAAACAACGCGCTGCTTTGTTGGCGGAAAGTCTCGCGGTTGAATCTTGCAGTTTCGTTGAATTTAATTTTTTTTTTTCTTGGCTTTCGCATCGACCGCGCTCCGCTTCGAAGCCAGACCGCCGTGTGTTCCTTATGTATTTATATCAGCTCGGTGCTTTAAGCATCGGGTACTTGATAGTTGAAATTAAAGATTCCTCAAATTCTTTTTATAAATTTTTTTAAAAACAAAAACAGAAGCATAAAAATCAATGTAAAGTTGCTTTAAAGTGTCAAATTACGAAAATTTTTGGTACTTTACCTGGTTCTGATTAATGTAATTCGGTGAGCGTCGCACGAAGTAATGTGTCACAGGGCTCTCGATTCGTCAATCTTTCTCCAAGCCCGACCATCCAAGCGGAAGTGAAAATTTTTAATCGCCCGTGATCGGATTTGGCCGATTAATCGATTCGAATCGATTCCGGACAGACTGCTCGTACGGTGTCGGATATGAACTCTCGTGGAGCATCGAGCAACCACCCGAATTCTTCCCTGACGCTAGTCCGTGAAATCCTACCGTCTCGACCTACAGTGCAGACTCCGATGATGCTTAAATGGCAACAATAAGGCCAAACCCAAGGATTATCGGAATTACCGCGGACCGCAATCCGCCACGACTGTTCGGTATTATTATTGTTATTATTATTTTTATTTGCCTTACGGTTTCGTTTGTTTGGGTATACGATGGGCCCTCCCGTTAGTCCGAGGCTCACGCTTTTCCACGGGGGTGAGCCGAGCGAGGGCACGAGGCTAATTTGGGCGTGTACAGTACATAATACCGTATCGGCATCGATCTTCCTTAGGTCCCATTCAAACGTCACGCACAAAGGAGAATGACGCTTAAATGGAGCCGAATTCAGAGGGACCCGGTGGTTATTGTCGAATAATGGAAATGCTATATATTACACGAATTCGTGTCTCCCCGAGAGCGCCCAAATTTCGCCAAAAATTAATGGACCTATGACACGGCAAGGTTAACGGTGTAATTAAAATACCTGTTTTTTTTTTTAGATGCCTAACGCTTACGGAAAGAGTTAGCGATTTGACACACAAAATCGCGGCTTGTTACTCTGCAATTTTTCACTGGTTCGTCATTAAGTAAAGAATTCCGACGTGCGACACACGAACGCGGTGCTGAGTGATAAATTTCGTTGGAAATTCACCTGGTATTGTACAATAGGATAAATGGAGGTTCCTCCGTGACAGCGAAAGTTCTTTCAACATCGGCGCTGCGATGGCAGCAGCAGGAAAAAGGAGGATCGATCTTAACAGTGGATTCGACACCGCCTATTCTATATCGAGCCGTGATACCGTAGGACGTGAGACGGTGAGCATTGCGAAGCAGAGTGAATCGAAGGGAATTCCCCCTTTTTTCCCCATCGTCGGAGGCGAGCTTTCCGATTTGCAGGAGCAACAGTTAACTCCGAGGATCGTGCGAAGAAGCCTGACGTGCTTTACCCTCGATTCCACAAACTCCGGGACGTTCGGCTATCGGAGATAGCTTCGATTGATTCGCGAATATAAAGGGAAGGACGAAGAAACCCATCATCCTCTTTCACCTACGAACCATCTATTCCCCTTTCCAACTTACCGTTTGACCCAAAAGCTCGTGGATACAGGACCATCCAAAAATCATTGATCCGATCGATGACGTGTCATTTGTTTACCCATTTATTTATTCAATCTGCTTCATCGAGTCATGTCATTTTTCCTTCCAAGTTTCCTGATTCAAAAAAGGCAACAGTTATTCCAGATATTGGTTCATTTCCATGAGAAAATCTTCGATCCATAGATCATTGATTCGCGTGCTGATGCCCCGATGTGGAAGCTCAACTTCCGAAAAACTATCGCAATGCGCACACATAAAATACGCCAGCTGGTCTCGTTCATGCGATATCAGTCTGGCAGGGTTAACTCTTCGTAACTCACGCATATTCCCACTCTTGGGCGCTACCGAAGCAACATCTTTTCCCTGGTCCGTGACCGCTCGTCTTACAGAGGGTTAACTTATCGATAGTTTCACTGTAGGCGGAATACGGATATCGATAGATAGTGCACGAACCAGAGCCGGCATCCGAAGATGGTCGGAGAACGTTGGGGTTCGTAGTTGTCAAAAAATGGAACGCCCGAGGTTGAAATAGCAGGTCGAGATCCGGTGACAAAGCGCGCATACAAATTCACAGACACACTGGCATGCGGTGTAAGAGTTCGAGTGCATAGATATCTATACATAGATTTACAGACATATAAGCGTGCAGTTTAAGAGGTTGAGTGCGCAGCACAATATATCTGTGTATACGCAGCAGAGTACATAGAAGACGGGTCTGCCGTTTGACTTTCTTACAATCGTTGGACGACACTCTTGTCTTTTCTTTCCGCCAGTCGAGCGTTCTTTCTGGTTTCTCGTGTGTGTGTGTGTGTGTGTGTGCACTATTTCCATAGCGGGATTCGCCAACTTCGTTCATCGAACGTTCTTGCTCCGGGGCCGTATTCTTCCTCCGGAGCGCCGACGCCAGTGAAACTCCCTCGAAAATAGTTTTACCTCCCGCAGTCCTCGACAGTGCGACACAAGCCGCCTCCATTTCGCCCTCCGCGCTCGTACGCCGCGTACGTATACGTCTTTTTCCGGCGTCCTCCTTATTTTCCATATTTCCAAGACGCGCTCCACTTATTCTCCGCGCGATCTCAAGCTGTGATGAGAAAGCTTTTTGGGGGTTTTATTTTTCAAAGCTGCACCGCCACCAGCGTACACCAAAGAATTCCGGGTACGTGCATTACGATTCTGATGCACTCCGGAGACGATTATCCACATGGCTTTGCCGTGTACCGTTATACCGGAAATGCTTTTTCATATGTACAGCGCGCGCTGTACTCGCGGAGATATGAGATTTCACTCGGTAAGACGACGACTGCGCGGAAAGTGCAATATCTTCGTCCAACGGGGAGCATCGTCGGCGTTAGTCTAAATTTTCTGTGCGGATGGTTTGCGAATAAAATTTACGGATGACAGTACGAAAGTGGATGAACCATTTTGGCTACGCGGATAAACTTGCATATAACTTTTTTATATGCGTTTAAAACAAAAAAAAAATGGGTTCATATTTTTTTCTTTTTTTTTTTTTTTTTCCGGTCCAGAAGAATACTCCGGCGATTGAGAGAGCGCGCTAGATTTGGGCTTGTCGAGGCAAGGCTTTACTGCCGCACGAATCTGGAGGAAGTGCGTGTTGTAAAGGTGGAAAATAAAGGAGCTGATGAATATAGTCCTGGAATTTTATGTACCCGAGTCCTGCTCGTCGACGCTATGTTTCCACTGGCCCGAACAATGGCGCAACCCTTGAACGTGGCCGTCAACGTTTCACGATCGAATATAAGGCTCGACCTGCCGGGGCCGAAGGTACCGGGAGGAGATGAAAATCTGGAATGCACGAGAAGAAAGGTGCGAGTTCGACGGTAATCCGTCAATGGTCCGGTTTTTTCCTGGTCCGGCCGTCAGCTCTAAATGGCAACCGTTTAGCGGGTTTCCAGTACGGTAAAGTCCGTTGACGAGGGCGACAAGAGCCGGGAACAAATTTACCGTGAAAATATGAAAACTTGATGGATTCCTGTCTTGCGGGGACAATCGGCGCTTGGAGAGGCCTACACAACGAACTCGAGCGGTTCGAATACGCCCGCTCGCGATTGAATTATGTCCGATGCGATAAAAGACTCGGACACGTCCGACGTGTCGCCTAATGCGATTATCGAAGTGCGTGGGGCTTTGTGGCTTTGCGGATCAGCGGATTAGCGTTAACAATATGTGCGGTACAACGCGTTGGGGAGGACAGGCACCTCGTGTCTTTCACGCCAACAGTTGTCCGACCTTATTATTGTGATCCCGTTGCAGTAAATAAATTTATTTCAATCTCCTGCGAAAGCGCGCCGGAGAATTGGCAAGCGCAAAATAATTCACTGCCGGCACGATGACAATTTTTTTTTTTTCCCTCCCCAAGAGAAACTTTCTATTTGTTTATTTTCTAGCTTACGAAAATTTCAGAAAAATTTCGATTTGTTTGTTTGGATGTTTGTTCCGCACCGCTTTTTTAGTTAATTTTCGCATGGTCTACCTCTAATATTCGAGGTATTTAATAAACGCTGGAGGTGGACATAAGATAAGTTTCCAAACGAGGTGTTGATGCCGGAAAACTTGGGACCTCCGATTATCCAACAGCGTCCGATAGTGGCAAATTGCTAAATTCGTACAACCAACGAGTGCATCAGCACGCAATTAATATCACCGACAATCCTATTTGTCCGTATCATCGTCCCCGGTAGACTCCGAACTGTAATGCGCACTTTGCCGATATAATATCCACGAAAATGTATACCGTATTCGCGTCAATGTTTGAATACACCGCAGCGGTACAATGCAAACTTGTAAATACAACCATTCAATGCGTCCCCATTCGGATCCGCCACCGGCCAGTTATTGCTTCGAACAATGGCTATAGAACGTTCGCCACATTGAACGAAGAACTTTGCATAAAACGGCAGAACTCGTTTCCCAACGATGAAACTTCACTGGCAAACGAATCCGTCCGTCTGTCGGTTTTAATAATTCATCGAGAAGTTAATTGAACGAAAAAGCGTTTCGTTTATTATTGCGTACTTAAATTTGTCACGATAGCATAAACTGGAGAGCATCGTCGCGGAACGGCAAATTAAATACATCAATCGGTCTAAGTGGAGCGCAGAGCGCCAGGATAATATGCCATGTGTACCGGGTATTAAATCGTTGCCGGTTACGTTGAAATAAAGTACGGGGGAAGCCGACGAAGCGTGGTTTAGCGGAGCGAGGAGAGAACAGGTAAACGCGATGACATAAATAATACATAAATGTCGGCCGCGTTCCTCGCGGGTTCGGCGGACAACGATGCGAGCCTTGCATCTCCATTACCTTGGCGGCGCGCTGTGACCGATAACGCCCTCGAGCACGGAGACGCGTTCGATTAAAACTGTCCGAGTAATTAACTCCTCGGAGCCTGATGAACGCGTGAGAGTCGAAATAAATTCTATCGGGGACGGGACACGGAACACGCGTTGCGGGCCACTCAACCCGATACAACCCGACGTTTTACGCATTAAAAAAAAAAAAGTAAAGATCCAGTCTTCATATTTTAGTGGAAGGTGTACGCGTACGCGCTCAGCGAAGCAATTTGCTCAAGATTCGTGCATTCGGATTGTTTGAAAAAATCGTAAATTTTATTCATCGGTCCAGGAGTTTATATGGAAAAATTGGATAAATAATAATAATTCGAGAAAACAAGGTTGCATACTTAAAACGATTTTTCTAATGGCCTATCGATACAGGGCAAAAAAATAAAATCATAAGTATCCGCGATAAATATCCATTAAAAAATTCATTAGTCGTAGCTCGGAAACTACGTTTCCGCGATGAGCTATTATCACGGAAACTCTAGCTCAAGATGGATGCGTCACGAAACGGGGGTCGCGAAGCTCTCCAGCCCGAGAAGAGTTCTTCCAGCCTGGAGCTTAATTTCACGAATGAAACGACGACGAATATACGCGCGCGCGCCGGATCGCTTGTCTGCAGAAATTCGGTGAATTTTCTTGCACCTCGTCGCCGACAGAATTGAGAGGTGTATAAACGGTGAAGCAATGAGAAATGCATGGGCGGAGTCGCGTTGCAGGGTGTCGGATAGCGCCGGGGTGAGAAAAGCGGTGTGTCGGGTGGTGCAATAAGGGGTTTCGCGCTCAGTGGCGTCGCTCGTACGGTGAAGTGGCTGGTCGGATGTTGCACCGCGAGCGCCTCGGGTTTTCGAGTGCCGCCATAACGTTTTACGCGGAAGGACCGGCTTAATTAGAAAATGCTTGACCCTCGTAAAGCGCGGCTCGTACCGACGGTAGTGCGCGACTCCGCGACGCTCTTCCCTCGCACGCTCGTTCTCCGGTCCCGCTTCTGCCCTTTTTCTCCCGTCTACTCTCGCATCGTTCGTGAATATTATAATTTACGCCGGGTATGTGGCCCTCGCGCGAGCCTCGCCGAGCACTTCCGATTTTGCACCCTTCATCCCCTCCCCCCTCCGCCCCTTTATCCGCGCCGACCAACCCTTCATCTTTACATGCTGGTCGTATCTTGCTCCTGCACCCTCGACCGCCACCGACGAGCTCAACCCTCTCCGCGATAAGTTATAGCACCTGACAACCCCATGCCTACCTTCACTTTACAACGCCCCGTTGCCAGCCCTCAGACACCCTTTTCCATACATCCCGCGCCTTCCCCGACGTTCGCCGTACTTCAAGAGCTCACGATCGGGCGAACGGTGATGTAGAATCGCTCCGAACGAACGCGAAGTGTCCCAATATCAAATTGCACACGGTTGTCGAATGGGATCGTAAGGACATAAAAAATTATGTCGAAATGAGGACGACCACAAGACGTATTCGGGCCGTTTCGACCTTTCGGTTTTTATAACGTTACTGCAAATTGCTTTGTTTTTTTTTTTGTAGTTATTTTATTTTTTAATTTTTGTCACATTAAGGTTGCTCGAGCTCAAACTATTATCTTAAAATTAGGTCCTTGGAGGATTCACGAAACTAAGCGATGAACGAATCTGTCTATCCATTTCCGATTCGGACCGTTGGATTACGAAAGTTGAAAGAGCACTTTTGGCACTGTCGCTGTATTTTAAACACGGCTCTTGCCCTCGGTAATTGAGGAGAGAAAATTAGTCAGCTGATAGGCTGCAGCTGCCGTGTATCGATTCGAGGGTGCACGTGCGTCTGCCTTTCGCACAGTCTCACGCTGTAATTGTATCAATTTAGGTATCGCAACCCCCTCGGTCGTAGAAGCTGCGGAATGGTATGCGTCGAGGACGGAAAGTATAGCGTGCTCGAGAGACACCGAGAGGGGCACCGAAATATCGCGCATTTAGCGTAGGTAGGAAAACTACAATACGGTAGAATTTAAGGGTGTCGTATAGGAGGCTTTACAGCCGTGCGTGTCCTGCTATATTACCGTCGGTTCTCCTGCTTCTGGAGCGCACATGCTACATCCTCCTTTCGTCGCGTCTTTGTACACGTACGTGTGAACCCGTGGCCCGTGCGTCGGGGTGGGTGGAGAGCAAGTATTAACGTAGGGGGTTGAACAGCTACGGGAAAGCTCCAGGGCCGCGCGCGACCCTTTCCGCCCCCCGGAACGGAGCGAACAGGGCACACGCCTACGGAATCCGATACTCCCGGCCCCATTGTCGACGCTTCCATCGATCTTTAATCCTGCAGGATGAGGGTAAACTATAGATTGTGCTTTAAGCTGGGGTTGAACGCACCGGCGAAACTTTCCAGGAGATTTCCTACACACGCGAGCACATTGTGCTTGACATACTGCACTGGCGCGGCGCATACGACAATGACTATCGGAGAACTGACGATGTCTACACTTTAATATATGTAAGTCCAACTGTTAACGATTAATGTGCAATTTTGTTAATTAATTTCACTTATAGAGAGATAAAAATAAATAACACGATTAGGTGATTTTTTTTAATTCTCCACGAAAATGCAGTTGAAAAAGTGCATCGAGTAAATTCAAAGGGTTTTCTGTCCGGCTTTAAGGAATCTTGTGAGAATTATGGTTTCCGTCTGTCGACGATGTCGATTCTGTTGTTCTTACGAGGATAAGCTGTGACCAAGACGAAAAAAAAAAACGCGTGCGATTCTACGATTGCTCGTGTGCAGGAACGAGAGACAGAGGAAATGGAGAATTGTTTTGTAGAGGGTGGCGCGCTGTCTCATGTGAATACGTAAGGTCTCGCTAAGCCTCGTGCGGTATCTCGCGCTAGTCCACCGTCGTGTCTGTAGCCACAATTTATTTACAAGCCTCCTGGATGCATGTGTTATACGGTAGACGCTACTTCGAAAACGAGTGTATAGGCTTTATATCCCAGTGGGAAAAGAAGCGCACACCGTCCACTGAAATATGCAATAGACGGTTTTCCAAACGCGCCCCCTTCAGCCGCGCGCGGCTTTTATATTTCAAAGTTTTCACGAGACTAGGCAGCAGCCGCGGCAGCCCCATCTCCGGTCGCATACATCTTATACCTATCCGAAGGGAAAATATGTTTGAAAAAAAAAAAAAAAAAAAATTATTTTTCGGCTATTCCGACGTCTGGCGCAACTACAAAGGTACACTCAGGGACTGCGCCAATAAAATTCTGTCTCGTTACCCGGGAACCGGGCAACGGATAAATTTTCCGGTGACTTCACATTTTTCATTTGTCAATTACAAAGGTCCACTTGGCGATCGCACCAATAAAATTTGGTCGGTTTACCAACAGAACTGGGATGTCCAGTTTTCCTCCGAAACATATTCGCGTTGCTTCACCGAATACGAAGGCGGCGGGCCGAATAATTACATTTGTTTATCGGTCCAACTCACGATTCAGGTAAACGTATTAGACCGCGGATTTTTTAATCTGCGGTGCGCATAGGACGGTCACCAGTGAAAAATAATGTAACGCTGTTCGTGTAATTGCGCCGGAGGACCATTAATATTAACACGGAATCATCGACGACCAGCAATGATGTGATTAATTATATCGAAAGCCCCGCTTCCGGTTCCGCAACGCCGCGAGCTTAATTGCCCATTGCTTCGATCGCGGGTGCCCGATATATTTGGAATATTCAACGCAGGCCGATAATTTGTTTGTTAATACCTGGATTGTTCGAGCAGCGGTTATTCTCACCCCACACAAGCGCGCCCACCGGCCGAAGAGCGATATTTTTTTTTTTTTTCGCCCTTCCACTCGCCCTCCAGCGTTTCGCCTCGCTGCCCGATATCGACCAATCGAATTTCGATTTCAGCCAGTTGCGCGCATTGTTTGCCCGCGTGATTTCCGCTATTATCACCCACATCCACATTCGATGAATTCCATTTTCTTTGCTTCTGCAATTTTTACATTGCACGTCGCTCGGGCAGCGGCTTTGGTTCGCACGTTGGACGCGGCAATCGCGCACTGCGACAACTCGCCCAGACGTGGTTCCGGCATTGAAAAAGTTTACGGTGGTCCATCTTGTCCCTTTCTCTCTCCAAACATCTCCGACCTATTTCGATTTTTTTTTTTTTTTTTAACGTTTAGGTAAATAAATCTAATTGATTTCTCATCCGTAGCTGCAAGTTCAATAACACAGTTCGATCGCGAACGGAAGACTCTGAGAGCGCGGGTGAAACCCAGCCGCAAGAGATTCGTGGCCACACTGTGTATCAATATTCAGTTATGGTAAACGCCATTCACCGTTCGACCGTACGACGTCCACTCTGGCTTCGTTCACCTGGACCATGGTCTGGCTCCGCGAACGGGGTACATAGATCTATAGATGCCTGATACATAATGCGCATCCCTCGGGCGGTTCCCTGACCGAGGGCGCTGCGGCGTTGGTCATGCCGGCAGGTTACTCCGCATTGCTCGTTGCACATCGCACACAGTGCATACGCGCGCGCGTGTGTGTGTGTGTGTGTGTGTGTGTGTGTGTGTGTACAGCTACATCCTGATCGTTGCTCGCCGACCATGTTCCGTTCTCTACTACAAAAATCATTTGTCAGCCAACAGTTATGAATAGAAAGTTGGAAAGTGATGCAAATGGCTTCCTCATTTATTACAATTTTGCTCATTCCTCTCTGTGTGAGAAAGTTCGCTGTTTCACGTAAAGGAAGCCGAGCGCTAAATTGCAATAAATTAAGAAGCCATTAATTTTTCACTCAAATTACATCATTGTTAGAAATTGAAAAAAAAAAAAAGTCTGAAGTCGTAAATCTGAAAAATTCGTCGATTTCTATTTGACCGCGCACTACTCATTTCCTTATCTTCATTATGGAAATAATTTATCGCCCGGGAGTTTCGTCACCGCTGATTAAAAATTGTGACTCATTTTACTCTGCTCATCGTATTCATTCCAAAACTCGTGTCACACGCAAAAATAATTCGCAATGTCACGATTCAACAAAACACCCTTGTTTATCCTTGAATTATCTTCCTCTAAGTTAAAAAAAAAAAAAAAATACATTTCGATTCTCCGGTATTACCGTCATGAAAATCTATTTCATAGCAGATACATCAGAGCGACTCTTCCGGAGTATTCGCAAGTCTCCCATTCATCTTTTTTTCCCTATTCGCCAGACCATTTACCTCTTTAGTTCGCTCGCTGTTGGTTCTTCCGCGATTCTGGAAAAGCCAAAATCGCAAAACCAGGACACGCGAGCGCAGTCGACCGAAGACAATAATCCCGGGCCGGGTCCGGGTGCACCACGTACGTATATACTGTACAGAGTGAATGAGTAGCTACGGTAGCTGCACGCGAAAACCCGGTCTATCCCCGAATTGAAAGTCGGTGCCAAATGGGACGCAAATACAATGAGGTACGTAGAGAGATAGGGACGAAGAGGTTTCTCTCGACCGCGCTCGACGGCGGAGCTTCGCTTGGCTCACGCCAGACTCTGATAAAAGCCAATAATCCGCGGAGCAATAGAAATCCTCAAGTACGTACGTTATTTTATACGTGCATCGCGGATGCCGCGCATCTTCCAAACACTCCCGACTACAGCTGAATTTCTTTCGAGTAGAATGTGCACGTACCGCGAACCGTCCAACGTTGTCTCTTCCGTCCCACGGTGAACTTTTCGGAAACGGAAAAGCGACTCCTCGGCAAGCTTCGGATCTGCGAACAGAAAAATAAAAATGGAAAATCGACTGAAGGAACGATTCGTTTATTCCTTTGGAGGGAATCGCTGGCAGCGTTGATGAAGAGTGTCGATAGATAAAATCAAAGCTTCGACATCGCGTTTGGCGCGTAAAGCGTCGGCAAAGGCTCGAACATCGTAACTTCTCGCCATCTCGTAAGGTTTCAACGCTTTCAAAACTGCACTGTGTTCCTGTTTAATTAAATTTAATGCCCCCGGGTGGAAAAGCGTCCGTCGCTGGAGATGAGACTCAAGCGTCGAGCGCAACCCCCGAGGCAACGGTAGAATGTAAGTCGAGTACTTGATATGTGAGGAGAGGAGCGAGTCCGCGAATCCGGAAAATTTCGACGATCAGAGTGGAAAAGTGGGAGAGTTGAGGGTTCGTTTGAGGATCTTCCAGCGGAGACACGAGTCCTCTGCCCGGGGTTCCCTCCGGGGACGATCGTGGCCGTCGTCGCAAGCACGTACGATTCACCGTCGCCGGATACGTACTGTCTCTTCGGCTATAACTGTAGCAGCGGCATCAGCTATATTCGCCAACCGGGAAGCCCATGAGAGCACAACGAACCGACGGAGCTGTACGATGCACTTGAAACGCTGAAACCGGCTCTCTGAGTGTATACCGGGGAGAAGATAGTTTTAAAGGTTCGCAAGAATTTCTCTGTCGCGGATGTAGGTGTACACCACGACTGCCATTGCCTCCGTTCAGCCACCGCACACGTCACTCGTACAATTTTACCGCAGTCGTTGGCCGTATCCGTGGACGCGGTTATCTAGGGCTGACTTCCATCCGCCCGGGCCCGCAGCTCCTTGCCCCGCACATATACCGAACCTCCACTCGTATCCATTATGCTCCCCGGGAGTTATGAGGCCGACGTTTATTGGCTAACTTGTAACCCCTTGCAGGGCGGACCTGAATTATTTCCCCGGGTCCTTCCGCGGACTCTCTCTCGCTCCCGTAACTTTATTTCAATTTGGCCCCGGGACGAGGGCCGCGAGGCCTCTGGATTTACGGTACTCCGGCGTCTTCCGTACTCTTCGCGAAGTCGCTCCGGACCGCGGATATCGTTCGACGGAACCCCAGTCGCGATATCCGACTTCCTTCGGCTAGGTGGAATTCGCTCGTTTGTCCCGACATTTTACATTGTCAAGCGGTCGGATTCATCGACGGTTTTGTACAGAACCGAGCGTTCAGAGTTTCAGCGAAGAGTTCGTACAGCGAAATACCGCAGGAGCAACTTTGATGATTCGACTTGTACGGGGCGAGATGATGAATTCGTGTTTACGTTTTACAATTCAAGTCTCACAACGTGTTAAGAGTCGTCCGTTTTTGAAATACCCAACATAACGTGGCCCTGATTATGTTCCCTAATAAAATCGAAGGGAGACGAACGAAACCGAACAAACGAAAATCAGCGATAGAATGGCTCCTTTCATTCGACCGCCAGAAGCGAACCAGCGATGGAATAAGCCTATATAGAGAAAAGGAGCGTACGTAAAGAAGAGACGTGGAATCAGTGTAATTGCGCTAGTGCAGTAGTTCGGTATCGCACAATTTCAAGTATATCGCACGAACAGAATTGATTCAGGCTTTTTAGCCATCTCGTGCCCCGAACTCGCTCGCAATTAGAAAAATTCGATTGATTGTCAATAGAGGCACGATTGCCGCTGCTGCTATTTCTACCGCGGGATCATCGAGATGTGGGGCAGTCGATGCTGCACCCGCGCGGCGTGGCGATAGAGTCGAATGAAAGAGAGCCGAAGAGGTCCGACAAAAAAAAAGAAAAGAAATCAACGTCGGTGCTCCGCCAAGCTAAGCGGCTGATGCCGCTTTGCTGCCGCCGGAATTCAAACGGCATGAGCAAACCAAGCGTTCAGTTAAATTGTGAGCTGGATTCGAAGATCCTGCGAGCGGTCATAACGTAAAAGTGGTAAAGCGCACCTCTATTATGAGGCAAACAAATGGTTTGCGAACGTGGCCGTGTTCATCAGTTCCAACCTCTATCGATCGATGAATCCTTTTCGTCACGTTTTTCCAACACTTGACCCAGAACAAATCTGGACTGGGCAAAAAAAAAAAACAAATCACTTCAATTCGCGAATTCGAGCAGAAATCGCACACTGAACTTTGAACTCCGACGACTACGAACCAACCCCCTAAGAAATCCTACTGCTTTCCTCCTGTGTACTGCCAGCTCTCAATTCCTCCAACTGCACACTGGCGACGTTGCGATTTTTGTGGCTTCGGAACGTTTGTAACGACCACGAGGAAAACGACACAGAAGAGCTCAACTGTATTACCAATCGCAAAGGCTTCGACAGCGCGAACTTTTCTCCTCCTCCCCCCCCCCCCCCCCTCCTACCGCGCACACGCATGGTTCAATTGAAAATGTCTCGTTCAGAAAACGGTCTCTCGAGCAGAACTGCAGACCCGAAGCAGTATCAGCGAGGGCGGTAGCAGATAAAAAGAAACGGACGAAGAGCGAATAGCGAAAAAGAAGTTAATAAGAAGAAAAAAAAAGGAGCGTCATTTCGTGGTGAGGAAGAAAAATATAAAATGACGAATGTTACAGCGGAAGGGCGATCGCCGACCGACCGCAGGAGAACGAACGGATCGGTAGCGTAAAATTCTATCGTACGGAGTTCGTTCGTTGAATTCGCACAGACCACTTTCGAAGGATTTTCAGATGGTCCGCGTAACTACCCCGACAATTTCTGACTCATCGTGATTGTTTTGGGAATGGCGATAAAAAAAAATGCACTATTTTCCGAAGATAGTGATTTTACGATTAATAGATATGAAACGGCGTTCGATGTCCAGCAGCTTAACCAGAGTGTTCCAATTATCGTCGAATCATCAATCTGGATAACTTCCGGCTGGTCGCAAGATTTCTCCCTTCCCCATCGGGATTCATTGTATTTCCGAAGATCTGCTCTTTGTATTTCCGAGCTTGATAAAAAAAAGAGGGAGAAACGGTTCAACGAGGCTTACGGCGGTAAAAAAGTCAATTTGGACACGTTGGGTCTAACCGAAGGCAACCGCCTAGCGACAGCTCTGTGTAGCTATGATTATCTTTGGGAGTAAGGAAGACGCAAAAAAAAAAATGGAATCACCCCAAAGCCAGTTCATTGGATATTTTATCATCGTGCCTTCGGTACGAAGCTCTCGAGGGAGGGAGATCTGCAGCCTGGGCTGTACTGATGGTCCATAATCTCGAAATGGCTCGCAGGCTGGCCTCACACGCGCCCGATACGCCCTCTGGACTCCGAGCCATTGATACGAGATGTAGTATTTTCCATTACGCGCTGCGGCGTAAGGATCCGACTCGACTATGTGTGGCTCACTAAAATATAGCGGTGCCATTGCGGTGCCGCTGGTCCGGAGGAATCAGTCGTGCAAGAAATTAAATATTACCCTCAACGTGCCGTGCGGCAGTTCCAGGGACGGAATTCGACCTCTCGTGAATGTCCGCCACGGCCCTTCGGGAAGGCCTTGCAGCAGGACTCGCGGGATTTCCTGCCAAACCGCGTGGCTTCCGACCGGGCAGGGAAAGTCTCCCCAGGGCATCAGAAACAAATAACATCCCGTCGGACGTAACAAACAAGAGGACCGCACTCCTGCCCATGAGTATATTCTTTCAAAAATAAGAGACAAGCTGGATCATTTGATTCGCGATGGTCCCAATAGATCGGGTATGAGATTTTTCTTTCTCTTTATTTTTTTCTCTGACCATCGCCAGGGGCTCATCATTGTGATCGATGAATTCGTGCGAGCTTCCACGGGCAACGAGCCTGAGCAACTGTTGCGCGTGTGATAATAATTTTGTTGAAGTAACGCTTAGTTGGTAATCTTTCCGTGGATCTTGAGCGATCAAGGATCAACTGTGGCGCATAAACTTAGCGGCTGAGAGCGAGCGACAGAATACACCGGCGAGAAAGCGAACGGGTTGGAAGGACATTGAAGGAGCAGTCTGGGCGCAAATTGAGGCAGAGCGCTCGAGCGTACGGGGATGAGTTTACATATATAAATTACCCGCACCTTGGTTCCGCGCGCTTCTTTGGCTAAAGCGATGGGAAAAGCGTCCAACTTGTGGAGCAGTTAAAGTGCGCAGCGAAGACGCCGTCCGGGTTAAGTTTTGGGACAGGCACGATTCTAATTAAAGCCAGTGCCTCTCCCTCACGACTAACCCAGTCGGCAGTAAGTGTAGGTACCAATCCTGCTCCTTCCACTCGAACTATCCCCTTGCGTTTCGTCGACGCCTTACGGTTATTGTTGCAATTATCGTCGGGTTGGCCCGCCGGTGCACGCCCAACCCGACCCACCCGCCAGAACCACGAGGACGAAGTCTCGCACCCCCGAATCAACGTGAACACCCCGCCAGCCCCGTCGTTCCCGAGTTGTTCAAAAACTTGCCAGCCAACTCTCTTGCTCGGCGAATAGTCGGTGTTCATTTTTTTTTTGTTTTTAACGTATCAATCGCCCTCCCAGGTTTTTCCAGAGTTAACAAGGGTCCTGTGTAAATGTGCAATGGCGCTAATGACCGGCCGACGCAGGGCCAGTATTGATGTGTTCATTTTTTGGCTCAACGTATTAATCGCTCCACTAGGATTCTACCAGGTTAATAAACCGGTCGTACACTTCTTTTCAAGAGAGACGAGTTAGAATATACGATCTCAAATTGTAAACTTACCACCAGACTCCTCCATAATTATCAATGGCAATATTCATTCCGACAACATACCGCATTGCTCTCATCTCATTCCGTTCGTTTCTTCTCGAATACTTTTATCATTTCTGGCTCACTTCCGGCGCGGGCGAAAGTCCCGAGACTCGCATGTTTCTATCTTTCTCATTCTACTTATTTCCTGTTGCCCCTCGACGTCGACTCCCCCGCGAGAAGTTCCACCTGCACCGGGAGACGGAAAGTTTTTCCCACTTTCTACCCCCGCGCTTCTGGGCAGATCGCTTTCACGATCCACCGGTGTGTCGCCGCTTTCACCGCCGCTCTCAGGAGGAAATAAAAAGTGGCGAGAGGCCGTGAGCAATGCGGGGGTGTGAGAAAGAAAGAGGAAGTGGCAACAGCATTGCGTCGCTGTGACGCGGCGGAGGACTCTTGGATTGCGAACGTGTGAGGGACGAGAGGGGAAGCGCGCATCGTCGGGACCGGCCACAAAATTAATCGTGCGACGGCCCCGACGAGCTAAGCCCGGTAGGACTGTTGCGTGAGCCCCGAGCAGTCACCACCACCGGTGAGCAGTTTAAATCGAGCGCCGGGAATTGGCGCATCGCTAAAAAGTTTATCGCCGAGGAGCGACGTGCCAGCGGCGTTCGTGCTGGTTCGTCGCAGTCCGAATCGCCGGTGAGTTCGGTATAGTTTGAATCAAAGAAAGACTGGGAGAGCGGCGGAGAAGCGCGAGAGAAAGAGAAATGCCAAAAGGACAATGACTGCGGATGGCGGGAGGAACGCGAAAAAGTAAAAAGGATGGAGAAAACGTGTGGAGCAGACACGCCTCGATCGAGGTTGCACCTCGTAAAAGCTTTATATTTATAGCGCGTACAAAATGGGATTGTTATAAAATTCGATTTAAAAGTCGTATGACTCCGCGATATATACACTTTTTTTTTTGTTGATCGGGGTGGTCCAATTTTATTTAATGTTCCACTGGAGTTATTCCCGGGCGCGTTTCATCGATGCTTTGCCACGCTCCGACAAGACCCCCATGTGAACCTTAAAAATGTCTACTTGTTCGCTCCTCTCGGCGAATGTCGTCAGCGTCTCTCTGCTTCGCTCCAACTTTTTACAAAACATCTGGCGTATGCCACGGCGAGAATTGTAGGCTGCAGTAGTCGTTCGCGCGAGAGACATAACGCGACATCTGTTTGGAATGAGCTTAGGATCTGGGGCGAGGAGCAGCGCTGAAGGGAGGAGGGAGCGAACGAGGGTCGGAGAGCTTTGGCAATAAGAGAGCGTAGTGAAAGTCTAGCGAAAGGGTAGGTGACTTATGACACGGCGTTTCCCGAAACGAATAATTACTACAACCGCACCCAATTTCGTAATTCTCTTACCGAATTCCATTGTCACTGAAATCAACAAATTCATTTTAAAATAATAATCCAACAGCGGATATTATTTGTCCGTAAAAATTGTATTTTCGTGCCCAAGATCGAGGTTGAAAAAAATTTGCGAAAGACGAAATCCGATGAGATGCGGATATCTTTGGGCGCCACGAATGACTAGAACCACACTGGATAAAAGGAGGAGGAGTTTACTTCGTATAGTACTTTGAAAATAACACGGAGTTTAATAGCGGCGGGAGTTTGGCTATCCAGTACAATGCAGGTGTATTACACATCTCGACACAGAAGCAGTGTGCCAGTAGGCCGGAAAAACCGAAAGAAAAAAGGAATTGAGCCACAGAAACGAAGAAAAGAGACGGCGAATGAAAGAGCGAGTGCCAGAGGGTAGAAGCAAAAAAGGAGGTAGCTCGCTGTGGTTTGGAGGGAATAGTTTTTGGTGGTGGCCGGCGGGTTAGTGCTCGGTACTCGTTCAAAAGCGCGGTGTAAGAGTGCTCGCGGGTGCAGGCGGTTTAAGAGCAAGAACCCGGAGAGTGACTCGTAGCCTCCGACACCGGGACCGCATTATCCAGTCTGGAGGACATTATCCTTGATGCCGCGGGAGGTACTACGGTGAGGTCGTGGCTATAGGTGGATATATAGTGGAACGACGGAGAGGCGCGCTGTAGCAGAGGAAGCTACGCTATTTCCAAGGTACGGGTAGGGCAAACGCGTAGAACGGTATAAAAAGGGCTGAGCGAACGATCCACCCCCGTGATAAAGGAAACGGATGAATCTCCACCGGTGTTCCCAAGACTCCCAACAGAATTTTCCTTTTCGTCTCCGTTGCTCTTCTTCTTCGCTCGCCTATGCGCACCGCGACTAAATTTGTTTTCTTCCCCGCGGAATCTCCGCCTCGCTCCGTCTTGGTCGGGACGCCTTGCAACGGAATATAATGCGCGTTTACCCTCTGCTCCTGGGAGCATAATGTGAAACACCAGAAAACAGATGACGACGGAGAGGTCGTTTTTACGCTCGAGGAATATTGCGGCATCCGTCATCGGCGAGGCGTTGCGAAAGAGGTGATCAGGGTAGACGAAGCAAACTCCAACTGTGTGCAGAAGTATTTTTTTTTTCAATCATTGACCTGAGAACGGTAAAGAGGGAATGGATGGAGGCAAAGGGAAGCGAACGGGGTCTGAAAGAACGAAGAAGGAAATTAAAGCGAGCGGAAGGCGAGGAACGGAAGGAGCGTCCACTGTGGGATTGAATGCAGCAGGAGTCTTCTCTCACCGCTTCTTCCATCCCCGACGTAATCGGAGAGGCTAAACTTTCTCTATAAATCACAAAACGGCTTCGTCTCTTGGAAGGTGGGACTGCTTCTGCTTCCACTCTCGAAGACGACGACCGGTTACCATTGGGCTGAGGTATGCCGCGTCTACCGGCGGGATTGAAGCGAGCAGCCATGCGCAGGGTTTCATTCGCTCGGTGGACGAAGGTACTCTTTCGACTATGGAAAAGGGGACCATGTCGGCGGTGGAGTAAACGTGGAACGGAGAACGTACGGGAATCAGAGAAGTCGTGAAATAGCCAGGAATATAATGGATATCTATGTCGCTTCTATGCTGATTACGTTCACCGTTCCGTCTCGTACCTTTTGCTCGTTTCGATCCGTCTGCTGCGTAAGCGATGATTTTCTTCTTATGCGGAACACCGCGTGTTGGATATCCTCTACTCCTGCGTTGGATGTTTTGCCTCGCCACGGTGGCTCATCGGATCGTGGAAATCGAATCCCACACAGCACAGACGTTTACACGAGCTCCCTTCATCTCCCACCCGTTGCTGTTCCTCTAGTTTACACTCGATGCCCGCGTTTCATCTCTCCATGGCACCACTTCCGTTTAACTCCAGCGGTCCTGGCTTGCTCCTACAGCATTTCCCTCTACTATCCGGATTGCTTCGCATCAATGTCGGTTTTCACTCGGTCTCCGGCCCTCATTCCGTAGTTGTTCGTGTTTCAGTCTCGCTCCTCGATAACAGCCTCCTTCTCGTGGTATCCTTGCTGTATCGCAGCTTTCTGCTTTTCGTGGAAAGTTTCGGTGGCCCAACATTATTGCACACCATTGCTGTCTGGCCTGCATACATCGGAGTACCGGTATTCGGAAGCTGGTTCTTGCGTTACCACGGTATTTAGATTAATTCGTATGTTCAGAAGAGCAGATTGAAGTCGTAACACAAGCTACGCGGTTAGCGCTCCATGCTTATCCAGGAGAAACTCCGTACAAAATAGGGCATCCAAAAGTCGTAGGAAAATTGAGTTCTGCCTAACTGACCTATTTTTTCCCGGTTTCCATTATTTTATCGCAGCTATCTGCTCAAAGTTACCACTTTCCATACCCTAACTCATGATTCACCGTTGCTGCTCCCTGAGCAGACATCGGAATACCGGCACTCAGGACTTGCTTCTTGCATTTCCATGTTACGCACCTTACACCATACTTTCGAAAGCCCAGATCAAAGAAGTGGCAAAAAGGACGCCGTGGCTCCATGCGGACGTAGAGAAAAAGCTACACACAGCCGAAAAACAAGACTGGAACTGCACAGGAACCTGACATCAGCTCGAAGAAACGCTGAATTCCAGACGACTTTTGTTGGCGAAAACAGCTAGATAACTCGATAGGACCAAGACGACGTCGAGGGGGAAAATAAGCCCATTGGTATGATGGTTGCCGGGACAGGTACATCACAACAACAAAGCATACGCCAGGTGTCAGAGGCCCCCCGGGTAATTCCCGGTTCGCCAGAAACAGTCACCTTTCCGAGAGTGACAAGGTTGTCACGCGAAAGTGTGAGCGACCTCGTGGCTCGTCGGGACTCGGGGACGTCCCGCAGAAGCGACGGTGAACGTCTATTCCGCTTGTTCGTTTGTTTCTCAGCCCTTTTACACACCGCGACCCCGCGCATGAAGGGGCGGAAAAGGTGGCTCACCTACCCGGTATCTCACATCTCGTCCCACCCCTTGCGCGACTACTCCGTTACCACTCAGACGTACGACCGGCGAGCGAAGCTACCCTCCCACGAAGTGTCAGAGTGTATTTTGTAATTCAGGGAAAGTTTCACCCTCGGGTCGAAAGCGACGGTGGCGGCGACCAGGTTCAACCAGGCAGACGGACGAGACGCTCACTCGCGCGAACCACCCTCCCGCCCTACCCTCGGTACAACGGGGGTGAAGAACAGCGGCGCTGGAGACACTCCAAGATGAAGGCAGGAGGTGGAGCGTTAAACTCTGCTAGAAGTGTATTAGCAAACGTGGCGTTTTAACAGGGCCGCTAACATTTCGAAAGAGTTAATCCAATGCCCAATTCTACTTTCCCGAACGTTAAAGTGGTTTGAATAATCTATTTCGATGGCTGTGTGCGTGTTGATACAACGTTAAAAGGAACATAGCGATATTATCGCAGTGTTCCGGTTATGACGATGGTTTGGAACATTTTCTTTTGTACCAAGTGGCGGAGCAAGCAAATGGAAAAGAGGTGGGGAAAAAAGATGGGTCTCAAAGTGCAGACCTAGCTTGCGGCTGGGTTTGCTCAACGTTCTTTGGCACATGGAAAAGAGGTGAAAAAGAAGCTTCGCTCATTAAGCTTTGAGACTTTGCACTTCAATGACTGGCCAGTAGGTAATACTCGATGAAGTAATAACTGCCAGTAAATTCGTATTCGCGCGTTCAAAGAAAGAACCTTCAGGACTCATTACCAAGCATCGTAGCAGATATTACTCGGTACTAAATTTGCACTGGACGAGTAATTTCGTTTCTTTCCTGGAGATGAGATTACACTTACCTGACAATTGCGCGAGAATCTCAAGGGTCGCGATGGGATTACAAAGTAATATTCATTGCGAATTTCAACACACACGGCTTTTAGCCCCATCTCAGTTCCCTATTCCGTAGCATTCTTTTGTCTTGAGTTTCCGTGAACACTTGCGGCTAGGTTTGCTCAGGCGGTCCTTTGGCCTGAGCCCGCCCCGGCGCTAAGCTCGTTTCGGTAATTTTATCGTCGGTCCGCCAGCCTGGCACTCTCGTTCTCTCGGTCCCTTTGCTCCTTTGCGACAACTAATTTATTTGGTTAGGAAGAGAAAGGAGTGCAGAAACGGTATGGTTAGCCCGCGGAGATAAAGAGAAGACGGGGAAGGTGGAAAGCGCAGGGTGTAGTACCGAGCTGAACGCAAGCGTCGCCGGGATCGCGGGCAAGGTGGATCACGGAATATAGGTACGGAAAGGGCTCGTACGGGAATCGATGGAGCTAACCGGCCAAGCCCTTTATCCCGGAAATCGCACACGTCTCCGCTCTACTTCACGAGAAAATAAAATTCCTCTGCAGCCGATTTCCAAACAACGCTCGACTATCACGACTCGAAAGTATTGTTGACCTACTGCATCGAATTCCGTTAAAGTATATCGTCATATTCATCCTCTGCCTTGAAGGATTTCTGCGAAACAAACCTTTAAACATTTTCCCCTGCTGACTCGAGTTCGATCCAATGGGTCCCAAAAAAACCGAACCTTCGACTACACCAACGTTTCTTGTTCACGAATTTCCTCAATTACTTCCATTTTACTATCACGAAAAAAAAATCAACAATATTCGTCAGTTTTGGAAATACTTTTTGCGAAATTAACAAAATAATTATGACCCCGTTTACAGACGAAAAGAATTCGTCGAATGTAAAAATCCTTTTTCACTGTTTAGAGAAAAAAATACTCGAAATCTACTCTGCACGCGATAACCTTCCCTTTGTCGCACAAGTTTCTCTTCAGACCTTCTCTATTAGATTGTACCCCATATATAGGATGGACGAAATTTCGTCGCAACGAACCCGAGCACGGCGTAAAGATCAATTTTCCTCCTCCCGCCCGAGGCGAAAAAAAAAATGAAATTGGGAGCTAAGGGAATGTGTTGTGTCTATGGTTTGCCCCGGCGATTCCCTTCATTTCGACACCCATTACCGAGTCGGCACGACGGTCCACGCTGGTCCAAAAATCCTGCGCTCCCGCGGAAGCAGATACAAGTCCGCCCTTGCGTAACAGGTTTATCCCGAGCTGGAGATTGAAAAGTTGTCTCCAATGTAGTGGAGCGATGACACGACCGATCGCAGAACTGTTGGACGTGCGCGTGGGTTTTTCGTGAGAGGGGTTGAGACGAGTTTGAGAACCGCTTTCGCGAAGTCGCGAAGTAGACGGTAGGGAATACTTCGAGTAGCTGACGGAGTTAGCGCGGAAAATGGAAGAGGTTGAAAGACAAAGATGGAAGTAAGGCGCGGTGACTCTCGGTCGGTGAGACGCGACGAAAAATCTCCGAGATGAGAAAGAACAAGAAAGTGTATAAGGCTGGAGATGAGATATCAAAATTGTTTTAAAGTCCCGATCGAGTTGACGAAAGACTGAGACTGCGGAGGATTTTTGATGGGCAGGGGAGCGGATTGAGCGACGACGGCCGATTTGCTTTTGGAGATGTAGAGGGTGATTCAGAACCGCCGACGGTCATGCAACTGGCACGTTTCTCGGCCCTAGAACAAATTTGACTCCATTCGCGAACCAACCGCAAGCCGCTATAAAATGACAGAAAAATGTACATGACGTTAAAATTGATTCTGTAAAAAACGTCGTTACATATGCAACTTCAAGATTGAATTTAACTTCGAACTTAATTCGGATTGCAGTACGAATTCGAACTCAAGTTTGAGTCTAAGATGAGTTTGAATCTGGGCATAAATTCAAGACCAACTGGTGGAAGCGAATGTTCGCTACTCACGATCCGCGAGCACGCGGTAAAAATCACCAGGGGTGTTTTTGATTTACGGTCAAATGCGCTACCGCTTTACACCACTATAGTAATGGGTTTACTCGCGTTCCGTTCATTTTTTTTTCCTCCTCCTCCTCCTCCTCCTCCTCCTCCTCCTCCTCCTTCTCCTCATTTTCTCTTTATTCAGTTATTTTCATCTTATTTTATATCACGCATGCGGCTCGTCTCAGCGCTACCGCGGCGTCTGCCACTGAGATATTCGACGCGCGTCAGACCCGACACGTAGGTGCGTTATTGCGGGCGTAACCCGCAGCACGCGGTTCCACGACGACGAGGAGCCGGCTGCGTGCGTTCTTACACCTACCACCTTGCACTATAGATATAGCGAAATGCAGCCGTGAGCCGCGGCGTGGGCGAATACGGGAGTAACATGTTTATGGCGTGGGAGCGGCCGCGGCTCTTCGGCAAGTCGAGCTTCTAATTGCCGAGACCGGGCCACCTTTTCAAGGTTTAATGGCCGCCCACCTCGCGCCGGCGATAGCGGTCCAGAAGGTGAAGCTTCCACCTAGCTGGATTTTACACATCGTCTCGCATTACCGCGGTGCGGAATCGCCGCACTGCTCGTTCTCGCGAATGAAACACCTTACATGCAAACCAAGGTTCCATAAGTGGTGAAAGGAACGAAACTGCGACCGGTAAAGATTAAAATCCGGTTGGCTCGACGCTCCGTTTTTGTCACTTCGAAAACGTGTTGATTGATCTAGACGGGCAATGAATGAGCGATTACTTTCATGAATTTTATTTGGGAAATCGAACGGATCAATGAAGAGGAAGGTCGGACCAAAGAGCTCTTTCGTTTATTCACGCACTGATAAAAAAAAAACGTCCCGGTTCAAATCTTCGGTTAATCACCTGTATTTTTTTAATCAGTGCGAGGTTCGAAAAAATTCCGAAATGTGCTTTCTGAGGAAAAAGAAAATTCACCTTAAATTTCCATCCACCCAGAAATTTTTTCCCAGAACGAGAAAGTGCCGCTGAATAATGTTAATTTTTTTTCTCTCGCACACACACAACTGCTCAACGTCCCCTAAAAAAAAAAAAAAATGACTTCTTCACGAGCCGAAGAAGCTTCGCTGTGGCGCGTCTACTCGCGAATTATTTCAGAGGTGCCCACAAAGCTGACACCGACTGAGCTTCGGCGCACGATTCACCAAGTTCAAAAGTGATTCGTTAATTATCGGGGGGGGGGGGGGGGTTTGACGACGCGGTAATAGTCGAGAAACTGTAAAACGCACAATAGGACCGGCTCGCTCCGCGAACGGGAGATTCACAACAATTAATAACACGGGACGATCGTGAACCACGCGAATTTGCGACTGCGCGCAGTTTCCACTCCGGGGGTGGTTGGCGGTGTGGCACGTCGCTGAGGGACCGAGAGGAGTGCCCTCAGTCGAGTCGAGGACCCGCTGCGTTGCGGGGTGTACTCCGAAAACGGCGCTGTCGGGACGGTCTTGGTCGTCGAAAAAAAATAAAATAATAATAATAATAATTAATTAATCTCCGCGGTGAATAGCTCGGTATCGAAAATGCTGGGAAAGTTCGCACGATAGGGTCGATGGTCCGAATTGACGTAATGACGCGACGCGATTGATCGAAAGCCGGCCGGAAATGAGAGAGATCTCGACGAAAGTCACGCAGCTTTTTCGGCAGTGATCGCAAAAAAAGCAACGAAAGATCGGCGCGAGCGAAGGCGCTAAATTTGAATTAGTTTCGTCGCGAGGGAGGGAGTTGCGAGAAGGAGGAAAGAAAGTAAGAGGGGTAGGAATTGGAAGTAGAAATGATCACACTAGGGCCGCTCCAGCACCCTCGACGATTGGCCAAGGGCGCAATACCGCGCAGGCAACGCTCTTCCTGTGGCTTTGGAAGGATAAAAGTCGTCATTGTTGTGGAAGTGTTTGCCGAGGAGGATTCGGAGGGTGAACGGAGGGAGAATCGGGTAGGGGAGAAAAAAAGCGCCGCAGGAAAGAGAGTAAATTTCAGCGGGCTAGCCGACTGATTCGCAAAGTTCGATGGGAATTCGGCGCCGTCGAGAGGCATTAGTGAATTTGAATCTTCGATCGCGCGCTTAACGAGGAAGGGTTTCTTTTTCTCCCGACGAAGTTTCATTACGCGATTTATGATCGCGGAGAATAATACTTTAAAAAGGCGTCGTTGCCTCGATAAATTTTGTCGACTCGGGCAAAAATCGCTACCGCGCTCGATGAGCGAAAACCGAATGGAAATTGACCGGAAGACGTCGCACTTTATTTTCTTATCGAAAAATCCGCGGAGAAAATAATTCGGGGTTTTCGATATCTATATCGGTCATCGGAGAAGCGCGCTGTAATTAACTTTAAGCTGAATTAATTCGATGAGCAGCTTCAATAAACCACACCATGTGTTACGGTTAATATTTCATTGATACGGTACTGATCATTAATAGAAGCGGGTGTACAGTTACCATTTGAAAATAACATTTTAACTACAATAATAAAAAAAATGAAAGAACTAAAAACCGAGATTCAGGGATAAGAGCGGGTGGTCGCGAAAGACAATTTTCACAAAATAAAAAAAATAAATAAAAATCCAAACACCGAAATACCCAGATTTACGAAAAGGCAAGCGAATCGCCAGATCGACGCCAGTTCTCGAGTAAAAACGGATTCAAAGTCGAATGAAATTGGAAAAAAAAAAAAAAAAAAAAAAAAAAAAATTCATTGTCTCGTTTATTTTTCCAATTCGGCGGTGAAAAGCGATCGAGCGTAAATACAGAACCGCCGCGTGTTTCGAGGTAGGCGTGCAAACGTAAAAGTCAAGCCGTACTTTCGGTATCTCCGTGTATGCAATAGGGTAACGCTCTGTAGGTACAAAGCGTGGGTGGTGCAAACCGTCGGGCTTCCGTACACGGCAATTAAAGATATAATTAACGGTCCCGCAATTAAATATAATTAACGTAGTAGGATAGGATCCAGTGTACGTCGGGGCCGAACGCCAATTAGCAGGCTAGCGCTTTATCCCGCGATCTGAAAGCCAGTTGGCCGCACGTCTGCCCTCTCGATCTTCCCGTTCGTTCGTCTCGTACTTCCACCTATCCGTGGCCCGGTGTAACGAATTAAATCGATAACTCGTAACTCGAATTGAATCGATGAATTACCGAAGTTTGTGAGGCTTCGCGGTGCAGACGCGATTTTCCGATAATCGCTAATGACCCGCTGAGAGGATGAACCGAATCTCTTTTTTTTTTTTAACATTTTATTAGTCAATGGAAAAAAAAAAAAAAAAAAAAAAAAAAATTGCGTGGATAAAATATTTTTTATGTTTATTATCGAAAAATCGGTAGATTTTTTTCACGGAAACACGAGAGTGCTGTTGCGAATTATTTCATCGATCTCGTTGTCCCATCTAATAATCATTGTGCAAAATTGATCCCCTTCGAAATTTTCAATACGATTGATTGTTTTAAGATCTCCGTGATTCCGTCGCGTTTCTCTGAAAATCGCGTGAAGCGGACACTTCGCAAGATGTACCTTGAGGAAAAATGTTCGATCCCTACCGTTTCCCTTTCAAAGTATCTGAGCACTCGGATATTTCTCAACAACAACGAAAATTACCATAAATAAAACGTAGCTCGAATAAGGCACATAGGCTAACCAAACGGAGGAGCGATTGCTGGAACCCGATTACCGGATCGGTGGAGGAGCGACCGGTCGGACAGCCGGCTGTAACGAGGGACGATTAATCGGATGTGCGGCGTGGCTGCCGGTGGTGATGCTGGCTCTGAAAAGGCTTACGATAAAATCGACAACAATAAGCGAAGCACGTTGAACGAGTTGGTGGTGGAAGGGTCGACAGAGGGGGGGGGGGGGGGGTTAGGGTTGTAAACATGCACACGCGCCGTCCCGGTGTAGGGAGTAAACCGAAGAGCGAGCGGAAGTGAGACGGTCCTTAAAGAGAAACGATCTATCGAAACCACGGCGAAAGATAACGAACGCGAAGTAGTAGCTGTGGTTTTTTTTTTTTTTTTTTTTTTTTTTTCGCCGTCCGATCGGTTCGGTATCGTAAATCTGAGCCCTCGTGTGTTGCCGCTGGATAACTCGGCTTCGATTGCTGTGGTGCGCGAGCTCGAGTTATCACGCTCCGTGTGTTATTCTTGCAGTGTCGAAGATGAATAAAATGAAGTAAAAAAAACGTAAAAAAAAAAAATTTGAAAAGAGAAGACGCATAGAAGGAGAGAGGTGAGATAACGAGTTGCCGTGGGGCGAGAGCTCGGGGGAGAGAAACAAGAAAATAAAGCGTCGAAGTCGAGACTCTTCGTAGTGACGGAAAAATCTTACCTGGCGTTTTCTTTTTTTTTCGCTTTTTTTTATTTTTTTTTGACGCGGAAAGATCGGCCTGCTCGACACGTTTGGGTAAATCGTTGACTGTAGTTTTATGGTGATCGGATTTGGAGGAGCTTTCGGATGAGGATGAGAGGCGAATAGAAGGACGAGAAGTGATAAAACGAAAGAGGCGCGGGTGGAAGTTGATCAACGGGTGGGAAAACGGCGAAGAAGATAATGCAGCTCTACCGCACGTGACGAAAGGAGTCTCATCTCTACGTACCTGAGAGGTAAGCTCCATACCGACATTTTTTTTCAACACGGAGAGTATCGAGTTACTCGTCGACGCAAAAACTTTCCAATATTTTTAGCATCAAAAAATTTCAGCGGATTATTTAATTATGTGTACAATACTCGTCAAGTCGATCGTTTTTTTTTCTCGAGTATCGACAGCAGATAATTAAATCACAATTTATTGGTAATTCTTTGGATCGACATAAGTGGATTTTTCACGGCTCGTAAAGGCAGACGCTGTGGTAAAAAAAAGAGTGCTATTTCCCTCTTCGCGGATAGCCGAGCAATGCGTGACATTATCCCAGGGGAAATGCCCGGAGTAACCGCGGGCCACCGAAGAAGCGAATTTTCTTCTCTCGCTTCTTCCCCTTCCTTCGTTTCTTCCACTTCTGTTTCGTACAATTGCAGCCGACGTGCATGTAACTTGGCGACTCTCACTTTACTCTTTCCTGACGTTCTTTTTATTTTTAAGCTGTTTTTTTTTAAGTTCCATTCCTCTTCACCCGAAGAGGAAAAAACGGAAAAAAGCACTCGTGGGGACGGAAAAAGAGACGCGCAGTCACTCCTGCGGTTACGCCGCTCGGCTGTGCCGGCGCTGCAACCAACAGCTACGAAACAAACAATATCGCCCGCAAAAACAAAAAAAAAAAAAAAGAAGAAAACACAAAACTTCGTCCAATTTATTTGTACGGTGACGCGCAGAGTAAATAGTTCATTTTCCAAATGGTTTTGCGTCGCTGCGCCCAACAACCGCGACCGCGGTGAATTTATATAATATTACCGGGACAAATAATCCTCCTTCGTTCGACGGAGTGCGAAACGCTCTGATCGGCTAAGCTCCGCCTGAATCTTTGATTAAACCTCGCGCAAATAGGCCCGTGTTCAAAATAGTTTCAATCCGAAAAAAAAAGAAAATTTGCAATTTTTATGAGAATAATTCACGGCGTGAAAATTTTTATTTTCAATTTTTTTCAACATCAACGTCGTATTCCGACTTTCCTGCGAAATGGTTGGTTCAGGTTCAGGGCGAAAAAATGCACAAAAATCTTCGCGCAGAATTTCAATTCCTAAAAAGGAACATTTCACTTACTCTGCATTTTTTTTTTTTTTTTCTGTGATAAATAAATTTCTACAGCTCATAAAATTGAAACGGTTACAAATTCCCGCTCCCTGAAAGCTCCTGGCAGCTTGGCTAAACCGAGGTTTGTCAGTCTCGACAGCTTCCGAAATTCTCAACAAAGGCGTGTTCGAGTCTTTGTCGCGGCATTGGCGCCAAAGGGGCGAAGAAGGGGTCGCACACCCGCGAAACCAATCTGCAACCGTATAACAACAGCAAACTCCCTCGCACCACCAGTGAAACGTACACCGCCAGTATACAGTGCAATCGTTAACGAGAGCCGCGCCGCTAATTGCGGATTAAATCGCCTCGAGGTCGTTCGAGTGTCGAACAACAAATATTTATTCGTAAAACAGTCCGCCGCCGCTTCGCCGGCGCTACGCGCCACCGCGTTTACTTTTTATTGGAAACCCTCCCCGGTTTTCCCTCTTTTATAATAATTCCCGACGCGCTTCGAGCGCTCGACCAATTATCTCGGCGATGCCGGACTTGTAA
Organism: Listrodromus nycthemerus; assembly: GCA_963978505.1. NCBI lineage: Eukaryota > Metazoa > Arthropoda > Insecta > Hymenoptera > Ichneumonidae > Listrodromus > Listrodromus nycthemerus. The sequence continues at coordinate 1,673,869 of OZ021680.1, forward strand.
CAACAGTGCAACGATAACCCAACTACGTACTTGGACTCGGCTGTTATTATTATTATTATTATTATTATTATTATTATTATTTTTTTTTTTTTTTTTTTTTTTTTTTTTAAGTCGGAGTAATGCGGCGACCCTGTTTGACCGGTGAACTTGGTAACTTTAGTCACACCGACGATGAGCGATAGCGCAAGTACCTTCTTGGACTTTGCTTTTTTGTTATATATATATATATATATTTTTTTTTGTACATCGTTAGATATAAACAATGAAGAGATAGATTTTTTTATTCCGAAGTATTTGATAATTTCTCACCGCGAAAAAATTCACCGAAGAGCAAGGCAATCCGGGCATTCACGAGCAGCAGTGCACGCTGTTGTAATGCACTGTACAACCATCGAACCTGATTATCAGTCGGTAGACGTTGATCGAGTTAGTCCCTACGTGCTACCTGAGTGTGTGCCCGGTTTAAAAGCGCGGGATATTCGCGCATCGCTGATAAAACCCGGCGTCTCGATATCATGTGAGTTATAGCAATAAAAATCGATTGCGTCGTTTCTCGAGATAGAAATCTGTTCGGAGAAAGAAGCGGAAGATTCACCGCACGAGAACGGATACGCCGCGGTTAGGACGGGAGCGGGCGAGCGAAAGAAAGTCGTAAAGATTCTTCACGACGTCCCACGCAGCGGTGCCGCTGCACCGCGAGATGAATTCACAAGGAGGTCGGATAATGTCGTGAACAGTTCGTACAGAGGCGGTCTATCGCGTGGAGCACCGTCGCGAGTTCTATAATAGAGTGGGCGTGCGTTCGTTACGCAAACATCTTCACATTCAACGTGAAAATGTGGTACGAAACATGGGGGCGCTGATTGAGCTTGACATAAAGAAAGCAGCGAGAACTTCGCTGCAATTTCATGTGAAAACATCTTCGGTAGTTTCGGGATTGAGTAAGAATTAAATTAAGTTTAGGCTAAGAGTCTCGAGTCTATCCAATCTGTTGGTGGAATTTTAAGACGTCAGTTCGAATTCCAGATCGTAGTTGGGCTCGAACATTCCTGCGTGCATAAGATTAAATTCGACCAATAAAGGGCAATCGAATTTGAATTAAAACTTAAGATCAAACTGAGGTTTGAATGAAGTGTCAATAAGACACACTTCAACCTTCGATACGATGAGAAAAGCAATCTCAAGTTCTAATCTAACGTCTCAATATTCGCCCCTGAGTCCTCTTCATGATGTTCCGTAAGACCTAACTTTGAAGCCATCGCGTCGAGCGAAATATCGTTTGAACATCAATCGTCATTTTTGGGTCTTTTTCTATGCCAAATTATAGTTTCGTGTTCCCTATATATTCCATTGGACCTGACGAGATGAAATGTATGAGTCAGGAGTTTCTTGCAATTTTTTTCCCTCCACGCTATTTTATCTTATTACTATATATAGATGGGAGGATAGTCAAGGGGATGCTTTCGTGCTGCCCAACGACCCAACGATCAAAGTCGTGTCTACACTCGTGCTGCTCTATCGACACGAGATTCCCTCGTTAACGACCGAGTGGGTATGCAGCCTCTTGCGTGGAGACCAAGTTTCACCCTCAGGCGGAAACCTTTCCGGGCTTCGTCGAACCACGCAGCAAAAGTAACCGGCTACGGCAATGCAATTCTCACTTTACAAACAGCGGCTATATATATATATATATATATATATATATATACACATATACACTAAAACACTATACAAAAGCCGCAGAGGACGCTTGGTAATGGAGGACGTTTATGTTTCGTCGACCATATACTATACTGGGGATGATTAAACACCGGTGGTGCCACCGGAATGCAACGTTATACGAGTTGATCATTTCATTGGGTCACATAATTGATGACAAAAATTATACACGAGTCAAAGAAAGATTTTCTTCTCGTTTGATTTTTCCAGGTTTCTCTCAACATGTATGTTTCTGTAAGTCTTTTTATTCAGTCAGAGTCAATGTGTTTTATGATCACTTTGTAAAATGCTCAGTCGGGTCTGCCAGCTGCATACCGGCCTAGCTCGGTTAGGTCACGTGTTACACTCAGCAATTCCGCCGTTTAAGTACGAACCTGCCGGTTGAGGGCAACTCGCTCTTTTCACGGGTTCGCAGGTATTGCGAACCGGTGGATGAAGCGGAGGAGCAAAGTGGTAACGGTAGAAATAGGGAGGTAGGAATGGACCGGACAGGAAAGAAGCAGACAGGAGAGAGGAGGGCGCTGGGTGGAGAGCAATAGCCCGGAAACGACCTAGTTCTTTCAGCGCGTCAGATAAATTGGATGAAAACAGTTTTACCATAAAACAGTCGATAGAGTCCGAGGTGGTCGACGAATAGCCGCGGCCACTATCCAGTCATCATGAGCATAAACCTCGACTTGGCCCTGGAAATTCCAAGCCCTATTCCCATTAAAATGCGGCGACCAATCTCGTTATTCTTCCGACTCGAGGATAGAACGGAAAAAGGTGAGAAAAAAATCCAATCTCAATCTAATATGCGATATTACATCAAGTTTGAAATTTTTTTTTCCATGGCTCTTGAGTCTCCAACCAGAAAGGAGTGCACGGAGGTGAAATAATAAGCACCGATCTCAAAAACAACGTGAAATCAGACTGATCGGAAAAGAGTTCAAAAAAAAAAAAATGAAACTCAACGACGATGTAATTACTTTTCTTGTGTATTTCTATTTTCACCAAGGCGACACGATAATATCTGTGAAACGTTCGTTTTGCGGAACTCATATCTTCCACGATAAATCGCCCCCATAGAACAGTCAACACAGTGCACCGGTGGATCCGCCTAAGCGAGCTCGCACTTGAAAATAGGAGACCAGATGACTCCCGTATAGTCCGCCAGAAACGCGAACGCAGCACGCTCGTAAAGATCACGACAGTAGCGTTAATCCAGCGCTAAGTATTATTTAGGGACGCCGGTTGTCCAGTGACAAGTCAATTTAATTTATCTCCGTGGTGTTCGCGACGATGGGCGAGGGGAAAACTGCGCGCGGCCCGTCGTCTCAGAAATATACACGGCCCACTAAATATCTCGGTCGAAGCTGCGCGCCCGCGAACGAGCATTTACGAGTGGACGGAGTTCGCAACCATCGCCGCTCCGGCGAAGTCTGGAGACGTTCCAAGTTTACTCCAACGTGGTAGGAGAGCGCGAAACAAAATGGGACACTGGGGCACAACGGGACAATGGAACGAGACGCAATTTTTCAATAAATTTTTTATGGTCGCGGAGAAAAATGCTTCAGGCTGCAGTAGCAGAATGAGTTTTGTTGACGGTAACCTCGCTCACGCAACAAAACGAGTCGTGCAACCGGCTAAAGAATTTCTACGTAGAAGCAAGTGGCTTTACTATCACGAAAAAACTTCCCTTACGGCGGCGATTTAGTTTGCTATGAAAAAAACAAAAAAAAACAATGCCTGCTTCTCCTTTATGCTTCTTATTATTAAAAAGTCAATAAATTTATTTGTATATTAACTCGATGCATTTATATTTCTATGATTTTATAATATTATTGTATAAAAAAAAAAAATGTTTGTATTTCCAATGGCAAATTCTTGAAAGGTTATATCTTTTTATTTTTACTGGAATACAAAGGCTCCTGTTCCCTCGCGTCTATTTGCTTCAACTTCACGCCTCGAGCGTCTCAAGATCGTCGTAGTTGTTGGCACATCTACGAGCCCCGTTCCGTCCTATAATAGATTTTTATTATCGACCGTAATATATTCTCTGTGTAATTTACTACAACGATATTGAAAATCACGAGATATTGCTGGGACAAAAAAGGTGTCCAAAAATTATTTGAAAATTGTGTTTTCGACCCGCTTGTTCCGTTTCGCCCTATTCTCCCATTTTACCCCGATCTTGTCTATGCCGTGTGCTGTACACAGCAATACTATGGTACACACATCGAGTGTATGTACAGCATCTGCGAGCGACGGTCCGCCACGCCCGGAAAAGCAAAAAAAAAAATGTCGTACGTCACGAAGACATCGTGGCTCTCCGATATTTTGCCATCTCTATTCCGACATACGTACTCCGGGCCGAGTACACATACGACCGTAAACAGTTTATATATAATTTTCTATACTTTTGGTGGAACGTTCCACACTCAAGTACTCCCGTTTTATTACGTGATGGTCGTATTGATACGGCAAGTTTAGAGGTTCCGAACGGACACCAACATCACCAGATGCACCGACGGCAGGAGTGGAAATCGACAGACGATACGAGACTCTTGAATCGGCCGCTCGATTCTCGACAGTGCCGATAAAACATCAACTTTTTTTAGAGGACGACTCGTGGCACATACTAACAAAGAATACGACAGTGTTGGGCGGAAGTTTGGATGGAAGGCGAATCTTAACGATTTTTATGGAATATGATTGCGATATTGTTTCTTTTTTTCCGTTTCCATTTTTGAGTTACTTTCGACTGAACCTCGACGCTCATAATTCTTTTTTTTTTACTAAAAAATGCAAAAACCTCATTTTCGAGCGCGTAATCAAGTGCTTTGCGTTTGTTACTTAGAGTACTAAATTGTATATTATGCTACAAGGGAGGAAAGTTCGTCTTCCCAAGGAGCGAGAAGTTTCATGAATTTAAAAAATTCGCACCTTGAATCTCGCTTTTCCTTCCCCTCATGAAGAATTGGTTCACTTTGCAGCCCTGTTGCAGACATGAAGTAGGGCTTTTTCAAAGTAGTCGGGGAAAAACCAAAATTATTTATCAAGAAGCTCGTAGAATAAAAATTCACCGTAAACTGATACGATGGCTCCGCCCCGATGGGTTTCTCATTGTTTCGCCAGGCATTAACCGCACGCGGAACAACCCTTTCATTCAATCTGTCAACTATACCTGCTTTTCCTGAAGTTTCACCGAAACAAAGTACCCGACTCCACCTTCCGTGTTTACGAAACCTGGCATCGTGGTTGCGATTACAATTTCACAAACAAACCTCAAGAAATCCGATCTTCTATCCGGATTTCCTGAGGTTTGTCGATGGAACGTCCATGAACTTGCTCAAAAACCACGAAAATCGCTGCAGTTCCCCAATTTTTTTAGCCAACTTCCGACCAAGTCCAAATTCAAGAAAAATCATTCGCGACTTCGAGTGTCCCTCGAGTATCGACATCTCGCCAGCTTTTCATCAACAAACATCCCACCAAAATGAATTCCCAAACACGGCCGTCGCATCCATGCAAATGACCAGCCGATTCCGCGACTCTCGTCCCGCCAGTCGCAATAACGAGTTCCCCGGTGGATCACGCAAGCTGCCCGGATCAAAAGTCTCTTCCACGCGCCTCGTCATAGACCCGAACGCTCCGCATCTACATATTTATATATTCCTGCGCTCTCCTCGCTAAATGAATTTACGATCTTGACCGATGGTCCCTCGACGCTCGGGCCCGCCGTACCAACGGTCACGCTCGTCCTGGCTTCCGGTGTCCCGCGCGCTGAATCCGCGCCTATTCATCGCCAGGGTCGATGTTGCAACTCTCTCGACGCTATCGCCCCAAAACCGGGAACTGCATATACGGTAACAACGCACGACGTTTCGAGAGCCGAACAATCGCCACAAATCACCGGGCTCCTGCGAGCGGGGGATGCGTGGGCATTAACCATGCTCGGGGACCACCCCGGGCTTTAGCCGGACAGTGAGGATCCGAATACATAGCAATGAGTGCGATGCCAACCTGCAGAGAGTTTCTGCCCGCGAACTACGCGTTATCTTTCGCACGAACGACCCTTTCGCTTCCTCCCTCCCGGTCGGCCGAACCCCCCAACATTCCCTGTAGTCTGCGGTTCGCTGGAACTGTCTCGCTCTCCGCGAGACCAGCAGTCATCCCGTATACGCGCCGTAATACGTTACTGCGTGTACGTTTCTCATAGCTCGTGTGCCAGAAATTTGTCATTCCCGGGATGGCACTTCGCGTTTGCAGGTTTGCATATTTGATGGCAGGGGAGGGGAAGAGTTGAGCGGGGGGAGGGGGGGGGGGGGCTTCGCGCATATTCCGCCGGAGGCAGAGCGGCCGAACTGCGGCCCGGTACTGGCCCGATAGGAGGATGATCGCGAGTCAACCGATCATCGACCATCTATACGGGAGTATTCGGGGCCGAACGGGCGGACGGTATCGCGCTTCGGCGATTGGATCTTTGAATCGAGCTGGTCGAACGAATCGGACGTGTGGGTGAAGCGAATCGGCATGGAAACGCGATTCGGTTTCCTGTGATTATCGTAACATTTTTATTATTGGGGCAAGGACTGTCCGGAAAATGCGTGAGCTAAATTTGTATGATTGCTTTGTGAATATGTAAAAATGGAGAATTTTTCGTTTTTCAATGTCCGACGTTGCGTGGATTTTCATTACATTGCCGAAGTCATTTTGGAAATAAATCGGGTAAATTTTTCGAAAGATCTTACACGCATGTTTGCGTGAATGGCTGATAAAAAGATTTAATTCAATCGAAATTTATTTGTGGAAAACATTTTTCTACATTCATCAAATTCCCATCGAAATTGTACTGAGTACCGTGCAACCTTGTCCGTTTTAGAAATAAAAAAATCTCGTGGCGCAGTCGTTGCCACGAACTCGTCGTCAGCCGTTTGTTTCGCGCCGCTTTGGTTGCCCGTTCGACTGCGGTATCGCCAATCATCGTTAAGAGGCCGGGAACGTCCCCGGGACACTTCGGCAACTCTCGTCGTGACCGAGAGGGGAGAGTCGACTTCGTTAAATGTAAACAACAGCAACCCGAATCGTTTGGACTGGAAGCGTCGAGCGTCGATGGCCCGTTCTGCGGCAATGTTTTACTACGCGCCGTAGGGTCATCCGAGCGAAACTACCGCCACCTGGCGCTCGCCGCGAAGCCTTTACAGCGGCGCTGTCCGCGTAACCAATATCGCCGGCTCGCACAGCGAAGCGTGGCCGAACCTCTGCCGCGCGTACAAGCCCCGGATTGGGACACGCGAGCCGACGTTGAAAAAGGCAAATCCAGCGTGAACGCTGCGAGCGAGACAGATTTATCGTACGTAGTTTGCCACTGAAGCAGGCTACGGGCTATCCGAGTTATCGTGGCGTTATCGCGCCACTTTTTGGTAATCCCGGCACCGTGCGGCTAGTATACATGTGGATAACGCCCGGTGGCGTTCCCGTTCCAGCTATCGATAAGCCGAAATATTTATTTATCGGTCCTGCCATGACGAATGGAAAGAGAAGTGTGCCATTTTTCGCCGCCATTCGCAACTGCACGACCGAACGAAATAATTCAGAGGGTCTTCGAAATGTAAGAGTCAGAAGTTACATCGGTACTGGGACGGGCCGGTCCTGGCTTAGCCGGGCTTGTCCAGATCCGGATTCAACGCTGTGAATTTCTCACTACGGTGCAGCAAGACTACAGAGTGACGAAACGTTTGATCCTCGATTTTAGTCGAATATTTTTTTTACAATCCACAAAAAGAATGGAAGGATTTGTAAAAGTGGTCCATCAATGGGCCTTACAAATTTAAGAGCGCTGCACCAGCCTCGGTCCTATGTGTTTCGGGTTTCGCCAAGCCTTTGACCATGTTTCCTTCCTCTAACTTTTCTAGAATCTGAACACGATGTACTCGTCGCTACAAATGACTGCAGTCGATTATTGGAAAAATAATTGGAATATATCAAATGCCTGAAAAAAAAAAAAAAATTTAATTGTAAAAATGTTTCCTCGTTACCACAAACGGAAATTCCTTCGCTACAATAAACTACAAACGATTCTCCATGGAAATCGTTTTTTTTAAGTTACCACAAACGAAAAACTTAAAACTACAATCAACTACATACGAAACTCAACTACATACGAATCACCAAAAAAAAAAATTTCTTTCAAGTCAGGTGCTAAGTTCACAGAGCTCTTGCACAACGCATTGAAAAAATTTATCCTTCGGTTTATTCGAAATTTTTTCAGCAGCTCGCTAGAGAAAAAAAAAGTGGCACGCACGGACCATTTTACCCGAAGCTTAGCATTTACCATTTTTCGCCCTTTTTTCCCCCGAGAACTCGGAACGAAAGGTTCAATCACTGCCCGTTCCCGAATTACAGCGGTTTCGTTGCGGAAGCCGAATACCGTGGACTTCCCTATATTGGGACTTTGTCGATGCGTTGTTATTATGGAAACGTTCGAAACTGCAGGGCACTCCCCGGTGCGTTATCGACCGCACGCGATCCCGGCTTCCATCGGTTTGCGCGCATTGCCTCCGCTATTGGCTGCGTACACAATGTCGATACAAATATTTTCGATTCGTCCGTCCGTGTGCGGCTGAGCGGGAGGAGCGCATTATCGCGCCGATGAGTGCCGGTTTATCGTCACCGGCGCTCTCGACTCTCGAATGGCGCGCGGTCGGTACTTGGCGTGCACAACGGCCAGTTCCCGGCACACAACACCGATACCAGCCTCGATATCGCTGCGTTATCGGTTCGTGGCACACAACTGGCCCCTCCATTTTATCGCAAAGCAAATATCAATACGAGCGTTGCCAACCCCGAAGCCGATCTCTCGGATGAACGTTAAAAAAAAAAAATAAAAATAAAAATAAAAATTCATCGTAAAGCGAAATGGCCGATTTTGTCAATAAGACAACGGGAACGCCACGACGATTTCTCGGAAAGGGAATTAACTCTGGAAACGAGTGGATCTCCGGGAAATAATATAACAGAGGTCGTTACATCGACGTCTGGTTTACTGAAGGGTCCTTCAGGTTCGAGCGCTCACGAGTGACTCGAGAGACATCGTACAGGCAATTTGGTCGATCAAATTATTTTTCTTCGATAGAATGCTTCCAGTCGATTTTCGTTACGTGTAACGATCGCCCGTTGCGGACGGTGGGGGAAAATGAGAAAATATTTTTATTTCACTGCCGAGCAATTTTCTTACCTTTTTCAATTCTTTGTTCGTCCATGTTTTTACTTTTTTTTTTTTGCTGTTGAATTCCATTTACGGAGACTTTGGGAAAAAATAAATGAATAAAAAAAAAAATTTCAAGTAATAAATAATAATTAAGTTTTTCCCGCTCGAGATCTTTGTTACTGTTTGGAATTCTTGATTACTTGATATTGGTATTTTTTTTTTTTTTTTTTTCTTCTTACGCCCTTTCGCGATAGGGAACAAACAGATTGAATAAACGCAAACGATTGGATTCGATGTATGCGCATCTGGCTACTAAATGGAACCCCCGTAGCTTTGTATAGCATACTCGACAGTGAACACGGACACTTGTACCCTCGCGGTGCGGTCCGGTTTCCACTGCGCTCCCGCGCCGACTCTATACGTACGCATTCGTCTTGCCAAGCGTTCACCCTTCGTTACCGCCCCAGCCCTCAAAGTCCCATTCCAAACCCTCTCAGACAACTTTGCATGCTTGCTTAGACTCTCTCCGACGGCTCGGGAGCTACAGCGCTTTTTTTATTTGCCAATTCGTTCGGGGTGTTCGCGAGAGTGTTCAATTTTCAAGGAGGTTAAAATGTCTGTAAGGTGGAACTTGCACATTCCCGAATAGAAATAATTGAACCACGCTTAAGCGCTTGCACGTGGTAAATTTAAAAAAAAATGTACGTTAAAAAACTTACTACGTTCTCGATGCGACAGCGTCCTGTTTTACCGACCGTCGTTGCGCGACTCGCGGTTGTCCTCCCGGAGTCCGCCGAGGAGGATGCGCTGCTATCCTCCTCGCAACAAAGTCCAACACACTCGGTACAAATCGACACGCGAACGCACTAAAAACTGTCGAGCTCGACACTTTATGGAACGGTTTTATCTGTGAGAAATTTCATACATTATTTCGTAACTGTTAACCGCGCGAACGAGTGATTTTTTTTTCCTCGCGGCAAAAGAATCATGGCGGCCATCGCGTGTTCTAGAACCTTCCATTTTCGCGGGAACGCCGAACGACCCGTCGTACATTAACCGTACGTACGTCAATCGTCCTCGCACTTTCACTGACTGGAAAAAAAAATCACGCGAGTCGAATTACATACGCGATATTTATTTCGTGCAGCTATTAGCGACAAATTATTTTTGGTAACAAAAAAATTTCGGACACCGTCGAATGTTCTAGACGTTTTCCACGCGCACATCGAACGACTCGATGTACATTCACCGTACGTTAATTCGTTGTCGTTACACTTTTACCGACGGCACAACGCGAGACGAAAGTAATGTGCACGGGTAGAGAATATACACGATTTTTTTATTGCCGAACGAAAACCGAAGAGTAGGGAGACCGGCGCGGCGGACGTAAACACTAGAGCTGTTGTTTGGATCTGTTGACCGCAGGCTCGCCGGCCAGCGAATCTGCCAGCCATGCAGCGAGTCTATTGGCTAGCCGGTGAGCCTACCAGTTTGACCGTTCACATCGCTCGGATATTCGCACATCGAACGTTTCGACGTGCATCAATCGTCTGTACAGTTTTCATGAGAGTGATATTAAAATGTACGAAAATAGAGAAGAAAAATGGGGCAAGTGTAACGTGAAAAATTATGTTCGTACACATGCTATCAAGTATTTATTTCTCGTTGGGTACCATCTGCGCCGTGTTGGCCGGCGTCGAAACGAAAACAAAGCCCCCCCCCCACTGCCGTACTCTCGTAGGAAGCACGAGCCCTCGATCGTCGAAGGAGTAAGAAGTCGATCAGCAGGTACGTCTCTCTTCACAGTGTCCCCCCGTACACTCGTATCCGTCGACCCATCGCGATTATTCGTCGCAGCGCGTTAGTACTGGAAAACCCGAGGACCGAGAGAAGTCGGGCGTGAACGATAAATCTCTATCGGACGAATCTCGAGCCCGATTTTTTTCTCCCCTTCCTCATTCGCTAGGCTCTTATCTATATATCGAACCCTCGGATTTTCGAGGGACACTATTTCATCATTGTTTTCACATTTTCGTAAAACCTTTTCCTTTTTTATATCATTCTCAAGATAACTCAAACGACGCTTCACCGCCTTCCAAATATATTCCTAATGACTTCAAATCGTGATTCTCCGTGCACTTGGTAAAAATTGTAGGTTATAATTATTACAACAGTGATAATGACATAATAATCCGAAAAAAGAATAAACACAATAAACCCATGAAATTGACCTTGGCTTAAACGAAATTTATGTGATTAGAAAAAAATTTCTTTAATCCACGAGGAAATACAATCGGATAAAAATTATTCCGGCACGTAAGAGGCTTTGTTAGTGACGATCGATAATCGCGTACCAAACACGAATGATTAATTAGCAGCTTTTATTTGACTTTCGGTGTCGGGTTAATTAGTACTGTTTTGCATAAAAGATCACGCTTGAGCTCACACTCGCAAGCGAATCGTGCCGATTGTACGTTCGTTGGTCCGTGAGACGTTTCGTGACTCATTGTCGGGCGTCTGGGGAGCGAGCAATTAATCGAGTCCATTATCCGCGTCATCGCGACGGACGGCGCGCGCATCTCGGTGAGTTTACGATGTACATGCGGTTCGCGTGTATATAACAACGCGGTGGTAATGCCAGTTCGAGAATGACGCGTTGCAGCTGAACTCTCACAAGAACGACGGACACAGCTCCGGGGGACACTCCAGGCATCGGGCCCCTGTTTGTTGAATATCAGTCAAGTTGTCAGCGGCACCGCGAAGCAGTGAAGCGGTTGCGATGCGACTGTGGGACACGCCTGGTCAGAGGCACTGGGAGGTTGGCTTCCACAGCGTCTCCCTTGTCTGTGTATACACATGAACCACCTACAGTACAGCCCTTCGTAAATCTTCGAGGGAGAAAAATAATAAATAAAATCACTATAAAAAAAGTAAGTATAAATAAAATAAAATAGAAAAAAATTAGTAGAAAGTCAAATACGTATCAATGTAGCATAATTATTTTCTAGTTAATTTTACAATTTTTTTTTTTTGGTAAAATTATCGAGAATTTAATTGTGGACGTTTGTGGTCGAAACAAAGTATTTTTGGATGCCGTTTTTGGAACGAAGTTCCTTATTTTTTTTTCGCTTGTGAGTGAGCAGGTTCTGATCAGTTGATTTTGTCTTTCCGCAGCTGGACCTTTCCGGACGGGACGACTCGTTGAGATTATTGGATGGTCGACTGTATGCAGTTTGGGCGACTCTACTGCTCGATCCTCGGCCCCCTTCGCTTCGGGCTTTCATTGGCCCATTGACCTGCTCGCAAATCGATTAATTAATCAAGCGCGGTGTTCAACCGGCGATCCTGCAATATTATATATGCGGACTACCATACAGGTATACCGGAACACTGCTCGACGGCTCGTCCAATTTCCCTGGCCTTACATTCATTCTCCGGTTGATTTGCGGTCGGGGGAGACAAACCGCCAGGCCAACGGGAGACGGAAAGTCGATGCCACATTTCCCGCTGGCTTCGTCGACCGCGAATATAATAGAGTGAAGTATGAACGAGAGAAAAATTGGCCAATAATGACCAGCCGACTAACCGGAGCGTCGCTGAATGAACGTCTGACACCGGAAGCGATCGCTAATTTCGTGTCACCGAAAAATTCATTTCTTTCGATGCCTGCCACCAAGACGAATCTGTCTGACGAATCTAGAGTTTTTATATTGCAAAAAGAAGCACATTAAGGCTCAGTGCAATGCGAATAATCCAAGAAAATTTTCTTGATTAAAATTGTAGCACGAAATTCCGTGATATAAAATGCATAATGAAGATTCTACTTTAGTGACTGTTCGACATCGATCCATGAAGATCGAAATTGGGTCACCGTATAATATTAGCATTGATGGGTAGCTTCGTCATTCTCGTCTACTTTCAATGTTTTACCGGAGATAAAACTTTTACCAACGCTCAAGTACTTCATTATTTTGATTCGCGTGACCGTGAGAAAATTCAGATTGCTTGTGACTCGATGAAAATTGTCAAGCGAAATCCAGTGATAGAGAATGCACGGTGACGAATATATTTCGGCGACCGTTCGTTCGCAACCCATTAATGATCACATTCGTGAACTCTATTCGCCCCCTTACCAAATATAATCGGACCCATTCATGACCGCATTTGGGTCACCGCGCTCATCTCCTTACCGGATATAATATCAACATTAATATGCAGGTGGACGATTCTCATTCGCTTCCACTGTTTGATCGAATGTAGATAGTGTTTATCAAATCCTTCTCTCAGTGCAATCGTAAATATGCATTTTTATCAACACTTTGTTGATAATGACTAATCTATTTCGGTGCCTGTTCAACAACGATCCAATGACGATCCCAATTGGGTCAACTGTGCTCATTCCCTTACCGAATACAATGAAAAAAAAAAATTTTTAATGGCATGAAATTTAATTCAATATCCGATAAGCCAGATGGCGTTTGTCACCGATACGACGGAAGCCAACAGTATAATGATTATATCGGTATCGCCTCCGACTGTTCGAAAGCCACGGCAGATCCGCGAGCTTCGTAACGTGTCCGTGGACGCGGAACGAAATGGGTATGACTGTTGTATAATGTTCATCCGATATGACAGTGACACAGGAATATGCGGCGAAATAAAATCCATGAATGTTCGTACGGCATTGGAGATTTCGACTCTGACACGTGAACGCGATTTTGGACCGGGCTAAAAATACCAAAACCGACTCCGATCGCTTCGCCACCCCCTCGCTCACTTATGTGTCTCATATAGCGGTAAAGCTAGTGTGCCACGACATAATCCCCCCCGACGAACGGGAGCCGCGTGTCCACCGACCAAACATATCAAGCCGGGTTGTATAAATATTTATAAAATAGTGTCGGCAGATGGTGGCTGCCTTTAGACAAGACCCGTGGAGCGCCAAGGAAGCTCGCGAGATTTCCGTCCGTGTAATTTTCCCGGTGCTCCTCATCCTTCCGCGGTACAGTATTCGAAGAGACTTTCCCAGCCACACGGTTTTTAATGAACGATAAAAAGATACTTGAAAAAGTGTGCTTCAGCCGTCTCACGCAAAATGCTCCAAACACTTTGATCCACGTTTCTGCGAATGATGTGCTACTCCCGAGTCACCCTGGTCTGGCATTCCAGTGGTAACTTGTGCAGTTTTAAGGTTGAATTATAAGATAGAGCGTTTTCTCGTATCTAAATTTTTTATCAACGTTTATCTGAGCCCCTGGATGAAATTCAAACATATTGTTTAATGCTCCATGGAAAGTCGTCGCATTAAGCATCTCCGTTTTTAGCTTCTAAAATCGTCTCAGAGGACTGCGCCAAGACTTTTGTCTTGAATTTTTTTTTAGAAACAAACGTAACTCGATTCTCTCAATATGCTCGATGGATAAATGAGAAAATTAATTTTTTTTTTGTACTCAAATATTTAATTATATTTCGCGGAAGTTGTTACTCGTTTTTTGTAACTCGTGTTTTTTTCTATCCTGTAAAAGTCACCTATAGTGACGGTACATTTGGGATGCCGTATGCTTTTTTGGTCACCTTCGCATCAGGACGTTCCGTGCCTGCGTAGCTCTCAATTTTGCGTGGGCGCGACCATTCGCCGGTAGCGCAGTTGTACGAAATACATTTGTTCCTGTCGCGGCTTATCAACCCACGTCCGAATGTCGTATGTCAGCGTCGTCCGTTTTATATTCAACGCGTTTAGAATGACTTTTGGGCGTCCCGGGTCTATTCTGTCACGCGCCGGAGCGGACGACACACGTCTTGGCAATTCAGACACGCTGACACTTTATAACGTCGGCTGAAGAACGCGCCCTGTATAATGTGTTCTTAAATATCCGCTACCGCGTGTAACTTGTGTTAAGCAGTATATAAATTTATGCCTGTCCGCGACGATTAAGCTACATCGAATGGGAGAACTTGAACCAGAGGAGTCGGCTTTATACCGATTATTGCGCGACATTACATAAATAAAAAATGCACACGCTCCTGCGCAGACGCAGAGGGCGAATATAATTTTGACAAACACTTGCCAAAGCGTGCGATCCACAATTCCTCCAAGGGACCACGGACGTGTGCGAGTGAACCGCAGTCCCAATATTATAGCCCAGCGAATACCGAATTACGTCGGCCATTTTTGTTGGCTCAAGAGCCTCCTCGGTGCTAATTCCGATGGCGATTGTCCTGCTGAGTCGAATCTGGTTTGCTCAACCCCGTATGACTATTAATTGTGCAATTCATCGTCTAATCGTCTTTGCAAACTCCCCGAGGTATCTCGTCAGTCTCTCGGCCGGAAATTCATAAAGGCCACGAGAGTGAAAGCTATTCAGTGCGGAAATCATTGTGGAAAATAGAGAAAAAAAAAAAACAGACTCTCAATCACCGCTGAGAATAATTCCGTGCGCTTTGGCTTTTGTATTTTTAAAGTGGATGGTACGAAAGATGAAATGGTGAAACGTCCAGACGGAGGGTGGACTGCCGAGCCGGCGATGCCGAAATTTGCGGTGGCTTGCTCCAGAGACCCCAACAAGTATCACGGTGGTAGAGCCAGCAGCGGTAAAGGGTAAAGAGGCTGGTGTGGGTGAGCTTCTGCCGGACTCATCCCGAATCCGAACGGTAAATACCAAGGAGTTCCATCGTTGCGCCACCCCCGCGCTCAACCAACACTCAGGACGAACGGAATTTTGTATGCGTGCAAATGTAGCCTAGATTCGTGGCTCCGCACACGTTTGACCGCTATCCAGTCCGACACTCTTACTATTTGATTCAACTGTGCCGTGCATGACTTTCCAAGGTAAATTCTACAGTTCTGTTAGAGCGATTACGAAATACTTGCTGTCGGAAAGATCCACATTAAAGCAAAGTGGGCTGCGAGGCAGAAATAGAAATCACCGGAGAATTAGGAAATGGTCGGGAAAATTTAACACGTACGCGACAATTTGTATAGCATTACATTTTTTCTTTATTTTTACAGCTTCAGGCATAACGGACTTAGATGCAGGATGACTTTGGGTTCCTCATCGAGTTATCCACACGTCTCATAGCACTCCGCTTCGGTGCGGAAATTGTTAGCGTTTCCCTCACATCCACCCCATGCGAATTCAATACATCTGCCGGATTTTGGATCGAAGGTAAATCGTTGCACATTCATGCGACACCGTCCAATTTCTCTTGGCAGCAAGCAGCTACCTATGAGAGGAAAGTACATTGAAATTGGGTCAGAAGATAGTCTCGTCGGACAGTTTCCAGTCTCGATTATTCAAACGATCAGACTCTGACGATGTTCTTATCGTTACAACTTACTTGGTCTTTCAGCCGTAACAATCTCTGACATCGAAGCCAAAATGCAAACGATCAGTAGTGAAATAATTTTGGTATTCATCCTGAACTTATTTCGAAGCCTTGTTCCGCGTTATTCTCTCAGTTGTTGCTGCGTAGAACTGTGCATCTAAGAGAATACTGAGGCAGCTTATATACGCTAAACCGGCCGATAAGAACGTTTGGCAACGTATTTCAGTATAGGATTAATTTTATCGTCGAGGAATCATTACCGTTGACGCAAAAACTTTCAAATCATTTACACTACTGACGAGCTGTCACAGGTGTATCTGATTTATGATTAGATAAAGTGATAAGGAAAAGATTCGGATATTCTGAAGATTTTGGCGCAGTCGAAAGTTCTGATTATTGGACAGGACAGAATTAGCATATTCACATTTTTATGTATGGTTGTATCAGAGTATTTGCGTTAATTTAGCGTCCCCGTTTTGGCCGGGTTCGCTCAACGCGCGTCGACCCAATTTCTGTTCAAAGCTGAAAAGTTTCGAAAGGGCTGCGAGAGTTTTGTCCATGGCTCTTCGAATAAATAAGATTTCGTAACCATAATAAGGTCAAAACTTCGGATCCGTATTGTCGATTCTCGGTTACGCGGTGGGTACTTTTTGTGGCTGATCAGGTCGATCCGTGGTCGAAACGTGACGGCATATAAAAATTCACGGACATCGCGAGCATACACAAATCGTTGAAAAAGTATTGGGCTTTGCACGCACCACGAGAAAATCGCGCACAAGTCCCGATGCAATCATCAACCTCCTCTGTCCGTACGACGCGCTCAACGTCCGTTCGTCAGCTTGTCCGTCCAACCATCCGTTCGTCCGTTTGCTGCTATCGCGCTTCGCTAAATTCCCGCATGAACGTTTTTTCATGCGCAGAAGCACAAAACCCACTGAATGAAATTTGTGCACTTGCCTTCCTCGAACGAGATTTTCTTTTCCACATAAACCAACGACGGTCGAAGCGGGGTGATGTTTTTTTTATAACTTCATTCCCATGAGCTTTGAGCTGATTTTTTTTTTTCAAAGAGCCTCGGGTTTGTTATGTTTTGAAATGTCAGAAGTATTTCGAATAACAGTGCGGATTTGCAGATGCGGAGAACGAGTATGTTGGCTATTGGAGTGCTTATTATAAAATGGAGGAAAATAATCGTTTATCGTCGACGCATTGGCCGATTCACTTAGCGATGTTCCGCTGATGTTTTTATTTTGTAAAGCTCGTGCGAAATGCAATAATTTTAATGATATCGTGTCGAGAGTGACCCGGTGGGAAAGTATTCGAGGCAACATCGGCGCTTAACTGACCGACCTGGAGCGTAGAATACCACAGAGGATTATCGGAAAAAATAGTCTGCGGTCTTGCCTGTTCCACGCTCGCGTTAGCATATACGTATCAAAACATGAATTTCACGGTGAAGTCGCACGACCGGCGGCGCATGGAATCCACCGTACACACGGAAATTCCATTGGAAATCCTGGATTTTCATCGCTAAATCGCTAAACGCTCAGCCGTTCGTACGTTTCATAGCTCTCTTGCCATTTATTTACTCGTTTGTATTTTTCGGGGGCGATGCGCAATGGGCTGCAGGCATAGGTGATTTTATTCTCCGAAAGGCGAACTATGCACGTAAATTTTTCATGCTCGAACACAATTTTTATTTTATTTTTCTGCTTTCCTCTACTATCGGTGAATCTCCGTATCGTCCGCAGTTATTTCGTGCAGACTCGATTCGTTTTTCAGTTCGTACGATTTGTAACTTGTTACGAGTGGTAGTTTTTTTTTTTCGTGTCAGTATTTGCAAGGGGTAATATGGACCAGTGCGTAGTCGTAAATCGAGCTTGCATCTGTGAGTACTAAAAACGTTTCGAAAATTTTTATGATCCGCATTCACCACTTTTTCCATGCGTGCGTGAATTTCGATAACGGAGAACGGATTCCTTAAAAATCAATGAGCAGAAGGGCAGAAAAACCGGGTTTCCGAATGTGGGTCAAGCTTCGCTCCACTGATGCATTCGCAATATTCTGCCGGTACGAAAACCAAAAGGTGGAAAGAGTCATAAATTCGTAGATAGTAATTAGCGAGATAACGCCTGCGATGAGGGATGTGAAAGAGAAGGGTGCGCGATGGGGAGTGATGAAATACGAACGTTTCGTATTTTCCAGCGGGGTTGACGGGTCGCATGATGTCCATCGCTGGGGTTGCTTTTGGACGGGCTGGCATCGCCGGGATAATGCACGTGTGCCATCGGTGACTCCGTACCCCGTCGATGCACCGACATCAAATGGAATGACATATTCGATTTCACTGTCTCGCGTACCTATCGTTACTATCGGACTAAACTGGGCACCTGCATAAAGTTCACGGGACGCGACCCCAACCTCGTATGCCAAAAACCAACATTCACGTAAAAACCTACACATAGGAACGAGAGGTGTGCAATAGGCATTGAGAACGAGAAGCCAATGCTACCATTATATTTTATTTGCGGTATCCCCTTGTCGTTTACACCTATTAGTTCGCTCGTTTGACGGACATGCAAATTTAGTTTTTGCCTGATTCCCGTGTTCGCGAGCTGTCGAATTCGCGGGATTGGCCGAGCCGTACAGTGATTGGCCTTTGAAGATATCCCGTCGAATACCAGCAGTTTTGGTCGATATATTTCCAGGCCAGCCGCCACACCACCCGGCTCAATCATTATGCACTACTCGGTGAACTCCATTCCGAGATGCTTTACAGATTATAACCACGACTGCTACGGCCGGACAGAGGTATTTGCCCGTATTGATATAGCGTACCAACACCGGTGCTTGCACTCTCGGTACTCGAGTGCTCAATGTGCCTCTCGACCCAACCCCTGGTACATATCGCTCTGGATTAACGTACCGAAGGAAGATTGATTGTGATGTACGTGTTTGTATGTCGGTGGGACGCGGCCAAGGGCCACGACCCGAATTTATAGGGATCGGTTTGGGGGGGTTGCAGCTTGAGCAATCATTCGATTTGCGTTAAAAAATTCACGAGACGTTTTTCCATCCTCCACACCCACACGATCTTCGTTTTCCTGCCACTGATCTTCCTTTTTTTTCCTGTCTCCATTTTCGCTCTTCTACCCTTCCTCCTTCTACGGCCGCCTCTCTCTCTCTCTCTCTCTCTCTCTCTCTCTCTCTCTATTCCTCGGCCGGAAAATTGAAAAACTCCCCGAAACGAAGCCAGCCTCCGACCGGTTGGTGGCTGACGGATGCTCCACTGCCAGCTACTGTGTAGCTGCCCTCTCGAGCTTTACGAACGAAAGCTCGAAACGTACAGGAGCCATACGGCACTTCAATGTATTCCGAGGGCCTCGTTGCCGCGCGGGCGTTCCTCATGCCTTATTTTCAGGCGGAAAGTTCATCGCGAAATATATGGGCCTCGTATTAGGGGGATTTCTTACGAGGTTTCCGCCGACCCCACCTCGCTAACCCTCTGCAGCACGCTGGAACCCGAGACCTTCTATTCGGTACTGCCTATGGAAACGACCCTTTGTCTTTCCTTCTCGCTTCGAGTATAAAATGTTATTCGCCCGTTATTAAACGAGCTCACGAAATTACGTGATCCCTCTCGGTTGTACATTTTACGACGATAAATTACGCCTCCCTTAAACCGGTGCACGTATCTTCCGTGGCTCGTTCACCCACCCTCGCGCTTATAATGTAATCCACCGTGACCAGATTTCTTGCCCTGACGACACCACTTTTCAACCTTGTATTACCCTCCCCGAGCACTTCCGACTTTCTTAAGGTCTCGCGCTGATTTTACTCTCTTCGTAACAAATGAAAAGCACTCGCGCTTCTGCCGAGTCTTCGCGTTCCAAACCACCCTGCCCTTTATTTAAATTAGGCAAGATTTTTATTTATTCATTTTCAACGAAAACGAAATGTTTTTGTGCAGGGGAGGTGAGTTTTTCCTCTCGCGCGATGGTGTACGCTGTTAGATGGACCAAACAATGGTGGAATTTCTTTTGTGTATCAACAATAAAGCTGGTGTTGAATGATATTCTTCTTAAAAAAAAAAAAAAAAAAAAACTCGTACTCCATAAAGCCTTGCACTTATCGTGTGTAAAATCCTAACTTTGTCCTTTTATTACACGCGTAAAAAATAGAAAAAGTTGGGACACGACCTTTTTTTTTCGGCCAAATTCTTATACCAGGGTCTTAACGTAATCTTTCGGCTTTATGCACCCTTGCAGCGAGCCATCCAATTTCTTGCCTTGACGACACCACTTTTCAAGTCAATCTTGTATTCCCCTTCTCGGGCACTCCCGACTTTCTTAAGGTCTCGCGCTGTTTTTACTTTCTCCCTGACAAATGAACAGTGCTGTCGCTTCGGCCGACTTTTTGCGTGCCAAGTCCGCTCTCTCCCTCCATTCAAATTAGCTAAGATTTTTTTCCTCGTCAAAACAAATCTTTATAATGAAGTTGAATTTTCCTCTCGCACAACTGCATAATGACGACTCATCCAAATATCATCAAATTTTCGCACCCTTGCACCGAACCACCAAATTTTTCGCTTTACCAATACCTCTTCAAGTCAGCTCTAAGCCCGTTCTTTCCCTCCATCCAATTTAGGTAAAAAAAATTCGTTTCGTCGGAACAATTCTTGATCTATAACGAAGCTGAATTTTCCTCTCGAGCGACTGCCGAATGACGAGCCCATAAAAAATATTATCAAAGTTGTTTGGCTCCGCTGTTTGCGCAGCAGGTACTTCACTTAATCTCAAAGAGATCTTTCGGCTTTATGTGCCCTTGCAGCGCGCCATATAGGACTCGGGGCTTTTAGGACCCCCGGCAGATTCGAGGGTGTTAGCCCTTAAGAGGGTCGGAGAACCTTCGCCACGAGACTTTCAACGGCAGGATCTCCCGCGGTGTTATCCGCTCTGGCGCGTGCTCCGCACGAGCTGCAGAATGTTGCGAGAGATCTCGGCCAAGTTAACCCACTTTTCCTCTCGCACTTTCGTCGTGTCCCCGGACATTGTTGTTCCCCCAGTCGCGAGCCGATTTCCATTCGCGTCGTGCACAAGATTGGTTCCCGATAGTTCGCGAAAACCCCGGCGCGTTCATCGCGAAAGAGACGCAAACGGCGAACAGTAAATGTATCGCATCGAGACACATTGTACACTTCATTGTGAGCAGGTTCGCGGCTTCTCCTAATGACTCGGGACTGTCTTTCAGCGGGTGCGACGCGGCATGCTCGTGGCTGCCGCTATTGGTTCTGCAGCTGCAACTCGGCATCTCGGATTAAACGCGGATGGCCGGGCGATTCTCGTCTCTGCCTCCCGTGCGGCTTGTCTTACGGTACGCATGTGAAACGTACGTGAGAGACGCCACATATGATTCCGCTGTATGTGCGACGTCGCGCGAGCTTCGCGTCTTCTCGTCTTTGTTCCCGTATCCGCCTTAATGCGGTCGCGTAATTGCGGAGTCGTGTTTTCGCTGAGAGTTCGGCTGGCGTTTGATGCTTCGGCTGGCACTGCACGTGGATCGCAGTTTGCCACTGCGTGCACTGAGTTTCGAGCTACTGCAGTTATCGTGTGTCATAGGCTATATCTACCCCTCAGGAGGAGACTCGTTGCGTCGAGGAACGTACAATAAGCCCGCCAAATGAGAAACTAACACTCGGGTATTGACACGGTGGATCGTCAAGCGGCTGATAAGTCAGAGATTAGACGACGACATAGCACAACGGTAACCAGACAGTAAGACGCGATTTACATTTTACATTTTTCTTAATCATCGAAATGGCTTGCTTCAATAACAAAAAAATGTTTCGAAGTTGCGGCAACACCGATGATTGAATTTCTTTAATAAGAAGTACTTATGTTCTAGGGAAAATCATGGAGTATCTGGTTGATATCTGCGGTAGCGGAAACCAAAAAATTTTTTGGAACCGAGATTTCTAAAGAGTACACGGTATTCAAAGCATTGAAAAGAGCGCAGATCCACGAAAGGTCCGAAGGAGATCTGGTAGCGGTGGCAGTGATGGTGACCTCCGTCATGAACGCGGTACGGACTAGTGAAGATGTTGAGGATGTTCCAACTGCAAATAACCGTCAGAGAGAAACCAAAGTGAATTAGAAAGGCATCGAGGCTCCAGCAACCCGTGATAGAAGTGCAAAGTTGCTGCTTCCGCTGCTGGTGCTGGTGGTGCGGCGGTCGAAGTTGGGATCCTCGCTTTGCCGGTTGGCCCGTGGCTTGGGCCATTGTTTCGCGGTATTCAAACGAACTGGCATGGGAATGAACAGGCAAGGGAGGCACGGAGGGAAGAATACGGGGTTAGCGAAAGTCCGAAAGAGCCAGGGGGTGGAGAACGAAGGCCGCAATGGACATGGCGCGCCGGTTATAAGCGAAGCTATCTCTGCGAGAGACAGGATGTTGTCCATCACCGCTGTTTACATGCTCCTGGCATCGAGAAATTCTGAATGTTTGGGGCATGCACGGAATGAAATAGAAATGCTCTGGATTCTCGGTTCATCACGCAACGGAGCGCAAATTTCAGGAGTCAGCGAGCTGAATTAACCCCAGATTCGTCGTTGGCGTGAAAAGGCCTGGAATAATGAATGGACGGAAGTAAAATAGCACGGTTTTGTATGCGAATTACAGTGGAATATCCTCGTTGCTCAACGCGGGTCAAAGCTATCCATGGGACCAATCGGGCTGGCGAAACGGCCGTTTCCCCATTCACAAGATCCAATCCGGACACTCGTTCTCAACGTTTGCAACGTACGCGAAAGCGACATGCGAGAGATTCCACTGTACCGTAGTCGGAGCTTTGTGATATAGTGGGAATGAACTTTGTTCGTTGTTACGACCGTGGCGCGCATTGTTTGGCTGATCCAGAGCTTTCGGACGCGGGTTGCACAGCAGTGGATGGCGACTAATAGATAAATGTGTCTATACGTACGGGATGTTGAGAGGAGGCCAACGGAGAATTGGATGTAAGGGCTGCTAAATCATTTTCCTTATCAAGTGGGTATAGTCGGGTAGCGTTCCGGAGCCGTTTCGATGCTGACTTGAACTGAGCGAAACTACACGAGTGTATAGAAACTGGCGAGGCAAAATCGTGTGGGAAAGCGGCTAAGGCGATATAGAACCGAGGCAGAGCGAAGTAAGCTACAGCGTTCTCGAAAGCTGCGTCAAACGGGAGAGAAGAGGAGGCAACGAAAGCTGGAAGGAGGAATATTGCTCCGCCATACGCGGCAGAGAGAACTCTGAGCACGTGCGAAGTTTCGGCCAGTTAACATTGCGCTCCCGTCTCCACCCTTCGCCCCTGTCCGTTAACTTCTCGCGGGCAGCATCCTTCGTCCGCTGAGCGGCGGCGTGCATTGTTTCGTGAGCTCGTAAATTGTCTCGGGCCTTGCCGGGGCAGGATAGTGCTCTAACGGCCGACTGCCCGGCTGGTTGGCCAAGCCCTCTTCGGTGGCGGACCGAGACTTCCTACCCCCTCTCGACTCATCTCATCCCTCGACGACTATCCCCAAAAACTCATCTCTCCTATAACGTCTTTTCACCGAGTAAATTGAGAAACTCGAATTATTCAATCGACGAGCCCAATATAAAAAATTCGATCAACTTAAATTCTACTGCAGTCATTTTGGCCAATTTTCGACGAGCATATTTCATATTAAGAAAATTGTACCTCGAGTCCTAAAATCATAGGCGCGTGTACCGGATCTGCGATGTCTTCGGTCGAGTCGGGTGAACGATCCGCATGACGGAGATGGGTCCATTAGCGTGAGTCATCCGAAAGAACGCATGAAAGTGCAGGGGTGAAAGCTACTTCCATGGTTACCGCTGCGGTATAATTTACTTATTTGCTGACTAGCAACCCCCCCCGATACAACATTCATCGACTATATCGAGAAACTCAGATTAAATATAATCGATAAGTCCGGAATTAAAAAAAGAAACTATAATTGTATCCACATTTTGTACAGTTATATTTTTTATCTGCTCTAAATTGGATATACGATACTGATTAGCACGCCTCGATACAGCATTCCGACTATATTGAGAAATTCGGATAACATTATCGACAAGCCAGGAATGAAACGTTCGGTAAATTTCAAAACAACTGCAACAATTAATTAAGATTTTCAGACACATTTTATTTTTAAGAAATTGGACTTCGATTCCTATAACAATAGGGATATGTATTGGATCTGTGGTGTGTTCGGTCGAGCCTAGTGAACGACCCAGCTGCCAGGAATAAGTCCATTAGTGTGAGTCACACGGAGGAACGTAAGAGAGCGCTGGAGCGAAAGCTACATCTATGGTTACTGCCGGATTCTTGCTGCGGTATAATATACGATACTGACCAGCAACCCCTCGATACAGCATCCACCGCCAACGCCATTACACGAGAGAAAATAAAGACTCCAGCGCGGTAATGGAAAAAGCAAAAGCTTTGCGAAAGTTATGGCTTTTCTTTCCTTCCCGCGCGGGGTTTTTCCCTTCGTCTCCGGACTCGGAGCTCGTATCGTGCGCCTCGCCGTTCGTTTTTTCCACTCTCGACCTTATCCCCACATCGACGTGTTGGCCACACATCCGCCGACGAGTTACTCTATATCTTGTTCCCGATCCAACTTTGGATACCGCATGGATAACTAGCAGAACGAACGCCACCGACAACCTCCGCACAACGATATCTCACGCGTTATAACCGGGAGAATCGTCGACCGGACTCTCCACTAACCCTCGTTTATATTGTTTGCAATACTACCGGAGGGTCGAGGCACTCTGCGGCCACTCCGTGGACCTTAGAATAGAGCCACTCGACCCGCTCTTTCCTTGCTCCTAGCTCGCCGTAAAGGACATAAACGTTTGCCTCCGACACGCGCTCACCCCCGCAGCACGCGCGAATATGTGCAACGACTAACCACATCGCGTCCCTTTTTCACCAGGAACTCTTTCGAAAATATATTCCCCTATTTTTATAAGGGTTGCATTCTAAGACGTTAGATTGAACTTAAGATTACTTTGGAGATCGAACTCAAGATCCAAGTTTGACCCAAACTTTAGTGCGTACTCAAGAGCTTTTTTTCGATTTATTCGTATTGCCTCTTATTAGTTCGAAATTGAAAATGATCTAAAGGTCCATCCCAGAAGCTAACTCGAGTGTAAGCCGATGTCTTAAAAGTCGACTCTAACAGAAGTTGCTCCTGTCCACTTTCGATTAACGTCCTCCTTGCACTGTGTCTTCTGCAATATGCATCGGCTTCCTCGTCGTTGAATCGACTTTCATTCGTACATGGAAGAAAAATCGTTTCTTCGTCGTTATTGGTCTCGTTCCATCTGTGGATAAGTATGTGACGATGGTCCCGATCGTGGATTTTCCCTTTTGTTCCGTTCTACTTCCTCTGGCCAACGCGCGTAGTCGAGTCGCTTCTCGATCGTTTGTCTTGCCCCTGGCGCAGAATGCATCGGATTGGCAGGGTACGACCGGAGGCTCTTCCCGGAGACGAGTGCAACTCGTTGCAGTCTAGGGGAGATGATGCAGAACGTCGATGATATGCTCCGATCCTGCCTCCGGGTCCTTCCAGGCCCTGAGCCATGGACTTTCCTATATAGGTTGCACGAACGAGCCGCAGGAACTTGCAGACTTTGGGTTGGCTTCGGTCCAGCCGCATGGATTATTAGATTCCTAGGTTCTACCCTCTTGCCGTCTCTTCCGGCATACTCTGCACAGACAATCGATGCATCTCGGCATCGATATATTCCTCTTCTCAGACATACGTACGTCCGATGCCACTGCAACTGCACACAGCATTATATTCTTTTCGTTCTCCATGCCGGCTCTTCACTCTGATGCACGCTTTGCGCTTCGCTAGACTCTACAGAGTTTCGTACTCGAGACGAAATTGCCGACGGTACGAGTGGGATTACCCACGGACGTTTCTTCTGGTCTCGTCGGGTAAAAAGTCCCGCTGGCTTTGGCTTCCATTCAATATGTGAGTTGTTTGATTTTTTCGCGCGACTTGTCTACTCCTAAGCCAATCCTTTCAAGTGTTTCCTTCTGTTCATCGGTCTGCGCTCTCGTGTTCTCTCACGATTGAAAGTTAAGGCTGTCTAGCCGGGTACGAATCTGTTTGGGCATGGACAAATAAGTTTTTCCGCACCCTCGATGCATTCCAGAAAAATGGACACTATGGATTACACGAATTATTGAGAAACTGTGCGAATCTGCAAAAAAAAAAAAAAATTATCCGGAACGTCTCGCTACTCTTTGTAAATCCGTACCTCAGCTTTTTCGTGAGTGTCTGACGGTCTGAAATCGAGTTTGCCCAAAGCCCTCCCCTATTTCTAGGTGCTTTACACTAGCGTTTCATAATGTTAACTTAGCATTATTCTCTGCACTTCCTCCTCCTCCTCCTCCTCCTCCTCCACTCTCGCCCTTTGTCGGCGGAAGCTCCGGCAAGCTCGTGCCGAGAAAAATAAGACGTCGTCAACCCTGGAAGCTCACGGTCGACTGCAGGCTTTGGGTTTCACCCTCGCTATCAAACCCGGGACGCTCTCACTCGCGAGAAGTCCTTCACGGCAACAAAATAAAAAGTGGAAAGAAGTTCGGAGCTGCAAACGAGAAGGGAATTTGCCCGGTCTCCCGTAATAGTTTGTACCGACATTCGTACGTTGAGAACTTTTACGCAACATCGTCCCTTCCGCATTATATTGCGCCGCTGATACTTCTCAAGCCGCCGTAGCTTCGGCACTAAACTTTCGAGATGTCTACGGTGCGAACGTCACACCGTACTTTTCGTTCTCGTCCGCGAGACTCCTCACTGTTTCTTCGTTCGCGCGCACACGCGCTAACGTGACTTTAAGCATCTTGTGCCTCGATCGTTTCAGCCAACTTTCGCCCGGAGGATTTTTCGCGCCTGACTTGCCACGCGAGCACTTGCTTTGCTTGTACCACTTCCTGCGCACGCGCACACCGGCAAACATCCCTTAGGATTTTCTTGACTTCAAACTCATCCGCCCGATTTGCTCAACTCGTTACCGTGGCTTCGACCGTTTTAGTTTTTTAATCGGCCGAATCGTCGTGTTACTCAAACGCACTTCTTCCGTATAGTCATCTTTCGAAATTTCGGGTCCGGTGAATCAAAGTTTTGGCAAAATAATGTCGGACTCTGATGGAAAACATCCGACCGTGAGTTTCTGAAGAGGCAAGTGAGAATGGCAAAAGTACCCGGTGCCGAAGAAAAGGGAAGACTCTAACCCTATACAGGGGGTAAAAATAGTCCATACGGACCACCCCGATTAGCACGTAAATCAATGACACACGGACCAGGCCGTATTCGCCACATTCACTCCATTCCGTTTCTGGGCGCGACTCCATTAATTACCGGCAGTTCGCGAACTTCCATTTGGTACACTTTTGTTGGGAAAGTCGCCAAACGCCCGGCAATAATTTCACCACTGATTTATATCTATCGATCTTCCTTGTCCCCGAATTTCGTGGACGGTGTAGCCGACTTCGCGAACTCATTAACGAAGAGTGCGTGCGTTTTTTAAATCTTTTCCATCTTCGGAAGATCGATCAGGGGTCGCCCCTTTCGCGTTTTCGTAATCCGGGCTAGCGTGCTCTCGAGACGTATCGTTCAGGTAACAGCGAGGCAGGCTCTCCAACGAGTACTCGCCGAGAGCCGTGCGGGTGTTTCACTAATGCAGGCTTTAATTAGGTTAACTCCTCACCATGCGAGCAATGTACGTACACTACCGTATATTATGTACGGTTCGGTGCAGTGCTCTTGGCACTTGCATGATGCCCAGATTGCTGGAAGCGGGCGTGAAAGCCCATACCTCCCCCACGGTTCGACGAGCCAGACTGGAAGCAGATATTATACGTAGTACAGTGCCCGACGGGGAATTTGCGCGATGCAGAGGCGGCAACGGCTTTCGAGAGATATTAATTTTGGCGCAACATTGACGACCCTTGATGGGGAACCACTCGAGTTACCGAGGGATACAAGGAGATATTCGGCACTCTTCCGACGGTGCGTTCATTCGAAGAGCCAACTGGTCCAACTTGCTCTTCATTTTTCATTCGGCAGCACACGGCGTAATCCAGCAGGAGACCGACTGCCTGGTGAACGAGGTAGCTTCGCCCACGGTCGTATCGCATCAAATATTCAAATATATCGGCTGTAGCGGGTCGCGAGCGGTGGAACTATTTTTTACTGCCTACTCCCTCCCGGTATCTCGGAAGGGCACGATCGACTGAGTTATTCAGGAGGTTTTCGAATGTCAGCGACATGACCGATCCTCACACCAGAAGACCCCTCACGATTCCGCGGGGATCGTTTTTTTCGTCTTTCCTACCTCGACTGCTCGAGGAATTAAATGACATTCAAGACTATACGGTTAAGATTAAATTGTAAGGAGAAGAAATCTATATGGCGGTGACGTAAAAAAAATCCGACTCTCGAAGCCTATCCCGACGGTACATTCGGTTGTCCAAACCTATTTTTTTCCCACGTACGTAAAATACGTAAAAAGTACGTAAAATCGAAGCCTTTTTTGCAATCTCATCGGATTAGATGAGAATGATATCCATGTTCATATCCGAACTTTCTTTTCCCAGCCAGATTGAGCCTAGTATACTGCACTTCGATAATCAATAAACCTACGACTTACCAGCTACTAAAATTTTGAATAACGAACTGAAAATGACCCATCATCTTGTACAAATTGGAGTATGTTGGCTGTTCGAACCCTAACGACCGCCACCGCACGTCGACGTTCGCCGTCTCACACGATAAGCACATATGCTTATCATAATGGTCCGGCGAGCATGAAGTTACAGTGTGTTCCAACGAGATTTTATAATAACGCCATTGAAGCGCGGGCCCGCGCGAGCGTACCGGTGACCAGGCGAACGCGTTATGTCGCGATAAATCACGACGACGAGGACGGGTGTGGGCTGACCCGGCGGATGTCCCTCATCACTCCGGGACACGCGACTGCTATACGATTGCTTTAACGGGCCTGTTAAGCCGGCACTATCGTTTTACGATCCGTATCGACGATCGTCGCACGATGCCGCTGCAGACTACGCCGATCTTGACGCAACTCTGCTCACGGCATATCCAGCCGGGAACGTGTCTCGGTGAAATTACGAGAGTTCCAAAGTGCACCCTAGTTCGGCTGCGATGCCACGCTAATGCAAGATTGAAACGGACTTTAACGAGGTTAATGGATATTTGTAGACGAATCCTTAAGCTTAAGTTGAATAGAGCTTTGCCAATCACTTATGCAATGTTGACTGGTGGTACGGAGCAAAGAGCTTCGGGATGATTCTCGGCAACCTGGTCTGAGTAGCTTCAGACCGGAATGTATTTCGAGCCTCGCCCACGCCCCGAAACTCTCTCACCGCAGGAAGATTCACATATTAAATTCATAGATCGAGTTGTTATCGAATGACAAACGCAGATTGCCAATTCGTGACTATTAAATGCACGTTTTCTGTTTGTTTGTACGCTCCACACTGAGAGCAACTTTCAGGTAAATGGGAACTGCAGTCAAGCTCAAAAATATTACCGGATGAGTTGAGAAAAATAACAATTTTCACAGTCCGATATACTTGAGGCTGATATACTTGCTTGCTGGAAATTCTTTCTGCAATTGTTATCGGAAAATAAGATAAGTTCCATTATAGATTTAAACAGAGTACGTCTGACAGAATACGCAACAAAATCTTTTCCAATCAAAAACATCACCTCCCGAAGCTCCCACGAATTTGCAACGAGCGGGTTGAAATTAACTGCTGAATATTCACGAAAGGAGTAGTTAACGCTGCCGATCAAACTTTCGACGGTAAAATCAGGCCGGCTAGAGACAGGTTCGACGAAGGCATGTTCGACGGTGGACTGGCACGTAGTGTAGTATATTATATAGTATGTACGCGTGTATGTACGAGCGCTGTATACGAGAATGTTGGAACGAGGAGGCGTACATCTCGTTGGTTCGACGTCATAGTGTACGGGTGAAGTGAGGCTTCCTTGCACCATCGTTCTCTCCGAGAGACGAGGATCCGTGGGACAGAGCCAGCTGCGCGACAACTGAGGCATTAGCATTTAGTGCGACTACTTGTGTACAGAGTCGAGAGAGAGTCTGTTGCTGCCGCTTCTGCTTCGAGGTCCTCCAACGGTTTTCACGAAAACGACAAAGTACGACGCTCCCTCTCGGACGATTTAGTGCACGTTACTAATACCAGCTCGCGTCTCGGCAAACTCTCGGGTTAAATGAACTGCTCCCCGATGCTCCCGCTGCTGTGTACTATTCCAAGTGTTTTCAACGATCTTTACTTTTTCGCCGACACTCAATTTCCCTCACCGTCTCCCACATTATTCTCGGAGTTGGTCGATGGTTTTTTTTTTTTTTTTTTTTTTTTCCTGCAATTCTGCAGTTCCATCGAGAGGGCGAGCGTGGAATCGCGGTTGAAAAGATGGGTCGGGTCCTCGTACGACACGAAAATCTTCGGCTGCGCATTGTTTTCCGCGGAATGTCGAAACGACTGTTCTCGTGAAGCGCTCGAGGGTGGCGCGATGATTCCGGATCTTGAGGCGCGAACCCTTTGCGAGTGGAACAAAAGAGGAGACTTCCGTCGAGGTCGGTGAGCGAAGTGGCGACGAGACGAGAAAAGGAAGAACATCTTCGCGTTCCCGAACGATGCCGTGAAGAGGAAGCTCACCGGGGAACGGGAAGCAGCAATACGGGAATTTCTGTGCATTTATATGCTTCACGTACGAGCAAATGAGAGTCCTTGATTTTGTTTGCCTGCCGTCGGTGTGTGTCTTCCTCGCGCGGACCTGCTCATAGGAGCTTGAACGCCTACGCGCTCTTACGGAAAGAAAGAGAGAGAGAGAGACACAACGTAAGTTCATTATTTCCTCGTGACATGTTCTCAGCCAGAATAGTTCCCCGACGTGCGGTTCACAAGTGCATACCAACGCTAATAAGGTGGCATGGAAGTCAGAAACGTTGCTGCAATCACATCGCTGACAGCTGCTACTTGTCTCAATCTCTCTATTTTTTGCCTCAATAATTTAACAAAATGTATGTTCAACGCAGTTAAAAAAATAATTTATTTGACGAGCGTACCGGAAAGAAATATTTAAATAAATTTATTACAATATTTATTCGAATCAAATAAATATTTACTTACGGTCACCCGTAAAAAAAATTATTTTTCTCAGTATATACATATATATATATAATTGGAATGATATAAATATTTGTATTTTTATTGACATTATGTTTCATTATATTATATATAGTATATAATGCTACGCTAGGCAAGCAACTTTAGGCGTTCGGTAATTCCCGTAGGAATATCTAAAAAAAAAAAAAAAAAAAAAAAAAAAATAGAAGGTCGCCCGTGGGATTTGATCGGAAATCGCTCCGATATCTCAGTTTCTTTACTTCTCTTTCGCTTTATAACTTTCTCCTTATTTGCGCGGATATCCCCGATACGTACGTGTACGGTAAAAAAATTTATCTTATTTTTAGTACGGGAGTATGCGAGACTCCCTCGAGGGTTCTCCATGGCCTCTGCACTTCGATTCTCGTGCAGTCACGCGCCTTCATCCCCTCGGTACACCGAAGCTCGCAGGTCGCTCCTCGCTATTTACAGGCTACTTTCGAAATACGGGAGGGGCTTTAAGAAGTCGTCGGTGACCCGCTTCGCGCACCGACGAGCCGGTTTCTCGTCGCACTCGCGGCAACGCGGCGATGCATTATCGGCTGAAAGTATCGCGCGATCCCCCGTCGGATACGCGAGTACCTTTTTTTTTTGTCGAATTCATGGATTGACGGGGAAGAAAAGGCTGGTAATTTAACGGCAGTATCGAGTTGGGAGGCCTCGGACGCGCTATTATCGAGTGGTCCAGCCTGCAGGGCGCTGCGTCGTATCAACATAATCCATGAACGAATCCGCTCCAATCGCTTGCGTGTATATGTGGGTAAGGACAGAATAGAATTGTATACTATAGTTTGCTATGAGTGGGATGTGAACTGCGAAATATTCCGAGCACGTAGAGAGACTCTTCTACGCCGGTACCACACACACATATATATATATATATATGCTTAGAGCTTCGTCTTCTTCCCGACTCGCGCTCTTGGATAGGTCGCAAGAAGGATCGCTTGGATTTCTCACGCGACGTCGGCTCCCGCTGTAGTGTTATTCAACGTGCACCCTGCCAGACGACCAAGCTTCTTCGCTCGCTTCTTCACTTTTCCTATCGTTTACTGCTTCCTTATTTTATCTTGGGTAGACGATTATGTCATGCATTTCCACAAATGGTCATATATTATTTTCATAATTATCGTAGTCGTGCCGATTGGATACTCGTAGACATTCAGAGATACACGGATACTTTGAGAGACACTCAGAGACTCTCAGAAACAGTACGAGATACTCGATGATGGTGAGAGAAAATCGGAGATAACGAGAGACTGTCGAAGATAGTTCGAGCCGGTCGGTAATGATCGAGGCTTGTCAGAGATACTCGGAGACAAAGATCCGGTCATCCACTACCTTTCAACAGAATAATCCTTGGGTCTCGCCGCGTTATATTCACGGTGCATATTGCGATGACCGGGTCCACCGAGCCGTCCGTATAACGGCAGGTTGATCAGATTATGCTAATGCACAGTTCGAGCGCGGACTCTCGATTGATAATTGCATCGGGCCCGCGAACGCGGAGCGTTCTCTACCGCGGGAGAATTTCGAATGCATTAAACTCTGCTCCCGAATCCCAGGAGTGATTATCTATGCTAAACACTCGCGTCCATCGTTCGCGGTTCGAAACGGGCCACGAATTTCGTCGGATCGAATGCTCCGCGTGGACCAGCGGCGCCCATCAGCGCGCGGTCATCGGAGCCGCATACACACGCGGGTTTTGCGTATCCAGGTGAATTCATCCGCATACAATCATCCGGTGACCAATGAATTGCGAAACCGATTAAAATGGAACTTTGATTAAAATGTGCAGAAGAGATATCGCCGCTCGATCGTGGCCGCGGGAATTTCCGGGATGCATTATGGCGATTGTGTTTCGGAGCTCCGCTGCGTTTACGAGCGCTCATTGCCACCTCGGCTCTTACACCCGAGCAGCGTACATTTCGCGCGAACTCGCATTAGAATATCATCGGTTCGGCATTCGCCGGTAATAGCGAGCCGGTCAATGAAACGTAATTCACTGAAAAAAAAAAGTCCACGCTCGTTGACCCGCGCGACCCAACGGGACGACCAAAACGTTCGCTACATCGCCAGTAACCATATCACTTATTCTCGGGTGGAATCGAGGGCAGTCGGTCCCAGAGACCGAAAAAGCTTTCCGGTCGGGCGGCTTTTGTACACAATATTTTTCGAGCGACCCGCCTGCGCTTCGAATTCGAACGGTAGCCTCTCGCGTTCGGTCGTTTGGACGCGACTCGAAGCAATCACCGTTGGTTATGTTTGCCCGGTTAGCCTTGCAAATCTACGCACACGAGCGCACGTCCGCCACGGTTTTCCCTCGCCGATTCTCCATTGTATCTATATTTCCCGCATCCGAACTTCACGGTGGGTCTCGGCGTTTATTCTATTGTCTAATCCTCTGTTTATAGCCGAATCAAGCACACTCGTCCGAAGCTTTCACCCCGGCGCCAGTCGGAGTCACCCTTCGATCGAGGACCCCCGGGAAAATAATTAAAAGTTGGTGTTTACCGAACGAAAGCAATCGGTTGCCCATCAGCGGCTAACAACGGGATTCAATTATAAAAAACCAAATGCATGCCCGATAAACCTGCCTAGAGTTTCGTTGTGTACCCGCGAGTTTTATTTATTTATTTATTTTATTTTTTTTTTTTGTGCTATCAGCAAGCGATCGTCGAACGAGGGTTGAAAGGAGACCCATCGGTGGCTTCGGCAAACATCTTGACTAGGACGTGGACGAGGAGCCAGTAACAAAGCATCGGAGCCGAGATAAAAAAACGAGAGTGAGAGTGAATAAAATCGAAGAGGGGGAGATTTCGAGGGAGCTTCCAATTCGGCCGCGAGCGGCTTCGCTGACCCTTCCGGGCCGTTCCTTTAATTGGAAAATCCACACGACAATGCCCGCTATTTCTTCCGGCCGTGATCGAACTTCTCACTTGTCCGCGAAGGGGGATTCTGCGAGGTGGAAATGAGAGCCGCGACTTATTCGAAAAGCTTACAGGACGAGCGATACAATCGTTGGCACCGCGACGAATGTTGCCAGTCGCTCTGCCGATCCGCATCTCGGCATGGGCGCTGCCAATGACTGTCCGGCGGCCGAGAATCCCGTCGCCCTCTGACCGATCTTCCGATCTTTCGTTCCCGCCAATTCATGCCGGGTCTCGAGCCGCGACAGACGCGAAGAGATCAATGAAAAATCCTCGCGTTTCGCAGGAACGTCATCACGACGATGAAAAGGACGTTTCCGGTATCGGCGCAGCCCGGCGGCGGAGTTTAATCTCCACTCCCGCTGAAATGAGAAGTAGAGAGACAAAATGGTGAGGGGAAATAGGATAGGATTGCCGATCAAGAGACGGCGGAGATCCGCGGACGGTGGAAGAGAAAAAATAGCGGCAGCAGATTAGTGAAACAGTATCGGAAACTGCAGGAGACGACGGCGACCGAAGACAATGGTCGGCAAGGATCTTCTTTGAGCAGAGTGGAAAGTAGTGAAGAATTGTCGAGTCGGAAGTTAATTACCCACGTTACCGTCTGTTCTCGATTCCGACCGGAAACCAACGCGGTCTACCGATACGAAAAATGCAAAAAGGGAATTCTCGCCAAAAAAATTATGGCTCGAAGTCTGCAGCGGACGATTGGAGCTCCGCTAAAATTCTAGCGAGTCGTGCATCGCCGGACGAACTTTTCGACATGGAATCATGCGAAATCCTACTCGTACGATGATCATCAACGATCGCGATGATGCCCGAGACTGCACGAGCTCGCACTGCGCTCTGTTGCCTCATTTTTTTTTTTTTTTTTTTTTTTTTTTTTTTTTTGCATATTTCCGATACGCCCGAAGATCGATGAAGGGTGAAACGATAATTCATTCGCGAAAAAGCCATGGGCGGGTGGTGGAAGAGTCGGGGGATTGGAGGAGTTGAAACGACGGGAGTTGTTCAACCCCGTTCGTCCGTGAGGGCGGTTCTGCCTATACAATATAGTTGCCAGAGGCTCGTTTGCCGGCGCAAGCAGACAAAGCGCCCGATATGGTCGGATGGTTCGTCGATAATGGAACGGCGAGCCGAAAAGCAGCGAACCCCGGTGTCTAGCGCCGATTCTCTATCGGTTCACCTATGCATAGACTGTACCAACCTTCGAGCTACACATAATATCTGTGGTGCATACACGAACGCGGCATGTAGAAACGCGGCAGTCAGAGGCTCCGACGATCGCATGCGTCCGCGTATATATCCAACCCACCTAATTGTATTAATTCCGCGCGGTTATTAGTTTCCGCACCCGGCCGGCTAACCCCGGCCGACTATCCACCGTCGGTGCTATGCCATGCACTAGGGCAGAGCCCGCCAGCAGTTTCGTCCACGGTATCGTCCGGGTATTCCCGTTAATTCGCGATAACTCGATTACCGAACGACGATCGGCCGGTCGAGTTTATCGCTGATACCATGGTCCGTTGTGCCTGTTTTGGTGGTACTGACAAGGCGCAGTGGACGAATTTCCGGCCCGGCTTCGACTATGAACTATCCTCGACCGGCCTTCATTTGGGATTTTGGTCGGTCGGCTGTAATCGAGGCAGAGACCGCTCGACCACGTTGCAACGATTTTTCCTTGTCGTCAAGCTCGCGAGTTACGAGCTCCGATCGGGCCTTGTTCCGACGCTCCGAAATTTCTACCCGGGATAATTGCTCACAGCGGACCGTTTCCTCGACGATCCAACCGAGTACCGATATAACGTCGCGTGTCAAGTGTCGCAGTTTTGTCGAAATAAACAGCGAGTTATGTGCGTCAGGACGTCGTAACTTTCGACGTGACAGGGGCGTGCCACTGTCGTGAACTCCAGTCAACGCAGCCACGTATCGTGACGACTTAAAGAAAAAGAAGAAGGAAAATACAGGAAAAAAAAAAAAAAAAAAAAAAAAAAAAAAAAAAATGGTGAGGAAGAGGAACGAGAAGATTTTGAGGTGGGGAAGCGAGGCGAAACGAGACGTGACGAATTCGAGTGGCCCGCTCGGGAACGAAGGAATCCCAACGACGTGGCGAGTGATTCCGCGGTGCGGGAATTTACACAGCGACGTTTCCCATCCGTGTGGCGGACTCTTCGCGGTTCACTGCGAGGCGCACTCGACGCGTTCCACACGCGAGAATATATGTCCCGCGAAAGATCACAGGCCGCCATTCGTCGTCTCGCTAAAATTAAGCGGCACCCGACGCCCTGCCCGCGAGACGAAAATCCCTCGTGTGTACCGCGCCGGGTAGTTGTACCGAACGAGCACATCGCGCACGTGCATCATCGGGTGCGCGGGTAATCTCTTCGCGAACATCCGAAACTAGCGTTCGGTCGCGGTTCCTCGTCCCATGACGAAGTGTCCCGAGAAAATACGCGAAATTACAGATTTATCAAATTTTCATACTCCCGAAGCCGTCATCAACTTGTCCACGGATTATTAACTATTTCGGCACTTCCGTCTTTAACGGAACCGTTAAAATGGTGCCTGGAAATACGCTGATTATCGATACGAGATACATTGTTACCTCACAGTTTACTCACGATCAGCCGAAAATAACGCGTATGTTTCTGGGTTCCATGAACAGACGAGAGAGGGAAAAAATAATTGTAGCAAGAGCGCATCAGATGCGTTTCTGCGCGGCAGAAGGAACGACGCGAAAAATGCTCGACGCGTTAATGAGAGTTCCAACTCGAAAATACCGGGAATAAATAAGCTTCGGTGAAGTAATCCGTTCGGAACGAGGAGCTAGAGAAACACGAAAGGAAGTCTCGTGAAATAAAAGAACGCGGCATAGCGAGGAACGAACACTTGGAGGGACGCTTTATTTATCGGCTCTGGCCGTTGTCTCGTCGAGGCGTTGCTCGTCTCGTTGAATGATATCAATCTCCGTGGCTCGCCAGGCTCTCTTTGATCTTTCGTGAATAACCCTCGGACGGCCCGCGGTGGCCACGGGCACGAGGAAAATGTAAAAAAAAAAAAAATAAAAAAAAAAAAAAAAAAAAGGACATAGACGGTTCGGTTTGTGTAACCGATTTGAATCAGCCGAGTGTGCGTTAGGTGTAAGCTCGTTCAGCGACGAACGCAGCAGCAGCAGCAGCAGAGTGTGAACACGGCAGAGCACGGGGAGCGAGCAAGGACGCGAAAGCTCCCCACGGGAGAACGCAAGTGGAAATGGTGAGTGAAAAAAAGCGTCGAGACGAGAGGGTCGCCACGCCGCGACGGTCCGTCGAGAGTACCGGCGTCTAGACGATTATTAAAGAGAATGTGGCACGTTGAGCCGTAATAATTATAACCACGCCTCGGTCCACATTCTTTCCTGTGAGACCGGATCCTCGACGAGATAGTGTGTCCTTAATTGTCTGTCTGGCGGGCAAAGGTTCGCGTTTGTCGCAGGTGATATTAGGGTCACCGGACACGTCCTGATTTACACGGACTTTCACCAAGGGATGGTGTCGAATAAATTGACGTCACCATCCTCCGGGCGTATCCAGAGCATTATCGTTCGAATCAATGTGTCCCGTACAACGAGCTAACGATTTTTCGTACGCGATGATTTTTACTCCCGACTCCTAGGGCAAAGAAAACCGGAGTTGTGCGTTTCACTGCGATCAGCTCGGTGGATTTTCGCAACAGCTTATAAACGTCGAGAGGAAAAAAAAAATGACTTGAAAACATTTTTTATAGCGAACCTTCATAAACTTCGTAGCTGAAAATGGCATTTATGGAAACAGATTAGCTTTATTGAAATTGGAATGGAAATTATTGTCGATGTCGCCGCTGAGAATAAATTTGGCAAACCCCTTTCGAACACTCGTCGCTGTATGCATCATCTCTCGCCCCCTGTTGTAGTGTTATTAGGAATGACGAGACCTACGGTCCGCCTCGCCCGGCTGCCACGAACAGGAGCTTCACAATAACGGGCTTAGGCGGATGCAATTTTCACGAGGATCTATATTAAAGCCTCGCAATTAGTGAGTGTCCTAACAAGTCCATTGTCGCCTCCCGCGCAGACGCCCATGTTTCCTTCGCCCTTCTCCCACCAGCGCCCCCCGGCGCCCTTTGTCATGCGGGAAGGGCTTTTCCGTATCGCTTTTTTTATGCTGATTTATTTGAACCGTAATTGATTTTTTTTTTTTAGTTTTTCTTCGACTTCGTTCGCCTGCAGAAATTTTTGATCGGAACTGATCAGCGACACTTGAAGCCCCAACTTACACATACGAAACTTCTTCCGATAGCCGGAGAGGAATTGACATAAATGAACATCTCGGATTGACCAATACAGGGAGGAAAACGCGGGGTTTCGAATCGGCAATAATTCCCGATCGTCGGAGCACCTGCTCGGTAGGTGAAACATGGAGGGTCCAGACCGTAAATCCCTTCACTCACTTTATCGTCGAGCAGCCGAAACGTTCATTCCTACTCCTTCGCCGTCGCGAACAGTCGCTAAACTGATGCTGTTGCTCTGTCCGGTGCGCCGGTCTTGGATCTCCTTAAAAATCTGGACGTAAAAATGTTTACGCTTCTACAACAGCAACCGTTTGCACCCATTCTTCCGCCGGATTTTTCAGACGTCCGGGAAATATAGGGTGTATAAAACAAATGAAAAATGGAGTCGGCGAAAGGAATACCGGAGACAAAAGCGAACCGTTGCAGGGCTCGGAGAAAGGAGCGGTGAAAGAGAGTTGTTTGACGGTTGACACGCACACTTCTCCTTCCGCGGAACCCTCTTCGACCGCGACCTCGTCTTTTTCTTATCTTCCTCGTCCCTTCCTCGAGGACTCTCTATTTTACCTCCTTTAATCTCACTCACTTCGTCCAATTACGATCGGGTACACCGACCGTCCGCCCGCCCGTCGCAACTTCCCTGATCTCCCTTCACTCCGTTATCTCTTTCACTTCTGTTTTTCTCCGGACTTGCACCCTCCACTCGTATATTCCACCGTTGGCCGAGCGGTGATTCTTCCGCCCGTCTTGAGCTTCAGAGACCAAGACCTCCTGTAACAGAGCGTGTCGCCGTTTTCTCGGGCTCCTTCAAATTAGTTAAGAGCTGTCGGTTTCAGCGTCCGTCAAGGATGACTTTAAATATCTCCTCCATCCACCATCGCTCTCGTAATTTCGCCAATCCTTTCGTCACCTCCGATTCCATGCGATACTCGACCCAGCCAACTTGGCACCGGGTGCGATCGAATCTACCGGTGATGGAAAAAAATTGAATCCGCGACTGCCTAACTTCAATCACGATTAATAAGCACGAATTATCTGGGGTGTGTTCGCACGAAAGGTGCGTTATTGTAACGAAAAAAAAGCCCGAAAATACAAGGCTCCCAAAATTATTGACGCTCATCTCGCTCTCCAACGGATTCAAGAAAATCGCCATTGCAAAAAGACCCATTCACGATTCCTCAGTATGTTGTATCGTCAGATTTACCCGTGTCGGGTAAATCTGACGATAAAAAGATCGTATAAAATGTATAAAATGTATAAAATGATCGTAAAGAGGTGTCCTCTTTACGATCAATTGCCTTGAGCGTAAGAGCTCAAAAAAGTCACATGCGGGTCTCGGAGTGTCGAAATAAAAATACGTTGAGCCGATTGAAGAATCATTCACTCGTGCTCTCGTGCACTTTTATGTTCGCCTCCTCCGCACTGGCAGGACGAGCAGCGCGGCCCGCGCCGAAAGCAAAAGTCTATAATCCGCGGTTCGCGCGAACATTCGCCTCGACCGGCCGGCTTTCCGTCGATTATGCATTATAAACAGTCGTGAGTATGCAAAGTGTGGGCCACGATGATAACGGGAGGGTGAATCAAACGCCCGGTCGCGTTTTGCGGCTGCCGCAGCATCCAATTCCAGCGTCACGGGAAACTACAACCGCGAGCTCGCGGATTCATCCCTGGCGCACCTTTCGCTCCACCCATCTACTCTTCTCACCCCGGTGCCGACGAAGTGGCAAAGTCAACCGAAATCAACTCCGAACCGCGACTCCACCGACAGTACCCCGTTCAACCCCCCCCCCCCCCCCATGCCTCCCCCTCCTTGCATCACCGCCCTTCGCGACCCTCCAGCGAAAACGCTGGCGTTGGGAACGTCGGGAAACGAGGAGAACGTTGAAAATCCGCAGGAACGAGACGCCGATTCACCGCGGATTATGCTAATCTTAATCGGCTGCGTAATCAAAGGGGACGAGAGCAGCAGAGAGTTATCCTCGCTCACGCTGACTCATTCATTCTATCGTCGCTCATCTCCCATTTCGAAGTCCCGTCAATATTTGCTCTGTGTTTGATATCGTATTACGATCAAATTTATTCCGATAATCATTTGCTGTTCCCCTTCTCCCCCCCCCTCCCCCATCCCCCCCCCCCATCCCCCCTCCACCGACCTTCCCTTCACCAGCCTCCTGAGCTCTGTTTAATTAGTGTTCCAGCAATCTCTATAAACCGTATACACACAGCGGTGTGTCCCGTTGTTCCATCATACGCGACGAATGGTGTTTTCGTATATTCGTCATATCTGCGCGAAATTCCTGTCGCGGATAATTTCCGGCAGCCGCGGCCGTTTTTGCTCTAAAAAAATCAGGATTTTCGAAGCGACGTGGAAAGCAACGAAATTTTTCACACTCTTTTCGCGTGACGGGCCGACGAAATTTTTCACACTTTTCACCGTGAAGTCGCAACGAAATTTTTCACACTTTTCGGACCGACATAGCGACGAAGCTTTTCGTATTTTTGGGCGTGACGTTGCGTGAAATATTTTCACGTTTTTCACGCGTAAGGTCCTTTTCAGTTTAAGAGCGAAAAATGCAATTGGGCTGAACGATTTCATCGCACCGGTGAAAACGTTTCGGATAAAGACTAGCCAGCATTTTCAATAAGTTTTTTTTTTTTATCTGTACGTCTCGAGGAATTTACAAGCAGCGCACGAAATTTTATGTAACCATCGCTCGATTAATTCACCGACGAAATTGCCCCAAAAATCCACGATGTTCAAACCGGAAATACAGTGGCAACGAGTAAAGGTCGAAATCGAGCGGTTCACCGTTTTAGCACAGAGAGAAAGATATCCGCAATAAAAATGAGCCGGCAGTCTCGAGGAGTTCTTTAATCCAGCTGAGAGCTCGAGGCATTATGCGTGGCACAGTAGGTCACGTGTAATCGTTGCCCGATGAACTCGGCTCGGTGTGTTTTCATCCCCATTTTACACAAACTCTTTTCTCTCCGGGGGATTATCAGCTATAGATTTTCTTACAACCGTACTACGAGCGTAAGACCGGCATTACCGCCGACTCGTGCCGGCCACTGTGTATTAATATATACCAGACAGAAAGACCAAAGCCCCGAGAGTTGCCGGACATTTCTATGCAAATCGCGCATTCCGCCGTACGCGGAAACTTCGTGACGGCGGGCCGTTACTGGCCGAAACAATTTGTACCCGGCGATAACCGGGCTCCCGATGAATT
Source organism: Listrodromus nycthemerus (assembly GCA_963978505.1). NCBI lineage: Eukaryota > Metazoa > Arthropoda > Insecta > Hymenoptera > Ichneumonidae > Listrodromus > Listrodromus nycthemerus. The sequence continues at coordinate 1,715,842 of OZ021680.1, forward strand.
ATGGGAATTTCGAGTCGGAGCCACGTTTTACGTTTGGTCTGGCCCTTGAGGTCCGAGCGCTTCCACATACAGATATGCCCCGCTATCGAGCCAGCGATGGCCTGCAGCGTTATGCACTTTGCATTCGGCTTTGTGTGTGCGAGCACGTAGACGTTTACCTACGTAAGAGAATTCCCGTTATGATCAATGTAACGCGAAAACACTGGAATTATGCGCCGCGGACGGATCCATTAGCATTCTGACCTGGCGCACACGCTGCCCCGATGAAGGGATGCAAAAGGCAGCGAGCTGATTATCGGTGCAGTCACGCCAGTAGACTCTTCGGACTCCTCGCAGCTGCTGAGCAGTCGAAGCCACACCAAAGCAATCCGATGTGATCGATAGGAAGAAAAACACTTGTAGAAATTCAATGAAAAATTTCATATTTCTGAGAATACTCTGTTAAATCCGTCTCTCTGGTAGCTTTGATGTCCCATTTTGTGAGAAGCGAGCGGACCAATGTCTCGAACTGGTGTTGCAAGTGGAACCGAGCCGTGTTCGTAAAATTCTCGCTCCCGCTGCGGATGTCGATGGTTTTTGCTTGTCCGAGCCCAACACAGAAACTCCACGACATAGTCGATAGAAGGGGAAAGAATGGTACAGGAATTACTTTGGAAATGTCATACTTCCGAGAGGAGTTATTTTCCAACTCCCTGGTAGGTTTAGCGTCCAAGTCTGTAGGTACCAAGTGGACCAATGTTCGTAACTAGAGTCGGAAGTGGGCCCCGGGGCATGTTGGTAAAGCGCTCGCTGCCGCATGCGGAAGCGAGCGGCGGTTGCTTGTCTGACTTGCCTTCGTAATTGAGACATCAGTGCCCAATATAGAGTGGTCTTTAGGATGGCGTATCGAGTACATCGAGCCATGAAACTTTAGGCAGCGTGAACGCGAGCACCGGACTTCGACCGGAGTCCCCGGTTAACTCCACCATCACGATTGTCGATAGGGTCGAACCGTAGAAACGTTATTGCACCCGGTGCTTTGGTTCTCGTATTGCGAATGGTGCGCAAGCCGTTCCGCCGGAAATGCAACGGACTGCCGCGGGTTCTCCAGCGGCTCGGCATCAAGAAAATCCACTTTGAGTCCGCCGTCGTCCACGAGCGGAGACGATCGGACAACGGACCAGGCTGGCCGAGACACTTGATTTCCTTTGAGTCGTATCCGAGACATACGCGGAATACACATTTCGGTACTTTACGAGGACGATTCTCGTCGAAGAATCGGGGCAAAGGTAGGCCGCGCAGGCTGCATCCGATCTTCGGCAGCGTCGAGATTGTCGTCGTGAGTGGAATTCACGACGACGATAACGATTCAATTTTGCTCCCGAATGTCACCATTCTTTCTGCAAAGTCTCGATTCTCGATGCCTCCCCCGTTCTTCCCGAAAATTCTGCGCCTCTTTCATCGCGTCATTCGAGCACACGCCCTTTTCGCATCGTTCCGCCGCTCGTTCGACGGAGCACACGTGCCGAGGGAATCGGTTCGTTTTACGCTCGCCTACCTCCCGCACACTTCGCACGTTTGGCTTTCCTTATTTCCTGCTCTGCGAGAAGGAGCGTGAAGAAAAAAAGGAAGAAAAAAAAAACGAAGAAGGTGGGAAACGTTCGACCGTGGCTTATGGGTACTGCGGGCTCGACTGTAATCGAACTTTGGCAATCCAGTGACCGGTTTCTCGTTTAACTTTTCCGCCTCATAGCCACTCATAGCTGGCGCACGAAAAAAAATGTCTCCCCTATTCGAGTCCGAAAGACACCGAGGCGGTGTTTTTTTTTTTTTACGACTATTCAAACCTCGGACTTTCTTGTGCAACGCAATGCGTGGTTCGAGGCGTTAGAATATCGAATGAAACGCTATTCGCACACGAATGGTATTTTGCTGGATATTTTTTGCACACGAGGAATTAACTTGGTCGACCTAGTCGGCAAAATCCCGTTAATTTCGTGGAGACAAACTCACGAGTGCCCGGAGGCGCATGTCGGTCGATCGACTGCCGCCGAAATATCGCGATGTCGTTACTTATCGTATCAGGGCTCGCAACATGCGGCCCCGGTTGGCTTAGCCGGGCTCGACCGCAGCTCTTCATATCCGGAGTGAAGCCACCCTCGAACGCCCGGAGGGCATCGTGGCTAATATACCGGATGCCTCCATGGCGTATCGGCCACTCGATATTGAGGTCGCTCTAATTATCGTTATACGGGTGGTTTCTGGCCTCCGGTTAAAATCAGACAATTTCTTTGTGAAAGTGGTCATTGAATATTGTAACCAACCAAATTGGTTTATATTGATTTTAAGGACAATTTACGCCTCGATATGAGAGGACTTGTCCCGTACACGCAACAACAAATACGTTACTAAATCAGCGCTGGTTTGCTGCCTTAAATACTCGAGGTATACATTGAAGTACGAAGTACTTCAAGTACTGAATTCTGGCTGAACTAGGTTCTGGAATTTCCGAGTAGTGGCCAATGACTCGGTACTCGATGTTCCAATGTCCACTTCGAATAATTAGCGTATTTACCCATCTACACATACGTAGGATCCGGAACTTCACCGATAGCTGGATGAGTCAAAATAATATTTATGCTTGTACACGAAGCCGCGATCGATAGTTCATCAACGCATTCACCGATGACGCAACGAGACCACGATGAACAAACTCGGTACGAAGCCATCATTACCGTTCTGCTCATTTAATAATCCACCCCACTTTCCGCGATTTGATGCACTCACAATCAATTCCAGCTGCGAGCGAGTGCTGGTTCGCTGCATCCATCCAACAGGATAATTCGCGAGGGGAAAAAAAAAAAAAAAAAACACGGCACGCCATAGAACGAGCGCGAGAGGAGTGAAGGGAGTGATCGAACGAGCGAGATGAGAGACGTTTCGCGTTGCGTGGCATGCGTGACAGACAGCATAAGCGGATTACCCGACCCGGCATCCTTCACCACTCTTCACTCCCTCAATCTCCGGTAGTTCCATACTTTAGCGAACACTGGACCGAGCTCGCCTTCTCAGGCTCCGTTGTTAAGCTGTTCCATGTTCTATGCTCGTGGGAAACGGGGCTATGCCGGGGATAATACGGGAAGCGGACATCGTTCGCATGCTCCTTGCACGCACTTTGCCGTAGCCGTGGTACGGCTTCGTTTCCCGCCGAGGCGGCGCAAATTTTCCCTTTTTTCTGTCGTATTCCGAACGATACCGGTCATCTCGCGTAATCTGGAAAATTAATTTTACGTTCGAAGGACCTCCGACTGAGGATTTTTCATTTTTCTTCATTATTTTACGAACGGTAGAATTTGCGTTTCCGGGCTTTTCGCGTGATCTGGGAAATTTGTGAGTTGTTTGAGGAATCTACGGTCGAGGGTGAAACTGACGTACCGAATGGAGGCGAGGAATGAAACGTTGCTTGCGTGTCGGTGAATGGAATTTTATGGATTTCGATGAGGGCACAAGAAAACCCGATGGAAGTGTGCCGATGCTTCGGCTTCGAACACAAAGTTCCGAGGTCCCGTTAAAGCGTGGACTCAGCACTGACGGATGAGATTCTCATCGCCGGAGTCGCGGATACGCGAGTACTTTGCGCGGAAAATAGGAGCGGTACGGGGACGAGGCCCGAGGAAGATGACTGAGAAACGAGTCTGGCTCACTTACGAAGTGTTTCAATGGCTTTTCCGAAGGGAGTGATTACGACGTTGGGGGATAAGGAGCAAACGCCAGGAGGTGGGCCGTGGTGGTTTGGGAGACGAGGAAGGCAAATATATTTCTTGGAGCAAAGTCGCCGTTCGTTAATTAATGCCTGAGACGGTAACGAGGCCGAAACTGTAATCCACCGAGGGTCTTGCGAAACCCTTAATGAATCCCCGGAGTCCAGGATATCACGCCGATGCGGTGTATATGGATAAGCCATACCGGCGCTCGTGCCGCAGTTGTGGCGACTGTCTGGACCAACTTTTGACCACCTATTAAAAATTACCAGACGGTACTCGGCTCCTTCCTCAATTTATTCTTCGAGAGCCCCAGGAGCTATGAGAATCCCGGGAGACTCATCGCGCGACGGTGGGACAAATCTCGAAGATTCATTGGAACATCGCTCGCGAATGTCCTGGCGGTATTTTTTATGCATTAAAAAAAAATCGTCGGCTTCTTCATTTGTGCAAAAAAAAACAAAACAAAACAAAACATTAACGAAAATGTATCAAGCAGATGCCAATGTGAAATATTTTTGGACGGGTTGTTGATGAACTTTGCCGATCGATTCTTGAGATGTCAATTCGAAACTTGAGGTTCATTTTGAGACCAGTTAGAATTTTATTTCGTGGTTCAGTTTGATTTTAAGCTCGTACTCGAGGTGAAACTCAAATTCGGTGGTCGTTCGAGTTTGATATCGAGCTCAAAATCCCAGATCAAATCCAAAATAATATCTCAGGTACGAATTAACGTCTACGAATTAGACCCAAATATTCGCTCTCTATTTCGTAGAATGTTTTTCGTCTATCGCTCGTTTGATCGTCCATGCACGGATAAATGTGGTTCTTCCAGTTCGGGAGACAAGCGAAGTCGGTTACGTTTGTACAACTTCATCTCGACAGAGGGTAAAGTAACTACTCGCTCCGCAGGTATAAGAAGTTTGAATTTTGTAGGTTGGCACAGCGAAGTTGAGTTGTCCAACTCGCTTCGGTATATTTGCACTCATACATCCCATATGTGTACTTATGAGAATCCTCGGAATTGGGGAGTCCATTAAGATAGGGAGATCGTATCGGCCCAACTGTTACTGTTAAAGCCAGCGATAAGATTTCGGTGGGTGGAGCACGGGTTGAACTAAGTACGTGCAGAGAACGAACGAATGGCCCCTCCAAGTACCAAACTTTCCGCTGGGGATAAAGTGAGAACATTCCGGATAAGTAAAAGGGTGTATAGACTTTATCCGGACGAGCAAACACTTCGGTAAAATGATGACTCCGAAAACGGTGCGGCCATGAGTCTTCGGGTGTTTGCATCCAAAGCCCCATTAACAGTTTACAGAGTTCACTTTTTGACACGCAACCAAAGATATTAATAAACTACCGTGGACGTAACGCGATGTGATGCAATTTATTCGTTTATTCAACTCGGTGCGTAAAGTGGAGTTTTACGCACGCTCGGCGTAAGACTCGTAGATCGTCGATTTCGGTGAAATTTTTTTTGCTCTATTCCGCTCGTTCGAGTTCAATATATTAGCTAATGCGACATTGGGATGACGTTTTTTGGGAATCCTAAGCTATATCTCACGAGACTTTAGCGATATTACTGCACACTCAATTTCCCTTTACGGTCTATATAAATGCGAAATATAGCTATTCTCGAAGAGAGTCTCACGCTCCCGGCACGGAAGTAACGATGTCTCGCTCGAGTTCCGAATAAACGCTCGGCGGGGAAGTTGGTGGCATTATTCTAAATTTGAAAGCGTTTCGGCCGACGAAGAGTAGGAGAGTAACCGGCTCGGCGTTGCCTCGGTGGGTTTTGGGAGGGCCGGGCTCGTTGCCAAGACGTTACGATGCTCTAACGTGTACATCGCTGTTGCCACAGCAACAGAAGCACCGGAAAGTGAGTGTAGCGGATACGTTTCTGTACGCTTCTGCTGGTCTGTAAGCTCGGACTTCGAGGTAGCTCGTCGACGGCGTCGCGAACAGTAACGATCCCTTTCGCCTGCAACTGTTTCCCCGCTGGATGACTCGGCGACGACGGAAGGGTTCGACCACAGCTGGATGTTTCACCTTTGCGACAGGTCCGAAGAAACGTTCAAACGTCGCAACCTCAAAAAAATCCAGACGGAGCAAGAGCGGTCGAACCGTCGGCCGAGTCAGGCCCAAAAATCGAGATGACGCGAAAGTCGAGCAGATATCTCAATGTTTTTACAGAGGGAATAATCGTAGTCTCGAACGAGTCGGGCAGATCGAGTAGTTTCGTTGAGGCGATAAAAAGCCGAGGGTTGGAAAACGCGCTCCAGGGCTCGCGCGACTCGGTCGTGCCCCAAAGGCGCATAAACGTCTCAGAGGCATTTAATTCTCGTAGCAACCGAGTTCAGAAACACGCGCTGGAACGCTCGCTTTCGCAACATTCGCCCGTACAGCCGTACTATACCGAGTGTACGTTACCGCGACGATACCGGAACGTGCGATGGCAAAGAACGAGGACGGTGTGCGGTGACGGAATGAAAATGTTGAGGGGGAGAACAAGAAGAGGAAGCGAGAGACTCGAAACGGTGGGGCATGAGACACGCCGTGGTTCTAAGTAGACGAGGGTGAAGGAGTCGGGACGAGGGGGAGGAATATGAACGGTAGCCGTGTTTCAACTAACCGCAACTACCAGCCTCTTCAAAAGCAAACGGGCTGGTGTCGGGAATACACCTTACACACACCTCGCCGTCGACCCTGCCGTACAACTCAACTGGGTATAACATGCTTGCCGAGCAACCGCCCCACGGAGTATAACGTCGAAAGGGATGCTGCCGGGACCAGCGAAAGCTGCCGAGCTGCGGCAACCATGGCAGAGCCAGCGCGCGTCGGGCTAAGTCGCTTTATAACCTTCTCGAATAACCGCGGGCTGTGCTTCGAGTAACCGAAGCTCCTTACTCTTCGCTCGGCTACGCGGTCCGTCTTCCTTTTCCCTTCGTTCGCCATCGGGAGCGCAACGTCAAAAGCGAAAATTACAAAGAATACTGCGGAGACCCTTGTCACATCGCCCGGTGTCCACGAGGCATCGCCCGATGGAAGGCAACACAAAAATCCCGAGTATTAGCACCGTTCGACGTCACTGACAAAGCTTATCGGGAAATATCTCGTAAATGAAAAATGGTCGTTTCATCTGCCTTGTGTAATTCGGCGATCGCGAAAGTCCCGCGCTGACGCAGTTACGATATTGACATCGAAGCTTTTGTGGGGAATTTAGGAGGCGAACCAAAATGTCTGGGGGACTCGGGAAAAGTCGGATGTTCGAGATATCGCAAGGAAATTCTTTCGCGTACACGGAGAGGTCAGGTGGAAGAAATTCCGATAAACTTCACGGGAGATAGGACAGGAAGGGAAAAGAAAATCTGTCGGTGTTCTTGAAGTACAAAGCAAAGATTCTTCGGGGTAAATTTCAAATGCATTCGAGACGTCTCGCACACATTCCTTGGTTCACGCGAAAAATTGTCTGCAATGTCAACGCCGGATTCGAAATCTTACTTCTAATCCGGAGTTGATGGTCGCGGTAAATAATAAATAAATCAACGATGAATAAAGTGGCCCGAAGCCAGCTGTGTTCTGTGTAATTTGAAGCGAAACGGGAGCAGCCAATTTATTAATCAAAGCCGTAATTGCGATGGTGATTAGCACAAGGCCGCGGTTGGTCGTTTAGTTCGAGGACTCGACGACAGGATCGAGAAAATAATAAAGAATTTAATCATTGACGGAATATAACTATAACGGACGTTCATAAACGTTGGTGACTTTCACCCGTCGCATTGTTCAACGTCACCTCGATTCTTAACGGTCGAGACGATGTTGATCGACATTCGCCAAACGAGCAATACCAGAAGAGGAACGCGGCTAATATAGATTTTCTCTCGGATGCTTCCCCTTATGCTGGAACGCACGGAGCACCGTTCAGTTTACCCCGGATCGCAAGGCTGCTCCTTCATTTCGAGCGCCCGAACTCGCTATCGCTAATTGATCACGCCTCGCTGCACTCATATTCCGGGCATTATTAGTTTCCCGGCTGTCTTGAGGGTGAAAATGTAGCTACGTGGCGCTGTGTGTATCGTCATCGTTCGCGGGGCCCGAAGACTTTATTGGATTTTGTAGTTTTCCTCGCTGCTACGACACAGACACGAGGCGTAGCCGAAGCTCGTAAATCAGTTACGGTAACAAGAGCCTCGTGGGATCAAACATTTTTCCTTCTTCGTGAACAAACGAAAATCCAAAAGCCATGGAAAAATATGATTTCGTCGGATCATACGTTCATTAATACCGGGCCATAAATCAGTTACGATCACGTACATTTTTTAGTCCCGGTAAATTCTTATCTCCCGTGCGGAAATCTATGATCCAGGTTGATTATTCGAAATCCGCCAATGCCGTGGCAAAGGCAGCCGTGAATTTTTTTTTTTTTTTTTCCCCTCTACGGAAACTAAAATGCATAATCCTTGGAAATCCAGGATTCTGTTTTATCGTTTGAACTTCATTAATGCCGCTGTACAGCCGATAATTCTGCAGCCTCCAAGCGGTCACCGGAGAGAACCATTATCAGCGCACTGCTGATGATGGTGGAGTGCGTTTAGCTCGGTATGACTCAGCGCGATAGATTGCAGTTTCGCCCAACGACATCCGATACGAAAGGGTGGCCCAAAATCCCCACCGGTCTCTACCGCCGGTTTCTCCAGCATTATAGCTGTCCGCTGCACCCTTTCCGCAGCGCAGAATGCATATTGGATCAAATAGTAGATGCATCGGCAACGTCCCCTCGTCTTCGGATTTATACTATCAAGGGCTCGTGTGATCCTGTGTGCATTTACGGACTACTCGGACTACGCAGACCGCACGGATAGTCCGCAGCGTGCGGCGACGAAGCAACGTTCGCGCACGGAATAAACCGATATAATTAACGTGTGCCAGTGCAGACGATGCACCGATGAGGAACGAAATTATTTTGTCCGGTGGCCGAAGGGCTGCTCGCTGGCAAACCCTTCCATTTGCTCTCATTAAGAGTTACGCTGGGGTGGCTCGGCGCCCTCATCGCGTGGTACGCAACCGCCGTTCGACGAGAGGCCGAGGCAACAATCGACGGATCATTTAGTATTTGGTTGGCCCTCTGGCAATCGGGCGCTATCCGGTTGCCCTTCCGCTGGAACAATTCTGGTCGGCCGCGATCTATATTGTTTAGCGCGGAATATTATGGTTGGTAGACAATGCGTTTAATGAAATTCTATCGATGCGATGGAAGGGAAATTGAGTCGATCGCCAGAAGACGGAACGATGCAAAGGGATTTAGATTGGCCGCCGATTCGTGCAATACCGCATGAGGAATGCTGGAGGGGAAATTATTGAAAGGTTCGTCCGCCCGGTTGCGGAACGAACGGGTGCAATGATTTTTTTCTTTCTTTTTTCAACAGTCGCGAAAATCTTTTTAGGGAAACCTTTCGCCGAGTCCCCGACGGAACACGTGCCGGGGAAGACTGAGCTCGGAGGAAAAAAAAAAAAAAAAAAAAAAAAAAAAAAAAAAAAAAAAAAGTTTCGATGAAAAAAGGAAACATTCGAAAGAGGAAATATGTAATGGCCGATGCATGGGAAGCGATGCGCGTGATAACGCGTCGGTGATTCCGTGGGTCGAGGAGGCGTGACGGGGATGACAGTGGAACGGATGGATGTGGGTATCTCCGTCCCCGTTGCCATTCGTGAAAATAACGCATCGATGAGTACAACCGAACAAAAGAAAATCGCGGAAATCGTCGTTGATGTATGCTCGAATGCCGCGCTCCTGTGTTCGCGGAGAATGCCCGAAACATTTTTCAGTCTGATGGAACACTGTGCAATCCAAGTTGCGTCGACAGTCTGGAGACTCGACTGGACCAACCTTCTAAGTACGCTGCATAAGCGTAAATCGTGAAGGGTGGATTCGACGATTCGGTATGCAGGGTTGAACACCGGACCGGGATTTAGTGAACGAATCACGTGCATGGACGTACGGGCAAACGCTCAGCGGACATGAATAAAGCAACGTTGATGATTCAAATGTGGAAAAAAATGGGTGGTGACGAAGAGAGAACGAGGCAGAGCGAAGTCAACATGGGTAAAGGAATGAAGCCGGGAGCTAAGATCCGATGTATACGCATGATAATCATCCGAGTCAGCGTAGAATGGCCGGAATTATCACAAACACGCTAGATGGTAGGCTAACTGCCAGCCCGTCCGTCGGTTTCAACACCCAGGCTTCCGACTCTTATTCGTGCCCGCACTCGATACTCATCGTCTTCCGTTCCCTGTGGTCTTCCAACCGAACTGGGAATCACCGTGCGGTTCCTCGGTCTCCTCGGGCCGTTGACTTAATTTGTCTCACATGGATTCGAACGGCGTGCACGCTTTCACGAAACATTGACCAGTCGGTGAGGCATCGATCGGTGAACATCTCAATTGAACTTCTCGATGGTCGATCCACCTAAATCTTCATTGAGCCAACTATTTTTATCAGAACGGAGTGACTCATCCAAAAAGTCATTGGAAAATTGTCCCCTCTCGACTCAATCGCTCCTCTCTCCCACGTTACAAATCAAATTTACATCATGGGTTCCCATTGCTATTGCCAACGGTCCGATGACCCAAGACCTTCGGCCGGAATCCACGTTACTTTACCGTGATTCGAGCTTTCACGGGCGTCCGCTGTAACCCTCAAAGTATATATGCTCGTGTATATCGCCTACGCCCTACGACCCGGTGGACACTGATACTGGCACGAGACCGATCTCGCGGGCCAGTTCATCCCCGTTCACCCTACTACAACATCCATAATAGTATACACAGTCGAATGGTAGTCGGGTTGCGGCCCCTTTGTCATCGGCTGGCACGTCTGGCCGGTACGTACGTTGCTCCCTCAACCTCGCAGCCGGGTTGAGGCTCGGCCAAAGTCGCTGATCGACCCCTTTCTCGGGACCTTCGAACGATAACAATCGGCGATAAAACGCGTTCGGATAACGTTTTAATAGGATTAAGCGAGCACTTGAGCATTCGTCGGGGAGCTCGCGGCCCAACGCGTTCAATACTCCACCCTATCTGCTATATAACGGCAATAGTACCGTGCTCCACCTACATGTAACATGGCAAAACGAGGGTGCGGCCGGCACTAACACCGCTGCGCGAGGTGGCCGACGAACTCCAAGCGCCTGGCTTCCCAAATAATTGAAATTTCCGCTGTTACTCTCGCCGAAAGCCGAACGGATACCATCGGCAACGCGCGGTATCTTATTTGCAGTGGGGCAGAGAAAATTTCTGATATGCTTTGAGGAATGGATTCAATCTTCTTTGGGGTTGTACCGGCAATCTCCAGTGTTTACTGCGGTGAGCGAAGAAAATCAAGAAGATGGCGTACAGAAGAGGGAGGTCAAGATTCTGTGCCGGATCGGAGCGCTCGTTAATGTTGATTCAATGTCGGGGAAAAACGTGAGCGGCGAGGCGTGCCCGACCGTTCGTTCGCGATTCCTGGCATTCGGGAGTCGGTGGAAAGCGCATCTTACCAGCTGGCAACTGGACGGACGTCGGGGGAAGATCTTGGGAATGGAAACCCGCGCGGGAATTCGCGGGAATGTAATTTGAGGATGGACTTCGATCCACTGTGCGGGCATCTTGCTTCCGTTACGCGGCCTCTACGGTGACGTGCCGATGATCCAAGATTTCCACGGTACGTCGAATAGTCCCGCGAACGCGAAGTTCCTTGCGGCATCGCGGCGTTCGCCGCGTGGGTGATGCGCGATGGAGGTCGTGCGAAGTCGTCGGGTCAATATGAAGGAAAACGTGCGGGATGTTCCGAAGCGAGAAGAAAATCGAGGGTGGCTGCTGAGGCAAGAAGCGCGAGGGGCGCTGATAGATAGATAGGATAGCTCGACAAAGAGAAGAATAAAAAAGTGGGTGGAGGAACATGAATGAATTGTCGAAGGGAAAAGGTGAGATCTGAGTGCGGCTTGCTCGGCTCGTGCAAAATCTTCTTCCCTGGCAGGCAGGCGACCCCGAGGGCACTCTGATAATAAGAGACGGAAGGGCGTTGGAGTCGAGGATAAGGGAGCGAAGAGAAAAGCGAGGATCGGGGGAGGAAAAGGATAGGGAGTAAGATTTCGTGAAAAAGAAGTGAGTACCGCGAAAGCCAGTAGACTGCGGAGGGTCTGCGAGAACGGAAGGGTGAAGTAGGACGGGAGATTCGGTGTATTTGCTCGAAGCGAAGGCGGGGGAATGAACGGAGGGACCAAATAAAGAAAGGAGGAAAAAAGGAAAAAGATGGAACTTTTAAAAGTTATTTAAATTAAATAGAGCTCGGCCAGCGAGAGAGGTAAAAAAGGAGGAAGAAAAATCCGAAGTGGGAGCGAGCAGATTCGAGAGAAAAAAAAAAAAACGTTCGGGTTGATAAGATAAGGGTTGATTACGAGCGGCGGCTCGGGCTTGAAAAAACGAGTAGGTGAAAGGCGCGGGATTAGCGACAACGGCGCCAATGATGGGGGCGAATCTCGGGAATAAGATATGCAAATACGGTCACTTAGCCTCATAAATTGGAACCGAGATTGAATTCGAATTCAAGCCCCGACACTACGGTTACGCAATAATCTGTGGATCCATAGATGGCGTCTCGCAGACTGAAAAGCGATAATATTACGTATTAATTATTACACCTGCACCAGCACATTACAATAATTTCTCAAAACGTACATTCCTGAATATTTCAATCCCATTGATAATGGTTTTAATGCTGTAGCAATCTCGTAAATGACCATCGACTCCGAAGAGGTCGGCGAAGGGAGCGCGGTCAGAAACGGGGACATTTGACTCAGCTGGAAGCATCGACTGTCGAGGGAGTACAGCAGTGAGTCCGAGAACTCGTGATCCTCCCTCGGCTTCCGAGCGGAACTCGCGAAATGGCTTCATGAATTATCGAACGTCCCGGTTGAACTCGCATACGGCGTCGTGTCAAGGGGTTACGGGGTGAGAGGAAACACGGGAGTGATCATCGACCGGAAGAATCGAATAGTCGCGACGATCGCAGTGCGGAGCAACAACCGCGGCGAGCCACGAAACTCAATCCCAAAGTTGAAACTCCACCGGCCAACGCACGGAAACGTAACACACTTTCCGGCAGCAAGGCGGATCGGCGAATTTTTTGTGGATCTCGACCGATGCCACGCATGCGGCGAAAGGAACAATAACGAACGGGAACGAATCCGGAGCATACATTCGCTGCTCGTTGAGACGGGCAAAGCCAAGACCTCGAGGGGGAGAGGCGGACGGTGAATTCTCAAGGGGTTGCAGTAGACAATAGCCGCGGGGCGGTAGCAACAACCCTCTGCAATGGATTGTGTTTTGCTACACATCGCACCGCACGCTTACGGCCGCAAACTTTTCGCTTGCAGCGGACATGGTGCCCAGTTGGTCCCCGAATCCGAGCAACTTGTCGGACATCGCTGTTTCGTCGCTTCGTTGCATGGCCGATCGACCCCAAAGTCCATCGAGCGAAAGTTGGAAGAACCGAGTCCCTAACGAATCTTCCTTAGTCAGAACAAAGTCGTCTCGATCAACCCGGTGCTGGAGTCTTCGAGCGATCCTAGAAATTTCGTGAAGGAATAAACTCCATTTGGTTCGCTCAGTGAAATTCTACAAGCGAAGAATGTTCATTCTTTCTTGTCGGAGCAGCGTCGACGGTGACTCGCGGAAGATCATTTGGGAGCCGTTCAGAAAAGAAGCAGCGCTCGAGTCGTTGACCGTACAGTTGACACCGGGTTCGATAATAAACGCGAATAAGTAATTTCGTATGCGAGAACACGTGAGCGATCATTCGTAATCCGACGGCAGTTTTGTTATAGTTTTCCATACAGCGCAGTTGAACACTTGGCAGTAGCTGGAGCTCGCCGCGTTTAATTTCACCGCTCGTAAAGCACGAAACTCCCTCCGGGACTGCGCTGTACTTTCGGCTCTCGCTGTAATACTCTCGTGGGGAAGGATGCTCCGTATATAGCGAATCACCGGCGTATATAGAGAGTATATTCGCAATATATACAAAGGGAGACGAGCTCACGAACCCTGAAGAGACCCGACGTGAAATCCCGAGGGAAAGAAATAAGCGTGCGTTGGGCGGAACTGGGAGAAAGAAAAACGGCCAGAAAAATATATGGTTTTCTTTGATGCCACGGAGAATTTAACATTTTGATTTGATATGATTTTTCATGGTTCGCAATAACGCCGCATCCTTCTACGTAAGAGGAGTTAGTCGCTTCGTTTCTGCATGCGGATACATCCGAGTAAGATTCAATGAATTCTCGGTCCTTCCGGGGAATTCATTGGGATAATTGGTGGAATAGAGAAAGTGGAGAATCATTGGTGTGTGTCGAACGTGTTCGCTACGTACAGGATGTACACAGAGGGAGACGAGCTCAAGAACCTCGAAGAGACGCGAAGCGAAGTCCCGAGGGGGAAAAAAAAATTGTGGAGGACGGAACTGAAAAGAAGAAAAATGGTAGACAAAAAAATGAATGTTTCGATGCTCTGCGCGGAATTAAACATTTTGATTCTATTTAATATTTTATGGTTTTCATTATAGAGCTCCATAATTCACCAAAATAATAATTGTTGTCTCTGCACGATGCATTCGAGAACCATTCACTTACGTCTTATTATTTCCCGCAGCTTCATTGGGACAATTGGGATGACGCATCGAACGAACGACTAATTCTCGCTGAACTTTGCAGCCACATATACGGACGTGTCTTTGTCGCGACCGCAATTGAACTTTGTTTTTAATTAACATCCGGCTTTGACGTATCGGCAGCGATGCGGCCTTTCCAATTCGCGTCGTACAAACTCAGTCTTTTTATATTCACCGATCGTCGTCGCACGTTCCCCAAGGAAATTTCGCGAATGAAGTAGTCGTTTCCGGCTGTGCATTGAACGTCCGTTTCAGCTTTTTAAACGATATCCGTAACCACATCGATTTCACGCGCTCGTTCCCTTATAGGTCACAATCGGTGACCCCATCGAGTTCTTTGAAAACTCTTGCTTCTTCATACATAACTGGAATAATATTTTTTATGAATTTTTTCAAAATGCGAACTGTAAAAAAAAAATTACAAAAAAACATCAGCTCGAATGAGCCACTTGCAAATTATTTTGTACATTTTTTTGAGCCTCGACGAAGTTTAACACCGTCAATTCAATTCCAAAAAATCGCTGATATTTTTTTTATTTTGTATTTGATTCTACACGAACTTCCAATAGTTTGTACGTTGAATTTTTTTTTTTTTTTATATTTTGACCTGTTCCGAGACATTCGCGTATCGCCGTTTTTCTTCCTCGGCAGTGGACTCCGGGGAGTCACAAAGATCAAAATTGCTCGATCCTGTTTATCAAGAAATCAAAGCCCCGAGGAAGCGTTAGGGCAAGCGCGAATTCGAGTGAATCGGGTGCTCACCGCGCGATACGAAGACAGAGCTGAGGGTAACGTAATTTATGGGTCACCGTAGTTTGACGTAGTACCACGGCGCGTTTAGGGATGGGACGAAGTTTAAAATATTAAAATAGCTGGGGCGGCCCGAGCGATACGATAGTGAAGCCCGAAACCGCTCACGCACAGGGAACATTTATCAAGCATAGGGGCGAGATTCGCGTTTATATCGCGACGAGCCTTACGAAGAGCCGGGGCAGAAATCCCCTTGCGACATACCCATCCGTACTGGGCGGTCGCGAACACACTCCGTATACACTAAGCTCATGAATACATCGACTGACTCGTATGACACGTCAGAGATATAATCTCGGCTCGGTCAGCGAGATTAGCGTTGGCAATTCGACAAGATTCACCGTCTCGGCCGCTCCATCGACTCCCATAGTACCAATAAATAAAAAAAAAAAAATGTCTAATAACAACAAAAAATGAAATATTACCAATCTAAATTGACTTCTAATATTTTTCATTATATTAACTTGAAAATCCAAAAAATCGTGACGACCCACGGAGCAAAATGTATGACTATCAAAAAATGTATGTTTCGCATAAATTAAGTGTCCCGAGGAGCCCGTAGGATGGCTCGAGTTTTTTCGTCATGTTTGGTGTACGCTCGTGAGAGTCGACCGCTGTCACGACAGCAGCGCCGAGTGCGCGGTGCCAATTCATTTGATTGCTGCACGTTTCGTCAATGGTGCATTCGAAGCTCGACAATGTAACGTAATAATATATACCGGGATTAAAAAAAAAAAAAAAAAAAAAAAAAAAAAAACGCGTGCCGGTTACACTCCGACATCGGCGAGGGACCCGGAGTTACCCCACGTCGACGCATCGCACCCCGCCACGGTTACGCGGTCTTCGGCCCGTGGCATGTGCGGCCGCATATGGCGCGTGGCGTCCCATTGTCGCGCTCATGGGCCTCGCCCAACTAACTTCGTCTGGATTTCGCAGCGTGCTCTGCCACTCGCGCTCTTTAATTTCATTCTTTTTCTCACCTAGACCGGCGATACAGTGTAGCGGCAACGGAGCGGTGGGTTCGCGACTCCGACATGTGCGCAAAGGACACCTTGCAAAAAGCGATTCATCGTTAATAGGACCATTGTACTCGCGGGGACTTGACTCCTCTGTTCCGCCCCTTTTCGCGTGGTCCGCCGACGTGGCGCGTGTCGGTTATTTTTGTATACACGCTCCGCGACAGCATAAATATAGACGTACGCGTCTACAACACTGTAGGCCATAATCGCGTGACGAACTTCGCTCCGTTCTGACACATGCAATTTTTTGTTTCGACTTCGAACTATAATCCGCCATTCTCTCGGCATTGTATTATCATCTTTATCGCCGTACCAGCAGGTTGTCACGGGAAATGCGTCACGTCCCCTTTGAAAATCTCATATCACGACCGGAAATTACGTTACGATGAAAATGGGTCACTTCCGCTCGAAAAATGAGATTTTCAATGTGTGAGTGACGTATTTACCGGAATTATTGTATTGTTCGTATCGTATTGACGAAATACATTAGAGTTTGCAATAATGAGATAAAGGTCTATTTGAAAAAAACAAGCTTCGATTGATAGTCAAAATATGGTTATGAATTAACTTTTATTTCGACTGAAAGTCTTCTCGCTCCGACTCGAATCGCTTCTAATTGGGTTTTGAGCGTTCATTGATGAAAAAATAAATAAACTTCCACGATATTATCTCGGGGGAGGATCGTCTGACTTCCGGAGTTAATACATCTCCGGGAGTTACGAGACACAACTGTCGAATCGGGGATGAAGTATTTGGGTCATCGTATCTCCTATTGTTAAGTCCCGATCGATTCGTTGCAGTGGAAAAGGAAGATAAGAGGGCGGAGGAAAGAACCATTCCGTGGAGGAATTTACGATTCAATGGCGACAGAGGATTACCGGAAAAAGTTTTCAAGTTAAAAATGAAAGGTGAGACAGAAAAACGGGTATGAGCTATAGACTCCGCGGGCAGTGTTCTTCTTTAATACTTCTTTTTCTTCGTCGTCCGCCCATTCCGGCTTCGCTTCTTCTTCCACTTCCTCCTCCACGTCGTAGTCGGTCGAAGCCGGCAGAACCGCACGCATCCGCTCGACTCCGCCGGTTGAAACTCGACGTGTTCACGAGGAGACTTAAAACTTCTTAAAGAGCCGAACGCGCCCTCGGTCTCCGTCGTCCATGGAAAATATGCGAAGAGGACCTCGGTAATTCATGAGGGAGATGGCATAGCAATCAGGTTCGGCTGCAGCGATCGTTCACCTACGTTCTTGAACTCCCTCTGGGAAACTGGGGCGCGAGACATTTAAATTATGCATTCCACTGACGGAGGGTGGGAGCGGAGAGATGGATAGAGGGATGCAGCCGAAGGGTGAATCGCGAACGAAAAGATGAAGGAGCAAGCGAAGCGCGAGGAAGTAAGCAAGATGGCTCGATGATAGGAGCGAGGAAAGCGACCGAAGAATCGGATGTAAGAGCGAGGAGGATCGGTCACCGCGGCATCGAGTCTCTATAACCGGAATACAGAAATCGATTACGAGCTTTCGACATTGCCCTTAGCACATCCATAGAATCGGTCTCGTTTATTTAGTTGACGGCATTTTGCGAAATTTCATTTTTTAACGCAGTCTTAAAAAAAAATGAGCACTGTCGATGGATGGTTCTTCTCGCGCGGCGACTGCTCCGACCGACGTTCACCCCGGCGATGCTCGGCTGCATCGCATCAACCGATTATCGACAGGACGAACCGATGCAGCGCGCGAGAGACGAGGAGCAGGAGGTTCGGTGAAAACCGATGAGACCAAGACTCACTGCCAGCGGACCCCAAGACCCAATTCCCCGCTGTCGTGCTCCTACTGCTGTTCGAGATCGTTATATTATATATATATTCTCCCAATCTTCGAGCGGACGTGACACACCCTCCGCACCCCCGTTACGCCTAGTTTCGCCACGTTCTGGATCAACGTTTCCTATTATTATCCCATAGCTATACGAACCAGCAACACTCGAAACCTTGCACTCCACCGCTCCGGAATTCCAGTGCAATCTCGTGGATATGCTCTCGCGATCTCGATTCCTAACTTGCCGCCACTGCTATATACATATCCGGATGTACGAGTGGAATTCCAGGTCCCTTCTGTCGATTTTTTGAAAATTGCCGTCCGAGACAATATCGGATGTTGCCGTCGCTGAGTCGGCAGTGAATGACAAACCAAACCCAAATGTCCGCAATTTCCTGATCAACGGCTCATCGTACCAGTTCGGAACGGATTGCGCGTCGAGAACTTCATAAACGATCTCATGAATTCGGTCACTCTTCGATGAGGACAGCAACGACGATGCGAACGTTGGTGCTTCAGAATTCTAATCGACTCTGATTTATGTGGACTCGACGATTCTACTCGGACCATCGCGGGTCACGTGGTACGTAGATCCTGCAGAGATTGGCAAAGTCCACGACCCGCTTACACGAACGACGAAGTTTTCCACCCGCGACGTTAACTCCTCCTTCGTTGACATTCGCCGATGAGCGCGAAAGGTGATTTTCATTAAATCCTCTTCTCTCGAACGCGTCGTCGACACTTGGGAAATTTCTAACTCATTTACACGGCAATTACCGTTCGCCGAGTCTTTGAGATTGAAGCGACGCAAAGTAACAACGGAGCTCCCGCGGGAGCAAGAGAGGTGGCGACTATTTTTTTTTTTTTTTTTTTTTTTTTTTTTTTTTTTTTTTTTTTTTTTTTTTCAAGACGTTGAAGCGTTTCACACTAGTCAAATGAATGTCACATTTTTAAAGTCGTGATGCGAATAAAAAGTTTGCATAGTCAACATAAAAAATGTAGCAATCATTCGAAAAAACGCGACGCACTCGAAACTGCTTGAAATTCCATGTTAATTTTTGTTCGGCGACGGGGAAGACGCGTCCGCGAGATGTTCCGCGGTGTCCGCTCGTTCGTAAAACGGGAGTTTCAGTGGGAATGTTCGTAGAATCGACGGTTAAATGGACTCCGGTATAATTTATCGAGCGATTGAAATCGCTCGCTCCGGCGTAGAACGTGGAATCCGCGAACGTGGAGCAAAACTCTCGCAGTCGGTTCGGCCTCGGTTTTACGTACCTCTGTCGCGGAAGGTTCGACGTATCGACGCGGTGTTCCCGCAGGGTCCTCGATAGAAGAGCGATTCCTGCGGTCTGTTTCGCGGGTGCGTTAATCTATCTCGCGGGTAGACACGGGGAATGCGTCAACCTCTTGTTTTCGCGACGATGAATTCGATGGATGGAGAACTCGAGTGGAAATTTTGCGCCCTTCCACCGGGCGTTAACAATGTGAAACTGTACACTTTACGTAATATATTAATAATACGCATTAACGGAAATGTCAGAGCGGAAAATGGATCATCGATAATACGAATTACCCGGGCGAGCACAAATTATTATTACTCGTCGCCACCGCTCAGAACGTGGAGTATATCGAAACGGATGATGGGATTTCGCATCCGATTATCGACAGGCGTTCCGTCGGAGTGAATATTCTGAGCGTGCGTTCAGGTTCGATGCTCGCCAAAATAATTTCCTCGTTGGGGAAGTTCGAAAGGAGAACATGATTATGGATGAAAGGGCGGACTTGAGATCTCAGCCAAAATTCGTACCGCACCGAGGAGCTCGTTTCCCTGTGCTAGTTCCATCGTCGTGGTACTTCGGATATTGAAACCGGGTTATTTCTCCGTAAACATGATTACGCAATTTGTCCGACCGATGGCGAAACATTTCCGGCGATCGTACGCACCAACGAAATTTATCCGTTCCGTTTATTACATGTACGGCGGAACGTCGATGACCGTGTCGAGCCGTTAGCCAAATGGTACGACGATGTCGAGAATGACGTGTTAATCCATAACGATTCAACATCGGCGCATCAATTTTCCTCCCGAACGCCACATTCAAAAATTTATCTTTGAAAATTAAAATAATATTGCTTTACCGATATACATAAAAAAAAATATTTTTATAATATTTTTAATAATAACACAATTTTCTTATACGAATGAAAAATTAGAATCACACGTGTTTGAAATTTCAAAATCATTTAATCTCCAAAATTCCGAAAAATGTTCATTAACCTTCAAACTCAATTTGCTAACCCTATAATAACTGCTTGTAAAAAAAAAAAAAAAAAAAAAAAATTCTTACTCTGTCAGAAATGACGATGCAGGGCGATGAAAAAGTTTCGTCGATAAGTTCGGATTTGGATGCCGGGAATGAGGACGTTCTAGAAATTGCATGCGAAATATAATTCGCGAAAGACAAATTGACCTGTCAGAATCGGCCTGTTGGATCAACGAGGCAACAGTTTGGAGCACGCCGAGGCCGACGTCGATCACGGACGCAGCGACGGAGCGGCACAAAAGCCAGTCGTGCTTGAGTGCAATGAAGACATTTCGTATTACGAGACCTGATTTCCAATTCGTCATGAAGTCCGGGCAATAAGTTTGCCGCAGGTATTACCTGTCGGGCCTGTCAGCAGGGCGATTGCCTTGCCGGGTACTTTGTCGACCTATCGATTCTCCTTCCTCCTTTGCCTTGCGCGGTATCCTCAGACGCCCCCGTAACCTCGCGCGTTCAACCATAAAGCGCTCGAGGGCGAGGAGAGTTCGGCGGATGGTTGCGAGCGAAGTTATACCTATTATATCGATAACTCACGGTCCGGGTCTTACACGATGTTGCGAGCGTTTGCGTAGGCGAAAGCCGGAGATACCGTGGCCCTTGCAGTTTATATATCAGCGCATCGGTGGACTTTTCTCGTCCAACAGAATCCGATCCTGTCCTGTACATGCGTGCAAACGATAATAGAAAATATACATCATCTGCGAAAGGTCGACATTCGAAAATTATGTAACCCACTGAAACACATTTCGGAACTACACATTCTATAAAAATTGAATAATCATTATGAATTTATTATTATTATTTATTAAACCTCAGGCTCGCACTCGAGTGCCAAAAGTGACGGAATTTTCTGTGTGACTTTGGTCCCAGTGAAAAATGGAGTATTTGAAACCGGGCGTGACGTTTTTTCATTTCGGTCGACGGCGTTACCGTGCAAAATGCGTCTGCAACATCAACAATTTAATTTTCTCCGAATCCTTGTAATTTCTACGTCCGTCCCGTTACTCCATGCGAATAATGTGAAAGTGTGCTCGTCTCCGCTGTCAAGCACGACAATCCGAGCGCTCCGATTTTCGACGGATAATGCCAATACCGACATACCGTATCAGTCTAGTGTCTCTCGATCAAATCGAAGGGGTTCGACCGGCGGGGGAAGGACCGGCAACGGTTAATTATCGGAACTTTGTCCCAACGCGGTTTCGGGGCTCGTCGAGAGGACGACAGAGGAGTGCACAGGCAATTCTGTCCAGGACGTATTGTACACGAGGGAATGTGGATTTTGGCTTATCGAGGGTAGTCGTGGCGGCGGCAGCGGTCGCAGTTTCGGCGGCTCCGATTGCCGTGGAGCGTTCGACCAGGGAGAAGCCCGAAGCGATCAAACTGGTGCGGATTTGGCGCCCGATCGACCTCTCGACTTTCGCACGTGTCAGTCATATGCGAACCCACCTAGACGGGCCTCGTTCGCCCTGTCGAAAGCCTTCCTCCGAGTGTCGAGTCGTCGGTCGATCGAGAAACGTATCGACGCAAACCCATCGGAAAGCAAACGCAGGCCCAATGCGGAGGGTCGCGGAGAGACCGCGATGAAGGTGCAACACGCTGAAGGACCGCCGCGTGTAATGTGTCACGCGCACGAGCGAAGCGTGCCCAACGTCAGCGCTGCGCTTGACAGGACACACGTGGTGCTTTCCCGTGTGCCGCTGCACTACGCTGTACAAAACGTAAACGCGGCAGCACGTCGTGCCATCCTGTACTTAGCGGCGGCCAACTTGGGGAGTGGAAACGTGCGAAACGAGTACCGCGACGATGTGGATGCGCTTACGGTGCCGCGAATCCACGCTAATCAACGTAGTTACGTGGTTCGATAAACGACGGCTACGACGGCGACGAGCCAACGGGGACGTTTAAGATCAACGGCGCCGGTACGTGTATCGTTGATGACGACAGCGTCGAACTATCGCGTCGGTTCGTCAGAAACGTTTATCGTTAAGAATTTATGGACGTCGTTTCGTCGTCACGGCGCTACTTCGATCGTCAATGTCGAGAGGTGGGTTACGGCTCGCTCCGCATTCGCCTCTGCTGTGACGATCGTTTGTGCGAGGAATATCGAGGGTGGACAATGAATTCAGTGGGAATTGGTCGTGAGAATACCTGGTCGATATGGAGAGAGAAAGTTAAAAACGCTAGGGTGACTGCCAGTTCGCCTCGGACTCGGTTTTGTCACCGAAGAACTATTTCTACGGTCAATGTAGAGTCAGCGGATTGCAGTTACTTTCGGACTCGTTTCTCCCGCATCAATCGTGATTTTTTGTCTGAAAAATGATCGAGAGAATGGACCGGGCCATATTAGCCTCTTCACCCGCTACCAGATCTCTGCAAAGCCGCTCTGCAGAGAGAATGATATTTTCCACGCTCCACGGGAGCTCGGCGTCTGGTACCGTACGCATTCGGGACGGAAGGCCAAGAGCTCGGAATCGAGAGTGAGTTAAACCAGGGAAGGGTTTCCACTCTGTGCCAAAAGTCAAGCTTCCTTGCCTAGTTCTGCCTTCATCCCCGCTGGCAGACAGTCACGCACCCGCGGATTAGCGGATCTCATCGTAGCGGAGAGTACGAACAGTCGGCGGCTAGGCTACCAGTCGGGAGCCGGAGCCACGTCGGGATTTATGATTGAAGTTCCGCTCGGTCGCGGAAAATGGAAAGTCGAGCAAAAAACAATGGGCTACGAGATTGAGGACGGGAAGCGAGCGGAATAGAGCGAAAAGTTGGAAAAAAACCGGGGGGAAAGAGGAAGAGATCGGATTGGCACGTAGAGTGCGCTGTTCCCTCGTACCAACCGCTTCCAACACTATTTATATAGTTATAGCACTGGTAACTACTGCGAGATAGCGGATGCACTGTCGACGAGTCGGTCGTAAAATTTGGCAAGACTGTTGCTACCGTTAACTCCTCCCCCGACGCATCCTCAGATTCTTTTGCATTATTTCCTTCCTGTACCAGTTCTCCTTTCTCTGCACTGCCTCTTTGGATGTAGCAAGGAAGACATCGAAACACTCTGAAATTAAAAAATATTTTTCCAACCTGTGTTTCTACACGAAGAAGCTAAATGGCGAACAAAATTGTTGGCCGAATTCACTGATTCTTTTTTTTTTTTTTTTTTTCCAGTAGAACACTCATTTTTCTCCAATCCTTAAATCTGTGCGTTAAAGAAAATGGCAGGAAAAACTGGCACGCCGCAGAACAATAACGACGAAAGAATAAAAATTCTGCAAACATTTGTCGCCGAAAGGGACAAATTTTTATTTTATCCTCGTTCAATAGAAAATAAGTTCTCTCTCAGCCATGGAAATCCGTGTGTCGCATACGACTGGTCTCCCAGGCGCAGAAATAGATTCCACCACTGAATATCCGAAAGTCCACTTGTCTCGTGGGTCGGTTCGCTCACACGTGAAGCTGGAAGATGGTGAATGGCCAACAGCGTTTCGCACTGTCTGACATCAAGTGGTCCTAGACGACGTCTTTATAGGCTTCACCGGCTCTTCATCGTTCCCAACCTCCTCCACCTCCTCTCGGTCTTGTTAATCTCCTCTTTTTTTTCTAACACCGTCGCAGCCGAGACCATAACCGTTTCCGCCCTTCGCCACAACGTATAACATCTTCTTTTTATCCTCACCGTTTCGGTCCCGCCTCCTATCAGCCACAAGCTCTTCTTAAATCGACCTGTGGATACTCCGAGCGTACCTTCGCGCATGAACGCGTCTCCACCGACTCTTGATCTCTTTCCTCGAGGAGGCTCACGGGGAATCTAATACGAAGTTCTCTCGCTCTCTCGAACTGCACGTAAACTCGCCCGCAACAGAGTAGTCGGCTCACCGGATCTCATACCTAAAAAAAAACAGAGGAATAAAAGTTGTGCGGTACTCCGCTAAATACATGAATCGGTCGTAAAAAAAAATGAGCTTCCAGTGAAGCATGTGAAAAAAAAAAAAATCACACAACATCATTCCAGCATTTAAATAAAAAATATAGAAAGAATCTTTAAAAAATGCTGATGTTACGATATTTCGTATCGCATCGAGCCTCGTCGGAACGATGTTTCTCGAGCGTGGCGCACGAATCGAAAAGAATTTTCCGGCGTGAGCGTCGTAACCGTGCATACGTCGAGGGCTGTGAAATTGAGTAGAATCTACGAGACACGAGAGGCTTGTAGTGGGTGGCGGTATAGGCGTCGTGATGCGCGAGAACGAGCATCGCGAATGGCGAAAGCCTATCAGGCGCATATACGCGTATGTAAATTTGTGTTAATTTAATTCCGAGACCGATGCGTTTATAGGTGTACGTCGAGGGTGGAAATACGTTGGACATATAACTGCATCCACTTTACGGTACACACGGCTATGCGCTATAGATCGCTGCCTATGTGCGGCAGCGTATCAGTGCAATGCGCGGTAGCCGGCGAGTTCCCCCGCTACCGGTTCTTACCTGGTACACTGGCTTATTGCATAGCGTATACCGTATCGTGCACGACCAATGTACCCGTATCATTTTTCGCGAATATCGGATCGCTCTCGGAGTCGCTCCGTTAAATTTAACGGCTGTTGTAAACTCGATAAGTAGAATGGAAGGCCCGGCTCGGTTCCCGCTTCGTACGTATTATGGGCCGAGAGAGGGACGACAAATAGAGGTGGTCGTGTTCGTCTCTTTCCACTGCGACGCGAACGGCACCGAGTATTATGGAAAAGGAGGAGCGAGAGCGGTTCGCGTCTCGCCCACGCGTGTTCACAAACGTTACATGCTCGCGACCGTTCATTCGTACTATCCGGTTGGACACTCCGGTTTCCACCTATGGTCAAAGTAGTTGTCCGTCAGAAGCGGCGCACATTGAAATTTTACCGACCGACCGGGTGGCCGATCGCCTCGACGTCGCTTCCGCGGCTCGAAGAAACGAGTGCTTCGAGAAAAAAAAAAAAAAATCGTCGCATCGCGTGGGCCGCGATGACGCGGGTTCGCCAGTGCTGCTTGGCACAAAAGTCGTAATGGCTTTCGATGAAAAAATATTTCAGAAAAGCCATTGGTGGAGTGACACGAAGGCGCGCTCCTCGGGGAAAGCTCAAAAAATACCACCACGCGCGCGCGCGGACAGGGATGCGCCGTGTGTCCTCTGCAATACGTAACGCAAGCACGGCTTCCCGGGCAATGGTTCGTGCGAAACTTCCACCTATTTTTCATCACCTCGGGGGCCTGCGAAGCCTCCTAGTCCCCGGTCGTGTTCTTTCTACACCCGTACACAAACACGTACCGGAACACGTTAGACGTCACACGATTTCTCCGATGCCCGAGGCACTTGTACGAATTTGCACAACCGCTGCTTTAACACATTCACAATTTCTCCAACGATGTACACTTAAAATTAAAAAAAAAAAAATTAACGTACCAGTACGACACGAAATAAAGGTAAATCGTTGAAAGTAAAGTGTCTCTAAATTATTATTTTTTTTCTAAATTGCACATACACACTTTTATCCCGATGGTTCGTAAAAATTTTAAGTGCATTAAATGTCGTGTGAATTTTCGTTTACCCTGTGTAGTCTGACCTTTTGTCGACCGTGTGTACGTACACGTGGAAACATAAAAAAAAAAAAAAAATTGCCGTGTATCGTACGAGAGGTTTTCCGGGGTGAATCTCGCAGGGTGGATACCGTTCAGCACCTTTCCAGGGCGTACAAATAACAGGAAGGAATCCGAGAGGCATCGTAAAGCATGGATCATAAGCGAGGGTGAGTTGAAATAAGGGGGGGGGGGGGGTGGAACAGGGTTAGCTTACTTGCCGGTTCGGAGCACGAGATTCTCCGTGGCTCCCGTCGGTGTGCCCGTCGCTGGTCCGAAGTAAAGCACGTCCCGGATATCGATCGGCTACCGAAGACAGCAAAAGTGAGAAGGAAAGGATCAACGACGTGGGACGAGAGAGCGAGACAAAGTAACAGGGGGTGAAGAGAGACCTTTTAGGAACTCTCGCCGCGTTCACGATCCCACCAGCTTGGCTTTTTGAGCCAAGTTGAGCTACCGCGGAGAATTTTTGTCGGGAGACCGCGAGGCCCTGTAATAATGGCTCTGGTAGCTGCTACGGCGAACGAGTGAGCGAAAAGGGTGGGCGGAAGAGGTCGGAAGACCGACGGAGCAAAAGGAGCAACCGACGATCGGCGAACGACAGCCAAGTTAGAGTTTAAGGAAGACGGAGGCACTTCGTGTACTTTGAATACTTCGTGTGCCTCGATCTGGGAATGTAGCGGAGATGCGTAAAGCGATCGACGACGAGAACGCGTCCAGGCTGAATCGCTTCGTTCATTGAAAGATCGTTAATGGAATATTGACCTTCCGGATGAATTTATTTTTGATTTTTGATAAACGATTTTTCCGTGTTTTCGGAAGGATGGAGATTAGAGAAAAATACCTTTTTTTTTTTGTTACGTCGAACTCGTTTCCTTTTCGTGTTGAGGCATCGACTATTATTTCAGACAGGATTCCCGCGAAATGTGGCTTTCCAAGGGGTCTGCAATTTTTCAAAAAGTTCCACGAGCCAGTGAGCAAGAGAAAAATATTGTGACTGTCGTGGGAACAGCTGAGCCGTGTGAAGCGTTCGAGCGCGGTCGTCTTTTATTTTTCTATCGCAGGAAGCAGTCGCGGTGGTAGAGTCGAGGGTTGGGATTGGGTGAGAGGACATCGATCGCCCACCCTTGCATCAAGGAATTTTTTTCGGAGATTTAAATTAGGTCGGTATATAATTTAAGAGGCCATGAGAGCACGGATCGTCGACGAAGATGATCGAGGTTGAAGCCATTGCCAGTTCGAAAACGGCAAATCGTGTTTGTTCGTCTCTTCCCTTTCGTCCGCCGTTCCTTGCTGGTTCTCCGTAAACCGAAGAGGCAGAAAGGCGTAGAAAACGGAGGATAAAATGTGGTTGAATAGAGGTCGAAAGAAAAGGAACAAGAACACAAGGTGAGAAACTCTCGGCGTAGCTAAGCATCTCGCGACGAGGGCCGATTTCATCGGAAGAGTCCGCACTCGCGAAACGGATTTTACACCGGCGAAGTCGAGTTCCAGCCGGCCATTGTATTCAGCCGAGGCGCGGACCATTTGCTGGGTACGCGTGCGAACAGGGTGTCGGCTCGCGGTCGGGAACGCATTGGGACGTTGGGCCGCGCCATGTCGGGGCTGCACGCATGGCATTATCATAGAATAACGCTCGATATCCGAGGGCTCGGCGAGGCGCGAGATGAAATCGCTCGGGCAACGGGTTGACCGTAACAGCGACGGCCGCACAAGCGTTCCCGTCCGGTCCATTCGCTGGCCACAGTATTGCCGATAATAATTCTTCAGTCGCACGAAAGCCCGGATAAAATCCTGCCGCAAGCCGTCGCGTCCTCAGCCAGTTGACCGTTTCAGTGGGTCGACGCAACTCCAGCGAACTCGGGCCGTATGTGTTTCATCGCCGTGAAACAATTTAGCACCGGACACCGGCGAATCCGTCCCGTGTAAACGAAGCTCAGTCGAACAGAACCGCGTCGACGGCTCGCGCTGATGGGCCGCAGGATTTTAAATTTATGACGCGTTGAAGCGCGGGGCGAACGCCGAGCGAAGAACGAGCTTCATCAGCAATAATATTCACGCGTACGTAATACGACATCGGCGCAAGCGCGTCCAAGAGGCGAATCGGTATGTTGACGGGACACCGATTATTTTCGATGACACTGGGCTCGTCAAACCATCCGCCAATTCAATGTCCAAGGCTCGTATGGAAATTTGTCGGACGCAGAGTTTCGTCAACCCTTTGCACGTCGGTTCACCCGGGACTGACAGCGGGGCTTTGAGGGTCGCGATGAGAGATGTGACTTACGAAGGGTTGACAATCGTTCGCCAAACGCTTCTCAAACTCCCCGACCAGAAATCCGACCTATAGGACATTTTTTATTTCACCGAGAGAAAGGTTGCGGGAAGAACCGAACTACGATTGGGTAATCCCGATGTCGTCCCGAATATATCGAGACTGTGTTACTACTAAAATCAAGAGGGGTTGGGTTATTGCATTTGCACATGCGCGAACGCAATCGCGAGCACCAACAGAAAGGAAGGAAACCGAAGACGGTATTCCGCGTTTTTTTTTTCCTCCTGGGGGAAATCACGTGGCCCCGGTTTTATGGGTATTCCCACCAGCAGCTGCACAGGGTCGTCTACCCGCCTGAAGGAGATGAGAAGACCCACCCCCTCCCCCCCCCCCCCCCTTCCCGCCTCCCCCGAGCCACCCCTAAACCCACTGAATTCATAGTGTGACGGTTTCCCGCTTATGGATTCTGCGGATCTTTCACTTCCCCCGCTTGTTCGAGCAACGAGAGCCGGAAGTTTCCCAGGAGAGACGCCAAACGCTCGATTCTTCAGTCTTCGCAGATTATACGAGCAATATGCTTCCATGTTTAAGACCTCCCCGTCGTGCAATCGCCGTGTACTGCAGTGGACGACACAACACGCGAGCGGAGAACCGCAGGACGTTACATTCTGTCTCGCTGATATTCAGCGTCGACCTACGTCCCCCGATCTTCAAGAGCTCGCGAACGCACTCGCGCGCATTCGTCCCATTGCGGGGGGGAAATAAAACGCACACCCTAAAAAAAAAAAAAAAAAAAAAAAAAAAATCCCACCCATCTCTGCGCCGTTTCCACTCCGATCTCGCATTATCGCCCGCTCGCAGTGCGATCTATCCGCGCTGCGAGTTTCACACTCGAGTGCATAAATATATAAGATCTGGAGGGTGGCGGAGGGAGAGGAACGACACCCTTTTTAATACGTCCAACCTCGAGGCAAAAATCCTACGGTGCGGAGCTCTCGAGCCAATTTATAAAATCTACGTCGGCTTATCGAATCACGCGCTTCGCGGGTGTCCTTCACGAGATACCAGTAGCAACAGAAGGAGGACGTTTACCCTCCTCGACTGTATATCGCGTCGCTGAGACCCTAAGGGCGTTTCTTACATGTTGGCGCACACGAAGCGCGTCTTTTTTACTCCGGTCCCTGGGAGATATACACTCGTGTCGACGACGACCCAACCCGAGAGGGTCCCGTGGGTAAAACTCGGAATGGCTTGACGGGAAGAACGCGCGTGACAGCCAGCATAGTTAGCTACTGAGAAGACGCGACACGAGAAAGCGAAGAAGGGGAAAGACGCGATTGCGATGGTGTGCGTCAATAAAGTAGCCCTGGGGTGATCATAATAGCCTGGAAGCAAGCTCTCACAGGACGAACAAAGAGAAGCCGAGGAAAAAAAGACGAAAAAAAATACCTCACGCGTTAGTTCATCCGTTTTCTGTCAAGAAATGATGTTCTCTAACTGAAAGCGACGTATTTCAGGTCCGTCGTCACTTTCGGTTTAACAGTGGGTTTTCAAGACGGAAGTGACGTTACAGGGGACATTTTCAACTTTTTTCGGCAATTTGACTCCCATGTGGAAAGGAGTGAGTCAGGAAAGTCACGGCTCGGTCCGGTTCAATATCGTGAACTTTGGTACTGGTGTGTCAAATTCGATCGCGTTATTTCCTCCGCGATACGTTGACTTCTTCTATATTTATTATGTGAGGGGGAAAAAATTGGATGAGAAAGAAAGTTTTTGTCGTATTCGATGGCGTACCTATATGAAAACACGTGAGACGCATTCACGAGAAGTTCCATAGAAGGTCAGCCTTATTCGCTCGTGAGGCCCAAACTTTCCGTATGGGCGAATCGTGGATCTTGCTGGACACACGAGACTGAGAATGGGGAAGAGTTTCCATGGATGAGAGTGCTTATAGCGACAAAATAAGCCAATAGCTGTAGGGCCGTTTAGAATGACAATTACGTGGACAACTCGTATGATGGAAAAAACGTTGCTGACGATGAAAAAGTGGTTTACGGTCTAACTTGGTGACTGACGAACCTGCGATTAAATCCGGCGATTGATCAATTTTTCGAACATTCGAATTCAGATCAGTCACATCATCGGCCTCGACGAATCCTCCGAAGTCCTCGCTTGGTTCCTTCACACGATGGTATTTCATGAATGCTCAAAGTGGTCAATACGGTCCAGTCCAACCATATTTTGTGGGCAAGTATAATTCCCATGAGTTCGGAACTTTGAAGTCTCAGCCTGATTGTTATACGAGATGGCATGTGACGTTGGGTCGAAGTAGCGAAGTCAACTCCAATTAGGACGTCGAGCAGTTGCATGTGGACCAGGTCATAGTCGCTACGTTTTCATCCATTTATAAAATTACAAGTGCTTCTTATACCCAAACATCTGAGGTGGAAGTTCATGCTCGCCGAGTAGGTAAATCGTGCGGGTAAGCGGGATTCGCATGACTTTGGCACACGACCGGGACCGGAGACTTTTCTTCGTTAAATCTCGACAGTCAGGATTATATAACGTGTAACGACGCCCCTAGCTCGGCCAACAGTGAAACACCGTTTTATCCACAATCCGCGGCCCTCCTCTTCGCTCCCGGCCTGCTCAGTCGTTCTCTTGATCTTTCCTAGGTAAATGAGCTCGACGAGTTGAAAAGCTCGCGAAAGGAAAATCGTAAACCGGAGTTCACCGATTTTCCGTCTCTCTCTCTGCCGCTCCGGTCCCTTGGCAAGCACGCTTTTATCGTGAATTACCCAGTTCCGTTCAGCTCAGCGATAGAGGAAAGCGTTCGCAGGAAACACGCGATAACGGAAAGCCCCGGGACGAAGATTCCGGGGAAAACTCTTGCATGCAATAGAGTGAGAGGTACATGATGTGTGTCTGTCGTTTGGTACACCTACGTGACTTCCTGATAAAATGACTAGGGAAGAGCTACATGATACACCGAAGTGAGGATACACCAGGCTACAAGGAATTAAGGGAGGAAGTGGGGTAAGAAGGGGAAGGGAAAAAAATACCAGCTCAGATCGCCGATATATACACGTGAGGTAGATTGGCGGAAGGTTCAGCCGACACGCTGCAGATTTGAGTCACGAACCATTTGGATGGAAGTACGGTAGGAAACCGTGATACGAATAGCTTATGATATTGTCCATATCCTGCCATATTTTTCTTCCTCGTAACTCCGCATTGATCGTTGTGTGTGTGTGTGTGTGTGTGTGTGTGTGTGTGCTCCATAAATTTTTCTCTTATTTTCGTTCTTTCTCCGACCATCATGTGTAAATCGGTTGATCCTGACTCCGGCAACCTTAATCGATCTTGCATTGAGACCACCATTTTTTTTCTATCTAGACGAAAGTTCCACTTGGCGTAAACACGAGGAATCGAGTAATAACGAATAAATCATCGCGAATTCAATTCTATCTGCCCGCCATGGAGACGCGCGAGAGGAAGTATAATGCGCGTATTCCTTCGTGTAGATCCGAACGGGAATTGAGGATGAAAGTGTGACTTCCGTGAACGTAACGTTAGAAGTATGACGCACACGCTCTACACCAGCTTCGTCGGAGTTGATTTAATCAAGGTGCGCGCGTCGTTGCTTGGGCCATCAAAAGCGAATTGGTTATCCACCGCTAGCACCGTCGTAGCTTTCTCCGGCGACGTCAACCCCTTTTCCCGTCTCTCGCTCGGCGGTTCTACACGAGGAGAGCATTATTCAAACCCCCGCTGGGCCTTCGCTGGCACGACACGGAAGTGTTTCAGCACGTGCTGGAATCGCGCATATTTGATGAACGCGAGCACAGTACCGACAACTTCGCGCTAAATCCTACCAACATAATACTCTCAGCGAACAATTCTATATCGTCGAAGAGAGGAAAACGTGAAAAATTTACGAGCCAATCCCACAGTCCCGCGAAAGGATGTACCAGTTTACCGTTTAAAAGAATAACGCCCGGTCGACTCTTCCCAAGTTTCCGGCCATAGAATTTTCCACCCTCTTCATCTCCAGACGGAAAATCATCTGACACGACAGTGTTTCAGAGTAACGACAATTTCGCCAAAATCCAATCTTCTCTGACGGATTTTTAATGGAATTCCGATGTTACAAAGTCTTTTTGATTTTGTAATGTCAATGAGAACACGTAAACAATATCCCGGAACGAAACGTAGCGGAGGAAGACGGTGGCTGTGCATGAGTGTACGAAAATCCATATGAATGCAGGGAAGAGCTCTATTGAGCGAAGCGTGAGTTGGATTTCCTGAGCGCATAAACACACCCGGCACAAAATCGAGACAGCGAAACCAGTCCGAGTGTATGTCGAGCACGTACTGGTTTGATGACCGCAATATGACGAGGTCCCTTCTGCTGCGTTGCCACCCTCGCTATATGCCGGCCAGGAGGAGGTTGCTATATCCATTCCTGCTTTAGGGCAACGACGAGGTAAGTGATATCCTTTCGCGGAACACGTTGAACCTGGAGCCACTGTATTACACTAATGGATATATATATATATATACATTCCGTTCACATGACGACACCATATGAAACAAGAGAAACGCAGTAAGCCGGGACGCACGTCCGTTGGATTACTTCTGTTAGCCTTTTTCGGCAAAAAAGGAACGACAGGATTGTTCTTCCTAGCACATTACGTATTCGGTTCGTGCGCGAGAGTGTAGTGGCTGATTGCACTGCACATCATGCAGGGAGAGCTTCAGCTGTGAATCTTACGGAGGTTGCACGTTGCTTCTCACAACGACTAGAGTTACAACCTTAAACGCGAACGTTTTAGCTGGATCGAAGATGTCAAACGTTCGCAAAGACCTCCTTGCGCCGAATGACTCGCCGAATGCTTCTGGGCCTTCCGGTTGGGTATCGAGGAACATACCCGGAAAGGAGAAAAAGCCGATAATCAATGACGAGCAGTGTAGAAGTACCTCGCGAATGTCCGAATGAACGGAAGCGAGCGGTCGATACAATGTCGCGAGCCCACAGGCGAAAGGTGTTCGGAGAGCCGGCGACGCACTTGATGGCGGCGGAAGCGGGAAAGGTGGATGAATGAAGGAACCGGGTACGACTGGGTGTCGCGAAGCGTGTAAATGAAACTGCTCGCTTAGCAGGATCGTATGGGGGGTGCGGGGGTTTGGGGATCTTCGCGGAAAGCAGCGCGCCGTTGGGTTATAAGTTTACCACGAGGAGAAGCGGATGAGCGGCGAATGGGAACGAGCGAGAACGGACGGCAGGGCGGTTCGAGCGGGGAGCGAGGACGCGCGGCGCTAAGTTCGTTGCGAGAATGAGATTACCGTCCCGTGAAAGCAGTGCTTTGCATGGAATCACGTAGCGAGTCCACGAGGAGTGAAAGAGGAAAAGCAGGGCCGAGAGTCGGCTGCGTCCTCGATGTCGGAGTGGTGTGTGATTCCGTGCTCCGTTCCGTCTCACCGAGCCTGGGACCTAGGAAAAGAAATGGGGCACCGTCCTCTCCCTGGCCGCTCTTCGCTAAACAACCTTTTTCCCCGCTACCCGCTTGTAAGTGAATTTTCACCCAACCCACTGTCGCTCTCGTTCAGGAGAACGGAAAACACCATCGACGACATTGGTGCAGCGCGTTTCGTGTGTTCATTCACGTATCGCGTTGTTGTACGTACTCGCCGAACAAATTCACATGGCTCGCCGTCGTCAACGTCACGAAACGTACAAATCCGCGATCGCGAATTGATTTCCCGGTGGAAAAATCAAAACTCCGGTCGACGCGAGATGAATTCACCGGCGAGGAGGACCGTGGGAGATTCTCTGAGTCTCGTGAATTGACGGTGAGTGTGGGATAAAAAAAAATGTCACCGTCAAAAGACACAAACGGATGACAAGGACGAGGGACGGGAATGTAAGAGCCGGAGGTTCGCTTGTGGCGGAGCCGCACGCGGTACGTACGGAGAGGACCGGCTCGACGAGGCACGACGGTCGAATTTGCATTTTACATTTTTACAAATTGCCACGAAGTTGTCACACCTCGGTGATCGGTGGGTTTGGCGGATGGTTCTCGGTGAGCGGCGCGACGTCGCCGTAGCCGCGGCGGAACGAGCTCTCTCGCTGAGGATTTTTCGCTCCAAGAAGGGAAAGGATATGAGGGAATACCGGCGAGAGTGACGGTGTGCGGATGAAAAGAGATTGCGAGCACTGGAAGGTTGAAGCATAAGAAATTAAGGGGAGAGGACGGACGGACAGTGGAAGGAAGATCGAATGGTGAGATCGCAGTTATGGGTAGGGTTTGCGAGAGCGGTGAAACGAATAGAAAAGTCCAGGGGAAAGGTGAGACACAGCAACGAGTACACGAAAGAACGATTGAGATGGTAGAGAGTTGCGTGAAGCGAGACGTCGAACGAAATGGGTATGGAAGGGTATGAGAGTTTGTTAGCAAGTTTTATAGACAATCAGTGGACTCGTTAACCGGTAACTGGACGACATCCTTTCAGCTGGGTTCGGCTGGATTATTTCAATTCGCCTCGTCGACACAGCCTCGTCCAGAACCGAGTCAGCTTATCCGTCGAATCGACTAACAGTCGAAGACGCGGGCTGCGAAGGGAAGGGACTTCTTCTGCCAGTGCATTAGCATAGCGTGGAATGCGCCAAGAATGCGTCAGATGGACTGACGAACCGCTGAATTTTCACTGAATAGAATTCAAAATACCAGGTGAGTTTGGTCGATACACGAGGTATGCACATACACGATTATCCGATCTTGACTAATGTCCATTGATAATAATCCGTGTATTATTTATAAATAATAAATAATCAATATTAATGATGAATTTGAAAATCGGACGATGCAAAAATGATTATTCACGCGGTCTAAGCGGAAGCGATGTGCATTAATAATAACAGTGCGAAACATCGAGAATGCATCAATGGAAGACAAGGGAGCGTAAGTCGATATTGCAGTGAAGAATAAAATGCTTGGCAGGAGGGAATCCCGGGGAAGCGACTGACGGGGTAATACGAGAGGATTGGAGAAGCGTATACTTCCGACAGTAAATACCGCGAACTTCAGTACGTATCAAGTGTCTCGAAAAACGAATCACTACACTACTGTATCTTGTTTTTTTTTCCCCTCCAATCGATTTTACTCTCGGCTCGCTGCGCTCGTACGCTGTCCGATGCTCGGCCAGCGAAATCGCGTCGACTCTGATTGCGTTTTCGCTCGCCCCGGCAAACCCGAAGCACAAAAATTCCGTCTCGGCGAAGAATAATAGCGAATTTTTTTTTTTTCGAATCAATGAAAAAAAAAAAAAAAAAAATATCGTTGATTTCTGGAGGATCGTGTTGGACCTCGCAGACCTTACTCCGTTGCGTCTCGTGAAATATCATTTATTCGATTAATCAACTCGGGAGTAGAATATGAATCGGGATCCTCGGAAGGGTGATCGGGTGAAGCGTGATGGGGAAACGTGGCTTGATGTCTCGCTCGCTGGGCTCGACGGTCCGGGGGAACAATATTCTCGGCAAATGGATACAAACG
Organism: Listrodromus nycthemerus; assembly: GCA_963978505.1. Classification (NCBI taxonomy): domain Eukaryota; kingdom Metazoa; phylum Arthropoda; class Insecta; order Hymenoptera; family Ichneumonidae; genus Listrodromus; species Listrodromus nycthemerus. Next base: position 1,751,691 of record OZ021680.1, read on the forward strand.
AGGTGATTGGCCCTGACCGATCCATCATGCGTCACCTCTTCGTCCCTCTTTCGCCGATCACCCTCACTCAAGCCCATAAACTTTTCCTCCCTCCGAATCCATAACCACCGAGACTTCTCGCACTTTCCCTCCCCACCCAAGGGAGCAAGGTAGCGAAATAAGGAAAGGCCGAATAGAAGGGAGACGAAGGAGAGACACGGTTCGCGAATAAAATTCATCAATCACTCGACGGGGCTGCACCTTCCACCCCGTCGATAAATATCGGCCGGAGGCGAAGTTGTACGCGGCATAGACTTTTGTTTATTTAACGACGCCGAATATTCGACACCTTTATCGCTTGGGGTGTCGGCTCGATTTTTATGACTGTAACTATGAATAATTCTCATCCAAGTTTCATGTAATGACGAAATTTTTTTTTTTTTTATTTCGCCGTATTATCTTGAATGACTCAGTTGTCGACGGCTCCATGCTAGAAATTAGTACGCGCTGTTCAATTGAAAACCACCTAAATTTCTACTTATTTCAATGTTTTTCCGGTTTTTCATAAATTATTTATGAACAATTGTTATCCAGTTTTTATGTGAACGATGCAATGCCAAAACCGCGAACTTCCGACCACTTGCATCTATTTTCATTTTCACGGACTCCCGGATGGAATTAAGGTATTCGACGCGACGAGGATTTTCATCGGGGAAAACGGAGTTCCGGGTTTATATTTCACACGATAGTGTACGAGTGGCGCGTCGAATTTCGCCGGTTGCGAGTGAACTATAGACGGTATATAATATGCGCGCATTACACCTGGCGGGATTCTGCGTACGGAAGAGCGGTGGCTGTGCAGGCAGCCGAGCTTCGTTCGGCCCCGACGAGTACAGGGTGGAATGCGCATATGAAATTTACAGCCGCTATAACGCAAGAAACGCTTCATGCCGGCTCGCCTCGCTGGCTCTCGCAACACACTCTCGTATGACGTACATCTCTTGGATTTACGCGAAGGCGAAGTATCCAGCCACACACTAAATTCCGCGTACGTGAGCCGCGCATCGCTGCAGGAACGTGTTTGGATTGTGCATCCGCGGCTACAGACTAAACCTGATTCAAGTACCACCGCGAAAAATGCGGAGCCACCTCATCTTCTCCCGCGTATCGCGAAGTACGAAGCCACTTTCCGATTGCGGAAGAACCGAGAGTGTCGGTAGAAGCTTCGGTTCCCAATGCTGCTTCATCCACCTTCTCGTTGAAGAAACAACTGAGACGAGCATAATGCTTGCGCGCTGCCTCGAACATCATTTTCACAAACAAATTTAAGAAATCAACATTCAATTGCTACCGGAATTTAAGGTTTCTGCTTCATGGGCGACGAAATTGCTTCTATACTGAAATGTTTTTTTTCCGTGGCAGAGATGCGAGTCCTCGGATAATTTCGATTGTCAACCGAATGACCGTTTCGTTGTTTCATCTCAATATTTTTATTTTTCATTCGAATTTACATTCACGCAACGAAGCGAGAATATTCTGGGTGCAGATTGCGCTAGCTTACCGTACGTAATACGTACGCGTGCAGTGTGCATTCCGAGGGAAATAGAGAAATCGCCTCGCTGAACGAAACGGATCGTGCTCGCGCTCGCGTTCGCCAAGTTCATGCCGAGTGAAAAATCTATTGACTCCTGTGGGATTTTGTCGGATATACGATAAAGACGGCAACGACGACGACGACGACGACCGGCCATGTCGTAAAACGCGAAGCGGAGAACACGGTTCGGTGACCTCGTAAAACGAGAAAGCTTAATATCCCTTCATGATGCACATAGGGACCAACTGTTTCCCGAGGTAATTCGCCTTTTGCGCCGCCGCGAGGGCGACACCAGATTGTTTCTGCTGTTATCCTGTGTTTTTTTTTTAATTTTTTTTACAAATCGTCAACGGCGAAAAAAATTGCAAAAAGAACAAAAAAATAGTCAGAGACACCTGAACAGTCGCATTGCGACGGATTCAACGAATTTCTTCATTATTGGTCCGCGCTGTCCCGGCTCTTCGCCCGACAGTTTCCCAAACTACCCGTAAACCAGAACGGCGATTAATTTATTATTTAAAATGACGACACTCTCGCTTCCCCGTGCCCGTCGCTCGCAGCCGATGGCGGAAACTTCCGCCGAAACTTTTTCCAACAGCGAAGTATTTACACTCATCCCCTCGATCCGCATCGCTGTAATGCAATCTCTTGTTTCTCATTGGAACAAAACGTAGACTATGAAGAAAAAATTAATGAAAATTCCGTCGACGCTGATATCCATTCTGATTTTCTCGTTTGAAAAACAGGATCGCCTGTGGGCGAGGTATGTTGCGGATACTCTGTTCACGTGAATTGAGTTTTCAGCAGTTTGTAGATCTGTCTCCGTTTTTTTATGTTTTTTTTTTTTTTGTTATTTTATTTTATTTCTCTGCCGAGTTTTTGGCTCACAGCCGTGGCGTGGATGGGCTGCCAATATTTATTAATTAACATGAGAACCCGGGTGCGCCGTTCGCCGGCGAGCGACCCAGCGAACGAAATCGGATTAGCAAATTAGAGACAGGAGTGTACGAGGTTTCGTTGCCGGCCGGGCACGGAGGGTTGTTGGTCGAACGCGATCTGATGGGCGAAGAGTGCGGGAAGGGTTTTTCGCGTTACCAGCCGAAACGATATTGGAAAGAGATTTTTTTTTAATACGGACTTCACAGGATACCAGTGATTGCGAACTTCAAACGCTCCAAACGCTCTGGTGGTACATCGATTTCGAGGGCTTGCCATAGTCAACGGTATTCGACACCGCTAAGCCTTCGGAGTATTACTGAAGTAATTCCTCATGATATCGCTACGGTTTTTTTTTTTTTGAGCTTATAAAAACGGCAGGTACGATAAAAAAAAAAATTCATCGAACCTTTTTAGTGACCCTACGTATTTAAATGTTGGCTTGTTCCACGCCGGAAAATCAACGCATTTAACGCGTGAATTAGAGACGATGGTGTCGAAAAAAAAAAAAAAAAAAAAAGAAAAAATTATACTCGAGTAAAAAAATAATAATAATAATAATAATGGAGGGTAAAAAATAATTTGAGTTAATTCGAGGATACTCGGAACTCCCACGGAGAAGTCAGTGGAGAGTCTCGTACGGTGGCCTTTCAGCGTTCGTGACACGGGACCAGCTAACACCAGAGCGAACAGTGCAACACGATGCAGCACGACGTACGAAGTGAGGCTTTCCATCTACTTCTTTCGTCGTCCTCGTGTCTTCTTGTTCGTTCCATTCTCATTCGCTTCTTCGTCTCTGTCTCACTTCGTCCCGGGTCTGTTTACCCGGCGCGCAGTCGGCCCGACATGCCTAATCGTCGTGTTCGTCAGTCGACACCTCGCAGCACTCCGCGGCCTCGCGAGCTCGCGAGTCTCGATACCGCGAACTCTGGCGCCTACGACAGTGAGCGGTCGCGCATTAACCGTGTCCGTGTGCGACGACGTTAACCAACGCTTTCCGGATCCCAATAGTCTGCCAAGAACCTCACCGGACATGGCTGTCGCTGGGAAATCGAGAAAATCTGCGGTACGATTCCGGGAAGACTATATGCGAACCGGAAGGGCGACTACCAAATGTATCTTCTCGACAAGTATTTATCCTAATACCAGACAGCACATTGGCAATTTATAAATTCACAGAAAAGTCGCTTTATGTTTAAACAAACAAAAAAAAAATTGAAAAAAGTTGAAAAATGAGATTATTAAACCGGTAGTATTTCCAAAATGACGTGACTTTTGATTAAAGGAGAATGTTCAGTTCGGCGGGAATTCCACCTGGGTGAGGATTTTAAAACCAAGTTGAGATCGTGAAAGTGGTGAACGCGAGGAAATGATTGCGCGTAAAGCGTCGATGACGTTAAATGTTGCAGGTCTCGTTTGAACACATACACGCAGCTGATACATACGACCCTGGTAAACGCTGTGCCGCGCTTTATACTGACTCGGGAGGTGCTACACGGAGAGTGCAACGGCGGTGGTCGTAATTCCCTCGAATGCACGTCGGCCCGCATACGGGAGTGTGAGCGTAAAATGTATACACGCATAATATAGAATGCGCAGCGATAAAGTGTCTGTGCTTTATATGCCGCGTGGGCGTATCGGCGTGAATAGAGATGCACTTTGGCCACGCTGAACCTCATCCGAATCTCCTCCTATATCGGTGAGCTCGAAAGGACGAATCGAGAACCGAGCTGAGATACGAGAAGCAGCGACTCCCGTGCACGGGACGCAAAAGGGGTGAATCGAGATCTCAGATTCCGTCGGGGAAAATAGTCCGCGCTCGGGAAACCATAATCTTCGTACAGAATTCGCTCGTAGAATTCCCACGAATCGCGAGCACGGCTCGTTCCTTCCTCCGTTATATCGCGTTTTATTCCCGATGTAGAGCATTTCGTCTACGCCGCGAGATAATAATGCGATGATGCGAGCGCATCTCGAGGGAAAATTGATGATCTTAACGACCGCTCTATGACGTATTTCACAGCCACGATAATGTACCTTGGAAATTGCAGTTTCTTCATCGGGTTTCTCGCGATACAAAAGCGAAATAATGGAGTCTACTAAATTTTGATGAGATCGAACAGGCGCGCACATACAGTTGTAAATTCACTCTGGATCACCGATGGTTTTAACGTTCTTTTGTTCCACCTTCGTTTTCACGTTCGCTGAATATCCCACGTAGCCGCGATATTCGAGCACGTACTTACGTTTCACCGTGCGACGTCTCATGTGAATGTTGCATCGTAACGGCACGCGAATAAGGTATCGGCCACGGTACATCGGAAAAGTTTACTGTCTCGAGTAGGAATGAGAACGACGACAACGGCTGCGGATATCGAACGAGACGACTGCTGCTGGTAGCCGAAACTTCGAGACGAACATTTCGTACGGTATAAACAGACGTACCGTGCGGCAGGCTTTCCGGGTCGTGCAGTGAATATCAAATCCCCGAGTTTGTCTCCTGATCCAGTTTATGATATTAACTAACTATGTTATTCTCATAAATATGCATGAGCTAGTTGTGGCGCTACATCGATTTCGAGTGTTCGCCCATAGTTTTGGATATTCGACAGGAGTCACTGTGCTACCACCTGGCGTGGCGCAGTGTATGCAAAGTATCCGCTACACCGGAAACTACGAGTACCTCAGTCGACTCGTGCCGAAATACAATTTCGTCCGTTACTCATTTATTCAAGACCTCGAGTCAAATTGCGCCGGCGACGCGTTCTTATCAGGAAATACTGGAGTAACGAGGAACGTCTAATAATTTGCGCCAAAAGATCGACGATTCGCTGCTGGAATCGCAGCACAAAAACTGCCGACTTCGGTCCATCGATGCGGCATCGAGTTTGACCTTTTACTGCCGGAAGAGAGTGCCAGACTTGGCATTGCCGGACTTGGCTAAAAGTCCTTCGGTTAACTCGTGCCGGAATATAATTTCACCGGTTAGTCATTTGTTCGAAATCCCAAATCAAATTGTTCCAGCGTTCCTCATGTTTTTATCGAGGAATACTGAAATAACGAGGAACGGCTAATTATGTATTCTCAAAGTTCGATAATTCGGTTCTAAAATTACCTTCCGAAATGGATTTTATGCGAAGTCTGGATAGACCGGAAACTACGGGTGTTTCAGTCGATTCGTGCCGGAATACAATTTCGTCCGTTAGTAATTCCTTCGAAAGCCCGAATCAAATTACGCCAGAATCTCGCACACCCTTGTCCAGGCACACCGAAATAGCAAGTTTCTGAAATAATAATTACCATGGAGCGATATCTTGGTACCAAAAATCGCGACACGATATTTTCGTCTTCGGTTCACCACTACGGAACCGAGCTCGACCTTTTACTCCGAAAACAGAAGCTCACGTTGGATTGCTCAATGGACGCGATGACGTCCGTCTTATAAATAGAAGTTTTCCTCTGAATGTGACTCGGTTGGAACGGATATTCGCCCGGATCGATGAATTCTTAAACAAAGACTACGATCTCTCTCATAAAAACTAACTCCGAATATATAAAAATGTATTATCGCGTCGTTTGCTTCGTCGGTTCCGCTACCATTTCAACGTTCGTCGCGTCCATCGGTACGAAAGTTGGAAAATACTTCGTTTGAGAATAAATCGCGAAGGTGGAGAAAAAACGTACGTTTCCATTCGGTTATATGTTGGTACGTGCCGATAGAAACATGTTCTTCATTAAGCCGGAAGGTGGATTTTAATATAAAGGGATCCCGACGCGCAAAAGACACACTGGGGAGGAAAAAAGTGGTTATTTGTTTTTTTTTTATCTTTGTATCGCCGGAGCTGCAGTAGTCAGACGAACCGGCGAAAGTGTCCGTTTTTTTCTCTTTGCTTAAATAAAACTAACACGAGCACAAAAGCTCTGGTGAGATCTACTACGCGTTGAGCTGGTTTTTTTTTTTTTTTTTTTTTTCCGTACTTCCGCCATACTCGTCGTGTCTCATCGTCTTTTCTTTTTGTGCACACCCTTCTACTCTGATCTATTTCTTGTTTCTTTAGCACCAGTGCCGCGACCTTATCTCATGCCTTTTTTGCTTTTGTGTTTCAGGTAAGTACTTGAGCGCTTAAAGAGACTTCTTCGGGCCAAGCGAGTACCAACTAAGCGCGTAAATCCGGACGACAAAGACCGCTCAAAGGAACCGAACCAAAATGGACTGGAACTCCATTATTACTGAATCTGCAGTACTGGCACTGCATTATTTAGCATCACGGAGTCTCGGATGTTGAAGACTCCTCCGGTTTGTTCTTGAGATTGCGATGCGTTTACTGTTTGACTCGCTCGCTCGCGTCTTCAGTCACGAAATAATATTGAAACGAGGATCTTCAATGAGAAGGAAATCTGACAAGCACTTGCAGTAGTAAGCCCTACCGAGCGTCAATCAAGGAAGTAACCGAAGCCATTTCATTGCAAGGGTAGCTCCGATTAATATTGTCGCGTTCCCTTAAACCGTAGCTAAAATGCCTAAATTTAATATCCTTGTACCAGAAGTTTTCATGCACAAACTGATGTGAGAATTATTCATTTGAAGTTGCGATGAAACATTAATTTGTCGTATATTCAAAACTTTTGAAACACATCACTTCCGATAATTTTCCCAAAAAATTTGATTTTTTTTTTTTTTTTTTTCGACAGTGTGCATTAAATTTAATATACAATTGTCACGACAAATTCATGTACTTTTTCATTAAAATCAAGGTATTTCCAATGCTTTTAGTACACCGAACATTGATTTTACATCACAATGCTACGAGAAATTTAATATAAAAGTTTTTTGCATGACACATTTACAAAAGGTATATTAAATTTCGCGAGATTTTTTTTTTCACACTGCAACTGCAACGGTTGTTCTACTTTTCCGTTCAGCGCGCGTATGAAAGCTTTAAAGCGCATGGTATATGACTGGGCGGCCAAACCCTTTTTCAATAGCGATTAAAAACCGAATAAATCGTAATATCTCGCGCATACACACAAAGTTATACGCAGCGATTCTAATGCTTGCCTGTTAGCGCTGTACAGCCAAATATCGGGCAGAGGGAGAGCGAGAATGACTAAGTTGCTCCGCCAAAGTACGTCGCGACAAGAGCCTACCGATTCTGTATCGAGGCTAATTCGATTGATAAGGGATAACGGAGCGATTACCCGGTTTAACGAAGCTCACCGGCTCTCTGGTTTTACCGTCGTTCCGTGCGAGCCGTCACTCCCGATTGCCTCGCGGCCGTTTACGTCCTTAACCTCCCCAACCGCGACATCGCTAGCGGAGTCGATCGCAATTCTCGGCGCTTCACCGTATCAAGTGCCGCTTGGCGAAGCACAATTCAAACGGGGAGGAGTTTCCTGATTACTCGGTCACAGTCCGACGGTTCTTTTTCTTGTGTCTTCTCGCTGATTCGCGTCTCCGAAATAAAGTTGATTGTCTTCGAATCAGAACCCGTCTTATAATTTCGATGGATCTGCCATTGTCGCATAGTTTTCATGAATGTCTTGCTCAGCCTCTTCGTGTCTCGATGGAATCAAAGAAATTGAGCAAAACTCTTAAGACATCGAGCAAGAGGTCCGAGTAGGATGAATTGAATAATCAGAAAAATCATCCACTATCGATGAGTAGCGTAGGAAAGTCTTATTCTCACTGTCTTGAAACGGAAATAGCCGTAAGCACATAATAGTCATTTTGGGTATGTTAGGAATAATTTTGCTCAGAGTCCGCATGAAATTCCATCGCCTCGTCGGGTCGTTTTGCATATTTCTGATGAGTATCATCACCGGCAATTTCCTGAGTTAATAATCTCAAAGGTCAGTACATCAATATAAGTGCATCACCTTTGAAAGGTTGATGGAGTCACGCAGTAGCTTCCGGGCTATCATCTCGGCGCGGTTCGACGTCGGGCATGCCTCGTCGTTTCACTAGCGAACGCGCACACACCACTGCATGCGCATGAGAAAAGGGCAACGTCTGCGCGTAACGCAATCTCAGGTTCTATTCTCTACCTTCTCCTTGCAACGCGGTACAGCGAAAAACCTTAAGTTCAGACATAACTTCGAATTCATGAAGTGACCTCCGCACATCAACCCAGACACTCCGAATAAACAAATGAATCCGATGATTTATTTTACCGTTCATCGGCTCGCAACTATCGCGAATGCCTGTGATAGAAAATACCGGATCTATGAAATTTCATTTCAGATATTACGCTAAAAATTCTTCGATGATCCGAGACTTTTTGCTACGGGCGACGCGCTGACGCCATATTGTGTGTTACGGCAATTTTTCTTAGATTGGTAATTTTCACCAGAGCCTGTGACGGAAGGATTTCGTTGCCGATCGTCGTGTTGCGATTTCTCTTGGGAAAGGTTTCCTGATTGGCTACAAAACCTGAGAGCTGAATCCGGTGTTTCGATAGATTCGTAGATCCACTCGGATATACGTCGGGATTCCGCTTTCGAGTATTTGAGAGAGTTTTTGAGAAGGGGGATGATGGCAGAGTAGTTACACGACCGGGCCTCACGGAGTAGGCGATCGCCTCGCGATACACTCCAGACTTAATTGAATTCCAAGCGCGGGCAGGAGTAACTTCGGGTCTCCACCGCGTTTACTCAAATCACAGAGCTCTCAGCCGGTAAGAGGCCGAGAAGTGGCGAGCGAGACAGAGCGTGGTCTGGGCTTGGAGTTTGGGTAAGGTTTCGACCGTGTTGGGACGCACTTTGCTCGGAGGAGTTTCTCAACCCCTCGGACGATCGATGAGTCCCGGTGTCGAATCGTTTCAATTTGTACGTTCTTATTAAAACGTTCGGTGGGGTACGTTCGCGAACGAGCGGGCGTGGGGGAGATTTCTCGTAGCCTGTAATAATAATCGGCACCACCTTGTAATTTAGCAGGCTTTAATGATCTTCGCCGCGGGTTCGAATACCCAAACGGGCGTGCAACGGTAGTGGTGTGCTGTTCGTTGCAGCCGGTTCGTTGGCTGCAGTAAAAGTAGTAGCGGTGAAGTACGCAGTGGAGATTAATTCTGCGAGAAACCCGGCTTGCGGCGCGCGGAAGCGATACCTTCGTATACCTTACTTTCTCCCAATTCCTTCGAACCCCCCTCTACGACAGCCTCGCGAAAGGATGCTTCCTCGCGGTCTTAATATAGCGGTCCACCGCGGCCTTTCGCTGTGTCCCGATGACGATTAATCTGCTCGGCTAAATTACGCGTAATAACCCTATCAAACTCACCAAAATCTGAATTTTTTTTTTTTTTTTCTCACAATCATTTTAATCCTCGCTGTACCGTACCACAATTTCGCGGAGCTCGGATATTTAATACCGTCGTAATGAGTTTGCAACGAACGACTGGACCGCCACGAGACTTTGGCGATCGCGTGGTATTTATTCAATTTCTCGGGACAAAAAACAAAGGGGCCAATGATTATTGGGTCGATTTCGGGTGACTATGAACACGCTCCAAAGGACGTCCCGAATTATTTGATAATAGACTCAGCGAGGAAATGAAGAGTTGTGACTGTTGCTTTAGGAAATTTGTGTTTCCTCATGGAAGAAGAAATGTTTCGTGGATTTATCAGGGTCATCAGCGATAGAAAGCTTCACAGTTATCCCGCCCGAGCCTTCCACCGCAGCTTATGACAATGTTCTCAATCCCAAAATCTCGGGCGTCGCGAGTGTCGAACTCCAAGCTGTTCCACAGTAGTTTTCCGGCAGGATCTTAGGGAAGCTAGGTCGGAAACTTAGCATTATGGCCATTGTGGTGTTCACACGTCCGTCTTAGGTTCGAGTTCGGCACAACACGAGCCACTCCGGTTCTGCTCTGTTTATTATACTTTGTCTTACAGTAGTGTCGGGTAAAGGGCGAATTCGCTTCGACACAGCAGCCGCTGATGTCTCGACATTGTTCCTCTTCGCCCTTATCTAAACAGAGCGCGGCACCGTTCGCCGTTATCGGCTCTGTTCAGAAGCTGTTGGTTACCGGTTGAGAGGTACAAGGGTTCAGGGCTAACTTTGCCCCAACACAGTGTATATAATCTACACTACCGCTAAATCAGACTAAGTCATAACGAGTACACTGTCGAGAATGTGCAAACTCCAAATTCTACAACCACACCCGTTGTCACCGTCGAGTCAGTGGGATTTTCCAAAGGAATTGTGCAAAGCGATAACAACTTTCCACCCTCCACCGTGAATTCGACATTCATTGGATAAACGGATTGAAAGTCATTGTATTTCATTCTTTTTTTTTTTCATCGTTCGCACCGTGAATGAACGATTCGTGGTTGGGAAATCGCAGCTACTCGTGCAGCGCTCATCATGGCTCTTGAACGTCGTCTCAAAGCCCGTTCTTGTGCCCTCTCAGACGTCGTCGCCCGAAACCGGCGTGTCGACATTCCGCACAGGTGGCGCGCCAAACACGGCTAATCTCTCGAAACAGCCACCTAACCGGGGCGTTTACACGATATGTGTACTGTACCCTACAGTGACGCGATTGCGTAGACTAAAGGAGAACGTGCGGGTCGGGGTCATAGACGACGTCGCTCGGGAGTTCCCTCGGGCTCGCCGGCACTTCCGTGCAAGCTCGAGTCAGGTTGTGCGTGGCATACGTAATTCTGATGTACATCCCGACACCCGGACTCGGTCGAATCCGACGAGCGCATCCACCCATCGGCAGTGAGTTCCACGGTATTGGGAACGGACGGGCCAGACCCATCGCGGGTTCACGACTCGCTCACCCTCCACCGACAACGACACGATAATTACCCAGAATACACACAGCTACAAGCAGATATCGAGCTTCTAACTCGATTGCGGAGGTGCTCGTACGCACTGAGTATCCGGCACTGTCCGGATCCCTCGAGATGGCTTGTCGCGACTATCCATCTCCGGATCCGATTCGGAAGCGACGACGGCGAATTATCGGGTGATCCGACCCGATGAGTCATCGGGGCTGGCTTCACCACGAGCACGGATCGCTACTGAGATGCCGCAAATGCGGTCTTTACCGTCTGATTACCAACGTAAGAGCTAAGAATCGTTGGGTTATTCGGCAGCGAGTAAATTGTCATATGCGTTCGATGAGCCAAATTTCCGCGTGGCTGGATTCACCTCGTAACGATGGAACTGTGAATTTACGAGTAACCTGTAACCAATGCCTTTGCACGTGGACTTTGTATCGCCGTGGCACGATGTTATCTCCCAACTGGGGAATCCTCGGTTTCACGTACACGCGTCGCGACTTCAGTCTCAGAACGTGTAACTCTTTCTGCCGAGGAGGTCTTCTCGAGCTATGATATAGCTCCGTTGAGGCGGAAGTGCACGTAACTTGGCGGTGGTGGTACGAGGAGCGGAAGCGAGAAAACGGGAGGTTCCGTAACCCTCCTCCACAGTCGTACCCTACTCTTTGCCGGGAGAACTCGCGCCAGTGGGGCGAGAGCCCCTCGTTCGTCCGTCCTGGATTTCCGAGGCGGAAGAGCAGGTGGCATCCTATCTAGCTTGGTTGGTACGGCTGCTGGGGTGGCCAAGCTTGGTCGGAAGCTATCCGGTATCCTCGGAAGGAGTTGAGATACAAGTCCGATAAGTGAGAGGCGCTTAAGCGGAGCGGAACGGGGATTATCCGAAAGTCCTCCTTCGAATCCCACGGGAATCCCCCATCTTCGCCGGCGCTCTCGGTCGTACACCCTGTGTGAGACCGAGAGTAAACGAGGGAATCGTGAGGGACTGGGTAGAGAGCTGGGAAACGACAGAGCAAGACAAAATCCTCATCGTCTCACAGTCGAGAAACCAGTGAGCACCTCACTCCGCGTATTACGAAACGCTTCACCTGTAAGTGCTCGCTCGTGTCTATTCGGCACAAAGTAGATCAGACCACTTCGACGCGATTGATCGACTGCCGGACGATGAGGCAGACACAACGGAGGGAAGGGACGATATCGGACGGAACTTCGACGATAACATTGATATTTCTGAAAATCACGAATGACATTAAACGTCGATCGGTCAGAATCGTTTCAGCCAATTTTTCAGGCAATCGGGAGTATCAAATTTTTTAGTAATCTGGGTATAGTAAAATTGTCACGTTAATTGCCTCTTTGTATCCGTGTTAAATAGTCGTCTTCGAGAGTGTAACTTCCAAGGTCTCGGCTTTGTCGCTTTGATATTGCGAACGCGAGAGCGTGTCGGAAGGTATCGTGGTTGGTGAGCGGGTCGCGATGGCAGCTCGGTTAGCTGGATCGATCGACGTCCGCATTGTTTTACAACCGCGTCTGCTGGAAACTCCCGTCGTCTTTTGTCGTCTCGGTTCTCGTTGCTGGCAAAAGCCTCCGTCGATCCGCAGAGAGTTACCTATGAGGCCTCTCGTGTCAGGGTGGCGGGGACGTCGAGACTACGTGGGCGAACGGGTCTCGGTCGAGCACCCTGGCGATACCGAGCGGTGAGACGAGCGGGCACGAGGAGCGGGCACGAGGAGCGGGTGAAGAGGGCAGAAGAACCATAGTAGCGGAGATGCTGCTGAGACAGCGCAATGCCAATGCGCTCGCTAACCACCGACCAAATTCACCACGTTGCAAATCTTTAAGTGCAGCCTCAAGATACCGAGTCTCGTGTGTAGAGCTCGTCACGCAGGTCACGCTGGGGAATGTCACTTTCTTTGGTGACTTTTTTTCAGAGAAAAAATCGTATTTGAGACCGATTTTAATGTACCACGTCTCGTTTTGTTTCTTAAGCTTCGTACTAAGAATTCACCGAGTATACTTTTTGCAGGGTTTAGTGTTCGACAAGTACGACCAATTAAAAAGCTAGTGCTATTTTCGGGTGACCGGAACTATGAAAAAAAAATCGACTCAATGAATTCGTACAGCAGCGTTTGAGGGGAAAAATGAGCTGTCGACTATCGTTTCTCGCAGTAACCACCACAATCAGGACGACATATTACTCCGCACAATCTTTACTCCGATTAATGAAATACCTTTCAACACTGACCCGAATTGTATTCGCTTGGAGTATTTTAAGTCGTTGACGACCAAAGCTGGCGTTTCGCCGTGAAAGGCCAATACAGTCGTCAAAAATAATTTACCAATGCACGCGATAAAATTTCGATGGAACGAGTTAAAAAAAAAAAAAGACCTCAAGCCAGTTCCGCTCGCTTGTTCCCGTTTTCGTCATGCAAGCCGGGCCGTTTGTTCGCCCTCATAGAAAAAATAATTAGTACCGCGGCACTGTGGCAGCGGCCTCGTGCACGGATCTTCTTTAACGAAGCGAAAAACGAACGAGCGTTATCGGCGATGGATCGTGCCGAAGTGGGCCACCACGACAATGGCTGGGGCCTCCTTTTCGCGCTGCATTTACGGCACAGGTAACACACACGAATTAGGGACACACCGTAACTGATGTATGTACCGCGGAAGCCCCAAACCGCACATAGCGATGCACGAAGGTGGTACATAGATATCGCGTAGCGCAGTAGACTAATGAAAAAAAAAAAAAAAAAAAAAAAAAAAAATCACCTCGTTGAATTTCTGGTGAATTTCACGTGTGGGTAAAGCAAGCCCGCCGCGAGGTAATTGCGCCGTGGGCCCTGGTCTGTGTGTGATCCGCAGCCGGCGAGAGCTCGATTGGCCAATTAATTCTGTCACCCCTTTTTTTCCCACCACACGTACGACGTGCAATATATACATATATCCGAGGCATCCCGAACGATCCCGTAGTCTTTCTATATATCGTTCCTTCCGCGATAGAGACGAGTACGCGCTCGGTGAAAGAAAAAAAAAAAAAAAAAAAAAAAAAACATACAGTCCAACTGCGAAAAACTGCCAGAACCGGACGTGATACATACAGATTCGCAGAAAAAACATCCGCGACGAACACTGAATCAATTAACAAAGGCGCGGGGCCGCTGCGGGGTGGGACGGCTTCGTTGATTTAGAGGCATATGCTCGTGGCAATAAGAACGGCAAGAACCGCGCATAGAAAGAGAATGTGCGAGGTATGAAAAAAAAAAAAAAAAAAAAAAAAAAGAAACTTTTTGTTGGGACAAAAGAACTGTTCCGCGATCGAAGTGCAATAGACATGCCGGTCGAATTCGACAAAGCTCCAGACACAGCTATATATACGGCGGCGTGAACTATGCGGGACTACCCCGGAAACGCTTTTCGAACGCGCCGAGTGACGATCGACGGACCCTGGTGTGCTCTCGGACCGGTCCAATCGACGAACGATTCAGGTGCGACGACGCCATGGGACGAACGGATCCGAGCGCCACGACCAACCCTCGCCTCCACTAGAAGTGGAGTGCAAGAGGATAAAAGATTTAAAAATAAAGCGTGCCTCGCTCTATCCGTGTATAGTGGACTGCGCGGACCGGTCTGGGACTTTATTTCCAAAGCTTTATCCCACGCGATTCGGGAAGATTTTTTTTTTGGTATTTTGACGTCTTTTTTTCTTTGCATTCTGCTGTTGTATATTTTCAAACGGGTGAAGCAGTTTTTTTTTCCTGGAGCGCAGGTTGTAGCTTCCTGTAACGCGAGAGGCGAGTATTAGATCGCGTTCACTCGCCAAATACTTGAAAAAAATACGGAACGCCGGTGAGGATGGATGGGACATTCATTGCTGCACCTCGACCGCACTGCGGTGCTTCACTGTGTTTTGTGTCCCTGGGACAAATTTTCTACCGTTAAATCGCGCCTCAATGACATTCGGAAATGAAGGGCACGCAAAGGGTTCTGTGTAACTCTGTAAGAGGAGAAGTGTAAGCTGAGGACGATAGAACTGGGTTGGTTTTTTTTTTTTACGTCGCTTATGCCGCGAAATTTGCCTCTGGTTATCGACAGCTTCGCCGAAGAATTAAAAGGTTGAGTTACGTTGATGAGGGTCGACGTCGAAAGCCGGAAGAAGAGTGCATCAAAGTGGTTACACAGCCTGCACAAGCGTTCCACGTCATCACGGTATTTCTCGGGATCGTCGAAGTGGCCCCGAAGACGGGAAGACGACGACCAGGACACGTTCGACGAGTCGCGTCATTATTAAGACGGCGCTCGCGTTACTCGGGTCGAGCCATTAGAAGCTCGCTCGGCGTTTCTCCCGACAGGAGACTTTGGCTGGCATTTGCGAAAGTTCGGCAACCGCAGCCGCACCGAAGTAGAATCCTGTGGCGTTGGTGGCGACGTCGAGCCAAGCAAATTGGCTCCGAAGATCCGCAAAAATACCCGGAGACCCATTAGTCCGGGGTCACGGCGTAACTACTTGATATTTTGAGCGTGACGCTGGCACTTTGACTCGCGAGGTATTAACCGCACTGGCGATGTCAAACTTAGCCTTGACGCTGCCGACAACGAGGAAAAAAAATGTCGATCCACGAAATTAAAAATAAACATCAAACATTTTTTTAACTACACAAGAAATTCTTTTGAAATTTGATAGTGTGTCAAATCGCTTACCTTTTTTTTTCAAAGGTACGGTTTTTTTTTTTTTTTTTTTTTTTTTTTTTTTTTTTTTTTTTTTTTTCAAAAATAAGTTTTCACAATTTTTTCGTTGATAAAAACGGAAGGGACATATGCCACTTGTAAACGATGGCGAAGGTTTTAACTTGGCAACATTTTTGCGTATACCAGAAATTTCAAGTATAATAAAAATATCTGAAATTATCGGAAAAATGTTCTCTGCGAGGAGCGAAATTGAATAAAGTGTCGAATGTCTTTGCCAGCGGCTCGAAATGTGGCAAGCAAACGTGAAAACCTCTGGCGAAGAAAAACGAATAAAAAACCTTTGCCCTGTAACGGTGCTCTCGATGCTCGTTAGTTCCGGAGAATCTGTCCTTTTTGTTGTTTTTTTCACCACGCGCCGCATGCACGGTACATCGCGCGCCGCACGAACTATCGCGCTGAGAGATAAAGGAACCGCTAATAGACGGCAAATTGGACTTTCCAGCGACTCTGCGTGAAACCGCAGCGTCGGATTTATTTTTCGAATTTCCAGATCTCCAAAACGCATATCGCGGTTGCTTTCGGGTGCGTGACCGACATTCGAGGAGAGGCGACTTTGACGCCTTCTCGAAATCGCTGAATCGACGTCTCCAGGCGTTGCCCGTTCTCGCTCGAAGTGTCTCCGGCAAAGAGACCGCGAGAGACTGTTGGCATTCGCACGCCCAAGCGCCGGGCGCTTCGAGAGCGGCGCTATGCCACGTTCAGATCAGATTCAAACCGAAAGAGAATTCAATATCTCCGCCGGCGATGGAGTTCTTCCGGTGGGTTCCCCCTTTGCTCCGTTCTCGTAGCCCGCTGCGATCCCTGCGAGAACCGTCGCATAAATAGCTTCTCCGACCGGCCGCGCCGCCGTCTTTCTATGCAACCAACCCACATACGACCCTTCGCAGTTGCGAAACCGCGAGTCGCAGGTAAACTGGACGAGAAGGTGAAAACCGGAGAAGGTGAAGCTTCGTCGAGTTTTCTGTGCCGACTCTTGCCATGGTCGATGCAGGGCGGAACTTTGGTGTGGCTCGTGTTCATCTATCTTGGCCTAACACGCTATTGCTGTTGGTTCGGGACGCGGGGCCAAACATGAAGTACGGACAAGTCCGTTTCATGGCCCGACACGAAGTTCGACCGATGGCGCATCCATCACGGATAATATCGTTCCCTTCCCGCGCACACACGTGTAATAGGTCGCGTGTGCGCTCCGAAGTACCGGAGAATACGCATGAAAGCCTCGGCTCTCACGGACACTCCGAAACTCGTACGCGCGGACCCGACACGCGAGGGTGAGGTACATGTACACCATCGAGCTCACGTCAAAACCAGGAGACAGCCATCAATAGGCTGCATCGACGTGATGCATGGACTGACTCCTATGCGGCGACTCGCGGAAACGACAGCAGCGTTGCACCGTGCGAATCGCACACACTCCACGTCTCTTCGTCCACGTCTAGAGCGATCGTACGTGCGTGAGTGCGTGACTCCGTGCGCGCGGGTCGTACGGAATCGACTGCCAGCTACAATCTAAGTTCCCCCGTGTCCCGATTGACGGATATCGATTGCTCTCGTATATTTCTTCGTCACATCGGCGAGCTTTCTGACGGAACTCCCACGGTCGTGATTTTATCTCGCTCGTAACGCGACTC
Organism: Listrodromus nycthemerus; assembly: GCA_963978505.1. Classification (NCBI taxonomy): domain Eukaryota; kingdom Metazoa; phylum Arthropoda; class Insecta; order Hymenoptera; family Ichneumonidae; genus Listrodromus; species Listrodromus nycthemerus. The sequence continues at coordinate 1,769,355 of OZ021680.1, forward strand.
GCGCGCGGATAAATACGCATGCGGAGCTTTTCAAAGGCGTCGACAATAGAATTGACAATAAAACATGTAAGATCGTTTCTGATCATTTTTTTATAAATGTAAATATGCGTATTCTTGAAATTACCGGAATGAAGAAACTCGCGGCACACTTCGAGACTGAGAAATGATTTTTTAAACGGACGATTGAGAACCTTCGTGTAAAGTCCGCTTTCTCGCACGGGTATTGATGCAAATTATTATTTAACGTATTTCTCGAAAATGAATAGCAATTAAATTGAAACGAATAATTCTTCGTTCCAGACGGAGATTCATTTCATTCTAATAAATCAGTAATTGAAGAAATATATATTTTTTTTTAACGAATTTAAAGAAACAATTCTTTTCGGAGCAGTCGACAGATGATATTTTTTTAGCGAGTGTCAAATCGTTTCCTACCGGAGAGCGATCGCAGAACTCGCTTCTATAACGAAGAGCAAAGACGAGGGAACAGCCTCGAGGAATTCAGAATTAGATATCGAATATTGGTGAAAAGGAAATGGAGGGGATCGCCGAGTAAGCGAAGATGTATGTGTAGGAATCGAGAAGAAGCTATAGGGATGTGCTGGTATCCGGTGGCACGGTGCGGTGACTTGTCGTGGGGTCGATACCTCGTCCTCGGGTTTCAATGCCCGCGGAGGTGAAAACGCGCTCGCAGCAACACGGAAGATACAGGCCAAACGTTACAGTTTGTCGCTACCAATCGGTAATTGGACAGCTTCCAATGTCTGGCCTACGAACCCTTCGACGAACTTTCCATGACAGTTACTACCGATCGAAGTTTCAAAGCCTGTATTGAGTAACGGTAATGGTTGAATCAACCAAGACGCGCTCTCATAATTCGAGAGCTACGATTCATTTTGTAGAACAAACATGTTCGCGCGAATCGACAAATTTATAATCAAATGGAGCAATCGACCATAACCATCCCTTGCTCCAAACAAATAATAGCTTCGTACGTCACCTCGACGCGATTTCATAGAATTATTTCTTGTTTTCACGGAACTAAAAAAATTTTTTATCGAACTGGAATTTTTTATGGAAAATTTTCAATTGTCAATGAATATAATTTTTCACTGAAATAAACATAAATTATTGAAAATTAAATATTTCAAACGCTTTCAATGAACTTAACATTAATTTTCCAAGTTTAGTTTACCAGTTTGTCAGAAAAAAAAAAATTGTTGGAACAACAAGAATTTTTTTACCGCTGATGATTTAGATGGTTAACATAGCTACAACGAAACTATTGACTCTACATTTTATTACAGAAACATTGATGTCTTTCCGTTCCGCGTATAAACTTCCAGTTCGGTTCATTAAATTTCGTACGATTATTTTTTGTCCAGGGCGCCGCGTCGACAAAAAGACGGAGTGTCGATGATGCGGCAAAGATTCGCTCGAGTCGATCTCCGCCTCATCCGTGGGGCAAAATGAAATTCCACGGATTATCCGCGCAACACAAGACGCTTCGCTCCGTTACAACGTACACGGTAAAACGTGTCTGGCCGCCCAATGCGGCAACGCTATCGCATCCCCGCTTCCTCGCTCATCTTACCTCTGTCGAATACCTGGGATTCCACGGAAAAATGCCGCTTAACGAATAATCCAGGAAGCGAGGAGTCTTGAGGGACCGTGTCGCTGCGAGCAGCCTCCCTCACGATCGATGCAGTGGCGAGGGACGATGTACAATATAGAAATTCATTCGATGTTTCTGCCAAGAGCCCCGCTCACGAGGACATAAATTCCATCGTCCCCAACGGATACCGACACGTTTCTGATGGACGGCTTCCCAGGAGCAAAAACCCCTTATTTCCCCCTCCGGTAAATTTTTCTGACAGATGAAGATCTTGCTTCGTTCTCTTTATTTTTTGTTTCTCGGAGAAAAAGGCGCCTGGGACGTAAGTTGAAAAAGTCACATCATTAATTACAAGAAAAAAAGGGTCCGTCCGAAAGGTCTACCTGACGTGACGAGGTCGTCCCGCGGCAAGGTGGGGCAGAGCTACACACAGCCCTTCATAGCTCTTTTTCCCTTCGCGACCAAGATCCCGATAACCGTCGTCGCATGACACAGCCACGTACGAATCTGCTTCTGGCCCTGTTGTGTACGTGAGACGAATGTGTCGTGTTAAATATATGGAGAAACGAAAACACGAGGAATGAAGGAGGAAGGAGCGGACTCGCGGCACGAACCAATGTCAGGGAGTTCTTTTAAACCCTCGGCTATAGACTACTTTTCACTGCACGAAGCGGAATTGTTACGGAATGAATTACCATACAATCGTGGCTTGTCGGGAGACAGCAGGGATTTTCGTGAATCAAACGACAATGAAAGTTAAACGAGTCTACGGATTTTTTTTTTTTTTTTTTATGTCCACGGGTACGAATTAGTGTTTTTTTTTTTTTTTTTTTTTTGTGAGTATGAAAGATAAGGCGTCGGAGCGATATCAATCGCATGCTCATACTAGTTAACTCAGTAATTTATTAAGAGATTGCGAGGAAAAAGTTTACTAGTTTATTTCCAATCGGTCGAATCTCAGTTCGTTCGTTTCTCACTTTAATATTTTGCATAAAATTGCATCGGGTTTTTATTTTCCGCTGTATGTAAATTTCCTGTGAACGTCTGACGATCCGTTAATGAATCAATGAATTTTTATTTTTCAATCTCCTCGACGTGAAAGAAGTCGACGACGTTCGACATCTCACAAAAGAAAAAGTGATCCGACAATCCGGTAAATAAATGTGTATACGGTGGTAAAACACCGCGCGTTTGTCGGCGAATAAGCCCGCGAACGATCGAGACCTTATCAATAGTTTTTACCTCGGATTCCTTGTCAATAAGTTGGCCAACCCTTCTCTCTTTTGCGGGGGCTTTTCTGTTTTTCCGTGGCAGCGGGGAAAGTCATGAAGCATCGCGCATTTCCAAACGCTCGATTCTTCTCCCTGCGGTTGATCGCCGCTACCATCTCTGCACCGGGAATGAAGAAGCGAACCGAGCGATTCGGATACGTTCAGGTACTGGATAGAGAAAAGAGAATACGCCGAGTTCCGCGGGCAAATGCAGTTCGAGATATTCTCATACGATACGCTCACTTTTCCCGTTGGCTTCCCCCTGTTGCTCCCGCTAACCCACCTCACTTCGCGGTAGCGAGACTGCTTCGCGTACAAGTGGTATCCGCGCTCGCGCGTATTCACAGAAAATGAAAGATAAAAGATGAAAGGAGGGGACGAATGAAAAAAAATATATATATGTGTGTATTAAAGTGGAAGAAAAGAGGAAGTCGAGCGCCGAGGGGAATACGGCATTCCGTGAATATTGGGTGCCATCCGTAGGGAGGCTTATGTTGTATACGCAGGCGAGAGCGGGATAAAATGGAGCAGTCCGAAAAAAAAAAATGCAATTTTCAACTGTCGAGAAAACGCAATTTGAATGATCAGCTTTGACTCGAGAATATATTCTTGACTTTATTTTTTGGAAAAATTAATATATTAATAATAAATTCGTTTTTCGCTTGGAAAATTACGTTTTGCCCGATTATCACGTTTCTCACCGCGAGCCCATTTTGCCCCGCTCTCCCCACTCGGTATTCCCGAATCCGGTCGTCGGATCTTCAGCAGCGAGCGAACTCTTCCTCGTTCGTTCTTTCAGCCTCCCTCGAACCTCGGCGTACACACGTTTACCCCGTCGATTTTTCATTCCTCATTTTTCCACCGAGCCACGCTGCCGGCACGCCTATCGTCCGTGTAGCCGGCCATTTAATAGCTACCGCACGCGGAAGCGTATTATACGTCGGTTCGCTGCGATTATACGGGGTACACGGTGGTCAGATAGATAGAGGAGAGAAACGGAAAGAGCGAAGGAAACGGGAGAAGACGGAACGGACGAAGATGGAAGAAACGCAGATAGGCCTTGGATGAAAAATAAAAGAAAATTCCGCTGCACGGTGCCTCCTCGGCATTGAAAATGCCCGCTGGTACATGAGAAATTTCTATCCGAGTTCCGGCGTCTACGGCTGTACACAACGGCCAAGCCGTAGTTACGCGGAGCTCGAGGTGGGAGTTGGAGATTGGCGATGCGGGCTGATTTTTTACTACCGACCACTTTTTTTTTTTCTCTGGGCTGTCACGTGTACAATCAAGCGGTCCGAAAAATGACCGGACCGAGGTGATAACGACATTAACTTCAAAAATGAGCGTCAATAAGAATCTCTAAAAAAGATGAAGGCTGAAACTTTTAATTGTCGAATATTCGCCCCATTTACCCCACCGGTTCCCGATTTCCTATCAATGCCCAAAATGCCCCCAGCGCCGACTCGTCGCCAATGGACTCGAAGCGAACGAAACCATGGCTAATGGACTAAAGAATTAACGCGCATATTAATCATCCCCGGAGCCATACACAACCACCATTGAGGAGAAAAAAGGAAATCGCTGTGAAACGACCCGGACAAGAGTCTCGCCATGCGGAACGCCGTGCGCGTTGCATGCGGGCGCGAGATACGCGACTACACGATGAACCGTTGACAGGCCCTGAAGTACAGACAGATTGGCGGAGGCATTCACGCGAGTTTCGGGAACGGGCTTCCCTCGTTGATCTGCGAATCGAGAAACGAGATAGACCGGACAGACCTACATCGTACGCCGGACAGAATCGGTGAGGCAGTTCTGTTCGCGCTGTCCGATGCTATTTGAGCCTCACAATGAGCACTGACGATCCCGCGTCTCGACGCCAGTTAACCGGCACAATGGGCGTGCTGTACAAGCGTTGTACAGCCAGAGTGAGAACGTTGAGTTAGTGCCATCGTAGTTGGAGTAAGGGGGTTGGGGAGGGGTCGGAGGGGCCGGTTTATGTGGCGTGTACACTCGCACTCAGACTCGAGACGAGTAGCGGAGACGAGGGGGTTCTCATGTGCCGATCGACGTACGAACGAAATAAACATTCGGCAGCATATGTCCGATTATCGGAACAGAGTGCCCGAGCGGGCGCCACCCCTGATGTATGCCGGGGGGGGGGGGGGGGGGTGAGTGCGCTTGAGTCCGGCGCATTGTCGATCCACCTGATCTGCTATCGGGCAACTGGCATGGTGCACGCAAACGAGCGAACGTGAGGGTGGACATGGGGTTTCAGGAGGGGGTGGAGGGTCAACCCTCGCGCACACCCTCTTCCTCAACGGTATAGAAAATCGCCCGCACCAATTCGAACGACAAGCATGAATACACTTTACGCATATCGATGTTGGCACCACCGTGTTCGGATATATAGGTACACGAGTCGGTGACGGGTTCAACCCCGCGTGTTACGCTCCTCGTTTTCCGCCGTTAATCGACCCGACGGCTCGTGTACTAATCGCCATGGCGGAGATCGCCCGTCCCTCCTCGTTGGTACACACGCGTGGAATCCGCCGTACGAGGGCGAAAGAGATAATTAATCGACATAATTAATTGCTCCAGACGTCCGGGTGTCCACGGGTCTGGGGCACGGCGAGGCAGCCGGACTTTGGCTCCGCGACGCCAGAGTCCTGGCATTAGCGATCGGGAGGGGACAACAACAGCTGGGGACGCGGAGAAATCTATCGCGGAGGATGAACGTTAATTAATCTTGTATGGAGAGTTCCGAGGGTGGCTTTTTAGAATGCCGGACTGTAATGGGTCGTTAAACGCTTGCAGGTATTGTTTGTATCCGACGGAATCGATGGGGGTGGCTTTCGGACGGACTTCGACGAACGAGAGAATCCACATTTTTCGTGGACCAGAGAAGAATCGAGCCAGCATTAAAATCTTGCGGCCGAGCGAGATACAAATTTAAAAAGGTTCCAATGATTTTTCGCTCGAACGCTTCCTGCCGGAATACGAATCACATATCAATAAGTAAATTACAATTTCACTGTCAGGCTGGCATCCACCGACCACGTTCGGCCACGTTGCGTCGGCAAATCAAATTCTCGAAATAAAATGAAATATATGGAAGGTGCTCGGATAGAAGGGTGGAACCGGTGGTAGTAAAGAAAGTGGTCGGTCGGTGGTGCGGTGGCTCTCAACAACGCGGCGAACCCGCCAAGCACTCCGGGCGTTTGTTATTCCCTCGCACGTGGCCCGATCGCGAATGCAAATCGAGAGCCTTCGTCGTTTCGCCGGTTCCCGATACCGCAATGCCGCGGTATAATATTCACGCGTGAATCGCAGGTGCTGATACTATATCGTACGAGCGTACACGAGCAGCGAGAGGAAACATCGCGAGAGGGAAAAAAAAAAAAAAAAAAAAAAAAAAAAATTGTATCGGAAGCACAAAAGATATAAGGAAGAAAGTCGAACGACGTTGTTCAATGCGCTGGCTTTATACGGCCCGGAGCGGCAGGGACGTGTAAGCGCGGCGAAAGAAACGGCTCCGGGACTCGTATATATGCTCGGCATAATTCAAGAAGCCGGCGCGAAGAGCTTTTTCCAATGCCGCCCTCGACGTCTCGCTCTGCGACCTCATATTTTTTTTTTATTGCCCAACTCCCACCCCAACCTTTTCTTCAGCGTCGTCCTTCATTGCCGGTTCAGAAAGAAAAAAATTCATAAGGGTGGATTCGTAAAATCGCGATGGCACGCACACAACCCCATCGAGTTACGACTCAAACCGACTACAGCGCCGTTACACCAAACCGAGCCTTTATACCGCTCCATTGTCATTGAAATGTCGTGTATTCGAGCCCAAGTGCGCACCGTAAAAGAATCGTTCGCTTGACCCTCGCGATAAGTGAGGCATTTTTCATATGCTTCAAAGAATCGAGCCGCGATTTTTATACGAGATTCGCGTTCTATTTCCAAAGCGTGGCAAGCGGCGCGTACACACCGACAATAAAATAGGCTCCAGTCGACCGAACTCTGGGAACAATTTTTTTTGTTTGTTTCAACTCCAGATTGAGTTGGACAAAAATTTTTGCTCGTCCCTTCTCTGACTAGATACTTGTTTCGAGCAAAGATCTAAAAAAAATATATAATTGCCTGTTTTTCTTCGATCAATCGTAGTCTTAGATGGGACAACGAGGTGGCTTTTTTTTAATACCTATGTAGCTTTTTGACTCAAAGTAACGAAATAGTTCCTTTGCCAGCCACGACTGCCCGATTTGGTCTACTAAAACCAATGTTGCTTAATCTTTTTTTTTTTTTTTTGGAGTACAACGATTTAATCGTCTTGATGATACCGATCGGCCAGCTGTCGAAGATAACGATAGTAGGAATTAGCGCAGCCTTGCGCGGCCGGATGAATCCTCGAAGTTTCCAGCAGTCCTTTTTCAACGGATGGTACACGAAAGCTCGTGTAACTCGGAATCGCGGAAGGCGGCGTGCCGAAAGAGTTGAGTCCAAGTATAAATGCGCGGGGTGAGGGAGGCTTGAAAAAAAAAAAAATGTTCTCGAAGTAGTTAATATTTAATTGTTGAGGACGATGGGATGAGAGAACGAGACGAGGGATCGATGGAGAATCGAGACCGAGCGTTCGACTGTGCCGAGCGCAGGCAACGTTCGGTTCGTTCGGCGAAGAAAACGCTCTCGCGAGAACGCCGGGGTATTAGCTTCTGGCGTTAATTGAATTACGTCAGCTCGCCCGAAGTTGTTCGGTACGAAAGTTTAACGCGCTATACTACTGCGTACTCGCCGGTAGTAAACGAGCGCGAGGAGCCGGAGATGAAGAGCGGAGGCATTCCCGACGCGACGACGACGTGGATAACGTCGGCGGGCCTGCAATATTACCCGGCTACGAAATGCTTCAGGCAGTTGACGAAACTTTATTTATCGGCATTCGAACGGGAATTGTTAGAGCCACGATGAACGTTCCTGCTCACTTTCGTTTTACCTGTCCGTCCTCGTTTTACCTCTTTCCTCCATCAACCTTCCACCACCACGCCTCCCTCCCCCCCCCCCCCCCCCCCCTCCTTCACCCCTCTCGGTAACTTAACAATTACTCACTTCATCGTCGAGTTACAAGAGCGAGTTTGAGAAACCCTCGATGAAACGCGGAACTCGCCCGAGCCATGTTTAATCCAGAACAACCCTGTACGGAGTAATTTAGGAGTTTTATGGATCCCGTAAGGTGCATGCTCATTGCGGAAACTGTTTTGATTAAACACCATCTATAATTAATAGGTGCAGGGCGAGGATCGCTCGAGTTCCGAGACTACGGGATATTCCGGGGTCGAACCTTCGCTGCCGGTTTATCATCAACCGGATAGACGTACGATTCCAGTGAAATGAGAATGAGGTGGGGATATTAAAGGATCGATTCGATGCTGCGCGCTTTTCGTAATTTGGCTTTTAATTTTTGTACTTTGATATTGAATTTCAAAGGTCAATGTCTGAGCACTCGTGCTCGCTTTCGAATCGAAGCTCGACGGCTCATTCAGAATTTTCCCGTACGCCACTCGAACATGATAAAAATACAGCCGAAATATCAAATAATCCAGCGATGTTTCCTTGTAAAAATTCATTTTGAAAATTTGAATATCAAATTCCAAAGGTGGAAATCGAATTACTTTTGTACCTTACTAATTCCCACTCGGACGTCCACTCATGATTTCGCCAAAAGCCGACGATCGGAACTTTCGCTGACGCGCCCGGAATGCATTCGCGAGCGCATTAGCGTAAAAGTCGTGCACTTTAATTCCATGAAAGCAACACACCTGAGCAATCGTCAGGTTGCGTAATTTCCTCGGCATACATATTCGTCATCGAAAACGTTTGCAGCCGTTCGACGGAGAGAAATTTCCCTCATCGAATCTAACGGGGAATGGCGTGTGTTGGACAAAACGCGAAACTGCCGCGATGCACACATTGCGCTTTAGGGAATCGTATGCGAGCCGAGCAAACAAAACGTGCATCACTTTAGCGTAACGTTTGCCCATGTACGCACTGTTTCGACCCACCGTCGATGGAGGGTTACTCCCCAGGCTGTACGTATCGCGCACGGTAAGGCCAGGCTGTACGTGAACATAGAACGCACACATCGATGCGTGGCATGCTACATTCCGAGTGTAATACAAATATATTGTGCGATGTATAATTTACAGCGCCGCCTTTAATCGCATTGCCACATCTGCTCGCGCGACTTCCGAAATAACCGATCGTACCGGGGGATAAGGTAACGAGGGTGGCCCAAGGGCGGATATCCCATCGCACCGAATCGCCCAAAGTTCCCCGATCGCATACGATACCACCCTAATTCGTTGATATTCCGTTAAAAGACCTTTCACGAATCGCACGGCTCGGTCAACGGTGGATTAAGTTGTTTGGTTGGTTCACAAAAAAAAAAAAAAAAAATTATACCCTGACAACCGTGTTTATAATAGGGGTAATTACAGGCGAGCGGAAGTTGCGAGCTGGCCGAGTGAATAAACTGTAACGAAATACCATTTTTTTAATGTAATTCATTTTTCCTTTAACTTTCAGGTATTTTAAAAAATTCTTTGTTCGTCGGTGATTGAACACTCTGCTAAATACAATTTTTTAATGTTATTTTTTTTTTTTTTTTTTCTGTAAATTTGAGGCATTCTCATGAATTCTCGGATCTGTGGTGATCGAGCTCTCTGCGTGAAATTGACACCGAAAGCTAAATGTCGCGTATTTGGCTCATCTAGTTGGACGAATTGGAAATATTAAAAAGGAGGTAAAAAATTGACGAAGACGAGGCGGTTACCGATCAAAGGAACTCTCGCTCCAAGGCGCCATTGTGAGAAATAAAATTTATTTCCTACAACGTGCGCTGCATTTTTTTTTTTTTTTTTTTTTTCTAGCGATTAATTTGAGAGTGAGTCGCAGCTGCGAAGAGCGCCGTTGGCGTTCCTCAACGAGACCGTTACCGCGAGACTGGACTACCCATGAAAAAAATATTGGCGTAAAGTGTCGAAGTATAATCAACGAGAGTCATCGCCGGAGGAGTGAATGGACCAAGCGGACTAACGCGAGAACACTCGGGATAACGAAGAAGACAAAAGAAAGAGCGTTAGGTCTTCTTTGCCGCAAACCACGAGGCAAAGGACGGTGAACGCTCCGATAAAAAAACTTACACACAAAAAGCCTTGTTCCAGCAAGGCTTCTACGGAAATCAGCCCGCTTCAGGCTCCGGCAAAGCCTCGTGCAAGGCCTTGTTCAACGACCCCAAATGAACGGTGCAGTTAAAAAAAATGTCCCGACCATCCTCAAATTTTTTATTCAATTTTTTGCTTTATCACTTAAAATGAAACTCGAGTTAAAACTCAATATTTAATTTAAGACCGGAGACCGGATAATTCCCCCTTTAGGTTGCAATATCAATAAATATCTGATCTCAGTTTCATTGAGATAAAGACAAAAAAAAATACATTAAAAAAATTCCTGACAGTACTCGAGGCCGGGAATAAATGTCGGTGGAAAGATTTCAGAGCGTGGATTCATGCTCGGTCCGAGCGATGTGCGTGCTTACCGGTAAAAATATCCTTACCCTTTCCCGGTGTAAGCTATTAGACAAAGTTACATGTATAATAAAGAAGTTCGTAAACCTCTGCGAAACTCCCGACCGGTACTCCGCCTTGAATTACGAATAAGCGCGGAAAGTACAGCTGGTTCGGTGTTGGCGCTACACTTACACATCGGCGACGATGTCTTGTATAAGTTTCGTGCTTCATAGCCCGCTTGTTGAAGCTTAATATTTCATGAGCACTGCAGTCCCCTCAAGATAAGTGAGATTCAAGCCAGTCGCGAACTTTAACGGAGGCTCGGGAGAGAAACGCAGTCACGACGGCTGTGCGATGGTTTTGCCAATGTTCGACTCCGATACACCCTTCCTCACGGGTGCACGCCAACGGATAAGGGTTTCGCTACCCTTATTCCCGACGGTGCACGGCGTCGGTCCGGCTTTCTCCTTTTCTCGTTATCCGCACGCGATTTCTTTTCCCGGAATCGCCCGAGGTTTCGCGGCGCTATCCGGGACAATCGTAACCATGGGATCGACGTTAATCGTTGGTCGTTTGTCGGCTTTTAGGTTCAACTACCCTCCCCCTGCTTTCGCCCGCCAGGCCCAAGAGCCGGGACTCGTTATGGAGTTTCGTTCGATTCGCGCTAACGTCGACCCGAAAGGTCGATTATCGCGTGCGCGCGGCTCGTACGGCGATAACGGGAATTTTTGGTGCGTATTACGGACGCGTGTGACGATGGTCCGAAGTGAAACGAGTTTTCTGTACGAGACTCATACGTGTACATCGGTCGTACGTAGTCGTTACGAACGTATAAGATTGCGGAGAATGCGAAGGGCGCGCGAGCGAACGAAGAAATCAATTCACGCCTCGAAAGTTCCGTCTTTTACCGGGTTTTCTTGGGAGAATATTTTTTTTTTGTCTTCGAGGAAAAAATTATTTGGAATCCGTTTTTTTTTATAAATTTCTTTCGATCAGGTTGTTCGGTATAAAAGTGAGCTGGTGGAGAATCTTCATGGTAGTCTTAATAATCCGACTTCCGGTCGCGACGAGGGAAATATTAATCCGCGTAGAAAAATGTTCGAGCCGAGAAAAAGTCGGAGCTGTAGTCGGGGAGTGGACGTGGCCTGTGGGACACTGTCCAGTTCACTGTCTTCCGGATTGCGTATGAAAGACTGTGAGGCGGAAAGCAGTGGGTGGACCGGAGGTTGCTCCTGGCCGGAGACGATGGCCAAGTTGCGGGCGGAGAATGTAGCGCGGTACGAAATAAAAGAAAAAAAGGAAGCCATAAAAAGAAGAAACAAAAAAAGAATAGCCGGCGTGAAAAAGAAGTAGAGAACAAAGGATGCGAGGATAGAGGCGAGGCTAACAGGAGGAGGAAAGTAGCGAGAGGAAAGCTGGAAAGACGCAGGGCGGAAGGGTCCGAGGATTAGCGGTCTTAGTCTCACTGTTTTATGCTTCCCTTGCGTTTTATTGGCTCAGCCCGCAGTCGTTCCGCGCGGAAAAACAATTGAAAGCCACGGAAAACTTGGCCCGTCTTAAACCGTCGGCGAAGGGAAGCAGAGAGAGAGAGAGAGAGAGAGAGAGAGAGAGAGTGAGAGACGGCGAACGGTGGCGAGAGTCGGGACGTTGGTAGGAGGAAAAAAAGATACGAAGCGAAATAGAGATCCGGAACTTTTACACCCGTTCGTTTCCCGCGAGTCACAGAAATCCAGCCGACATTTCGACAATAGAAATAGCTAAGGTGCGGTGGTCTTGTTCGACCGCAGACTCTCCTGAGCGCCCAAAGCCCGCGGGGTTCTTCCACTTCCTCTTCGCGTATCGCGCGGCTGAGAACCGCGGCCCTCGAGGCAAAACCAACGCGAAACACGATGTAGCTTTCAAAATCGTTACGTCGCACAAGACCGTACACAGACCGGCACACCGCGGTACAGTTATAGACGATGCGGCGATGCCGCGGTGCGTTTTTTTTTTTTTTTTTTCAACCCCTTCTTCTTCGCTTTTTTTGCCAACCAAGAGAGCTGTCTGCGTTTCGTTTCACTTCGCGGTACACCGGCGCGGCAGTGCTTCCCTTTGTTTTCCTTCCTCAGTTCGAGTCACTTCCGCTCCTCTTCGCTCGACCTCTCTCTTTTCCGCGATTCTTGGGAACATCACTTTTGGCAATCGATGCGAAACCAAAGTCGCTACTGACTTCACTTCGGCATCAGCTTTTCTCGACCGTGCAGCTCGGCAAAGCCGATTTTTGTTTGCGAACGACAATTTGGATCATCTCGGAGGCGGAAGCGTTCCATCGGAGCTTATGCGTCTTCGCTTCGGAATTTTCTGACGTTGAACTTTCGTCGTTCGGCGAAAATCGTAATTTTCCGCTGGTCTGAAAATTCTCTGGGAATCCATTTTTTTACCCTAACTGAATCAAATAAATTGATGTACGGACCAAAATTCCGGTATTTTTTTTTATTCGGAAAAAAACTGTATGCGACTCAATTTAATCGAGTCAAGTATCGACGAATTGAAAGCACAGCGATGAAATTACGGGAGAACAATGAGCGCGCGGCACGCTATCTTTTTTCCCCCTTTTTTTCCCCCCGTCAACCCCTTTCCGCTCCTTATCCTCCGTCCTTGCAAGCGTTATACTCGAATCTCTCCGAATAAAGTACCGAAAGTTACCTGCTGAGAGCCGCAGACTGTTAGCAGACCTACCCACCGCAAAAGTCGTGCTCCCTGACTTACGACTATCACAAATCTCTGAGCGATAGGAAGGCGCGCGCGGCTTCCCCACGAGAAGGACGATGAATATCGAAATCGTACGAGCCCGCGACCTCTTCTTCCTCTGCGGCAATAAGAAATCTCGAGGGCCGGCGACCCCTCGAAAACGTATGAAACCACCGCGATAAGGAAATGTCACTTGGAAAAGAAACGATGTCCTCATTCATGTTCGACACAGCGTATTCACAATCCGATGACAAGATCCTAAAAGCCATCGAAGAAATAATCGCACCGCGGTGTTTGCCGATCACGCATAGTCGTGAGAATGGACATGTGAAAATAATTTTTTATTTTCCATTTCCGGTTTTTACATCTATTATTTAAGTTCTATGTTGATCGAATTAGAGACCAGGCTGAAGTACGGACTTAAGGTAGATCTTATCCGTGCGATGAAGTTCGAGCCAAATTTATATCTTGCCTTTTCTTGCGTCTCTATTGTCCAAAATTCCGGAAGAATAAATTATCGCATCACGGTATTTACCGTCCAAATGCATTTCAGCAAACGATCGCTCTTGGAAGGAAAGCTTTGTTACTTCCGCGTTTATTTACCGAACGAAGTAGAATAAAAATGATTACCGTGCGCTCGTGCGAGCGAACGTACCGAAGAGTCGGTAACACTGTAATATCGTATCCATACTGTGACCGCACCATGACGGAGAACAGCATGGTTTCCACTCCGTCTTCGTACGCGTGTATGAAGAATTACGCATAGAAGTACATAGCGAACCGCGTTCGGGAAGTCGCAAAGATTCTGACGTCGTTCTACGTCAAACCGATGCACAAGCGAACGCACGACGCGCTGTGCGTTCTTTACGAGAGCGCTCATGCGGTACATGCATACACGAGGAATAGACACGGGTCCGGTCTCTCGCGCACTGCATGATGCATATTAAAGTCGCGGTTCATCGGTGGGAGACGGCGGGGCAAAACGGTCCGGGGGGATAAAACGGACCGTTCCTACCGATTTCTCCCGGTAGGAATCGGCGAAAAGTGTGCGATTCGGAGTAGGCGAGATCGGTCCGTCTTGCCCCACTCGATCTTGCTACGGCTTGGTAGCTACAGGGAGCGTAAAAGGACGAGTGCGCAGGAACTGTGCGAGACGTGAACTCATACTTTTATGAACGCCCGAGAATACAAGAGTCTTAGACACTCGCATGATAAAGTAGACTCGCGACTACGTCTGAGAACCCGCATGAGGAGTTACACGACGATCTGTCAGCGGGGCTAACTTCCATGGTGTATAATGGAATCCGTTAGCCCGAGCGTCTGTGTCATCCGCGTCGAACGACCCGGGGAATTGTTTATCGCACGCGGCATTTTCTCGGGGGAGGGGGGGGCCTCGCGACGGTATTTAATCATTGAAAAATGCATCGGATCTCTCGCGCAGCCGGGTGGATCGCCGCGAGGATGCGTTACAGGTGCACGGTTTTATCCCGGTATCACAGCTGGCTCGCATTTTTTATTTATCCTCCATTTACACCAACCAACCGCGAGGGAATTTATTTTTCTTCAAAGTGAACCGACGCTTTTTCTGGATTATCTATTCATCAACGACACTTACGGACTCCCTGAAATCGCTTCCACCTCATTTTTTCTCCCACAGATTCATTCTTTTCGAGAAACGAGACGATCCATCGACTAAAATCTTCCATCCCAACGATAATTTCCTCCGATCAACCAAAAATTAATCTCCCGCTCAGCAAACCTCAATTCTGTCGACAATTCTCTCTTCAGCTCACCTCACTGGATCGAAGCTCGCGCTATTCGAAGGTATTCAATGTGCGAATTAACCGATTCAATCATCCCGGCGAGTAGAAGATATCTGGCCGATCAGAGCGAGTCCAGGAACGACCTACAAGTCGGCCGATGGTTCGCGTTACACAGTACATTACACACACTCGCGACTGCGTGCGAGTAACGTGTACGGTGTAACGCCTGTATGAATACGTCGAAAAAAAAAAAAAAAAAAAAAAAAAAAAAAAAAAAACAACGGAGGAAACAAAAAGAAGTGCGAGTGCAGCTCGGTCGTGTCGACTCGACGCATAAATCGCGTTCACCGTCGGTTCTTTCGGTGTGTCTCTCCCGCGCCGCTCGTTCTCCGCACCGCGAACGACGACGCGGGCTACTCTAAATAATGGAGGCCCGGTTCTCGCGTGCACGTTCGTATATTCTCCATTCCCCTGTCGCTATACCCATACGGCATGGTAGTTAGGTATCGTGTACCTGTGCGCGCGAAAGAGCGAGAGAATAGATCTGTATTACGTTGACGCAATGTACAAACGAAGCGGCAGCGGCAGCAACGGAGACTGGTTGCACAGCGTTGCATAGCCGGTCGTACGTCCGCGGCGAACAAGAGTCGAGTCGTGTCGTCCGAGGTACGGCAGAGTCGCCACCGCGCGCCCTCGAGTTCCCTCCTCGTATCCGCGAACGAGAACAACGACGCACGGGTCTTTGTGTGAGTGCGTGTTGTGTGGCTTTAAAAACCAGCGAAAGAGAAAGAAGGATCGAGAGAGAACGTATTGTTCCGGAGCTCGTCCGTCGTCAAACTTTGTCGGCTTAATTATAGGCACTCCCGGCGGAGACGTCGCTCCCTCCCGCGGTCCTGTTTATCATCCCCGTTCTCTCCGGAGCTCTCCCATCCTCGTTCTTGGACGACGAGACGAAGCGCGGAATGTCGCACGAAGCTCGAGATCCAAATGGAGATCGGACGCGATTTTTCACACCCAAACGAATGGAAAATCATTGGTTGATGCTTTGGGACAGAGCCGGATCATGGCGTCTGATGTCGTCTCATGACGGTTTGGCCGCTCAGAAAAATAGTCTGAGAACGTGTAGATCGTTCGTAATTTTTTGTCGAGGCAACGAAAATATTTGGTTGCCACGGCAGAATTTTCGTTGCCTGATTCTATGTTCGTTTCGGAGCCACCAATCCTCCAGACTTTCGGGTTGGTCGCTCGGTTAACCGTTTTGAGGCTCGCAGTCGTTTCCCTCACTCGGCGAACTCGATTCAGTCGCGAGAGTTGGGCAACGATCTCACAGCCTGGCGAATACGACGCTCCGTTTTACCGTCCTGCTCATCAACTCCGTTCTGGGAGATGAAGTTGGATCATGACATCGGTACCTGAGATAGTCCAACCAACATTCGGATTGGCGGTTCGGTTGAGGGTTACACGCTCACAATCGTATCCCTTATTCGAACGGCGGACTTAATTCGCTCGCGAGTCAGTCAACGATATTACAGACCGACGAACACTGAAGTGTAGCGGAGAAGTATAGCGGTAGGAAGTAGGAAGTCCTCGACGTCGTCGTCCTAGTCTGTCGCCCGTGTGGTTCTTCACAAAGCTACGGAGGGATCGTCGCCGCGGTTCAACGAAGTTTCGTCGGTGAACGCGGGTTACGCTAATGAGTGGGTTCAGCTTGCTTCGCGTTGTGGTCGCCTACGTCTTTCCAGGTAGGAAGTACGAAGACGCTGGTACAGATATAGTTCAGCGGTGGCGATGAAAGCGTGGAAACTGTGAAGTAAGACGGAGGCGAAAGATATCGAGGCCGAACGTGAGAGGAGCTGGTAATAACGAGAACCCGAAGTGCGAAAATGGAGATCAGGTCGGGAGAACCGGAATCTCCAGCCGGGCACGAAGACTCTAACTAGTGCTCGGCCATGGAATCAGGAAACACCTCTTCGTTAGCCCTGGATGTCGCACAAGGAAACCCAGGACTGGATCATTCCGGAGTCTTCGTTCGCGAGGCGAGCTCGCAACTACTCGGACCCGATGGACCCCGGTCCGAATTCCAATAGAGTCGGAAGTTGGCTCGCAAAGTTGTCGAGCGCACTATCGGTATCGGTGAACGGTGATCGGTGCCGAATTTTGCTTTGGCGTTTCGGAAGTTGAGGCGAACCGGTGAAAAGGAGCGACGTGTATGGAACGAAACGATGTTGCGTCATTAAATCACGCGAGAGACGACTGCTGGTGGAGGAAGAAACGGAGAGAAGCCGAGACGCGGGAGAGACACGAGATATGGGACGCAGAAAGTAGGAGATCTCTGGGACAAGCCGTTAGTTCTGTCTGGCACAAATGTCTCTCTGCGGCTCGGGGTTTTGTCGAGACCCGCGGGTCCACTCTAACTCCCGTGATGTGCACTGCAGCCAAGTCACACTGCAGAAGCACGTCGGGAATTCGCGGACGACAAAAGCAGAACGCCACTGCATGTGCCGGATACACGCGATACGTTGACCACTTCGCCAAATCCGCCGGTGAAGATTTCGTTGCAGTTGGTTTTCATAGATTCTACCAGTTGGCTCTTCGGGGGGGACACATTTTTTTTTTTTGTATGAAATCACTAAATCGTCGTTTCGTGATGTGAGAGTAGAACGGGGAAAAATCCGACCAACTTCTTCACCCAACCTAAAAGCCTCAAATCATAGTTTCTTATTCGAAACACGGGAGAAAAAAGGTGAAAAATAGGGTCGTGAACTCTTTTAGACCAAAGTACCGTGAGGTGGAATTTTCAAAAATATTTCAGGAAAATATTGGTGAAACCTTTGAGTAAATAATTCTTTGGAACTCGGAGTGTACAAGCTCGGAGGATGCTGGTAGCGACGAGAGCGAGCGAGGCTGCTCACAGAGAAGAATTCCTCGGGAGAGAGCGCGGTGTAGCAGTCGCGGTGTCTGGCATCCAGAGAATCGGCTGGGACGTGAACGCAAACGCGAGGAAGTTGGAAAAGAAAGATTTGAAACGGACGGTACCAGCACGACGCGGAGCAGATACGACGGTACGAAGAGTTAGCGAGCCGGCTCTACATCCTCGGCAGTGCGTCCGACGGTTTCTCGGGTGAACTGTGACGCCAAGGCGACAGCTGTATCGCCGTGGTCTGACACCGGGTCTCTCCTCTGCTCTGGTTAAACTCCCCTCTTACCATTGGTTATGTAGCTGCTTGCTTCTCCGGTCTGTTCGCTACCACGCCTGATTATTCTCATAACAAATAACTCGATGTTTGAAAGCCACGAGCCAGATCGCACCGTGAATCAAACCAGACGAACAACGTATTTAGCGCCGGGAGAAAATCATCAGAAACGTTTGTTACAATCTCCGATTTTTATAAATTGCACTTTGGAATAAACTTCTTGAAAAATTTTTTTTTTTAAATGATCGATTGTCGTCAATAATTATCAGTATAAAATTCCCTTTGCTTTTTTCTCAAGTGTGCTGTCGGCCATTTTTTTAAAGAAAATTCTTATGTTCGTGCAATAATTCGTACTGAATATTTGTATTAAAAAAAAATATCTTGAAATTGTCCCACGATTTTGACAAATAAAAACAAACGATCGTAGTTCAGACGATGAAGATTAATCGTGCTTTTGCTCGGCTTTCTTCGGCGCGAGGTACTTGGCGCCATTTTTAAAACGAACGCGAGAGACCGAGTGCGGGCGAACGGTGCAGGGAGTAAAATACATGAAGATGGCAAAGTCGCTCATAAGCCGCGTCGGGTGCTCATGAGCGAGCTGTCCACTTGGACGCCGGTGCACACGAGCGCGGAAGCTTCCGACGGGTTTGAGCTTTGCCGGCTCCGCGTGACGAGGCGTGAAGCTAACGGTGGAAAGAACGAGAGGGCAAAACCTGGGTAGGCGAGAGACACGCGTGCCGAAATCGCTCGTGCGGAAGCGTGTCCGTGTCCAAAAGGAAACCGTCGGAGAGCGAAAGCGAGTAACCGGGCCGAGGGCCGAAAGAGCGAAGGAACGCGGGCGAAGAGGACGAGCGAGGCCGGTTATGGGCAGCGGAGAACATTCAGCGAATGGATGGAAAAGGTACTGGCGGGGAACGGAGTGAGACCGGAGCTGAAGTGGTCGACGGCGAGTTCCGCTAACGGACGGATGCTAAAACGTCAAATTAAGCTCCGGCAAGGGAGTGAGACGTCGCGAAATTGCGGCGGCAGCTCTCTCACGGTCTCTCGTTTCCGGAGGCGAAGCGCCGCTCGCTGGGCCCATCACGGCCGGATAGAACATTGATTTACGAGCACGTTCTCGTTTCGGAAAGCGAGAGGTATGTGTGTAAGCGTATTAACACGCTGTCTGGAAGTCGCAGGACACCCGCGGTATGCTCGAGGATTAACGAGATTTGCCTAATAGCGATAATGACCGGGAGAGCGCGACATACTCCGAAGGTGAAAAAACGATACCGTTGCAAGATTTCACGCTCGACAGCTGCGTTCTATCGCGTCTCGTCTGTTAGGCTTTAATAAAAAAAAAAAAAATGCCAACAGTTTCTGAGGCATAGGTCCATATTTCCGACCGCAACAAGACCGATCAATCGATGCCGTTATTTGCTTAAAATTAATCGTTACCGAATGTGCGTTCGTCCAAACGGAAGCTGATTTTTAATTTTATGTTGTGGGTTTCAATGCGCACAGCCACTTTGAGTTCTCTCCGAAGGACCAGCGTCGCGGTTCGGGATATTCCAGTCGATGGCGCGGAATCGAGAGTAAGAGGCGGACAAGCGAACCGGCGAGCGAGTCTCATCGCATCGAGACGAAATCATCAATCCTTCTAATTGCCACTCCGGAGTCACGCCAGGGCGCTTCGGCTGTCTCTGCTCGTCGGTTAGCTCGCTTTCTTTCCGCTGTTATTCACTTTTCTTTTTCTCTCCCTCCTCCTCGGCCGACTCCCTCTTCCTTCGTCCGTCTCGCTGAGCGTTCTCCAGTCGCGAGCTCGTCCGTCCGACCCTTGCACTCGCTCGCCTCCACTTTGTCCCTTTTTTCACGGAGGAGAGGAGAGAAAAAAAATGTGAAAGACGCGGAAGAGCGACGGTGGAGAGATCTCGAGCGCTGTGCAACGCCGGGCGGAGCACACCGAGACGGATGACGGCGTCGGTGTGAAAGAGAAGCTGAAGAAGAAGCGTAAATGCCGGGCGACCGTGGTGTGGCGAGAGAACCGAGCGGAGACGACGACGCGGCGCTTTCTCGCTCTTTATTCCCTCGAACGCACTCGCTCGACAGATGTCGGATTATTTATTCGATTAGCGAGGCCATTAATCAGGTCGCCGAGTTCGCGGAGCAGTCGCAACTCCGCCCTCCGAGAGGCGCATCGCTGTACGGCACTCGACTCCACTCGATTTCCCGTCGTCGGAAAATCACGAGGAAAAAGACGGCGAGGAAGCAACCCCCGAAGAACGCTTTCCAGACTGTCCATCAAGAACCCCGCGGCGGGGCCGGGAGCTTCTTTCCGCACCCGAAGCTGATTTTTATTTCAGTCTGGTGCGGTTAACTCGCCGAGATATCCTCCTCATTTTTCAATGCCCGCAGCATTTTTGGGACAATCGCGCCAAGTAATTAAGCGCCAAGTTTTCACTTCGATTCCCAGGGGAAAGTTTATTTCGAGCTGAATTCAATGAAGTACCGCCGTAAAAAAAAAAAAATCTTCAACGAATTCCCCGTTTTCGGACGAAAGAGAACTGAGCAGAAATCAAATTTAATAGTTCGGGTTGATCTGTCATTGTTAGGACGATTCGATCCTAACGAATATTTCTCGTACGTTTGTTTTCGAAAAATCGAGGAAGCATGCGAACAATAAATCCAAAAGCTTTTCGGTTTCATAACCTTCCCCCATTTTTCATCGCCATTTTTTTTCTCCAATTTCACGAGGTCACGATCAACCACAATTATTCGGCGCGACGAACGTGTCGCTTGTTTGACTCAGGAAAATATAAAATAGTGGCGGCAAACTTTTTTTTTTATTTTCTTTTTTTTTTATCGTTTTTTTTTTTTTTCCTAGCTGACAAGAGCGGTGCGAGGGTATCAATCGATTCGATGAAATTGCAATATCGACGCACGAGTGACGATCCGCAACCTCCGCATGGGAGATCGATATTATACACCGAATCGTCAGCAATGTTTGACGAGACGGGCGCGGATTTTTTTTTTTTTTCTGTTACCTTTCTTTTTTGGTTGTCGAAAGGGCGAACGAGAAATTTGCGATCGACGAATTGTTCGCCTCGCCACTCTCGGCAAAGCCTCGCCGTATATTGTTTTTTCATCACTCATACGGCCGACCGCATTGACAACGCGAGCGAAATGTTTGTCGCGGTAGAACAGTTGAAGTGTCGAAAAAGATTTTTAAATATAAAAACCTTCGTATAAAAATGTTCCTGAAAAAAAAAAAAAAAGATCAATCCAAGAATCGTGAACTTCCATCATAATGATATTAGAGAAAATGATTTTTTTTTTTGAATGGCAAAAAAATGGGACTTTTTTGCGCTGAGAATTCTGAACCGACCGGCCTTTGTTACCTTCGGCGCCGTGTTAAACCGCGAGGGTTTGCGAGGCGGGTGGACAAGGGTGAAAATTGAGAGAAGCCGGAGGAATAACGAAAATGTGAAATAGTCTCTCTCGAAATATAAAAGGACGGGTAAGCGAAAGAGCGTGCGAGCTGAGTGGGGTGTGTTGACCGCATGTGGCAGAAGCAGGCGAATGTGGAGAAGGGCATATTTGAGGAGGGTTGGGTCGTGGCGGCGCTGTCCGAAAGGGTCAACGTTGCCTTGACTAGCCTCTTTGTTCGCCACTTTTTCCATGATTTTCTTCTACATTATTTATTTTATTTTTATCGTCGCAGCTGTTTGAAGTCAGCACACCATTTTGCCCGCACGGCTCCTCTATACGACATTTTTTAATAAACAAATATATCGTTGATATAAAATAAGTAATTAGTTTTTCATGACAAATGAAAAAAAAAAATGCTACTTAAGAGGAGTGCAAACTTGGAGAAGCTGCACGCGACGGGGAGAGCTCAGCAGGGTAAGACTGATCAGCGAGCCGGCTGACCGGTTGCGCGAATGGGGTGCGAGATGCCTGACGCAAAGAGCGCAGAAACGACGCCACTTAATGAGACTTTCATCGGCCGATCTTTGGCTCTCGATGCACTACACCCGATGAGAGTACGTCGGCGTCTACGCGCTCACCATAAGGCACCTATCGCATGTATGCGCTATATCGAACGCGCGGAGCGAATGTCTGTGCGGACATGTGTGTGCGGCGCAGTGAGTTGTATAGAAAGAGGGAACGCAGTCGACGGACTAAGAGGCTGCGCCTCTGAACTCCCGAGGCTTATGTATCTGCCGGAACTAATTGTCCCATAATTCACCCGGGCCCGTATAGTAACGCCGCCACCATTGCGCCATTGCCGTCCTCCGCGCTTATCCTCTATCCATACAATTTATTCTCCGATTCCTACCGGTCCTCTGATCCCCGTAGTCCAGCAGCGCAAGCCATCGTCTTACGGAAACATGTCGAGGAATCTGCATCTATCCGCCTGAGGCTCAAATTTTTGGGCGTTAGTTTGAACTTGAGTTGGCTCTTGAGATCGAACGTAACATTGTAGTTTGGTCCAAACTTCATTCCATACTTACAATCTATTATAACTTGGCACTCAAATTCAATTGTAGTTACGATATTGAGTTTCGTCTCAAATTCGAAATTATGCTCAAACTTCGGCACGAAATTAAAATTGACTTTAAGGCCGAAGTTAACACAGTTCTCAAGTACAAGATCAAGTGGGATCTTAAATTCAAACCCACGTCTTAAAATTGGAAGCTAACAGTATCAATGTTTTTTGTTTCTTTCTTGCGCGGCTTTAAACGTCTTAGTTTGAAAAGTAAAGACTCGGCTCCACCGAAGGAAACTTTGGCCGTCGGAGTTTTCTCCTTCCGCCCGTGCATGCCGAATTCGCAAGATGCTAGGCAGGAGGGCGAGGCCGGGGCGAAGGGGAGAAAGAAGGAGGAAGTCTCGCGGTCAAAAAAGCCGGAGGTTCGTTGGGTGGACTCCGCCGAGACAGATATCCATCGCTCATCCGTGGCGTATGAATAACGTACAAGTTTGCCGTTCCGTGGAGACGATGCCGGAGAACGAGCGAGAAGGTGAATCCGCTAGCCTGCAAGACAGCGAGTCCGAGGAGGAGTAAGAAGAAAGAGAAAGAGGCTCGAAAGGACGAGGGAAAAAAGACGCGGGAGCAGGGAGTTGACGTAGCAATACTGTGTGTTGCCTGTACACCAGTTTCATACATAAATAAGTCGGCCAAGACCCGGCGAAGCTCGCGGGGAGCGTTCGAGTTTGCAGCGCAGTATATTCAACGGGAAAGCACCGGGGACCACCGAACAGCCGCCACCGCCATCGTCGTCGCTACCATATCGTCGCCAGAACGGTGAACCAACGAAACCATCCATCCACGCTTCGAGGGGGTCGCTCACGCCCACGGGGTTTCGCTATCTCACCATTACATTCCGGTCTCAAGAATGCAAGATAGTTTCACCTGCTGCTTGTCTTATTTTCCTTATTCCGTTTCGCCACCCTCGTACCGTGCCACTGGTCGTGGTTACTGCGTCGGGAAAATCTTGGCCTTAGAAGACCTACGATTTTCTCTCGACGCATTACTTCTGTTCTCATTCTTTTA